>OY365815.1:6081935-6796935 GCA_959347315.1 Bimastos eiseni
CTCATATTTTTTGAGAAACTACATAAATTTCAGGGAGAAAAGTATTGGTATCAAGTATCACTGAGAGGCTAAAAATAGGTATCGCGATACACTTGCGATACCAGCAAAATAAAACTATCGCGATACTCGTTGGGATACGGACAAAAGTATCAGTATCGTGATACTTTATCACGATATTAACAGCTCTGGTAACTCTGTATTTAATGCAGTTCACAAAACACCTCTAATAAGAATTGGAAAATGGTCCGATATATAATTATATTATTAATAATTATATTATTATAATTATATCAGACAATGAGTTATTAAAAATATTGTCTAGCAAAGTGGCTGTGTATTACATTACTATGGTAAGCCTCAGTATGGTTGCAAGAACCGATAGGGGTCAGTGTGTTAAAAATGCATTTGTTTGTGTGTGGGAACTCATTTTCAACAAGTCTAGGTTGTCAGAAAAGCCTCATTCTTCATACCCGCCAAGTGCAATAGTAAGAGGTAAAACTCTTGGTTAAATATATCAAGACTACCACCAGGTGGTCTATAGATTGCCCCTATGACTTGATCCCTGCCAGTACTATGTTTAATCATTATAAACATACTCTCATAAGATCAAAGGTTTGAAGTAGTCCAGTCAGCCTCTAATATATCAATATCAATATCTTCCCTGATTAGAAAGCCGACCCCACCACCTTGCCCCTCCTTCCTGCCTTTTTGAACTAGTCTGTATCCTGGTATCATAATAGTATCGACAGTGTTGGATTCCAGCCAGGTTTCCCTTAGTTCCAGTATTACTGCCTTTGTGCACTCCAGCAACATGCTAACCTCAACTATCTTGTTCTTTAAGATCCTGAAATTTAGATGCATTATAGATAGGCCTTGCCTGGTTCATTTGTTATTCCCATTAATTTCATCTTCACATATATATTGACTGGTCTATAGCTTGACATCATTATAATAATTTGTATCAGGATCTATCTCATGATTTATCATTAATTTTTATCAGATTGTCAGGGTATTCATCCACATGCTGAAATATCAAGTCTGAAGGCGCCTGTCATGTCATGTCAAATCGTCATCATTGCTTCATGAATGGGAAAGTGACATTCAATGCTTTCTGTCTCATACGATGTTCATTAAGCTTGTGCCTCTTAAACCAGTCCACACCATGACATTGTCAAACCAGCAGATTCTGGGTCTTCCACGACTTTGGCTTCCTTCCACTAAACCCAACATCACACTGTTCTCAATACCGTCTTTAGGCTGTCTCACGATGTGCCCGAAATACCGCAGTTTC
This sequence comes from Bimastos eiseni, assembly GCA_959347315.1. Lineage (NCBI taxonomy): Eukaryota > Metazoa > Annelida > Clitellata > Crassiclitellata > Lumbricidae > Bimastos > Bimastos eiseni. The sequence continues at coordinate 6,083,227 of OY365815.1, forward strand.
CTGGATTTGATGTGGCCCAACAGTTTGCAGTCAACTTTCCCCATTTTATACACTTGTTCGGTGGTCACCATTGCTGTCCATGGAATTCTGAGCAGTCTCCTCATGCACTTGTTCTCAAATGCTTGTATGCGTTACTCTTCTTCTTTCTTTATTGTCCACGCTTCACAACCATACATTGCTACTGGCCAAGCCATGGCCTTCATGAGTCACAGTTTGATTTTAGTACTGACTGATTTATTCTTCCAGAGGCTTACCAACTTAAACATGACTGACATTCCCATAGCCAATCTTGATTTTACCTCACTCGCACAGTCCCCGTCCTTTGTTACTCTGTTCCCCAAGTATGTAAATGAGTCCACCTGTTCCAGTTTGCATCCATCCACCTTGATCAAAAGTGCATAATTGTTTTTGTCATTACTTTTGTCTTTGTTACTTAATCAGCATACTGTATTCTTTTGATGATAGTTGCACCAACTGTAAATCCTCTGAGGTGAAGTGGCCAGTAGCACGATGTCATCAGCATATCTAAGGTTATTAATAGTCTTCCCTCCAATCCTGAATCCCTTGTGGTAGCCTAGTAGTGCTTTTTGCATTACCTGCTCTGCCAGAATGTTAAACAGGCTTGGTAATAAATTACATCCTTGTGGGACTCCTTTCTTGATACTAAACCATGTTGACATAATTCCGTCTGTCTTGACAGTAGCTCGTTGTTGTTTGTAGAGATTTAGCAATAGCTGAATGAGGTGGGGTGGGAAACCCATCTCCATCAGGGTTAGCCATAGTTGATCGTGTTGAATCATGTCAAAAGCTTTGTAGGGTCAATGAAGCAGAGGTACAGTGGTTGTTTCCTTTCTCTTGCTTTCTCCAAGATGATTCTTAAGTTCACAATTTGATGTCACGTGCCTCTTCTTGGCCTAAAGCCAGTCTGTTCTTCAGCGATCTCTGTTTCAAGCTTGGTCTGGATGCGTTCCAGTAACACTCGTAACAAAATCTTACCAGCATGTGAGAGTAGCACAATTGTTCTGTGATTACTTCAACTTGGTATTGCTGTTCTATCTGATTGTTTCTGAGTTTTTCCAAGTTTAGGACAAAAGGTTTTATGGTTCGTTTCTTTTTGAATCTTAATTGCATTGTCAATATTACTAGATTGTGGTCTGAGTTACAAAATCTGCACTGAGGCATGTGCGGGCATTGTTGATAGATTGTTTCCAATGTTTATTAATCAGGATGTAGTCGATCTGCATTCTGGTGTTTCTGCCGGGGCTTCTCTAGGTATATCTATGTTAGGGCATAACCGGAAATTGCCTCGGACATTCGCCTCGGCCGAATATTGGACTATTTGGAAGTATTCGCCTCGGCAAATATTACACCCGCAAATAGCTAAAAATACTTTTTTGATCAAATAAATTTTTTTGATAAAATAATATTTTTTCTTCAAATAAATTTAGAACTAACGGACTTACTTATCAGTTTTTGATTAATTAAACAAGAACTTCACATTCCATTGAATTTTCTTTAAAATAATGATGTTATTCATATATTTTAATTTCTTTTGGTTGCATTCCCCAGGTGGCAAAAATATCAGTAATTTTCCCGCTTGAATTGGCTCCACCCGCTTTCCGGTAAACATTAGAGAGTAAAGACATCATCAATAACTTCACATTTCAAATGTTATAACATGGCTTTACATTTTTTTCACAAATAAAGTTATTAAATAATAAATATATTGTAATAGCCTAGAGTATGACGATACGCTATATGAAGGATATTGCTATGGACTCTGCATTGACTGTAGATAGTTCTTCATAGCTGTGCACGTGGCAGGTTAACTACGTTTTGCCCATGGATTGTACTCACTGCCAGTCGCGGGCCAGATTTGTCGCTTCTATTCGGTTCATACCCAGATCCGGCATATAGTTCATCTAAATACTCGGATTCGGCACTCGGTGGAAATTGTCTACTCGGTTATGCCCTAATCAATGTCTATTGTGCAGTTGAAAAAACGTATTGGTGATAACCAGCTTGTGTTGTGTGCAGAAACTCACCAAAGTTTATCCTCTGTTGTTTCTTTTTCTGTGCCCATATTGTCGAAGAACATCGGTTTCCAATGCACCCTCGCCAACTCTAGCATTGAAATCTCCTATAATCAATAATATGTTTCGTTTGGGGGTCTCTGCAATAACCTGATTTAACTCTGTGTAGAATTGAAGGCGTATGCATAAGTGTTATTTTAGTAGTTCCTGCCTCTGCTATGTCCACATTATTCGAAAGCAGCCACAGTTATCAAGTTCATCAAGTTCACCAAGCAGGCACCACCACCAGGCAGGTTCATAACTATCACAGTCAACGCAATGTGGGCTATATTCAGATTATATAATGTCCAGTGAAATCAGTTGATTATAACACATAGCAAAGTTTATAGCAAATGAAGATGGAGTGATCCTTGTATCCAGAGAGAAAACCAAGTCCATAAGCCAGATTTAGGAATAGCCTCTTTTCCCACTGCTTGGCCCTAGCCCTTGCGAAGATAGCAGAACTCGTCCGAGTGAGGTGCTCATTGATGAATATGGGAGTTCATCCATGACCCAGAGTCGACGTTCGCAGTGATTCACTTGCAGCCAGAACGGAGTTCCTCACACGATGTGACGTGAAACGAACGATGTCCAGACGATGTGGTTGTGATGCAATTTAAATTTTTTGTCACTTTGGCTGCAAATTTAGTTTTACTAAGAGTTGGCCTTTGATTTCTCAGCTAATGCAGCATCATCTTCATCATCATTGTCATGGCAATTATGGGGTGATATGTGTGAATAAAGAAATTCCATTCTATTAACCCTTTAACGACCAACGTTATTGATTATGACTTACGTTTTGCTATGTGCTGGTTGTTAAAGGGTTAAATAATTTGGCAAATCTTATGTTTTCTTGTGTTTTGACTTACGTTTTGCTATGTGCTGGTTGTTAAAGGGTTAAATAATTTGGCAAATCTTATGTTTTCTTGTGTTTTCCTTGTGTCATGTCATCATTCAGAAAGTGAAGAGTTCCTGATTTTCTCTCTACTTGTCAGATTCCAATTCTCTAAGTGCACTGATGTTTTTGTTAACGTGAAGTAAAATTAGAACAGAAATTATTGATTTCCGTTGAGTAAAACTGTAATGGAAACTGAAATTATTTGAAAAACAGAAACTAAAACAGAAGTGAATCAAGCACCTGGAATTTAAATTAGATTAAAGTAAAAATTAATTTCCAAATGGAAATACTTACAATTTTTTTAATTTACTTGCTACTTTTTGTTGCCCAGTTTATATAGAGTTGTTCGCACGTACTTTGTGACTCTTAAAACTTTAGTACATTTGGCCTGTAGTGCGTGCTTCCTGACACATTTTATTCAGTTTGTTTGACTTGAATTTGCTTTATTAGTTTAAAAGTTAAGATGCAAGACAGTAGCTATTGAAAAATGTTTTTAAAAAATATTTTTCTGACCATAAGTTGTTTGCCTAGTTTTCTTGCCAGGTGAAAGAAGGAAAGCCCAGTATGGGAGTTTTGTAAATACTGCAAAGGAACAGATAAATTGGTATGCGATGTTCTTGAAGCTAAAGCGGTCAAGAGGCGCAGAATTGCACTTTCTGGTAAAAATTCTAGCAATCTGATTTTGTATCTACCACGACTTCATACAGAAGCGTATAGAGAAAACGAGAGAAATCATTTAGTTAAGGATGAGGCAGCCGCATTCTGATAAGTAGAATCCAATAGCAGCTGCTGCTTGTCTGTTGGATCCAACAGTAGCATCAGTTCTTCTAGTGCTAGAACTCACAGCTCTTCAAAATGTTGCAAAGTCATTCATCTTCAGTCCTGAGGATGAATCTGCTTTGTCATTAATTATTAAGGAGAAAATGAGTCCAGACAGGGCAATTCACAGTCCTCCACAGGACCTACATCTTTGAAAACATTAAAATTTTTGTCAAGTAAACTTTGTTCTCAAGAAGAAGCCGTGACTGCATCACAAGGTCAAGGTGCTTTTGCTGCTCAGTTGAACCTTCAAGAAATTCCCAAACACTTGCTGTGATACTATCTTTCAGTTTTGGAGGAACAAGGAACAGACTATTGCAAGATTGTCCCACTTGAAGAGAACCTTCTTGCAGCTTTGGAATGAATAATTTCTGTGTGTATGCTTTTAGCAACTGGATGAAGGAACAGAATGAGCAAGTCACTGAAATTGGAGTTCTTTAAAATAGATAAATGCCTCCTGGATTAATTTTGCTAGAACTTGGTTCCATTTGACACTTGCAGTAAAAAGAAGTAGAACTGTAATTATTTTCAAACAACAACGGAAATGAGAACTGAAATTATATAGCAGGGATGTGGTCTCGAGACCGCGGTCTTGATCTCGAGACGGTCTCGAGACCGGAAAATTGCGGTTTTGGTCTTGGTCTCGGACCATCAGCCTGGTCTTGGTCTTGGTCTCGACTGCGTCGGTCTTGGTCTGAAAGGAACAGTCTTGGGATTGGTCTCCGTCTTAGGTTAGCGTTCTTGGTCATTTTCCGTATCGGAGCAATTTCTTTGATATTTGTGGGTCATTTTCGATTATTAGAGACACCGGATGTTTAGGCCCTACAGGCCTACACGATTGTTATCGATTTATGATGTGCTGACCATCTATATATACATATGTGACTATTGGCAAAAAATGCATTTGCAACGGAACCAGCCATTTCAAAATTTGCTTTCACAAATTTTAAGGTTTTTGAACAATCTAATAATTATGTGGTCGGCAACGAGTAGTCACTGTTAACCTACAATTCCGAGTACAAGTAGGAATACAGTCCTACACCATTCAAACGGAACGTTAATCTACATGTTCAGATATCTTATTTATGACCTATCGTATACTGTAAGTGACTTAAAGTGTGATATTCTCAGGCCAAAGCCAACTAAGGGCTGAACCAGCAAAAGTTCAGACTGGCCGGTAAAACTGTTTTTTGGACCATTATTAAGATTATTATTCTTCAGCATTAAAATTATGTTTTTAAGTGTGTTATTCCGTTGTTGCGTCTTAATAAATTGAATTGTTTATAAAAAAAGAGTATCGGTCTTGGTCTTGGACCCTCGGTCTTGGTCTTGGTCTTGGACCACTCGGTCTTGGTCTCAGACCACCCGGTGTTGGTCTTGGTCTTGGACCTCTCGGTCTTGGTCTCGGTCTTGGTCTCAAGGTTTTGGTCTCGTGCCCAACTATGACTAGAAGTAGAACTGAAGTTTGTTAGAAACTGTAATTCAAATTAGAATTGAGATTGAGGACACCTGAATTTAAATAGAAGCAAAATGAAATTATTTCCCGAGGTAAAATATCACTGCCTAAGAGTAGAATTTTAAATAAAGCTGCCCATAATTATACCGTGATGATGAGGGCGTTTGGGTATGGGTCCAGCTGAATTTCAAGTCCTGTCTCTTCTGAATCATTTTGTTCCAAATCTTCTCTCAATCATTGTTCTAATGTTCTTGTTAAGTCATGACATCTTCAAGGTAAAATAATGATGATGATAGATAATCTAGATGAGTCTTGGCAAGAGCTAGAGATCAATATATGAATTATTGTTTGACACCATCACGTGGCAGTTGTAATGGAGTCAAGCAATAATTCACAAATGTGAAGCAGCTCTTAACAAGGCTGGTTTCTCTCTAGCAGCATGTTAAAATGTTCATACTACTATTAATAATTTTAGACTAAAGATGTGTCTTTGTCTGCTGTAGGTTGTTAAGCTTGCACGGCATCTGATCTACTTTGGTTTCTACAGTTTTAGTGATCTGCTGAGATTAACTAGAACTCTGCTTGGGATACTTGACTATGTTCCAGAAGAAGCTGAAGAATTGAAGCAAGAAATTGGTATGTGACCATTTGAATGTTAGTTATTGCAGCTGCGGCTGGCTTGTTTAGTTGTTTGGCTGGCTTGTTTTTTTGTTTGGTTGGCTTGTTTGGTTGTTTGGCTGGCTTGTTTGGATAATTGGTTTGTGATGCAGACTAATTTAATGAGATATTGTGTCAAATTGCAGGTCTGTTCCATGAGGCCAATTAATGCATTGAATAAATGCTATTCTTGATTCACTATACATCTTAATTACCTCAGATGCTGATCCTACCTTAAATCATTTTGGCATCTCTCAAAGAGGGAATTTTTGAGTTTTATATGATCAGATGTGATCAGAATTCTCCCACTATTATATTGGACCGGTCAACCAAAGTAAATGTTGAGCAGGCTACCGGTATCAGTCATAGAGAGGTTCTAATCCTATTCATAGTCTCTAAGTTTCTTAAGCGCTACTCTGAAGCTAAACGCAGGGCACCAGTTTATTCACGAACGCTACGTCAAGTCAGAGGAGTTGTTTAAAAGAGAGTAGTCCATGGAAGGTGGCCAAGGTTTGATATTTCCAGAAGGGGCAGATTGAATGTCATTTTGGTCAACAATTGTAGGGTGGATGATTATCAGATGATAGGGGGTGTGAATTCTAGAACAGATAAGACTTCAACTTTGAGTAGAACACATGATGGATGGATGGATGGATGGATGGAGGCAGGTGATGTTGGCTGATTAGCAATGATGTTGAATGAACCAAACATTTGCAGAATTCAGAGGGAAGATCAGTAGAGGGAAAATAAATGATGCAGCATGGGAAACTTGGGAAACGGTTGGATAACTTGAGATGAATACTGACCAGGGTTCAGAAAAGACAGACAGAAGGAGGAGGATTGGGTAGAGCAGTTTGATTATCCAATTTGTGGAGGTATTTGGGCTGGGAACATTTTAGGGAGTTGTATGTTGATGTGTTAATACCCTGGGTCAAATCCAGTTTGAAGTGGATTTGACCCAGGGTATTAACCCCTTTAGCGTGTAATAAAAATTTTCTTAATGCTCGTCCAGCGTGGAATTATTTAGAATAATTGATTTCCTATATTTTTTGCTATAATGATACTTTTATTTATATTTAAAAATGATCCACTAATTTTTGTTGTAAATTTACCACAACCCAAAAAACTTTTTTTGGAGGGCGAAAAATTGGGGAAGATGACCCACACGAATTTTCAGGGTATTTTCGCTTGACAATGTCATCAAACTTGTAATTGATAAATAAATTGAATAATGCCAGCAGCTTCTGCATATCAGTCACATAAACCTTAGAAGGAGGGGCATACTTCGGAAGAATGGAAGAAATCAATCATAGTCGTAATCCACAAAAAGGGGAATGCACTAGATTGTTGCAACTACAGAACGATCGCACTGATCAGCCACCTCTGCAAAGTGCTGATGATGATACAAACGGAAAGACTTAGAAAACAGACGGAGGAATATTTAGCAGACGAACAAGCAGGGTTCAGAAGGGACAGAAGCACAATATAACAGATATTATCACTGAGGCTGATTGGAGAAAAGGCCAGAAGAAAAAAACAAAAAAATTTACAACTGCCTTGTAGATTTCAAAAAGGCCTTCGACAGCATAAATCAGAATGCACTGTGGGCGGTGCTGGAATCATATGGAGTCGACAACAAGCTGACTCGCTTATTAGAGAAGATAAACAGCAACGCAAGAGCAGCAGTGAGACTGCGTGGCGAGACGGGAACATGGTTCAGTACAAACAAAGGTACAAGACAGGGTGACCCGATTTTACCAAGCAAATTCATCATACTCTTGGAAAGAGTATTAGACAAGATCAGAGAAGAAGATTCAGGAATAAGGGTCAGCGGCACTAGCTTCAATAATCTTTGCTTTACCGATAACATCGACCTAATTGATGAGGATGAACAGAGACTGGAACAGACAACACAGAGAATGAATGAAGAGGCTAAGACATATGTTCTAGAAATGAACTTTGACAAGACAAAAACAATGGTTTTAAGAGAAAAGAGCCCAGCATGGAGGTAAACTGTAGATGGAACTCAACTGGAAAGCCTTTGAGAGAAAATGTTATAGGAAGATATTAATAATAGGATGGACACAGAAAGTGAGCAACACAGAACTGTACAGACGAATCCATATAAAAGAAACCTTAATGCAAAAAATAGTACAAAGAAAGCTAGGGTTATTTGGACACATTTGCTGAATGGGCGATGAATGGAAGATAAAGACTCTAATATTTGGCAGAATGGAGGGAACAAACTAAAGAGGACGGCCGAACAGAGAGTGGTGGATGGATGACATCATGGACTGGACAATAAGGCCACTACAAGAACTTATACACGCTGCGGTGGACCGTCAGCAGTGGAAAAGCCTGGTGAAAATGGCAATGAACATCCACGGGCGATGTGCCCATGATGATGATGATGAAACCTTATTTGCAGGTCCACCAGCTGTATGATGGTACACATACATGCTGAAAAATGGTCTCTGTTGTTGTACCATGCAAAAGTTGAATCTGTATTGTTGCTCTCATAATCAATATTCTCACCAAACCTTAAACTATTATGATGTCAGGGTCTTTTATAGCAAATTCAGACATACGATGACTTTCCTTTCGTAACGAATATGCCTTTCCCTCCCCAGACAAGCCACAATTACGACATGTCACTTTGGCCTATAATATGGTGCCGGCGGTGGCCGTTTGCAGCCAGCAGAGATGACATAACTATGCTCAAGGTAATTAAGCAGGTACTGCAACTCACTCTACTCAACAGCTATGGGCTTCTGCCGGTTTCCCATCCTTTACATGAGCGCAATGCCTACCGGGTGGTCCGAAGTAGCCATGCCCCATGCAGCCTGAGTTATCAAGGGCTATACGCTTTAAAAACGCTAAAGGGTAGAGCCAATAGAGTGATTTGAGGGATGAAAGCGATATGATGATGTTTGGGCATTCTGGTGATGGCAAGTGAGATCTGGATAAATTGCAGATGCTTCAGTTGTGTGGATTTCAAGGTTGAGGAGAAGGGAATTGCAGTTATTGAGTGTCGAGTGGACAGTGGAGGTAGCAATGGTGAAGGCAGTTTTGAAGTCAAACATGGACAGGATGTGATGGAGGTGTGCTTGAAGCAGAGGCACAATGGGTTGAAGATATGGTTAGAGAAAGAGAGGATCAAAAGTGATATCAAGATTGGGTGTGGTAGTTGGACAATTTGGTTCAGTTAATTTGGTGCTGAGATTTAGGAGACTATAGACATTTATATTCAAAGTTAAATTGCAGTCCATTGAGAGATTATGTTGACCATGTTGAGTAATCGTGCAAAAATTGTGAGAAATATCTTTGGAAGAAGGGTATATAAAAAGTTAGTTGGGTGCTGTTTGCATAGAGATGGTGGTCAGCAGAGGAGTATTCTATGAGTTGGTTAAATGGTGCAGTCTACAGGGTGAAGAGTAGTGGCCCATGATGTAGCCTTGAGGGATTATCAATCGGTTTGCTGCTGAAGAAAGCATGTCTTGAACTGACTTGTTGATGTAGGTGCCACTTCTTCTGTCACCTATGATAAACTGTTAGTGTAGACCACAGGTTGCCCATTCAGAGCCTTATGCATTGTATGACATGTAATCGCAAAGTGTTGAATGCTGGGATACCTCGATTGAATAACAACACCTGTGACATGCGTCTGTGAGATCGTATCACGATATTTTATTAAGGTAATTATGTCATTAACAAGTATTGAATTTTAGGTAATTGTAATTGTTATTATTTTCAAGTCATGCATAATTTCTGCTCAGCCATGAAATAGCCAAACCACCCACCAGAGCGCCCACTAAACCACCCACCAAATACCACTCGACAAACCACCCACCAAATCAACCACCAATGCACCCACCAAATCACCAACAAAATCACCCACTCAACCCCATCCAAAAAACTCACTAAACCACCCACCAAAACACCAACTAAATCACTCACCAACCACCCAAGAAGCACCCACTAAACCCCCACTAAAAGACCCTCTAAAACACCCACCAAATCACCAACCGGAATTCCCACTGAACTACCCACTAAACCACCCACCAAACCTCCCACCAAAACACTCACTACACTGGCCACCAAGACACCAACCAAAGCACCAACCAAAACACCCACTAAACCACCCACCAAATCACCCAACATACCACCCACCAAATCACCCAACATACCATTCACCAAATCACCCAACATACCACCCACAAAATCACCCACTAAGCCGCTATAAAATACCACTAAATCATACACCAAACCCAACACCAAAACACCCACTAAACCACCTACCAAACCACCCACCAAAAACTCACCAAAGCACTCACAAAAACACCCACTAAACCACCCACTAACACACTGACTAAATCACCCACCAAACCATCCACCAAATCACCCACTAAACCTCCAACAAAACACCAACTAAATCACCCACCAAACCACCCACAGGAATACCCATTGAACCACCAACCAAATCACCCACCAAATCCACCCGCCAAAACACCGCCAGACCACCCACCAAACACCCACAGAGACACCAGCTAAGTCACCTACCAAGCCGCCCACGTAAAGCTCACCAAACGCCAACCAAAACACCCACTAAACCACCCACCAAGCCACCCACCAAAAACTCACCAAAGCACTCACAAAAACACCCACTAAACCACCCACTAAATCACTCACCAAACCACCTACCAAACCACCCACCAAACCACCAACGAAACACCTGAATCACCCACCAAAAAACCCACCGGAATACCCACTGAACCACCCACTAAATCACCCACCAAGCCACACACCAAACCACCCACTAAACCCCCACCAAGACAACTACTAAATCACCCACCAAACCATCCACTGGAATACCCACTGAACCACCCACTAAACCACCCACCAATCCACCCACTAAACCCCCAATAAAACATACCTACTATGTCACCCACCAAACCACCCACTGGAATACCCACTGAACCACCCACTAAACTACCCACCAAACCACCCATCAAAACACTCACTAAACCACCCACCAAATGACTCACCAAAACTACCCACAATCCACCAAAACACCCACCAGACCACCCACCAAACACCCACTAGACCACCCACCAAGCACCCACAAAGACACCCACTAAACTGCTCATGAAGATATCAACCGCAATACCCACTAAACTACCCACTAAATCACCCAACATACCACCCACCAAACACCCATTAAACTACCCACCAAACCATCCACCAAAATACACGCTAGTGAACCTACAAAACCATCCACTCACCAAAACATCCACCTAACCACCCACCAAAGCGTATTGCATCGTTTACTGTAACTACCAAGCAATTGCAATTGTCTACCACCATATCCCAGAATTCCTGGAAATCTGATTAACAAGCGTCAGGCTGAGTAGTCAGTCTTTCCATATACCTATTCTTAGGTGTAGACTGGTGTTTACCATATTATGTAAACACTCATTGTGTTTACATATGGTAGATGGTGCCAATATCTTGTTGCAGTGATTCATTTTGCTTTTAGTTTTATCTGTAAATACATATGTATATAATTAATTATAAAAATGTAATTGTGTATTAAATTGATTCAAAAGTTTCCAGTCGACGACGGTCAGTGGGCCAGAAAGTAGGAGCTGATTTGGTAAAGCAGACACCAACGAGTTCCAAGTCTACTTTCGATTCTGAAGATCAGCTTGTGATGGAGACCAAACTGAAAATCATTGAAATTTTACAGGTTGGTTTTTATAGTGGTAACTAACCTAAGCACCCGACGTTGCCCAGGTGGAGATAATGTAAGGTAGCCTTACAATATTATTATGATATGTGTTGAACATTGCTTCTTCATGCTAGTTGAACAACATTATAAGAGAAAACGGACAATTTATGACACTGTCGGCGACTCATAGAATTGTCTGTGTGAGTGGCATTATTATATATGACATACAGTGCTGCGTTTTAATTATTAGGTAGCATTTACACAGACTATCCTTTGCACAACCCTTCTGACTCAGCGCTCGTGAGTAAGACCCCCCTATGTTTGTTCTCGGGTGGTATAAAGTCTTCGTGGAGCATTGCCCAGGTCAAAATAATGTAAGGTAGCCTTACAATTCTGAAATGTGTTGAACAATGCTTCCCCATGCTAGCGGGCAATTTATGACACTGTCGGCAACTCATAGAATCGTCTGCATTATCATCTTAGCCAATTAGATATCAGCTATTTCAAAATACTGCTATGTCATGCATACTAATTAATCTATCATTCGTGAACGGCGTGAAAAATGGTGTGAGTTTAATTTAGCTTGATTCGCCACTTTAGGGGTAAAATTTTAGGGGAATGGGTAAGGTTTTGTGGTCGCTAACCCCCCCCCCCCTATCCCCCCTATATTCATTATGGGGTGGTAAAGAGGTTATATGAAAAATTTTGGAAACAATCTGTCGAGTGGATGAAAAGTTGTTGTGGAGAGTAGGAACATAGTTACATACATACTTATGTAGGTATGTAACTAACGAACTTAGTTAGTTACAAACATACTTATTTTCTTTATAGTTATAGATACTTTTATATACCTTTTCTGTTTATCCATATTCTATGAATCATAATTATACACAAATTGGAACTGAGTTCTGTAAGAAATGCTTTCTAAATTCTCAGATGCAATGTAGTAAAAAAGGCAGCACATTTTGATTTAAGAATTAGTTCAAATGAATGTATGACATAGTCTTTTTTGGAGTTTGCTTGAAACTTGTTAGTTCAGGCAGCATCCATTGAGGATATTGTAATGTAATCTAATGCGAATCTTCTAACATTTCACAGCACCCTCTTTCGAGGATATGCACTGTAACCCTGGACATCCTAAATCAGTTGACAGTACAAATACTAATGTGGTTACATTCATTTGATAAAATTCATAAATCAGGATGTGATGCATATTTTGTATCTTATTGTATCTGAGAATTTAAAAAGCTCTTCTTGGGTCAGATTCTGGAGTTGTTTCTTCATGTCTGCCTTATACTTTATTTAGGTTATATTTTTAATGAATCTTGGATGCTAATTCTGGTGGGTTTGACTGTTAGGAGCTCCACCAGGAAGTAAAAACTCTGGATTTATTTTGCTCTTTGTGATCAGCGATCTAAGTCGAGGTGATATTGTAACGGTTTAGGGGTACGCTTACCTGGTGTCGGCCTGCTGTAGTGTCTGCCTGTTGTGTACACCTGTCTACTGTGTTCTTTCTACTGTGGTATCTACCTGATGTATACGCTTATCTACTATCTACTGTAGTCTATCTACTATCTACTGTAGATATCTACTATATCCTATCTACTGTAGTCTATCTACTATCTACTGTAGATATTTACTATCTACTGTATCCTATCTACTGTAGTCTATCTACTATCTACTGTAGATATCTACTATCTACTGTATCCTATCTACTGTCTACTGTCTCCTATCTACTGTGTAGTCTCTACTGTCTACTGTCTCCTATCTACTGTGTATCATCTACTATCTACAGCAAATTAGTATAAAAGGAGTTCGCCTGGAAGATCGGAATGATCGTGGTCGTCGCCTGGGAGTCGTCGTCGTCTGGAGATCGTCATTGGGGAGCCTTGTAGATTCAGCTTCGGCCTTGCAGTCTCGGCTCCTAGGAAGCACGTATAGTCGTCGTTGCTTTGCGATAGTCATCATGGATATAGTCATCGTGGATATAGTCGTCGTGGATATAGTCGTCGTAGATTTGCGATAGTCGCTGTCAGCCATTGATGTAGCATAGTATTCGCCGTCAGCCATTGACGTAGCGTTGCAATTACTCGTTAGTTATCGACACAGGGCGTATTGAGGGAGTGAGATACGGACTGTTTCCGAATGGGCGCTACAGAAGTATTGTTTTCCGTTGTACATTAAAAGAGGATTATCGAACAAGCGTGTCTTATTCCATGCGTCATCCAGAAAGGAGCTATTTAAACCTTAAATGGTTAGTCTTCAGGAAACCACTGAAGCCGTACTCAGCGGACTGCAACTCGAACTACCCCCATATCGGACGGGGCTGCAAGTTGTCATCCTGGTCACTGTCAAATAGGCCCCGTTCCGTTACAATATAAGTCATCTGATAGAGAAACCTGTTTTCTTATTTGGCTACTGTCCAATTGGCTAATACAGGGTCCATCATCGAACATGATGAATCTGGTGACTCATTTGAGAATTACCCATAGTGTACAGTTCAGTCCTAGTAAATGCATGATTTGAGTGATTTTCTGTGGCGGCTGCTGCCATTCATTATCCTGAAAGTCTGGCCTGCACTAAATTGTTTTAGGGGATGTGTTGCTTTACATGTAAATGAGGGTGCTGATGTTTGAAGATCATTACAATGTCATCAATGGAAACAGGCCATTGATTTGCTATCAGCTGAGGTGAATTCTAGACTGTAGCGGTTGTTAATGTCTGTCCACAAATCTCTTTCAGTGGCAGACTCTTCGCTTATCATCCAACTGACGATGCTATTTAATGATGTTGCAACTAACTTACATTAGAAAGTCCCCAATCTCAGCATGTCATCAATTGGGAAGAATTAACCTTGTCCTCAATAGAAGTCGCTGTTGATTTGGGTATAATTGGCTGCAAGTAATGGCTGATGATTACCATAATTTCTTTTAATTACAAGTTGCACTTTTACTTTGGATGTGCTGATGCAAACATGGCAACTTTTCATAAAATCGGTACATTAGTAGCACTGATATAATTTTTACATTCAAGTTCACTTCAGATGTACCAATATCAGGTCAGAATGCTAACAGCTGACTATTTGAAAAAACACCAACCAATCAGTTTTAGATATGCTGATATCACATGGTAGAAATGAAATTTATTACTCTCTTTAACTGAAGGACTTGCAACACCTGTTTGATGCTATCAAGCTTCAAACTGCATTGTGTCATTACGGCGTAATTGTATTTTGAATTGCAGTCAAATAGAGCCACATGTCAAGCAAGAAATTAGTTAATGTGATTAGTTCATATGAATTTTTATTTAGAAAGAGCATCTAGAGAAATAACTGTCATTGGCATGGTCCTCGTTGGATGATCCTAAAGCATCAATGACAACTCTGTGCACGTCTGGTACCTACATAAACTGCACCAATGATGCATTGTAGACCCATTGCAGCAGTGACTGCAAGCCGGATATAGTGAAGATAAAATATGGTAGTTGTTCTGTCTACTGCAAGCCAGGGGCATCAATCCCCCTCTGAGTGATGGTGGCCAGCACCTGGTTCCAAGTGTTATGAAGGCAAAAAATTCCCCCCCCCCCAAAGACTCAAAAAGTATTCCCCCTACCTGAAATTGGACGCCTCTGCTGCAAGCTGCAGTCACCAACTGATCTATTGATGCCATCCTGAGCTCAATTGCTGTTGCTATGTTGCCAAAGCAGTTTCTATAATAATGTTGCATAAAATAACATAAGTAAAGTGAAACTTCTGGAGACAACCAGTCAGCATTGCTACTGACAACCAATCAGAGAGAGGATCCACTCACGATCAGACAAGCACTTGCAATAAAAGAGGGTTACAGAATGATTAGCTTACTTTGGATCTTAAAAAGAAAGACTATTCCAGGATTTAGATCCAACAATTGCAAAACTTCTGTTTTGTTTGTTGTGATTGATCTAGCTAAGGATCCACAAGGACCAACAACCAGGAATGCATACAAGTAATGTCTGGAAATGTAGCTTCTGGCTGCTTTATGTCACAATCATTTTGGCTGTTCACCAAATCACACAGTTTCCATTAGTAATAAATAGGAATAATTGAGTTGTGGTTTCTCACATTGTACAGTTTGTGTCTGTCTGTGTTCTAGCCAAATCAAGATCAATCACGATCAGTAGGGACAACACTTTTAATGTCTTTCATTTATCTATCTCTTCAGCCCTGCAGTTAGTGTTATGGGGTAAATAGAAAAGCTGCCCCAGTAATAAGATGCAGTCCTAGAAGAGTATGACTTGGAATCCTGAAAATACAGCAGTACAAGTTTTCCTGTTATTTTAACTCTAATTTTCCTCATTACGAGGCATTTATTTTGAGTGAATTCTAAGATCTGTTTGACAAATAAGAAATATTTTTTAAAGGTTCTTTGGAGTCACCATTTGAGATGCTGGATTTCACAAATCGTTGGTATCTGAAGTTTGCTTTGGATTACTTGCACATGCGGCTAATAGAAAGCTGGCTTATGTCGTAAGCCACGTATCCTCCTTCTCCTTCAATGTTTTGCTTTGATGTATGAATTTATGAATTATAAAATAATTGATGTTTATTATGACATACGCTTTTACTTTTCCAGTTCATACTAAATGTCAGACTCGATTACCGAATCTCCAGCCTCTTATCCATATTCAAAAGAGAATTTGATGAGAACATTGGATCAAAATCTGATGAAGGTAATTGTCACAGTACAAGGCTTGTCAAATATCTTGTTAAACTAAACAATAAAGGGAATGGCATGAACCAGATAATTAAAAGCAGCATTAACTTAGAAAGGAGCGATGCTATAAGATGTTCAAGTATTGAATTGGGATACTAAATCTGATCAACCGATGAAATGCATGATTAGCCATTTCGGGCAAATTGCTATACTGACAACGAATCAGAGTGCATGGAACACATGTTTAAAAATATGGAGAAGGAGAAGATGAGTGTCAGCTGCGGTCGAATCGATGACTCTGATGTGAAGAAAAATTTCTTCTGAGAAATCGAAGAATTTAAACATCAATTGTAGATTAACTTGAGTATAAAGTTACAAGAGGAGATAGCGAAGTAGTTAAAAGCACCAATTAACCGATCTGACAAGATCTAGCACAAAAAGCACTAGAACTGATCGCATCGCCGTCTTTCTTCATAGTTGATGGGAAGACACTGCCATTGAACCTCACTGAAAAGAGATCACATTAAATATATATTTTATATATATATATATATATATATATATGTGGAAAAATTTTACGAAATCAGTCGCTTGTCGCTGGATACAATCGGGCTTAAAATGACCAAAAATGACGTGAAACCTCAAACCGGTCGTAATTGATATTAATGCAGAAACGATTACAAAGATATATATTTAATACAAATAATATATAAAACTTTTGTTTGGACTTTCATAAAGGCTTCAAAAAAGATTTTTGCCAAAAGCCCTATAATGTTACGAGACGGAAAATCATAATTTCGGTTCAGATTTCGCTGTCTTTGTTGTCATATTTAATTAGGTTATGGTTCGAGATTTCCCGCCTTCCTGGTCTCGTTTTGACGCAGAATATCTCCTTTTCCTGTTCTATTAATAACATATGACCTTAGCCTATTTATTACGCACACAGATTGCCCAGAAAGAGGTCGACTTCTGTAAACAATAACCGATACATGGTTAGCAGCCGAAGCGCATGATTTGATCACGTGATACAGTCTTGTACTGCGGTTGGCTGACGGTTTTAAGGTCAGCTATGCACATGCGCACTCGGTATGACCCGGTCTCTTTAAATGTCACGCACACACGGAATGCATTCTAGTTTGTTGATTTTGAAATACTTAATTCTCGAAAATGGAAGAGATTATCGCGAATTTGATTAATGCTAAAGGGTCGGATTGAGCAAAAGTGCAGGAATTGTTGCAAGAGTATTTGACCATCAATCGCGATGACGATCGCGATGAAAGCGAGGTTTTCAGTGATGATGATTTTCGGACAGAATCTGATGCCAACAACAATTCAGATGACCAAGAAGAAAATGAAATGAATGTTTCGGATTTCGAAGATGTCATGAAGCACGCTAAAACATCTAGCGAGTTCGTAACTGATGACAATGCCGTTGAATATCAGAAAGTGGCTGAATTCAGGTAAGCCACGATTATTTTTTAAATACTGTGCACCACAGGATCCTTGTTTATAAACATTCACGTACTGTTTCTGATTCACTGCGACTCCTATACGAAAATCAGTTTAAACTAAGCTCTAATTGAGCTAATTATTATTATAAGTCTCAGGCATAACTAAAGATTAGCCTGTTGTAGTTGAGCTTGTCTTTATAAATATTCAGGCACAACTACTAGGTTTAGACCCTCTTCTCACTGTGCTCGTTTTTATAAGACCTTAGGCATAACGGTTAGGTTTACAATCTGTATTATTGAGCTTGTCTTTAAGTATTCAGGTATAAATGCAAATGTTGTGTCATTTCCTCTCTTGTGCTACTTCATCTTTTACAATCCTTATTGTGCAATGTACAAATTTATCATTAATTGATCAAGTTAATGATAGGAAATAATAATTAGTATTTCAATTGCAATTTATTTTTTATCAGGATTCTTCTCGATAATCAATAATTGCAGTTTACCGGTTGATAAATCTTGTAAATTGCTGTTTGTTTTGAATGCAGGGCATTTAGCATTGGCTTTGCATTTTTGTTGCATGGCTTTTATAAAAGCAAACTGAAATGAATTTGATAAATAGAAAGAAATATTTTTATATGGGTTGTTTATTTGTAGATGTCAATGTAAACTTAATAATGGACTCCAATGCAGTAGCCAGTATGCTCCGGAGGACATGGTCAGGCGTAGAATGGAAATGGCTGCACTTGTCCCACGGGATCAAATGTTGGTGCTACTCTGCAAAATTTCTTGCACAATAAACATGTCCGATGAGACTTGTCGCAGCAGGAAATCCAGCCAAGCGGTGCGTCAACATCAGCGAACATTATATTATTTGGAAAGCCGTCAGATCTGCCGTACAACCTTTAAGTTCATCCACGAGATTACCCAGGACAGACTGATGGGGATTCTCAAGTGGTATAAAACAGAAGGTTTAACACCAAAAGAAAAACAAAGCCGTGGACGTAAGAACAACACCCACTGCTTTCAGTTTTGCAAAATTGAAGCTATCATTCGCTTCCTGAGAAATTATGCCAGCGAGCATGCGATGATGCTTCCTGGAAGGGTTCCTGGATTTAAGCGGGATGATATCAAGTTGCTGCCATCGAGCCACACCAAGACCAAAGTGTACGGCCTATACCAAACGTGCATGGAACAACATGGAAAACGAGTCGCTGGATTTTCGATCTTCAAACAGTACTAGCTTCAACTCGTTCCATTCATCACGACGTGCAAGCCAATGACTGATTTGTGTTGGACTTGCCAAAACAACACGTTGATCTACCGTAGTTCCATTATCGAGGATCATGATAAAGGTTTGACTTGAACTGCATATGTTTCTTTGATTTTCCTGAGAAAAGCAAAAAATTATTTTTAAGAAATCTGAAATGCTCCAGTGGTGTTCTGGTATGAGGATCACCTGGGGCTTTGTTTACATTTGAGATTACAATTTGCACTGAACATAAAGGTGACTGGGTGAATAGTCACACGTTTTGTCCGAAATACAAAGACAGTTCTCCTGCTGGACTAAGCGGCTAATTCATTTATAAAATATTGTTTATGTGTGGGTGGGCTCGATTGTGTTGTGGGATGTGTGCTGGATTGTTAAGAGAGAGATTAGAGATTCAAATCTTCTTTAGTGAAGAGATTTGCATCGAGATTTCTGCTCCACCTGTGCCATTTTACCAACTCAGCTGTGATGAGTACATTGCTTGTACACTGTCTGTGGAAGGATAATACGGTGAGGGAGAGAATTTGTCACTCGCTCTCATATGCTGAGGCTAAGATATGAAGTCACAGACACTTCACACCAATTACTGCCTCTCAGATTAGTTTAAGGAGATGCTTTACGCTATTTATCTATAATTTAGATCTAAAATTTAATATTGTGATATTTAATTCCTGTGCAAATTATTCCTCTTAAATGTCTTTTAGTATTTGAAACTGTATACTATAAGATAGGTCTTATTGTTGTAGATCCATGGAAGAATTTGATTGCCCATTGCTACACATAGAGGAAGAAGCCGCCATGGACAAAAACAGAGTCGATAAAGAATACCGAGTAAAGACGCAGCAAATCCTTTTTGACTCTACCACTACTATTACTCTGGCAGTGCCAGTCTCAAGCCTGGATAAAGGAGGAGGGCGACGAAAATGATCTTTTTATCACACAGCATCGTTAAAATGAAGCTTGTTCGTCGTCTTCCAACGATGCAGAACCACAAATCGTCTTCGCACCAAACTGGAGGACATGATAGCAGGTGACCTGTAAACAGTGGCAGCGGGTAGACTGAAGGGTTGGACCTTGTTTCAACAGAGGAGCCAAAACAAAGAGGAAGCTCGTAATCCAATGGTGATTCGCAATCACCTACTGCTGGAACATATAAAACTCTAGGTCGTGGTGGTGGAAGACCCGTGACTTTGCCAGCTGACGCTGGAATAAACTGTCATTTTATTTCTGTGTTTTTATTATTTGGATGTTAATTTTATCCATTACTGTATTGCAATATCTAATTCCTTAGCAGGTAATAGCTGTTTAACCTCTCTAGGAATTTGAGACTTTTGTAATAAAATTGACATTTAGTTTCCATGATTTCTCGTTGGTCAACTGGAATAACTTTAATAACTTTGTTCCTACTTGAGATATCTACACCAAATTTCGACAGTGCATTTGCAATACCTGCAGCTGCAATGGTGCCAAATTTCAGTTAAATCGGTTCAAAAACAATAGCCGTTGCAAAGGAGATTATAAAAATAATATGGCTAAACTTTGCACGCAGTTTTCTCGAATAGCACTTTACGTAAACGGTCACATTGGAAATTCTATAACTTTGGCTGTATGCAAGGCATAAACTAGCTGAAAACGGTTTTGGAAAGGTAAATCTAGCAGCTTCAGGATGGTGCAAAAAACAGGAAAAAATATTTTTTATACAAGTGACTGATTTCATGCTGACAAGTCACATATATAGCAATTAATGACAATCATTGGTAGTTGGGTCTGTATTCGATTTGTAATCAACAGAATACTACAGGAAATGTCTAGTGTTTATGTGATAAGTGTTTATTTTATGTAATTTAACCATTCTCTTCTAATTGCCAAGTTTGATATGGCAATAAACCTATCTTGCTTAAGTTCCTATAGTTATCAAGCTTTTATATGCAAAGATAATGTGTTGGAACATACAATTTTTACCATACAATTTTCTGTGTGGCAGAACTTATTTTGAAGACAATTCTTGCTACAGCGGTTTTGTTTTTGATTGAGTTATTGGATGTAAGCTTTTTAGAGTGCTTAAGGAATGAATCAAATCAAATCAGCATTATTAGAATGAGGTATTATGGAGGACACTTTTTAAGCAAATTCAGGATTTCCCATCAAAGGATATCTTAATTTACATTTATTATTATTTTATGAGAAAATATGTTGTTTTTTTATCATAGATGAAGATTGCAGTAAGTATGATCCATGTTTCAGCATGGTGTTTATATGCATGCAGGATTGCACAATGCACATGTTACCTGTATATTGAACACCTCTGAGTAGATATATCTTGTCGGGGTGCTATATCAAGTACTCTTTATAGATTGATTGATTGATTGATTGATTGGTATATTTGTATACAAGTTACATTTTATACAAGATGTCTTTGTAGTGTGACTGAGAAATGGCTCTGTGCTTCTTCAACCGGGTTTAAATATTCATTAGAAACTGTTCCTTAGTGCACAGTGCACAACTCTTACGCTGTCAATAAACCTTTGTCTACGCTTAACTGACATCTGTCTATCAGTGTTGTTCAACTTACCTAAAACACTACTTTCAGTACAGTACTTTCAGTAGAGTACTTTCAGTGCATTCAGTGCCGAATGAAAGTACTCATCAACAGTTTTCTTGATTGAAAGTAAAAAGAGCTCATCAAAATATTAGTTTTAAGTAAAAAGTAAAGGTGCAATATATATGTAATGTAATGTAGTAGCATTTACGTGGCACCCCTACTCATCGTCCCATTTTCTCGCACTACTGCTTAACAAATTCGTGCCTTCTCAAGGGTTGGCCCCTTACTCTGGAACATGCTCCCTTTGGCACTGTGCTTGTCCACCAGGATTCACTTTGACGTTTTTCATTAAAAAACTGTCCTTTTCAGCCGTACTAGGGTCCGGAGTGCTCCTGAGTAGTGACCTTGAAGGGGCGCTATATAAATCTCCATAATGAATGAAAGAGAATATGTATAATGTAATGTGTTGTACATTAAAAGTACAGTATCTGTGCATTGTGAGGAATTGAACTCCTCGAATTTCAGCTTTGCAGGGCTAACGAGGAATGAGATAGTAAGCTAGTTGCAGAGATGTGGTAGCTTTATTGAGTCTAGAACAAAATTATTATTGGTTGACAGTGTCAATACTGCACTAAGATATAGGCGTTCAAAAAGTTGCACTTTTTCAGTTTCAACAGATGAGAAGCTGTTGTCCAGCAATTGTAATGACAAGAACAATTTCCGTGGAGTTACCTTCACAGTGAGTCGATTGGTAAAGGCTGAAGTTAGGAGATGAAGTAATGTGTTCGGAATCATATACCTAATCAAGTCATGATCGCTAAGACAATTAAAGAAAAGCAAATCCAATGCGTGCCAAGCTCTAATTGAGAATTTGAACATCCATAATTATGGTGGTATCAAAATATACCAAGAATCACTGGCAGCTGTGGAAAAGATGCAAGTTTTGCAAGTCTGTCTTGAAGTACATCTACAGCAGGGGTCCTCAAAGTTTTGGACACTGAGGGCCACCTTAGTCATAAAGTGAGAGCTTGCGGGCCACAGGGATACCAGGTGAGCACCGAGCCGAAGTCACGAAGCCTTTTGCAGGATTAGCTTATAAATGTAATGTAGTGTTGTGTGGCACGGTGGCTGAACGGTTTGAGCGGTCGGCCCGTAACGCTCAGTGCGCGCTGAGTGAGCGGAGCGTGTTTAACCCTCGTCCGAGGCTTCAGTCACTGTGTAGGGACCTTGAGCAAGTTCTTCGCACGCAATTGCTCTGCAGTACAACTGCAATTGCGCCGTTGAGGCGTGTGAAATTCTGAGCAAAAGATGTTGGAAGAAGGGCAATATCAAATTTCAAGAAATTTCAAATAAAAATAAGGCCTATAAGTATAAGGCTTACTTTTATTATAAGTAAGCCTTGTACTTATAGGCCTTATTTTATAAGCTAATCCTGCAAAAGGCTTCGTGACTTCGGTGCTCACATGGTATCCCTGTGGCCCACAAGCTCTCATATTATATGCATATTATGCATATAATAAAGTTAAATAAACAGTAATGAAGTGCTTTAATTTTAACTAAAAATGTATGAGAATTTCATAGCTCATGAAATATATATTTAATTTATTTATTGATTTTATTCTTACCTAAAATGTTGTTAGGACTAAGCTACCTGTCTATCCATTGAATATAAAGATAACAGTGAATGTTTTTTTAGAATTTAGCTTAGGATTTGTGTCATAATTAAAACGCACATCTTGGGATGAACGTCATGCGATTTGTGAAGTTGAGATTTCTCAGCAATTATACAAAGCTTATTACTAAATCGAGGTTCAAAGCAATGTTGCAATGCGAAGGATTGCTTGCAGATGAGCATTAGTTAACCTTATCTTCGATTTTGTTATGCTCATTGTACGAAATGTGATAAAATTCCATCAGGCTTAGTGCATGAAATGAAGTTTGCGTCTCTGAACTTTCCTGCAAGTTGATCAGTCAATTGTTGCATATCAATTGGCACAATCTCTGGCCCATAAGTAGGCTAAACGGATTCTGGAAAATGGCATATGATTGTTCTCGCAATCTGAAGTCAGAGAAACATCGGGCAAATTCAGATAACAGGATAATGATCTCGAAATACTTGTCAGAACACAAAAGTTCAAGAACAGTGTCACCGTTTTTATTTGATATCTCTGCACAAGTTGGGAAATGAGTTATATATCTGTCCATCAGTTGTTTTGCAGTAAGGTTAGCTTTCTTACAGACGATTTCAACACTGTCCACTTAAAAGGTAGGCCTAATAAACTTTCCATACCCTTGCAGTTTCAGGTTAAGTGTGTTCAGAAGTGAAGCGATGTCCACTAAAAGCGCTAAATCGCAGAGCCTTTAACATTTTGTTGTAGGGCTAAGCTGTTTTGTTCATTGTATTTCAATTTTTTTATTTTCACTTTGTATTTGGAAACTCAGCGATTTCTTTTCTGAGACTTTAAAAAACGTTTTAGTGTTGCACCTCGGCTTAACCATCAACCAGCTAAACTGCTAGAATATTAAATGCTGCTAATATGAATCTTAAATAAAATACATTTGTCAAATTGGACATAAGTATTTTTTTTCATAATAAAAAAATTCGACCAGGGCCACATGCTTCAGGACTGCATGCGGCCCTCGGGCCGCACTTTGGGGACCCCGGACATACAGCCTACTTCCGGATGTTTGTCATCTCTTACAGGCAGATAGTTGGGAGTTCCATGAAGCTACAATGGCATGGAAACTTAAGTTTAAGTAATGATTGCTCCTAGAGCCTTCTTGTGTAATACATGAGTAAAACCTAGAACAGAGAGACTGAAATATTAAAACAGTTGCATAGTGCACTTGACAGCCAATGGAGTACATCGATCATGTGTGAAACTAGTAATGTGACTAAATTTTGAAATACCTCATGCAAGTCGTGCACCAAGTCAGACTACATTCCATCTATTTAGAAATATGATTTTTCAGTTACAGCCAGTTTTTTTATGTGTTTGCTGGCCTATATTATTTGATTGCCTGTTTTTTATCTTTGAAATAAGGGCTGGACCTTGAGGCAATTGGATGTCAGGCCGAAGACATATTTGATGGCAGGTAGGCTAGTAGACTCACATGAACTTTTTAAAAGATTATAACAGTGGCAAAGTATAGTAAGTAAATTTCAAGATGGATAATAGGCGTACTGTTGGTCGGGTGCTGTTGATTTGTTATCTAATATGAAAACTTCAGTTAAAAACTTAAATCTGTTTATATGAAGCAAAATTTTTAAGGTGTTGGACTGAATGGAAATAGTTTGTGATGTTTCTGGACTTCTAGATGTTGTTGTTCAGCAGTTTCCAATAAATAATTAATTGTTTATAGTTCTACTCATCACTCTACTTAATGATAAAATCGTCTGATTTGAAAAGGCCTCCAATATGATAGACGTTCAGTGTTAAAACCATATTGTTTGCTCCTACGAGGCCAAGCAATCATTTGCACCCACAATATGAAGTGGTGATGTGCATATGTGGTACTTGTTTTCTAAGGTAGGCAAGCAAAGTTTGCTGCATACTGCTGAACTTTATTTATTTATTTATTTTACCCAAAATTGTAGGACAAATGTTATAACATTGCTTGTGAAAGCAAGGCACCTGAAGAGTTAAACAGAAAAAAATTCTTAGTTCACCTTTTGACACAACGAGTTGATCTGGCAGGTGCTGCAATTTTGTTAATCACCTAGTTAATAAATTGGTAGTTAGCAAATATGTCAAAGCATAATAACTTTTCAACATACTGATGACATTATTATATATATATATATATTCATTTATACCATATACTCCAAACCATGTGACAAACTGGATTAGAGTACATGTGGAAATAGAGTTAAATATTAGGAGCATAATTGTTGTGTTTGTATGTCGCTCGATGTTCAAAATTGGTAATTGCAATGGCTATCGTTTGTATAATATTTTAGTTCAAATATGATTCTTTTGAGGAGGCTTAAAGTCATTTGTCATGTAAATATTTGTCAGGTGTTTTAAAGTTTTCTGATGAAGTTCATTTGCAGACCAAACACTTGCCATAATCGTAATCTAAACATTTCTACAGCGCCTACAAAAGCGAAGTCGTGGGAACCAGCTTATTCACAGGCGCTTAATCAAAACGGAATCGATAGGCAGGGGTCAAAATCCAGAGAGTCAGGCAGGCGAACAGGTAGATGGCTAAGTTGGATGGTGTTTGGAGTTGAAACGGCAAGGGATTTTGGAGGAAGAGGAGGAATCAGGATAGGATTTGTAAAAGAGCAGTGTTTGAGTTGTGAGTGAAAGACCTGTGGGGAGATAACAAGAGGTGAGGTGTTTGTGAATTCATAGGATGG
Source organism: Bimastos eiseni (assembly GCA_959347315.1). Taxonomy (NCBI): domain Eukaryota; kingdom Metazoa; phylum Annelida; class Clitellata; order Crassiclitellata; family Lumbricidae; genus Bimastos; species Bimastos eiseni. The sequence continues at coordinate 6,109,171 of OY365815.1, forward strand.
ATTGGATATTTGTCTTAATGCTGGAGGGAGTTTGCTTCAAAGACCCTGAACCTAAAGCCATGAACCAGTGACATCTTTATACCAGCCAGCTATCATAAAGATGTCTATGAGTGAACATCTTAAATCAGACTTACAAATGTCTGTTTTCAACATGTCATGCATCAGAAATTGTGTCTGCAGGGAAAACGTAAGCCACAATCTGTATACATCGCTTTGCATTACAGTGTGTATTTACCAAGAACTTTAAATTTTTGTAGCACAGAGTGTGGAGATTTGGACTTGGATGGGCAAGGTGGCAAACTTCTGCTGCGTGTTCTGCTCAATCTTGTGATGCACAACTATCCTCAGCTTGTTTCTGGAGCTCTGCAGCTGTTATTTCGACATTTCAGCCAAAGACAAGAGGTTCTTCAGGCATTCAAGCAGGTTAAAAAATTTACAGGTTGTTGCATGGAAGACTATTGTACATGGCCTGGCAGCAGTTGCTATATAGATAGGCTTACTGATTGGTTTGCATGTTAGGTCAATGTATGTTGTGTTATTTGTCAGATGATTGAATGTTTTCTTAATTTGTTCAAAATACTGCAGTAACACCTTCGAACTTTCAAAATGTTTCTTCTCATTGGTGTAATTGTAATTTTAATTAGAATTTTTATGGCACCATCTAAATGGAGGTAGATGAAGTCATTTTTTGGTGTTTACCAGACTAGAAGGTTGGAGGAAGAGTCCAAGATGGAAGTAGATATTTGTTCCCAGTGAGATCAACCTGAAGAGATATGAAAGGTGGAGAAGCTGATCTCTTGATGACATTGAACCACTTTTCAGCTGATGGTAGCAAGAACAGTTATGATAGCTAATATGTTCAAAGATTGCTGGAAATAATGAAGTCCAGGTCATGGACACTGATTGAGAATTTGAACAATGGGAACCTCTCAGCTAACAGGGTAACATATACTTTGAGCAGTTGATGATGCTGTAGGATGCAAAACCATATCAGTTGAGTCTTGGATGAGTTTGGAGACAGTGGATATGAAGCAAATTAGAGCAAAATGACATCAACATAGAATGAGGCAAATGACTTCATAAGCAAATGAATTCATCATTTAAAAATTAAGATAAGCAAATGACTTTATCATTTAAGATAGACAAACGACTTTAGCATTTACGATAAGCAAATGAATATGTTAAACTATACGTTACCCTGTTAGCTGAGAGGTTCCCATTTATGATAAGCAAATCACTTTATGAGCGGATGAATTCATCATTGAAGAAAGAAAAACACATAACTTCATCATTTAAGAGAAGCAAATGAATTCATCATTGATGAGAAGCATATGACTACATCATAGAATGAGAGCAAATGCCTTCATTATAAAATGGAAGAAAATAACTTCATCATAGAATGGACGCAAATTGCTTCATCATAGAATGGAATCATATGACTTCATCATAGAATGAAAGCAAATGACTTCATCATAAAATGGAAGCAAATAACTTCATCATAGAAGAGAAGCAAATTACTTCATCATAGAAGAGAAGCAAATCACTTCGTCGTAGAAGAGAAGCAAATCACTTCCTCGTAGAAGAGAAGCAAGTGACTTCATCATAGAAGAGAGACAAGTGACTTCATCATAGAAGATAAACAAATTACTTCATCATAGAAGAGAAGCAAATTACTTCATCATAGAAGAGAAGCAAATTACTTCATCATAGAAGAGAAGCAAATTACTTCATCGTAGAATGAAAGCAAATGGCTTCATCAAAAAATGGAAGCAAATGACTTGATCATAAAATGGAAGCAATTAACTTCATCATAAAAGAGATGCAAATTACTTCATTATAGATTGTAAGCAAGTTACTTCATCATAGAAGAGAAGCAAATTACTTCATCATAGAAGAGAAGCAAATTACTTCATCATAGAAGAGAAGCAAATCACTTCATTGTAGAAGAGAAACAAGTGACTTCATCATAGAAGAGAGGCAAATGACTCCATCGTAGAAGAGAGGCAAATGACTTCATCATAGAATGGAAGCAAATTACTTTATCATAGAATTAAAGCAAATGACTTCATCACATAAGAAAAGCAAATGACTTCATCATAGAAGAGAGGCAAATTGCTTCATCATAGAAGAGAAGCAAATTACTTCATCACATAAGAAAATCAAATGACGTCATCATTAAATGGAGGCAAATTACTTCATCCAAGAAGAGAAGCAAATGACTTCATCATAGAATGAAAGCAAATGGCTTCATAAAAAAAGGGAAGCAAATGACTTGATCATAAAATGGAAGCAATTAACTTCATCATAGAAGAGATGCAAATGACTTTATTATAGAAGAGAAACATATATACTTCATCTTAGAAGAGAAGCATATTACTTCATCATAAAATGGAAGCAAATTACTTCTTAGAAGAGAAGCATATTACTTCATCATAAAATGGAAGCAAATTACTTCATCACATAAGAAAAGCAACTGACATCATCATAAAATGGAAGCAAATTACTTCATCATAGAAGAGAAGCAAATGACTTCATAATTGAATAGAGGCAAATTGCTTTATCATAGAAGAGAAGCAAGTGACTTTATCATAGAAGAGAGGCAAATGACATCGTCATAGAAGAAAAGCAAATGACTTCATCATAGAAGAAAAGCAAATGGCTTCATTATAGAAGAAAAGCAAATGACTTCATCATAGAAGATATATAGATTACATCATCATAAATGAGAGGAAGTTGACAGCATCATAGAAGAGAAGAAAATGACATAATCATAAAAGAAGTAAATGGCTCTCATATGAATTTTTGAACTTTAAAACATTGGACTTGCTCAAGATCCCTGCTCAATAACTCCTCAGTCAAGAATTAAGCCCATACCATCTGCATTACAGGTCGATTTCTCTAACCAATCAGCGACCGATTGGTTGAGTGTTGAGCATTACAGATCTCCAGTGACTGATTTGCTTGAGAGTTGCAGACAATAGAGAGATGGTAGACAGGAATTGTCATCAATAGCACAGCAGTTGGAGAGGTTACCGACGGAAGTTGATTGCCCAGAAAAATGAATATGCGGGAATAGAAGGAAGACAGGTATATGCAGTATCCAGAAAATACTAATCATCACTGATATATCTTCATTTGCAGTAGAACATATTGAAAGAAAAAAGACATTAAAAGGTCATTATCATGTCTTTAAAATTTTCCAGTGTTGTTTAGTATCGAGACACTGTCTCGATCACGAGACATCTCTAGATAATTATTTAGTGTCTCGGTATCGGGAGCCTGTTGTCTCGATATCGCTCGCGGTCTTCCGGTAGTGTCTCGAATTTTTATACAATGTCTCAAAGGGAAAGTCTTCTTCTGTCTCGAACAAGCAGTTTTGATAAATCTCGTGCTAACTGTCTTAAAATCTTGTGCTATAAACTCAAACCAGAAGTTATGAAAAATGGTAAGCCTAATTCTGGTTAACGTGCGAGTCACATGATGCTGAAATCATTTCAATTGTCTTAAAGTGGAATAATGTCTGAGAGAGAGCCTGAAATTGTGAAGTTTGCGTTTATTCAATTTTAAGTTATTGACAAACGTTAGCTATGGCATACCATTTTGTCGCTGATGTAAAACCATCATAACCGAGACGATCGGAACAACTTCCAGTTTCTCAGGGTGAGTAAGGATATGCGCAAATTTATAATTTCGTTTGGTATTTGGTATCGAATTTGCTTGTCTAAAATCGTCTAGAAGATTTCAGACATGTCTAAAAAGGCTTTCTTTATACCATTCAGAAGATGGGCTAACAAAGAGATATCGAAAAAGATAAAACAGGGCAATAGAAGAGCTGTTCTCGGGAATTGGTAATACTTTATAAGTTTCAACTTGAAATTATAAATGAACCTTATTCCTAAACTAATGCATGAATATTTTACAGCCTTTTATATAAGATCACTTGTCTTTTTCTGTCTCATACTGTCTTGGACTTAGTGTCTCGGTCTTGGTACCTCACTGTCTCGGTCCGTTCTTGGTCTCGAAGTTTCAAGTCTTGCATGTAATCCGGATGTTTTCTCATTTGACCTAAGTGAACCACCGTACTAATGTACTCCTATCATATGAGCTCTATTGGTTTGATAGTTACTTTTAGGAATCAATTTCTCAGTTGTTAAGATCATGAATATAATTACTTGTTTGTGTGATAATATCTCTTGTCACTGGTTTGTTATGGATTTGTTAATTTGCAGGTCCAATTGCTGATATCAGAAAGTGATGTTGAGAATTACAAACAGATTAAATCTGATCTTGATGAATTGCGATTACTTGTGGAGAAGTCAGAGTTGTGGGTTTCTAAAGAAAAAGTGGAGAAAAAGAAGAAAAAAGATGCCAATGTCAATGGAACTGTGAAAGAAGAGGTAATGCAACATTACTGACGGATTGACTTACTATCGATTGATAGAAAAAAAACAAGGTTAGAAAGCCTTTTGTTGCAATTCACTGTCTCATCCAAGTTGTTGGTTTCACACTTGTTCTCAATTGCCCCACCAGATGGTCTTCAACATTTTAGGCCATTTCTCATGATCAGCCGGTTGCTTAAAGTCAACGATCCATTTGGAAAAGGTAGTGAAGTTACTATGATGCCATTTTCACGTAATTAATTACTTAGTTGGTTGTTTCTTCCTTTAAAATTTAATTAGAATTAAAAATTTAATTATTATTGCTATAGCTTAAATTTTTGTTATTATTATTATAATTACTATCACTCAGGGACTTCAATGTAAATTAGTGGTAATGTCGCCCTGAGTTGCTAAGCTCGTTGCTCTCCTGAGCAGCGAAAGTTCCCTTGAAAGCAACTGCGTTGACAGAGAGAAAGACTGACATGGTTTGGCCATGTAACACAAATAGATAATAAATTGATATTAAGCTTAGGTTGATATTAAGTTACTAAAGCTGAAATTTCAAATTGGCCTACTTAAGCTAAAACTGAAATTCGCTTACCCGAACGAAAACTAAAATTACATATAAAACTAAAACTAAGAGAATTTGAAAAACTAAACTCAAATTATATTTGAGCCATAAAAGAAAAAACTAAATTTGAGAAACAATCATAGCCGTCGGTCCCAGATGCTCTAATTGTCTTTCAGCCGCCATCAGATTGATCGACTCATTAGACTTCTTCAAAGCAAAACTTAAGACTCACCTCTTCTCCAAGGCTTATCCCGCTGTTTAGTTGTTTGTGAGGCACCCTTGTAGCGGTATGGTGCCATATAAATATACGTTATTATTACTATAACTAAGATTAAAACTAAAGTTAGAACATTATTAAAGCAACACAAGTCCATAGGTATTTAATAAATATAGGGTGACACAAAAGTTGATTAACCATTTTAAAACTTGAATATCTCAGTCAAAATGATTCGGATTTTTTAGGTATTTCTCAAGCGCGTACAGTACTCAAATATAAAATATCCCTACAAATTTTAGGTGGAACATGCGTTAAATGACATGGCAGTGTACACCGCGGCGCTTTAGGCACATTTCTAACTTGTTCCCGAATATGACGTTAATATTATTCATGCCGCCTAATTGAGTAAAAATAGGAACATCCACACTGAACTGTGGAATACTGGTCCAATGTATTGTTTACCAATGAGTCGCTGTTCAATGTGTTTAATGTATCAAATGAAATGCGACGAAATGGCTAGACGAAAATCTCCTGTCACATAAAAAGTTGAAGGATTGGCCACTTAACGCTCTGGACCTTGGTCTCTTGTCTCAAGCAACTGACCCATCATGCTCCCGTGGCAAACTTCAGACAATGTCTCACATCATAAAAATAATTCGTTTTTCCGGTGGCCTGCCAGCATTGCATCTTGCTGATGATCTTGCTGTTAAATGGCTCGGTGCGTTGTGCATAAGCTAAATAAATAAATACCCCGGACCTCTCTCCCATTGAGAACTTGTGGAATATTTAGTCTTTCAGCATTTATAAAGATCCTGAGCCCAAGGCCGTTGAACAGCTTATACGTCACCTCCACCCAGCGTGGAGATGATAAAAGTTAGGACACTTCAGTCGCTGATTCAGTCTACGCAGCATAGAGTCGGTGCTGTTATTAAGCAGGAAAAAATACTGTACAGTAATAGCCTACGTCTGTAAGACCTAGGTAACAATATTGTGTTATGGTTTACTGGACCAGATATTTTGTTTTAGGGTGATTTAATAATAAGCAAATGAGCATCGCATGGCATTTTTTTTCTGGAAACTGGTTCTCTTCCATTTTTTAAATATATAATGGCAACCACAATCGTAACCAAATTTGTACCAATATCTTTCATTTGACTTGTGTATGCAATGACAAAATATCATAACAAACTATGAAGCACTTTCTGTGAAAAAACGGGAACGAATGAATACGTTTAACTATACTATATATATGGAACGCATTTTTAAAACGGGGAATGAACTTTTGTGTCATCCTCTAGTTCGTTGCATATCGTTGCGTTTAGTTTCTTCTTTAACCCCTTTAGCGGCAAACCCGATTATATTCGTCCTTAATAACCGACCATTAGACGACAAACCCGAATATAATCGTCCAATTGATTATACATACATACAGACATAAATACATACGTACATACATGCATACATACATACATGTATACATGCATACATACATGTGTATACATAAGTATACATACATATGCATACATACCCATACATACATACATATACATACGTACGTACGTACATACATATATACATTCAGGCACATATACATGCATATATATGCAAATACATACATATACATACATATGCATACATATATATACATACATGTATATGCATATATATATAGATATATATATATAGGCCTACATAAATTATATACATATATATGTATATACGTAAACTACATATATATATATACATACATATATACATATCTACGTACATCTACATATATATATACATATACATACATACATACATATACATGATTGTATATACATATACATACATATATATATATACATATATACATACATATATACCTATATCCATATATGCATATATACCTATATCCATATATGCATATATACCTACATATATACATACGTATATACATACATATATACATATAAACATACATATAAACATACATATAAACATACATATATACATACATATGCAGATATTAAATTTGCTTGCTGTATAAGGGTGGAGTTTAAAAATTTTACTGGATGCTGCAGGGGTTAACAAAACCAAAATTGTCTATAAGAAATCCTCTGGCCATATTTCCATGTTGTATTGGTCTTTGCATAGCTGTACTAGTTATTTCATTGCCTTTCCTCAAAAGTGAGTTATTTGCATTGTGACATATCAATTGTACTTTGTTTGGTCATGGACATTTCATCTTTGTATTGACCTTAACGAGCACTATTGTTGTCAATTATCTGCTACTCTGTGTAAATGCAGCCCAGAAAGAAATAGCTTCTTTGGTGGTAGAGCATATCGCTTGTTGCTGTTTCCCTTCATACTTCAGGGTGCAATGCAATTCTTGATCCCTATACATGAGTCAATTGTCAATTCTGCTGGGAATACATCTTCTGGGTTTTGCATAAGTACAGAAGCAGTGTCTCTTCTATTTACTGTATTCCTATCCTACATACGTCTAAAGCACCACTTGAAAGGACACCAGCTTACTCATGAGGTTGTCCAAAGGGTAGCTCAGGAGAGGTTTCTATATATGGCAGAGTTGCTATTAAGGTGGGTGTTGTTTAAGGCGAGAAGTGCGTGGCAGATTATTGGATGAATCAGGGTATGAGTTCTTGAAAAGATGACACTACAGTTTTGAGTGAAAAGTTCACGGAGCTAGGGTTAGATGGTGGAAGGTGAGTTAGATGATGGAACCCAGGGCTATTAATATCGCGATAAAGTATCGCGATACTTTGGTATCGGCGATCTTTTTGCAGCATCGCAGTGTGTATCACGATAGTTTTATTTGGTCGGTATAGTGTGTGTATTGCGATACTTTTTTAGCCAATAAACGATACGCGATACAAATACAATAAGGTACTGTACAGGGCCAGTAATATCGCAGGACTTGCCATTTACTTCCCAGCCTACAGCTTGGCGCCAGAGGCACGTGCAATTATACTCCTTTTTCTTTAGCACATGTTTTGTGTGAATAAACATGAAATTTGCTCGTCGAAAAGTATTGGTGAAAGTATTGGTATTGGTATTGCAATACTTTTTTCAGTATTGATAATAGCCCTGATGGCAGGTGAGTTAGATGGTGGAAGGTAATTGGCAATAATGAAGGAATCTAACATTTCAGATATTCAGGGATAGATCATTCTAGAGGCATGGGGTGCTGTGTGTTCTCGGTTGAAGAACTTGAGATAAGTAGTGACTGGGGGTCATGAGAGACTAAGACAGGCTGATGATTGAATAGAATGGGTTGGGTTGACTGGATGGTGAAGAGTTTGCAAAGTTATGTGGGCTGGGACTATTGTAGGGAGTTGTAGGTTTGTCATAAGACTTTGTAGTGGATTTGTTCTGGTATTTTTAGTCAATGGCTGAGGAAATGTTTAAGTTGAGCATGGGCTTGATGAGGCATAGGTCACGATTGTGCATGAAGCAATATCGAGATAGGTTGGTGATGTGGTTAGAGAAAGAGATATGTGGAGCCAAAGTAATACCATTCCTCTCCAACGATCAGTCAACATGAGGCACGGTGGCTGATCGGTTAGAGCGGTCAGCCCGTAACACTCAGCGTGCACTGAGTGAGCAGGTTTGACCCTCGTCCGAGGCATCAGTCACAGCGTGGGGACCTTAAGTAAGTCCTTCCCGCACAATTGCTCTGCAGTACAACTGCAGTTGTGCCGTCGAGGCACGTGCACTTCTGAGCAAACGATGTTGGAAGAAGGGAGATGTCAAATTTAAAGAATTTCAATACTAAGATTGCATTGGATATATGTTCACAACCCCTCTCACTCCCTTTTGGTGTCCCAGTTTCTGTTCTGGGTGCACTCCTTGATGAAGAGTAAAGATGAAGAGTTAGCGGAAAGGTGTATGAAAGAGTTATGATTTTTTTATTTGGCCTAGAATGGTGAATTCTGTTTTGGAAGGGTTAGGACAAAGGAGTTTGGGTGAATTCATATGGAATTATTGTGTAATGGAGAAAGAGTTGGGAAGGATGACATGAAAAGTTGTGTGTCATCAGGGTAAAGCTGGTCTTCAATTGAGAAGGCTCAATGGTTTGGTATAGATAATGAAGAGGAGTGAACCCAGGACAGAAACTGGGACACCAAATGGGAGTGGGAGGGGTTGTGAACAGTGGCTGAGGGCTTTATGCCAACACTGCTTGTTAACTGGTGAACCTTCTGCTCTTAGGGGCCATCCACATATTACATATGCAGCATTGGGGAGTTGGTTTCGAATTTCCGCGATTTTGCTTACAGAGGCAGATGGTAGGGGAGGGGTCCCAAAAATTTGTACATGTGCAAATATAGCTGTCTAATTATGACATCCACAATACGAAATATTAAAATCAGGACTGTTAACCCAATCACAGACTATATTCCTGCTTAATCAATTTCATATAGCATTCAAACTTTTTTAACTACACTAATATCTATCTGATCATCAGATTCTATCTGATCATCGACCTCTCTTAGTCTCTCATGACTTCCAGTCACTACTTTTCTCAAGTTCTTCAACCTCTGAACACCCTGCATCCCCTGCCTCTGGAACAATCTACCCTCTGCTTCATGACAGTTAACAAATTTAAGCTATTTAAGCATCAGCTTAAAAAAATAGCATGCGGTAAAATCACTGTCTTTAGCTATTCGTATTGGGGTTGAGGATGGAGCTCAGATGTATGTACGCTTGGGGGAGGGGTCCACGAAATGTACGTGGTGCAACAGGGGGTCCAAAAATCCAATTGTTTTGCATAAGTAATATTTGGATGGGTCCTTAGCATCATTGAAGAATGATGAGATTGCCTTTGATTAACTTCTCTTGAAGCAGTGCTATAAGACTTTCTAGTTACAATTCTATTAACAACACTCATTCTGTCAATCATTTAAGTCAGCACTTTGAAACTTTATTTTTCATCAGGGCTTTACATTTCTTCAATCTTTGCACATCTTTTGACTGCTCACCTTTGTAAATTTTGCTTGCACTAAACTTCCAGTTTAAAGATGACTATTAAATATTATGTTTTTATTTGTGTTTTTAAAAAAAGTATTGACAATGAAATATAGCTGATTTCATTTTAAGGATCCTGTAGTGCAAAGTTTAATTTGCAATGTTCAAAAATCTTCACCAGTTGAAGAGATAGCCACAAGAAACTACGAAACTATAAAGGAGATCTTGATACGCCTGAATGCACTGTGCATCACTGAGACCCCAGCAGGAAAGAAACCTCGGAAACATGAACAACGACTTCTTCGAAACATGAGTGCTCATGCTGTTGTCTTAGAACTTCTTCTGATTCCCTACGAAAAGGTGAGTTGGACTGACAACTTTATATGCTGTAGGATGTAGATGCCAGATGTGTAGCGTGTAAGCCACCTTGATTGAGGTAATGTTGGCAGCTGGAAGAGAGGGAGGCATAAGGATATTGAGACACACATCTTTTGACAAACATGGTGATGTTTAGCTGAGCAGATAAGATTGTACGAATGTATATTGCAAGAATTTTGTATAGGAAAATCGTTGTATAGTGGATTTAGCCCTTTATAAATGTATGATAGATTATAGTGAGACAGAAATTATAGAAGAAGTGACGCAGAATGTTACGAGCTTGCGTGCATTCCATGCCTCTGCCAGGAGGAATGATTGGCTGAATAGATTAGCGCAGGCAGTGCCTCTGAGTAGAAATTTTGAAGTAGCACTTTATACATTTTCAGAATGAATGGTCTTCCACTCTCTCTTATTAGCTCTCTTATTAGCTCAATTTCACTTCCTTTCTACCTTCAGAAACAACTCAAATCTGACTATTTCTACTTGACTTTTGAGCAGTTGGTTATCCAATTACATTTTCCCCTGGTGATTAATGCCTCAGATTTACATTTCAGTATGTTCATGTGGTCATTACAAATTTAATCACTAATAGTAAATAATAATAGAAATCTTAACTGACCATTGCTTGTCGGATGTCTAATGGGTGTGGCCCCAATCATTATTTTAATCATAAGAAGGATGAAAGCACTAATCAAATACTAAACTCACAGTGCAGAAGTGTTAGAAATGAGGGGTTTTTCTGAGGTATCAAGTGGATATCCAAATGCACTCCATTGAGCCTCATATCAATAATAGCAATGGAAATTTAAAGTAATTGATTTGTTCTTTATTTGGCAGAAAACTGATGTTCGAATGCACAAAGTGATGCATCTAGCACACGAATTTCTGCAGAGTTTTTGCCTTGGAAATAATGCGAATCAGTGTCTGCTCCATCAGAACTTGGATATATTTCTCACTCCTGGGGTAGATGCAGTCTTACAATTTCATGATTAAATATTATTCGCTGATTGAATGCCTCATTCTGTTGTCCTGTTACAATGGCTTGCAAGATGGTGGACTAGCTTCATATGCTGCTTGGCCAAGAATTATATCCAATATGTGCTTTTTAACAGATTAGAATGTACATATACATATATATATATACACATACATATATATATATATATGATATATATAGTACTTTTAAACACTTGAGACATTCGCACATGTGCTGTTAACAGACTCTACAACATCTGCTCTATTAAATATCATACAACTCTATCACACAACTTATGGACCCAACAAATTCACTCAAATCACCTCCTACATTAACTTTGATCCACAATACCATCTCTGAAAACCCCTTGACCCTCCTTATCTTCGATGTCAACTCACTTGCCAAACCAAAAGTCCTTGAACAACTTGAAATTGATTTTCTTGGTTACAGCTTAAAAACAGTCATCACATCAGAAACTCACTTTAAATTCAAATACTCTGACTCTGTCATCAAAATCCCAGGTTATACCAATTTTTCACATGACTAGAAACAACAGAAAAGGAGGCAGGGTTGCCACCATCACCAAGAATTATCTCGAGGCACAGCAGTCGACCAAAAAGAAATTACGAAGGACTTTCAACTTCTCTGGAATACTGCTGACAAATCTAACCGAAACTACTATGTCATGGCTTTATGTTGTCTGCCAGCCCACAAATATCAAATGACTTCTCTCCTCCTACAGTATTGATGAATAAATCCTCAGAGACAATAATGCTCATATTGTTCTTGCTGGAGACCTCAACACACTGGACATTACTATTATTATTATTGTTATTATTAATATTATCATAAATTTTTATAGCACTCAAGGGAGCAGATATGATAGTGGAAGAATGATTTAGGTCGATAGTAGGGAAAGATCAGTCCAGCTAAGAAATTGCAGTATGGGGCAGAAGAGGAACTGGAAGAGGTACTGTCACTTTCTTCATCTCTATTGATGTATCATTTCTTCTTGGAAATTGTCCATAGTAAACTGGACTAACATCGGCTTCTTCCTATGTTGTGTCAACCTTCTTCAAAATAGCTGCAGCTACAGGAATATTAGAACTTGGAGAAGTTGCTCACCCATAATTGTCTGTGAGGAAATGAACTGGAAACCCACCTCACTCATCTCAGGGATAAAAGCACGGACCTGCCTTTGAGCAGAGAAGTCATCATCATCATCATCATCATCATCATCAGTGACATTTTTAGAGATGCAACTGTAAAATCATAAATTTTAAAATTCTGATAAGCATGGGATAATTTTAATATAGTTGTCATGTTTAAGTAAAACTAGTGTTCAGGTATAATTTTGTAATTTTGTTTTGTTTATTATTGTTTGTCTATTCCTTAGCTGCTGGAAGCGGAAACAGCAAGAGCTATTTTCCAAGACAATGTTCAACTCTGCAATGAAGTGACTGAAAGAGTTGTCCAGCATTTTGTTCACTGCATAGAGACCCACTGTCGTCACATGCAGTATCTTAAGTTCCTGCAGACGATTGTGAAGTCTGAAGGGAGCTTTGTACGGAAGTGTCAGGATTTGTTAATGTCTGAGGTCAGTATAAAAACTATGTCTAATATATGTCTTGTATATTCCCTGCAAATGAGGATATCTGCACTTGCAGAAATTTGAATCCTTGTAAAAGAGTCTAGTCTCTGTATGTCGTGGTTTCCATATAAATTAACCTTGGATGGTTTGTCAAAGTAGGCCTACATTTGCATAAGGCTAAATGCTTCTTACAGTAGATTGATCAGAGAAGGGGAAGAGGTGGAAACGTGTATTTTCTCTCTGGAGCATTTTTCTTAACCTCTTGTAAATGTTATGATATAGATATTATATAAATATATATATATAATTTTTATATGTGATGATACAATGCAGTTAGTAAAGACTTATAATATAGAGATGGATGATTGTAAGCACTCATTACACCTGCATTTGGTATTGCCTTCCATTCAAAGTTCAGACTTCAGCGGTGTTGAGCCTGAGCAATCATTAGTACAGGGAGCACAGCTTTTGTGGACGTTTTAACCCACACTTTCTGTATTGCATTTCTAAGCTCTTCTGTTTGGGATGGTATTTGGTTTCTTGAAGGGGCACTGTATCAATGAATGAATGTAGTCTAATCATTTGCTATCATGCCCACACAACGGACAATTGTATGATATGTGAACTTATGAAGACTATTCGGTTGTAATCTGAGATTATGTTGCATTCGCTTTAAGTTCTTTTCCTTCTATCTTTGTGACTACTTTATCTATTTTCTTCTTTGAGCTGCATGTCCATTCTTTAGACCAATAATGGTGCTGAGCAATTGTGAGCATATCCTGGTACCTCAGACCTGGACTGCTTCTGCCCAATACCATGCTTATGCATCTGTTGGCCATTTTCTTTGGAACAATTTCCTCTTTCTGACTCACTATGATCTTAGATAAAATGGTACTTCTTTCTGTTTCTGCCTTTACTTAAGACTTTTCTGACTTGTGCACTGGGAGCACTGCTGATTAGGTTGTACTAAGGTTGAGAGATGCTTTAGTAACCTGTAAATATAACATGATGCAATACAATATGACGACATATATGAGATGCCTGGACTAAATAAAGAACTCTAGATGAAGTACCGTATATACTCGACTATAAGTCAAGAAATTTAAGACTATTTCAGGATGGCGAAATAGGTCTTTCGACTTATTCTCGAGAGGCAAAATAATGGGAGATTTTTGGACCAAATATTCAACATTCAACAGCAGATATGAAACTACATATCTTGATTTATGATGGCTGCATGCATTAATATTGATCTGCCCATGATAAAATATATATTTCGAGGAGAAATCCGGCGAACTTTATCGCCGAAAAATATCGGATATCAGGGCATACCTCTCTTTTTTATGACGACCGCATGCATTAATATTGCTCCCCTATAGTAAAATATATATTTCGAGGAGAAATCTGCCGAACTCCTCCGCCGAAAAACAGCAGATACAAGGTTATACCTCTCGATTTATGACGGCCGCATGCATTAGTATTGATCTGTTCATAGTAAAATATATATTTCGCAGAGAAATCCGCCAAACTTCTCTGCCTGAATGACTGCAGATATCACTCGTTTTTTGATTTTATGTGTTCGACTTATATTCGAGCCGTCAATTTTGGACGCTATTTTTGTCCAAAAATTGCACTTCGACTTATACTTGAATCGACTTATAGTCGAGTATATACGGTAATAGGGGATCTGTTCTGATTAGGTGCTGAAAATACTGAAATTGATGTTGACATTGTGCTTTTATGATTCTAAATCATAATGAAATGTATCCATAATGAAATGATGTTGATGGCTGTTCAGAAAAGCACAGTTTACAATCGCAAGGCACAGGATCTGGTCATGGCTTCGGTCAGTACTTCCTCCTCCGGTTGTTGTGTTGTGCTTCTGACTGCGTGCGCATTCCCCCATCTTTCTTGCATTGGTGAATTTTAGATGAACTCTGGCGTTGAACCGCCGCCGTCTTTGTTTGATGCGCACTTTATGCTTATTTCCTGATTTTATGATTTTCTGTATGCAGATTCATTTCCTAATTTGTTTAATAACATAATTCAGTTCCATGTGTGACTGTTGCTTATGTTATGTTCTCATCATATAATAACCAAGTGCAGTGATGTGGTGATGGTGGGTGATGGATAGATGACATGCTGGCAATATATGAACACTCCCACTTACCCTCAACCAATTTAGCTTCATGCATTCATCCCCACAGCTTGTAAAATTTGGACATGGGTATTGGCTGAGTCCTGATGTGGAACTGTCATACATTTTATACTTTTGCCTCAAAAGAATGAAACTAATTACCAATCTTTCTATAAAGCTACTAATATAGTTCTTTTGCAAGAAATGCTTGAAACTCACCATGTTCTCACTGGGTTTCAGACTTCTGAATATCTGACTGCATTCTCGCTTCTTAGTCGAATTACCACACGCTACATTGGGCCTTCTGTTAGATGTTTTGGATGTTGCAAATTTTCTTACTGACAATAATAATCACCATGCTATTCTGCATGCATGTTTGGATTAATAATCTCAGTTCCTCAGTCTAAACTATTTAAATACATACTTACTCCGGCCATGGGTTTTGTATGTGAGTCAAACATTTCTTTAAACCATGTTAGTTGCAGAAGTTTATAAACTTCAGTTGTTTTTTTGGTTTCATTGTATTATTAATTAATTAATATTAGAGTTTCTGTGTCATTATATATTATGTCATTATATATTATGCGTATCTTTATGTCAATCTGACTTTGGATTTCCAGCATGCTGCTATTTAGCACTTGTGAGGGGTCTGTGAAATGCACTTTATAAAAGTTCAAATACAATGCATGAAGCATGAAGGAATGCACAAAATTCAAGCTGTAATGAGCTGAATATCTAGATATGTCCAGCAGCTAAAAACCTCCTCATTTACCAGCTGCGACCAGAGAAAGACAATTAGGTGACCATGTCGTTGATTAATGTCAAGGTGAGCGATCTGTCACAGATCTCTGTGCTGGTGTAAAGACTTCAAGTTACCCCCATTTCAGGTTACTCCCCGGTAATCTGAAATCGATTTCAGATTACCCCTACCGGTAATCTGAAATCCCTCCGTGTTCACATTACCCATCATGAGTCAACATGTTAAATTGTTATGCTTTCAACTAATGATAACCAGTCTGTTTAATAAGACACGTAACACATAAAGATAGAAGGCTAGTTTTAACGTGTGAAAAATAATATATAAAAGTTAAAGAATTGTAAACTATGTGAAATCAGTAATAGGCTACACGAGATCAGAGTGCATTACGTTGTAACATACACACATAAGATAATAAAGATTTAGCTTAACTGGTGAAGATAGTAGTGTAATTACAACATAAATATACAACAACTAGGGATGTAACTTTTGACTTGATAATTCAATCCTCTACTTAACTCATCAAAAGTAACAAGAAGACTTAGCAAATGCTGCAAGTTCAAAGTGGTGGTATGCCCTGTTTGTGGTCTGATGGTAATTATTCTTTCACTTACTAGTTCCCATCCAATTACAGCTGATATTATTTTTGGCCAACCATTATGCCCACTTCTCTTTTATGCTTGGCTCCACCTGAGTACTAGATGTTTGTTCCTTGAGACACAATATTGCGACTGTAGGTCCATCGCATCTCACTCTGCCCCAATATTTCAAGTTTGTATTCCTACATCTCTCTCACCACATGTGCCAACTTCCCTGTATCATAATGTTCTTACATTCCAGTATCAAATTCTTGCCTTGGCTTTTGTCATTAAGATTTGAGGCTTCTGAGTCTTGGCCTCATTTGGGCTTGCACCACAACCCTTCAGATGGGTCCATTCTATTCTATTCTATTCCATTTACGGATTTATAAAGCGCCTCTCACAGTACACAGTACAACCTAATCAGAGGCGCTCCCAGTGCGAAAAACCCCTAGAGAAAAGTAAAGTCTTAAGAGAACGAGCAGAAACAGTTGTGCTACTAGATAAGATTGCAGCATGCGTCAAAGCAGGAAGGCTGTTCCATAGTGAAGGGTCAACAGAGGCATAGGCACGATGTTGAGCTGTGGCAGCTCTAGACTGCGGTACTAGAAGATCGTGACAGCCTAAAGAGGATGTCCGGTGGTAGCTGAGATAGGTTTCCTGGTAAGTTCACATAGATCGAGTGGAGCTTGACCCAACAATGCTTTGAATGTAAGAAAGAGAACTTTGAAATGAATCTTATCAGTCAAGGGAAGCCAATGAAGATTGAGTCATGAAAGTAGAAATATGTGAGAAACGCGGAAGACGGGCGATCAAACAAGCAGCTGCATTGATTACAGACTGGAGCAGAGGGAGGCAGAGTTGTGGTCGACCGATGAGTAATGAGTTGCAATAGTCAATGCAGGAGCAGATGAAGGCGTGAACCATGGTCGAAAAAATGGTTGAAGACACTGATCATCGTTAGGCGCGTAGTCGCTGCAAATGATAGAAGCTGGACCAAGAGAGATTAGAGATATGTGCAGAAAAGGATAGAGTACTGTCCAGAGTGACGGCCAGATTGCGGACATTTGCAGAGAAACTAAACTGAGGGAACCGCTTGGCAAGTAAAGCGTAATCAAGTTTAAGCAGCTGCTGGCAGGTGCCCAACCAGATCAATTGAGTCTTGGAAGAATTGAGTGAGAGATGGTTTGAGAACATTCAACAGTTTAGGTCAGCAGAGAGAGAGATTCAATAGATTGGCAAGGAGCAAGTTAGTTGGAAGTGGAGCCATGCACGAAGGCCTGAACATCATCAGCGTAAAGATGACCTGACGTCAAGTGCTTTTCAAAAAGGTGAGGAATATCAGCTGTAAACATGATATATAGAAGTGGACCCAGTATGGATCCTTGAGGTATGCCAAAGTCGCTCTAAAGTCTTTGAGAGAAAAGTATGATTTGCGATAGGTCAATAGTTTTGGCACAAGCTAGGATCCAGGTTTGGCTTCTTCTGGGATGCTGGAAGGATACCTTCAGAGAGAGACCTATGAAACAGGTACAGCAGGAAGGGGACAATGTCATCTAGTACATCTACAATAACAAACGGAGGGAGGGGGTCAAGTTCACATGATTTTAGATTAGAACTAGTAATGAGATGACGTAGTTCTGATTCAATGATAGGTCGGAAGTCCTTGAAGACCGATTCGGTAGAACTGAATGAAGGAGGTGGTGAGCCTACCCAGGGATTTCGTAGATCACCCAGTTTAGTTGTGAGCATCTGTAGAAAGTTGTTCACTGAGAAGGAGGGATTCATGGATGAAGAGGATATTCGTCCCAATAATTCGGAGATGGTGGACCAGAGGCGTTTAGGGTTCTTTGAGTTCCACTTAACCAAATCCTCGCAATGCGCTGCCTCTTTCTGATGATAGAGACAGTGAAGGGAGCGCTGTTGGTTGATCCAGACGAGGTGATCAGCTGGATCCCTAGAGCAACGAAATCGTTGTTCAAGGCAGCGGGTTCGTCAACGCATTTGATGGCAATCCCGGTCGAACCAGGCAGCATGTGGTCAAATGCGAGTCATCACTCCACGAAGTGGAAGCATTGTGTCCAGATTGTAGATGAGTAGAGTTCGTAGAGTTCTGAAGTTGATTTGGCATCGAGTTCTGAGGTAGAGGAGAATAGAGGCGACTTACGTAGGGCCTCACTGAAGGCACCGCGATCAAGATATCTCCATCCACGAAGATATCTGAGAGCATGGGTGGGCTGCTGATGAAGAGGGAGAATAGAGAACTCAATAGGAGAATGATCAGAGAGGGTCGGCGGAAAGATTTTCAAATCTTGCAACGTAACATCTTCAGTAGTGATTACAAGATCGTGAGTGCTGCCGTGTAGATGTGTAGATCCAGAGACATGTTGATGAAGGCCGAATTGCGTTAGAAGATCCAGAAATCGGGTTGAATGAGGTAGAGTTGCATCTTCCAAATGAAGGTTGAAATCACGGACGATTAGCAACTGGCTATTTCGAGTAACGAGGCTCTATAAGACTGAAGAGAACTCAACGAAGAATTTGTCGAAGGGCGCAGTTGAGCCAGGTCTGTAGATAGTGAGTAATGTTCCAAGAAATGGTAGCCAAACAATGATTAAATCCACTCAATTGACGAAGACAAGTTTCCAAAATTCACACAATATCCAGTCAGAACAGGTGACTAACAAAGTACGACGTCAAAACAAAACAAAACTAAAGCGATAAGTTAAGAAATCGATGAGGAAGATGGAGTCAACGCACTGGTGTGTTTACACGACAAGCGCACACACAACAATGTCATCATGGCAACTGGGTTTGCCATGACCCTCTCATTTCCAGACTGACCTGCCGCAACAATGAGTTTGAGCTTTACATGTGTCTTTTCTATTGCAAGATGTGGTTTTACGTGGGAGGGCCACAAGCTTGCTGTAGAACTCTGCTCCTTTTTTCAGACTTGGGACTGGCACTACTGCTGAACTGCAAGGTAGTGGAGTAATTAGTTACTGGGGTAACTTGAAATCAATTTCAAGTTACCTGAGGGTAGCCTGAAGCTGATTTCAGATTACCCCTGGGGTAATCTGAAATCGTAGGGGTAACTTGAAATCACCTTCAAGTAAGGTGAATGGGGGTAATTTCAAATCACTCCTAAGCCCGGATAAAGGAGGAAGGTTTGCAAGATGGGTGTCAATCCTCTGGCAGTGAAACACAACACCCATGAAATCTGATGTCAGGGAATCAAGAAGCATACAAATACTGGTTTGGACGTCGCCCGGGTAAGCAAGGCCCGCGATACCATCGGGATTGGGTCGAAAAGGTAGATACTGAAAGAACAAGAAACGTGTGAAATTGGCCCGAGAAGAACTTTCAGTGGGCGCATGAAATGTCCACACCGTATAGGCGGCAGGAAATCTTGATCTGTTGGAGGAGGAAATGAAAGGATACAGGTGTGATATCTTGGGAATATCAGAGATGCGTTGGACTCAGGCAGCAGAGATGTGAGGGGGAAGATAAGATTATGGTCGCGCAAAAGAATGAAAACTTTTGATTATTCAATGTTAATGTTCCTATATGTTATAATATTTGAAATTTAGGGTTAGTCCAGCCCCCTTGCATAATGGTAGAGCTGGCGTCGCCGCCGCCATCCGCCTGAGGGCCTACCACGTTTATGCGCAAAGTAATACATGTGTCATACATGTATTGGTGTGGCACAGTGGCTGATCGGTTAGAGCGGCCAGCCCGTGGCGTTCAATGTGTGCCGAGCGCGCGGGTTCGAGCCTCGTCCAGGGCGTCACTGTGTAGGGACCTTGAGCAAGTCCTTCGCGCACCATTGCTCTGCAGTACAGCTGCAATTGTGTCATCGAGGCGTGTGTATGCACTTCTGAGCAATAAGATGTCGAAAGAAGGGCGGTATCAAATTTCGGAAATGAATGAATGTATTATTATTGCTGTTGTTCACTTTATGCATTTCTTCCAGCTGGGCGGTTGCGGTGCCTGGAGCGGGTCCTGCGTTCTGCTGTACGTCTTATTGGGCTCAATCCTAAATTTGGCCATGTATCCGGCTATATGTTGGATGTGCTCCACTGGCTCCTCCTCCAACAGCGAATCTCGTACCGTATCATTTGGTACGGCGGTCCGTGCTAGGTCTTTCCCCTGCCTATCTTCGCAATCTCTATTACTCTACTTTGAGTGTGCTGGGTCGCCGCTATCTCCGCTCTACTGAGCGAGGCGTGCTGATTTGTCCCATTTGCCCGTACAACTACTAAACAGAATCGTGCCTTCTCAGTGGTTGACCTCTCGCTCTTGAATACGTTCCCATTGGCGTTGCGGTTGTCAGCAATGGTTCACCCAGACTCATTTTATACTCGCCTTAAAACTGTTCTTTTTAGCCGTACTGGGGTCGGGAGCGCTCCTGAGTAGCCTTGAAGGGTCGCTATATAAATCTCTGTATTGAATGAATGAATGTGTCATACCTAGGTCAAAGGTCAAAAATTGAGTTTGAGAACATGTACTATGTACACTACTGACCCCTAGGTCAAAAGTCACTCAGATAAGAAAACAGATGGCTGGGAACGCCCCTTTTGGGCATGCGCTCGGATTATGATGTCATACCTGTCATAATTTTTTATTTATATTTATTGTTGACCAAAGTTTTCTTGCTCCAGCTTCCTCATGTGATACACTACTACTATGGCTCTTAACTTACTGCCCAGCTTCAAGGTGAACTTCTGAACTTCCTGAAAGAAGGGTATTATCAAATTAAAGTTGTATTGTATTATTGTATTGTAGTAAGACAGTTTGAAGATGTTCGCTGCACATGGCCATAGTTATGTCCCAGTATTTATATGCTAATATATGAAAGGTATGAGAGCTGAAGTGCAGCCACCTTAACTGTTTGCAGCTACAGCTGGGAACACTGATGTGACTGGTTGACTTAAGACCAGAAAATGAACTGTTTGTATGCCAGAGGAATTGATGACAATTGAGATTTATGCTTTTCATTACAATCTTAAAGGAAATTGCTCAGCAAAGGAGGATAACTTATTCAATCGAAACTCAACAGAGCGACTCCCACCGTCATAGGTGGTCAAACACAATGGTTTCAAGCAATTAGATAATAAAGTGACTGTTTTAATTGATTTTCATATTAAATATTGATGTTTTCTTTGATGTTTGGTGTTTTGCAGTTGGTGAATGTTGGCGAGGAGGTTCTGCTTTTCTACAACGACCGAGCATCATTTCAGACTCTGGTCGGACTGATGCAGTCAGAGAGCGATCGCATGGATCCAGCCAGTCCTCTTACCTACCACATCAACCTTGTTCACCTTCTGGCTTGTTGTACAGAGGGCAAAAATGTCTACACAGAGATCAAATGTCACTCGCTATTACCACTTGATGATATTGTTGAGGTTGTCAATCATCCTGACTGCATTCCAGAGGTCAGCTTAATATCATCATGTGCTACGTATCTCATAACTGGAAACATGTCACATGCCTGCTAAAACGTACTACTTGCGTCCGCTTTATTTGTAATCAGGTGATGTTCTCTAGAGTTGGAAATTGTCTTATTGGTAAGGCATTTATAACTGAGTAGGCAATTTCCACCAAGTACCGAATCTGAGTATTTGGATGCACTATTTGCCAGATCCGGGTACGAACTGAATAGTAGTCACAACTCTGGCCCGGCAAGTTTATCATCCACAAGTGTAGCTTTAAATTTTGTCACTTTCACTGTTTCGCATAATGAAAAATTAGCAAAATAAATGTTTGTGCCTGTAATAACTACTGATACAGCCTTTCAATTTTTAATTTTCGTTATTAGATTGTTAAGTATTTATAAAGTAATATTGAATTAAATTGTTTGTTTTAACTATTCGTGCAATATTTGCTGAGGCAAATACAACAGAAAAGTCCCCAAAATGGGATATTCAGCAGAGGCGAATGTCTGAGGCGATATCCGGTTATTCATTCATTCATTCATTTCGATAATTTATATAGCGCTTCTTCAAGGGAAACTACTCAGAGGTGCTCCCAACCCAGCCATTATTGGTGAGGACTTGAATGACAATGATTGATTACCTCCTGTATGTGATGAGTAAATGACACAAAAGGGTTCAGAGGCGTTGACATAAGCTTACAGCTGCAGCAAAGGGGTTTCCTTCAATTGTAATGGGGGGAACATAATTGCAAAGTTATATAGATCACTTCAAGGGTGATCATGAGTGAGTGCTTAAGTCATGAGCACTTAATTAAGAGCTCATCACCTGACTTCATGAAACAATGCTTGAGACCAATATTAGTCTTCAAGCGCTTGTGAAGAAGTGGCAAATATGAGGAATTTATAGCACAGGTTGTTAGGCTTTTTATTTCAAGAGAATGGGCAAATTGTAGCAAAACTTCTGGTCTGGACTGTGGAGGCTGTAAGTTAAACCTTCAAACATTTCTGATCACCCATCAAGGATGCATCAGCTTATTCACTGGGATTATACCAAATCGCAATAGCAAAGCTTCTTGTTTTGTTCCAGTGCCAGGTCAAATCCGGAGAGGTCAGACCGAGTAAAGAGCATGCTGCTGTGGTGGTAGTCGATGATGATGTGGTGATCATGTGGTGGTGCATGAGTAGAATCTGGATAGGACACCATCAAGAGCTCAGAGGAAAGTATCAGAAGAGAGTGAAATTGGAGGAGAGGCGCAATTTGGAGGCAAAACAAAAGGATGAGCAAACTGAAGGATGTCTTTTGGGAGTTTGTTCCAAAATACTAGTCTTGCTGCAGCTAGAGGACAGATTGATTGATTTGGGTTTAGAAGATTTGCTTAGATTAGGAGTCCATTGAGAATGGAAAGGACAACCCATTCCGACAGTTTGGATAGGAAAGAGAAAGACTTTAAATTAAATGGTAGTTTAGTAGTTAATGTTCTCTTAGTACATGCAGCGCTATTCCCAATAATATGCTTGGCTGATTGGAATATGTCATATTACTTCAAAATATTGACATTGACATAAACACCAGAAGTTATTGAATATATCTGAGATTTAACTCAATTTCACGATACAACAAATTTAAATACCTACCAGTAAGCGGCATTACTTACAATTTATTATTATTATATCATCTTATTATTTATTATCTTTATTATCATCTCACATAGATGACGAAGCCGATCATATCAGGCAAAGTAGTTGATGAAGTGATGTCAGATAGTAGAAAGGGAAAGGTAGTTGACTTAAGTAGGACTTCAGCATTAGTAGATATCCACTAGATATTGAATGTGGTATATCAGATTTTTTGGGGCTTGGGAAACAAAATATTATTTCACTAAATAACAATTCTGCAAACACTGAGTAACTGATTTTCAAATCATATGTGTTAATAATTATAATTAATCTGTTGGTGTATGTGATGTAAGACAGTTGTTTCCGATGGCTGTGTCCATGCCATCATATTGCATAGTGGTTCAGCAATGAAACACCCACAATACATGTCTTCAGAACATGCTAGAAGCTGATTACATAACTAAGACAGCATTAGCTATAAGGATTATTTGAGTTTAGTTGTCCGTCTATGCACGTGTTATCTTTGGTCATTGTTCATTATCATTAAGCATTTGTGGCAGATCAACCCAGCAGTAAATTGTGCCCTGAATCTACTGTTGTTTGCTGTTTGCTTTTAGGTAAAGACAGCTTACATAAATTTCCTTAATCATTGTTACATCGATACGGAGATTGAAATGAAAGAAATCTACACAAGCACTCACATGTGGACATTGTTTGAAAACTTCCTCATTGATATGGCAGTGGTAGGTGGTAGGTTGTTTAGATTATGTATCTACAGCACAACTGCACTGGTTGTTAAGAGTTGTGAGAAACTGACCTGGAGTAGGCCTGATGCTTATTGTTAATGTTAATGTTATTTATGTTATCAATATGCTTGTTAAAATTTGTTTATTAGATCCTATGCACCAAAGTGTGATTACTAATTGGTTGATAAAGAAAATACCTACTTACTTCTTATTAATATTTTTTATTAATATTATTATTATTATTATAATTTGAAATTTTGATTGAAGAATTAAAAAAATAACTTCCTTTTGTGCATTTGCGTAATTGCCGCAATATAGGGGATTACAATAATTGATGCTGTGTGTGAAACTGATTGAAGGAAAGACTAAGCATTCCACATAATCTAGCAACCACCATTTCTACAGGCGCTATCTAAAATAAATTTCGCATGCAGATCATTCCAACTATCCTGACAATATCCTAATTTCCAGACAAATACCCATAATTTTTCAAGTACTTTATGTTTTATTTATTACTAGCTGTCAACTTGTGAAGAATCACGGGTCGGATAATATTTTAGCTCACGATTCAACTGCAACTGGCAATGTTCTAGCTGTTAACCCGTGAATAATGACTGATCATACTGGACTTTAACATTGCTATAGTAGTGGGGAAGATACTTTGACCCAGAGCTAAAATAGGCCTACACGTTAATTAAACGAAACGGTTGACGAACTACGTGTCACCTACACTGCGAGTTCGCAGTGGTCAATACTAAAATACGCAATAATACACATTACCCATTAAGTTTTCGTTTAGTTTTAATAATTGCAAATATGCTTACACTACACAATGAATTGAACTTTAATAATTACATATATACTTACATAGACGAGAATAAAAAAAATTTCAAACACTCCATATTGGTCAACTTATCTTTGCGCTGCAAATATTTAGTTCAACTTCTGTCCAATCACACGCTTTTGCGCTGCAAATATTTAGGTAAACTTCTAATATTTAGGTCAAATTCTGTCCAATCACTCGTCTTAGATTCAACTTCTGTCCAATCACGCACCTTAGATATGACGAACAAAGCACGTAGGTAATTATATAGATACATAGATGTTTACTGCAAGACACAATGTAAGAAATAATTCTTAGAATGTGCTGCAAGACGAAAAAGCTAAAATGGCCAACGTCAACAAAGACACATCATTTATTCTGTTTGTAGTCACTCTGACAATGCCAAAAATAGTCTAGAATAATCTTACATGCATTCATTAGGTAGCAGTACATGTCCACTATCATTTATATGCAGTAGGAAATATTACTGTCGTGCAGAATAACCTCTGGGCAGCAGTTACTTATAGGACGTGTATACACGTCCCCAGTGTCCCAGCAAACCCAAATTTGGACGTGTATGCATGTCCCTAGCGGTCAACGTGTTAATTATTGTGGCTGGCCTGAGATCAATCTTAACTATAAAGAGGAAAATACTTCATTTGATCCCAAGAAAGACTGACGAACGGAATGTTCTGGCAATATGATCAAAATTGAAAATTCAAAGAAATGTTCTTGTATAGATTTCTAGATGAACATCAATATTTTCAGTACAAAATTTACTCTAAATTCCAATATTTGAACATATTTAGTTTATAATTGCTAAAGTCATCGACATTTTATTTAATAACAGCCACATCATAAATTATCATAATGAATGTTGAGGTAATTTCAACATGCAAATCAAACAGAATTGTTATATACCAGGTGAGTATATCTCATGGGTCTCACTCAGATATACAAGTTTCAGAGGCGAGTTTCAGGGGCGAGTTTCAGGGGCATATATGTACACCCGCTGA
The DNA here is from genome assembly GCA_959347315.1 of Bimastos eiseni. Taxonomy (NCBI): domain Eukaryota; kingdom Metazoa; phylum Annelida; class Clitellata; order Crassiclitellata; family Lumbricidae; genus Bimastos; species Bimastos eiseni. The sequence goes on from OY365815.1 coordinate 6,135,359, forward strand.
GTTCAAAATTCAATCCCAGGTGATGCTGGAATTGCATAGTTATAAACATTGCCCTCACTATGAATCTTAACTATAGAGCAGAAATATTTGGGTATCCCAATGAAGGCTTGCGATTGGAGTGTTCCGGCGATATGAACATTTTTACAGAACATTCTTATGCCCATTTTAGGTCAACATGACTATTTGCAGCACACAATTCACTTTAAATTCTGATATTTTATCATTCTTAGTTTTAATTGCATAATTCGCCGACATTCAATATAATGACAATTGCCATTGCATCCGCATCATTTGATGGCTGTGGTATCTTTATTTGTTAATTCCAGCAAGTTATTTATAAAACCACGGCCTAACTCGGAGTTCTCGCTAGCTGAAACATCCGCGATCATATAGACCTACACGCAAACAATTTCAGAGGAGAAACAGTGAACCTGCTAAGTTCAAAATTCAATTCCAGGCAAAGCTGGGCTGTAAGGCCAGTGCTTGTCAAGTATGAATCACAATATGAATACTTCGCTGTACAGAGGTTCTTATGTTTCTATTTAAACGTATTATTTATGGCTGTAATCATAAAAGCTTTAACATGTTGGACTTAGTGAAATCAGTAAGAATCAGATCACAGTAATCTAGGTGACCAGAGATATTCTTTAACCCCTTTGCCATGGAATAAATTTGCTTAATTTTTTTCAATGTGTGTGTAATTTATTTAGGTATTTTTCATAATAAAGTATGTTATTAAGGGAAGACTGATATGTATAAGTGGTATAGCAATCCAGAAGTATATAAGCTTATAAAGGTGCTAGCTAAAGCATCATTTCGCATGGGCAGAAAAACTATCCTCTGCTCCCACGTCATGGCCTAATTCCCTTCGATGCACCTTATTTACGGAGAATGTGCGGAGCCATCCAGTTAGCATCTATTAAGTCCGGAAGTCTTGAGATAAGTATTCCTGATAAATTGCTTCAGCAGATTTCCACCCATGCAAGACCTATGCCTCTTCATTTCCATTTACATAAACCACACAATACTGTAAATGAAACCCTGTAATGTAAAATGTAATCGTAATGGCTTATAAGGGCCATTCTTTGTGTTACAAATGTATTCATTGCATCAGCATTTTCATGAAATTTTTTATTTTCATCTGAGTTATTTGTTTCTCATCTAGGTAAGCAATGCTACCCATGATTTCAGACATGCCGATAAAGTCTTGCAGGATTATGTTACAATTACTGTTATGAGCATCGTTTCAACATTTTTCAACTCTCCTTTCTCAGACCAAAGCACAAACGTTCAGGTGAAGAAGTGAAGAATTTGCTCTGCATTGCATGTAATTTCTGTAAGGGACTGCAAATAATATGACTTATAAATATATATATTGATAAAACAAAAATCTAGAACGTTTCATCCCCGGACGATTCGTCCCAGACGGTTCATCTCCAGGCGTTTCATCAAGCGGAGTGTTCATCATAGGACATTTCGTCTCCAATAATTAATGTTTTATTGCTTCACTACTTCATAGCATTCTTCATAATTTGTCAAGAAATGTAAAGCAACATTCGAATAACTTTAGCATGTGATATTGCAAGCGAGTATTTATTACATGAATGCTAATGATTGACTTTATGCGAACCTAATGGCCTACAACTGATGTAAAGTTATGACCAATTCATAGAACCAATTTGCACGGAGAAAGCTAAATATTATCTGTCTCTGTTGACTATGGTATAAATTAGCAATGAGACAAATGTGCGATCGCTCGCAGATAAATCATCACGTCTGAGCGTTCACAGATATGTTCAAACAAGTTAGGAGATGTGTCAACCTTAATTTGTCCTGCTAATTAGACCTAAGACTGATATCACAATAACATCTAGAGAATTGTGAGATGTGTCAACTTTCAGTTGCACTGCTAAGATTAAGAAGCTAATGTTTTAAGTAGTGGCATGAAGAGAGAATTGCTACGAAGTATTGAAGCAATTAATTATTGGGGTTGAAACGTCCTAGTATAAATAGTTGCTTGATGAAAATTAATCTCCGGGGATGAACCGTCCGGGACGAATTGTCCGGGTATTTAGCCAATTGCTAACTATATGTAACTATAATAACTAATAAATATTGTCTACATATATATTAAATTTTCAATTGAATATGTTTTATTAATTCCAGCAGAATAACATGTTAGTAATATGCATGCAGTGAAAATTAACAGGATTGGGAACAGTAGTCATGAAGATGACAACAAAGATTACATATTTTGTTCTAGATGCTCCACTGCCATTATGATAAGGCCAGGATTGTACATGTTCCAGCAGGTTTATATAAAATGTTCCTCTAGTTTCTTTCCTTTATGAATCATTCTTTTGTGGTATAAGTATTGTTTGGGCTATTCCTTTTTTAGCATAACATCTGCATATTATATTTTATTGGAACTCAGTAAATGAATGAACAAATGAGTTTTATAATAAATCTTTTAGTACATTAGTATAGATTTTAGTATATTAGTCCTTGTAATAAGGCTAAAGGGACCGACAGTCCCGCTAGTTGGGCTATCGTTTTCTTAGAATATAGTAAGCAGTGATATAACAAGTCAATTCAGATTGAAAAACCATAAATTTAACTTGTTGAACAGGAAACAATAGGTGCACACATGTTATTCAAGCGAATTTATAATATTGACATTGGTTAAATTACATAATGGGTGCCTTGTATGGCTGCAGGCAGTCCTGTAATGGTTTGTCATCATTTGTTCATACAATGTTTATAATCATACTGAGAATTGGGGTTTAGCTAAGCTTTTTCAATTTTGTACATATTCCAGCAGGGTTATATAAAATGTTCCTCTAGTTTCTTCCCCTCATGAATCATTCTTTCGTGGTATTAGTGTTGTTTGGGTTATTTTTTTAGCATAGCATCTGCAAATAATTATAGTCTTATACTTTATTGGAACTCAGTAACTGAATGAACAAATGAGTTTTATAATAAATCTGTTATGAATCAGTTATGAACTGAGCTAGTCATTCCGTAACTAGTGCCTGGCCTGTTCTCAATTGTTTCACTAACTTGAAAGATGGAGGTGTCTGTGAAATGGTCTTTGATCTTAATTAAGTGTTGGTATTTCTGTTTCTGCCCATATTCTTAAGACTTTCTCCATGTAGCTTTTCACACTGGAAGCACCTCTGATAAGGTGGTACTGTGAGAGGCATATTAGAAATCATAATAAATATACATGCACCTACAATTATGCACATATATGCATACATGCAGTACATATGCAAACAATACCAAAACACATTTCACATAATTATTAAACCAGGTACATAAAAGATAATGAACATTTTTTTTAATAAAATTTTTGTTTTCATTTTATTAGTATGAATTTGCTGAATTTGATTGATGGTGGATATTGATATTGATGTAGTCAAATGTAATAAAAACATTTAAATGTCACAGTTAACTGGTATAAATGTATCTATTAGCAAAACTATACATAGTTAGCTGAAAAGAGTCATCCGTGCCCAAGCATGGAACCAACCAACGGAATCCCGTCGAAAGCTGGCAGATGGCATGGATGTTCAGAGTATCTGAATTTACTTGTAATAAGTCATTGATTCGTTGTGCTAAACACAGCTTGATTTTCTGAATGAACAGACTCGCCAGCCTGTGTTTCTGAGGCTGCTTCAAAGTGCCTGTCGTCTGGCTATGTGTAATTGGCTAACCGGACAACAGAAGCACAGCGTGGAGAACTGCATTCGCACTCTCTCTGACATAGGTAATTACGGGCTAGAATCATTTTCTTTCCTTGTTTGTGCAGCTTCTGTCGAAGTATTCGGATGCTTGTATGGCGCATTGTATGCACCTCGTAAAGGTTATCTAGCAGATCTCATAAATGACGCACATGCTTAGGAGGGGAGGTCACACATTTGTGACGATGTGTGATGAGAAGGAGGGGTCGATGAAATGTGACATCACATCGTCATGTCAAACTGCATTATTATGCATTATTTTATAAAAAACTTCAACTCAATTAAACATATTCCACTTAGTTAACAGTAATTGTTACCACAATTTAGCAACACTAATTATGATATTTGCATTCTTAATTCTTGCTTTGTTTACTTTTATGATCGGTGTCAATGTTGGGTTTTGGAAGTGAGGCAATCATTCTGTTACACACAAACAGGAATCAATTATATATCTCCAAAATGCAACAGGCCTCAGAGTCTCAGCAGTGTGAACTAGGAGAATGTAGATTGGATAGACGAAGAAGGGCTGGATCTGAATGGACTATCATTGAACAGGATTCATTCATTCATTCATTTTTGATAATTTATATGGCACCTTTTCAAGCAAAACTACTCACTTTTGGGGTTGTAATCACCTGTAGGCTCTGCTCCGATGCACTAGTGCAGATCAGTTCTTTTACACCTTGCACGTTCTTAGAGCCCATGGGCTTCATGGCTCAACCTTCTATGATGTTGTCCGAGCTATTACTCTAGCCCAATTTCTGTATGCATCTCTAGCATGGTATGGTTTCACTAACGCGACCCAATGCGCTCGCCTTAATGCTGTTGTTCAGAAGCTGATGCGACAAGAGATACTACCCTCTGAACAAACATCCTTTGATGAACTTTGCGAATGAGCCGATGTCTCCCTTTTCAATTCCATCCTTTCTAATCCTGACTACACTCTAAGGAATCTTCTTCCTCCCATTAGGACTTTGGAGCACCAGCAAAGGAAGCAACAAGGGACCTGGAAGATGGGATAAAAGTAGGAGGATAATGGATATAAACACTAAGGTTTGCAGATGACCAAGCAATGCTAACAAGAAGTCAGAAAAGCTTACAGATCATTGTGGATAGACTGAACACGGCATCAAACAACTATGGAATGAAAATAAATATCAAAAAGACAAAGGTACTCATAGTAAGCAAATGACAAATAACCGCAATCAGAATATGTGTTGGAGGAAGAGAAATTGAGCAGGTAAAAGAATTCTGTTACCTGGGAAGCATGATCGGAGAAGATGCCAGATGTAATAGAGAAGTAAAATGAAGAATAGCAATGGGCAAAGAAGCATTCTCAAAGAGGAAAGAACTATTGAGAGGGAAAAATGAACAAAGAACTAAAGAAAAGACTAATAAAGACACTGGTATGGAGTCTAGTATTGTACAGCTCAGAGACATGGACAATGAGGAAGGAAGATGTAAAAAGATTTGGAAGCCTTCAAGATGTGGATATGGAGGAGAATGGAGAGAATCAGTTGGATAGAGCATGTGACAAACGAAGAGGTGCAGGGAATAATAGGAGAAGAAAGAGCCCTACTATAAGACAAAGACAGCGAAGATGGATAGGGCATGCGCTAAGAGGAAACTCAATAACGAAAACGATCTTAGAAGGGAAGATGGAAGGAAAACGTGGATTTGTTGTGAGCACATGGATGCAGCTGGTGCCTCTTCTTCTTGTTCTCTGCTATTTCAAGCAGGTTCAAGGGTTCGACGTCACCATTCCTTTATCATCTGAGCTTCCTCTTTAAGTCTCTGGTAGCCATCTGGTATCATCCAGTCCAGCATCATTCGTCTTGGTCTTCCTCTTCCATGTTTTCCTTCCATCTTCCCTTCTAAGAGCTTTCTTCTCCTAGAAGAGGCACTATAGTAATATGCACATATACTAACAATTGCAATGCCTTGAAAATTTAATATAAACTTTTAATGCAAATAATATTGTAGCCAGGCTTGCGCTATTGTGGACAAGGTTATGTTTTTGCCTTAATTATTCACTCTTCCAGCTAAGATTCGCAGCATCACTGTTCCAAATGATCTGGAAGTGCAGTTGAATTCATTGCTGAATAAATCGCAACTGACGCTGAAACACTCCAGAGCATGGTTGATGACTGCTGGTAAAAATCTGCCAGATGGTTCTGTCCTGCAGAACAAAGATTACCGCAACATCATTGAGGGCTTGCAGGTATGGCAACTGTTGATACAGACAAAGTTTCAGCATCACTATTTCTAGTGATCTGGAGTAAATTGCATACTGGTGTAAAGACTTCAAGTTACTCCCCATTTCAGGTTACCCCTACCGGTAATCTGAAATCCCTCCGTGTTCACATTACCCATCATGAGTCAACATGTTAAATTGTTATGCTTTCAACTAATGATAACCAGTCTGTTTAATAAGACACGTAACACATAAAGATAGAAGGCTAGTTTTAACGTGTGAAAAATAATATATAAAAGTTAAAGAATTGTAAACTATGTGAAATCAGTAATAGGCTACACGAGATCAGAGTGCATTACGTTGTAACATACACACATAAGATAATAAAGATTTAGCTTAACTGGTGAAGATAGTAGTGTAATTACAACATAAATATACAACAACTAGGGATGTAACTTTTGACTTGATAATTCAATCCTCTACTTAACTCATCAAAAGTAACAAGAAGACTTAGCAAATGCTGCAAGTTCAAAGTGGTGGTATGCCCTGTTTGTGGTCTGATGGTAATTATTCTTTCACTTACTAGTTCCCATCCAATTACAGCTGATATTATTTTTGGCCAACCATTATGCCCACTTCTCTTTTATGCTTGGCTCCACCTGAGTACTAGATGTTTGTTCCTTGAGACACAATATTGCGACTGTAGGTCCATCGCATCTCACTCTGCCCCAATATTTCAAGTTTGTATTCCTACATCTCTCTCACCACATGTGCCAACTTCCCTGTATCATAATGTTCTTACATTCCAGTATCAAATTCTTGCCTTGGCTTTTGTCATTAAGATTTGAGACTTCCGAGTCTTGGCTTCCTTTGGGCTTTCACCACGACCCTTCACAGATGACCCTGCCACAACAATGAGTTTGAGCTTTACATGCGTCTTTTCTATTGCAAGATGTGGTTTTACCTGGGAGGCCCACAAGCTTGCTCCAGAACTCTGCTTCTTTTTCCAGGCTTGGGACTGGCACTACTGCTGAACTGCAAGGTAGTGGAGTAATTAGTTACACGGGTAACTTGAAATCAATTTCAAGTTACTGGGGGGGTAGCCTCCAGCTGATTTAAAATTACCCCTGGGGTAATCTTAAATCCTAGGGGTAACTTGAAATTGCCTTCAAGTTACCCCCCCCCCCCCCACAGTAACTTGAAATCAATTTCGAGTTACCAGAGGGGATAAGGTGAATTGGGTAATTTGAAATCGCTACACCAGTACCTTATAACTGTCATATGGATGATTGCGTTCAACTGGGTCCTGAAACTAGAGCGCACAGACAATGGCGTATAATGACGAGATTGTGCATGACAAAACGGTATGCAGACGTTTCATCCCTGGACGATTCATCCCAAATGGTTCATCTCCAGACGTTTCATCAAGTGGACGGACTTTTCATCGTATGACATTTCATCCTCTGACATTTCATCCCCATTAATTAATGTTTTATTGCTTCACTAATTTGTAGCAATTCTCTCTTCATGCGGTGTCTCCATAACATACCTGTTCAGCTGTACATCCAACATTGTTAAGTTGACACTTCTCACAATTCATTTAATGTAATTATGATATCAGTCTTAGGCGTAATTAGCAGGGCAAATTGAAGTTGAATTGGGCCGAAACGCTGTCATGTCACTCAACTCAGACTTATTAAATATAACATTCATCCTTATACATGCCAGAAAAATTAAATATTCGCTTGCAATATCGCGTTGCTTTACATTTCTTGACAAATGAAACTGATATGAAGTAGTGAAGCTATAGAAAATTAGTTATTGGGAATGAAACGTCCTATGATGAACAGTCCACTTGATGAAACGTCCGGAGATGAACCGTCTGGAATGAATCGTCCGGGGATGAAACGTCCTAGGATCGACAAAACACACAATGACTATAGACTTTTAAAGTCCTAATAATGACTTTAGTAAGCTGTTGAAAATGATTTCTATAGTTGTAGTAACAACTTTAATAGTCGTTATTGCAGCTTCTCTGAAATTACCAGATGGTCCGAGCGAGGAATAGAAATTGAAATGTTTACAGAGGTGGCTATGCTATATTACAGGCATAATAATTCTAAACAATGCCATTTCACCGCCATCTTTGCTATCATTGCAACCGTGTCTCCATAACATACCTGTTCAGCTGTACTAAAATTCTTAACACACATCTTAATTAAGTACAATTTTCTCACCACTGTGTATACTTCTATTAAATCTTTTATAGTAAATTATTCTATTAAATATTTGAAAATTGCTATCCTTAATTATTAATTGTGCTCTTTTGTCGTGGGCAATTGTTGCTGCACACTTATGGCTGCACTTTTTTGTCCTTAGCTGATAGTAATACTTTGTAGCATCTTATGTGACATAATATAACAAAGGGTCGCCTTTTAGGTGACTGAAAATGTTGTTACATACATATTACCAGAGTTTCTGTGCTGAGAGTGCCTCTGAATAGTTATTCTGAGAGAAGTGCTGTATAAATCTAAAGATACGATACGATACAATGCTTAATTATCAGGATCTGCTCATACATGTATTATTATGCTCATATTATGAACAGATTAGCAATAAATCAATGTTAGAAATAATAGCAACCTTGGTTTGCAAGTCACTTCATTGGCCTCTCAATTCTTGCTCATCCTCCTAAGAATTGTACAGGTCTCTTACCTACAGTGCGGTTCAAATCTCTAATTCATCATACAGTCACTACTATCCATCCATCAAGCTCCAATACCTCCTCCACTAAGCCTTTCTCCATCGTGGCTTCCTGTCTATGTGCCTATCAGCATTCTGCAACCATTCCTTGATCGAGGTGGTGACAGCTTTTTAAGCAGACTTTTAGAACTTGTGCCATTTTGCTCATTTTTGCTTATTTTAATTAGATCAATCCTCTGCATGCTATCTCTTTTTCCTTTCTGCAACTGCTCAACTAACGTGTGAAGCTGCTGTGTCGTATGAAGCAGCTTGAAAATGAGGAGCTGCTGCTCCTCCTTAACATTTCCTGTGATTTTCACCCCCATTGCTCCATGTTTTGAACCCTGGTTTCTGATCTAGCGCCAAAGCTGGCCAAAAAAAATATGTCTTACAGACTTGATTTGACATAGCACATGAATCTTTGATGTCGTTCTGCATGGTTCTGAAGAATTGTAGAAGTGTATATTGTCAGGCTGGCTGATTATTTTAACTTGTCCCAGATGTACAGAGTGCTAAGCATTTATAAATAATAATAATTGTTTATTAAATTCAAACTAAGAGACTGCCGTATGATTGCAGGCATAGTATGAACAAACAATTGAAGGTTAATATAGAAATAAAATTTAGTAGTATGGCAGCCATGCAAGGGCACCGTCTGGTCTGTCACGCCCAGCATATAACATCACCACCACCTAGTGAGTAGAAAGGCTAGTAAACCTTAAGGCAAGTCAACGTTTGCGGGAATCGATCTTCCGTAAGACTGCTCTTCTCACCAGTGTGCTGTCCATTACCCTACACCCTCCTATACTTACTGTCTTTGTACCACTACTACTACCACTTCCCCTACCACCCCCACCCCTACTACTACTACTACTACTACTATTCCTTTATCATTTACACAATATGCTACAAGGTGCAAAAAACCTGCAGTTTAGAGATGAAGTAAATATAAAATTGGCATAGAGTTTATCAGGTGTTTAGAAGGTTAGGAATGTTTATTGTTTAAAGGTCTGAGACCTTTAAACAGTTAATCAGTTAAGGATACAATAAAGCACAAGCTGTGGTAAGAAATTTAATTTAATTTTGCTGAAAACTTTTGTAGAATAAGCCAGTTAGTTGACATTAAGAGTCACAAATGTGTTACAGCGATCGGGAATAACTTGCTGCTTGTAAGTAATTTTTGAGTAGGGGTTATTTTAGCTATTAATAAGTGCTTGTAAAAGCAGTAGACACACGTCACTAGAATGAATGTTTAGCAAAAGCATTAAAGACCTATGAATGGAATGGAATGATCTGATAATACCAGATGTTAGAGAGTGATTGATTTGTGTCTTTTATATGAGCAGGACATTGTGATGCTGTTGGAAGATCAAATGAAGCCTTTAGTTCAGGCTGAACTGTCAGTTCTTGTGGACGTCTTACATCAACCAGAGCTACTCATCTCATCAAGTTTTCCTGCTAATTCAAGAAACAAATGCAAAAGTGATGGCTTCATTTCTAGGTAATCAAGTAATGTTAGCTAATATATACTCAGGGGCGTCTATCCTCCACTAAGTCATTGGAGCAAGTTCCCTCCCCTAAACTGCACTTCCACTCCCCTCACCACCTAATTTTTAGTGCAGCCTGGGAGCAACCTCCAGAAGAGTCTTTTCAAATTGCTGATACATGTAGGCGAGCTTTGGCACCTTACGGATAAAAAATCGACTCTGACCCACCAGACTTTCTTACCTGCAATTTTTCTTATTTTCGTCTCTCCAGTTTTTTTTTGGATGGCAATAAATCTTCAATCGTCACAAATGGCATATCGTGATAAGCAATAGCATATCTAAGAGATATAATGTTTGTTTATATAGAGATCTTCAATACAATCTGAAAAAAACACATAAATGCTAACACAAGAAGTGACAGTGATCAGTAAAGTTCAGAATTAACATAAAACCATAGTAAATGTTTTTATATAATGATTTGGATATAAAATGAGAGCTGTCTTTGGGTGGGAGAACATGGTTGTGTGTTCTAGGTCTTAATTGGTGAATGGAATAAGGACAGAGTGGAGGTAGGAGTTGGTGAAGAACATGCTTGGGGTTATGTATTATGGAGAAGTGGAGCTTATTCTATCAGAAAACTCAGTGCCCATTTTTTCCTTCTCTTCCATTCAAAAAATATCCAAAGCCACTGCCATTGCCAAACTGTTATGTTATATGCCTCCCTATCCATGTGGGGTCTAACACTAACCTCAGAGAAAGAGCGCCTTGAAGAACTCACAAAAAGAGCCAACTGCCTAGGAGGTTACATAGAACAATCCTTCCCAAAAGTTTTTTAACTTGCCAGCATAGCATATGCCAAACTTCTTTTCTCCACTTTATACAACCCCAAACATGTTGTTCAGCAAATCCTTCCCCCACTTCATTCCCCATTTACCAATTAGGACCTAGCGCCTAAAGCACAACCATCTTCTTCTACCCAAAGACCACTCTCAGTTTATCCTGGGATCATTATATAATAATATTTACTGGTTCATTATTAATTCTAGCTACTTTAATTGCTCTAGCCTACTGTCACTCATGTTAGCACTTCTGCATTTTTTAAGATTGTTTTCTTTCTAAATAAGCGAATATCATCATCACGAATATAACATCAGCAAATTGCGCAAAATAGGTGAAAGCATAACTTGGCAATACTGTCGTGTTGCTTCTCTTCAGGTAAATAAGCTGTAAAAAATTTAAATGAATTAATGGGCCAAATATTTGGCCCTATTCTATGATGAATCGTAAAATGAACCAAGTTAATGGTGCACACTTAGTGACGGTATCAGGAAATCTCTCCCCAGGTAATACCCCCGTATATTTTCTCCGAAATCTCCTTCTGAAAATTTCCCCCGCAATGCAACTATTTCTCGGTACGAATGACTTCAATCGAATCTTTGTTTTGGAACCGAATGATCAGTGCAGATGCTCAGTTATTCTCAACACTGGTTAATAGACGGAACTTTCAGTTGTACCGGAACTGTTCTTTCAACTGTGCACCATTCATGTCCAAAATTGTGGAACAATCTTTCCGTGTTTGTTTGTTTCTTCCCGATATTTCGTAGGAAAACAAAGTCTCACTTCACAAGCAAAACCCAATGTCCCTCAACATGGATATTGAAAAAGCTGCTATGAATGCAATTAAATAACTGTTTGGAGAAGATGAAATCCATGGATGTCTCTATCACCCTGTGCAAAACGTCTGATGCTTTATATTTCTTTGTGGAAATATTTTTTAAATGCGGGGGACAAATCCTTGTTTTTAGAGGAAAATTCCAGAGGGAAATTTCCAGTGGAGAGATTGGGGAGGGAAATTTCTGGGGGAAAATTTCGTAGACTCCACAGTGACACTGTAGAATTGTGCAGAATAGCTCAACTGCAAATGAGTAAAATGATATAATATATAAAAAAATTTCTTCTCCCAAATCCTCAAATTTGCTCTTCCCCCCTTCTTCTGGGATGGAGCATTTGCTCCAAGGCTTACATGGTGGAGGTTATAGACTGGATAACAATTTTTTTTTGTTAATTTAGCATATGAATTATATGCATTTTAGGTTGATCAAACATACAGAACGGCTGTTAGAAGAGAAGGAAGAAAAACTGTGTATTAAAGTTTTACAGACCTTAAAGGAAATGATGACAATGGACTTAGAATATGGCGAAAAGGTATGTTCTTACTATCAATTGCAAAAATTCTTTCATGCAGTTCAATATGTTACTAATCAAAGTTTATTTAACTGTGATTTTTATTAAAAGAGTGTCATAAATTTAAGCATCTTACTATATTGTTATTTAAGAAGTGCTGAAATGAAAATTATGATTTTTAATTTTTTAAATGACAGCCAAGCTTAAGGAATTATTTTAGCACTTAGTTTTCTACCTTTTTGGCAGGTTCGCATCTCCATTTATCTCTGCTCTGGGCCTCCTCTTTCATCCTCTTGTAGCCGCCCCCTTCCATTATCCAGTCCCAGATCATTGTTCTCGATCTTCCTCTTTTCCCCTTCATTTTTCCCTCGATGATGTTTCGTAGTAGGAGTCGCCTGTTAGTATGTGTCCAATCCATCTCCTTTGAAGTTCTCATTGTCTTCATCATTGTCAGAGGCATATTTGAGGTAGTTTGTGCCAGAGGACAAATTACAAAATTGGAGCACCTTTAGAGCCATCTATAAATGACGTCACGCCTATGGGAGGGAGCACATTTGTGATGCTGTGTGGAGAGGTGCTAAAAATGTGACCTCACATCAAACATAAAAATGCGAAATTTTATTTTTTTAAATACTCAATGGGGAACTCTGTGGGGCAGTTCCTTAAGTAGAAACAGGTGGCGCCAGTATGCACATAGGTCTAAAAGAATGTTTTATATTGGCCGTGCGTTGTTTACTTATGTTGTTCCGATCGATGGCTGGCGTAAGAATTATACTTATGGATAAATACATAAATTTTATAATCTGGCTAACATTTAAATTACTTTTGCATGAAGAACATACAACCCAACAACCAATCAGCATCAAGCACACAATTTTACCTAAGGTACCTTACCCACATTTGATACTGGTGCCATCTATTTCACAGAGTCCCCCATTAGGCCTAATTAACAGTAATGGTTGACCACAATTTTGAAGAAGGAATTCTGATTATTGAACTCTTAATTTTTGAATTTGATAGTCCAAAGGTTCGATTGTCCGAAGGTTCGATGTCCGAAGATTCTATACTCCGACATAAGTTTAACTAGAATCTGGATGAATTGATGAAATGAATGTGTAAAACTGGGAGCTGGATTGATATGAAAAGAATCATGGAAGCTGGATGAATGAAAAAAATTATGCAATCCAGCTTCTAATAAACATAATTCTTCTCATCAGTCCAGCTGCCATTAGAACCACAATCTTATCATCTATCGACCGGTCACCATGCAATCTTAAGACTATCAAACCTTCAGACTATCCAACCTTTGGATTATAGATACAGAACCTTTCTTCCAGCCATCATCCGGCCCTAGTCTACAATCATGACCCATGACTTCCATTTTTGCAATCTGAGTAAAAAATCATATCCCAAGAATCCAATTTCCAAATCTAAAGTTGTCCCATTGACCATGATGACCCCTGATATTGAATTGGACAAAAACCGACTCATTTGGTTATTGGCAATTAGTTTCGGCTATTGATTGCAATGTGTCAAGCAAGTGATCTCACAATAAATGAGTGTTAGGCCTACACTGACCTAACTCTTCAAGATGGAAGCTCCGAGAATGAGTGATGAACGCTGTTGCAATGATCATGTTACCAGCCTCATAATGATGGAAAGACAATTTTACTGTATATTGTACAAATAGTAGGCCAACTTTATAGTGTATACTTTAAAAGCATCCTGCATATCTCATTTCTATGAAGTAATTATGATAAGATGACTTTTGTTCAGATAATTTGTGCCTTCCCATTTTAAAAATGCCGGGGGGCAAAATTCAAAAAGTGGGGGCGCAAAAAAAAAATTCAGGAAATTATGCCCCCACTTTTAAAAACCTTCTTGCACCTCTGGTTAATATTGATATTTGATTTTGATCTTGTTAATAGGTAGACCTGAAGTGTCTGAGTAAGAAAGAGCTGGATGATCGGAAAAGGGTTTGTTTTTATTTGTTTATGCTGTCAGCATAATCCTATTCATTGGAGCAGACAGAGATTTCATTGTCGTGTTTATGCTTTGGCATGTGAATTTTGATCTCCATGTTTTTTGGCTTATAATCAGTATAATTTTGTTAGATAAGTTGATGACTTTTTACCTTTATTTCCTGTTTGTGTGTGGCATTGACCATGGACACTCCCACGGTCTTAATGTACACCATGAGAACTGCTTTCGAATGATCATGTAGTACCTGTGGCGTTTGACTTCTGAAAGGGTTCTTCATCTCTGTTCTGATATATTCAATGAAATATTTTTGTTTGGACTAACACAAATTGGTCTGAACATTGCTGATTTAAGTACTTTTTGGTAAAATGTAAATGACAGCTCAAAGTATTCAACTTTATAGCATTTTATTTATTTTGTATTTATGTCCTATTGTTACTACCTAGATACCTTCATCAAATGTGAGTATTGCTAATTCACACAGGACTTGCAGTTTTTGAAATTGTGGCATGAAATTCAATGTCCTGTTAACAAATATAAATGCATGTATGTGTAGCAAGGTTTGTTTCTGTAAAGTGGATCGTGGAACTCTTGGCTTTCAAAGGTACAGTATTTAATTGGACTATGTAATGGCTGTAATTCCACCCAGGAATAGTCTGCTTTATTTCATTCCTCTGGTACAGCGGTTCTCAACCTGTGGGTCGCGACCCCCATGAGGGTCATGATACAATTTGCCAGGTGGTCGACTGGAAAATTTGTAAAAACTTAGTGTGTGGCAGTTTCTCATGTGTAATATTTATGTAATCTTGATTATTACACTAATTACTGCACCATAGCTTTTATTATTATTGCGACTTAAATTAATCTTTACTTATTTCCTGTACTCTGATTCATTTAATAAAATCATGACCAACAACAAATAATAAATTGTTCTGTTAATTAATGATTGATTATGCTGTTATGCATGAGGTGCATGGATTATCAAATGGTAAGAAGTAAAATGCATCCATAGTAGTAAAAATGTGGTAGAGGGAGTAACCCGATGCCTTTTGTAGCTAGAGGTCGCCACAGCATTGGAAATATTATCAGAGGGCCACAGGACTAAAAGGTTTGAGAACCAGAGCAGCTGCTCTGGTGTTTATAGAGACTTATTTCTCCTGCTGAGAATATAAGTCTCTACACTCACATTTCAACTGCAGACCTGTTTTTTACTTACAGAGTCTGACTTACTGACCTCAAAACTATGTATTGTATCATATTGTATTGTAACTGAACATTTATATAGCACCCCTTTAAGATTATATTCTTGTGTGCTAGCCTATATGACAGTGGCCACCAACCTGTGGCTCACGAGCCGCATGCGGCTCTCAGGAAATTCTGTGGCAGCTCTCCAGAGCTTTCCAGAAAATGACATTTTTTTAAATTATGACGAAATAAAATTGCTAAAGTTTTGAATCATTTCTTCTACAGTTTCCACACATTAAATAATTTTTTTAATAGAAAAGCCATAACTTCCTCACTTGGTTGCTCGACTTTGTGCTTTAAAATAACATTAAAGAGCATTTTAACCAATTGAGTTTGAAGTTGTTGGGTTCTTATTTTGCAACTGAGTTTGTTCTGATTTTTTGGGATCAATTTATCTGTACAGACAAACTTTTTCAGCAATAAGCCTTCCTTTAACTCTATGTTATGGACCAAGATAACGACCGATAATCTCTTGGATCAACTGATAATAATTGCAATCTAAAAACTTCTAAAACGCCACTTGACAACTAAGTGCAATGCATCAGCTAATTCACGAGCGCTGAGTCGAATCAGATGGGCTGTTTAGTTTGATGTCCAATGTCCAGAGGGATCCTAGTTGCTGTTCAGGCGAGTGTCGTGTATGGTGAGAGTTGGGAGGCTTGGAGAATCGGAAGAGCCAGAGTATGAGCTCCTGAAGAGTTTTGAGTGGGAGGCCCATGGTCTGATAGATAAAGGAGCCTGGTGCAGATGAAGGAGGAATTGATAATTAGCAAAATTCAATGGAAAGATTGTTGCAGAGGTGTGGTGCAATGTCGGATATGGCTTGGTTGAACAATTTGAGAAAGGTATTTATATACCACGAAATGCATCTGTCAAAATTCTGAACCAGGTCTCTCACTAGTTCGCAACCATGGCATAAAACAAATAAATGGATTAGTCTGTGAATTACTTTTTAAAAATTAGATATGAGCTATATATTTATTAATGCTGAAATGTCTATTTTCTCAGATATCAAATATATTATGAGCAAAACTAGAAGCTAATGATGAAGTTGATATCGTGGTGAATAGCAACATTAGCTGAATGACTGCATTTGTTGTGCTCGTAAACCACTGTGGCTCCCAAAAGTTGCAAAACTTCTCAATGTGGCTCCTCACCAAAAAAGGTTGGTGACCACTGCTATATGATGTTAAGTGTCATTATGAATTAAATATGACATAAGTAAGTAAAACAACGAACAGTAAGCTTGAAGAGTCACCAATGATGGGCCCAAGCACATGTGTGGAACCAACCAACGTATTCCCATAGAATGCGTGAATGTTGAGAGTCTTTGAACCATGGGATTATGTCGATATGGTAGAGCGACCATCAGACATATCGTTCACATATATGATGATGCTGTCAATGAACATTGTCTTGATGGTGGAAGATGCACTATGATGAAATAGCACAGCAGTTGACCAACTTAACCAATGACAATAATAATCTGAGCCCATACCTGTATTAGAGACCCGTTGTTTGCTGTGTTCAGCATTTGTCTTCGATCATCAACTTTACTGTACTCTATTTTCAGTCCAGCTGGATACCCTCCAATCTGTGTTATAAAAATGGGTTTTCATTCTAAACCATGCAACAGAATATTTTTGTTCCTGTCCCAAAATAGACTCACAAATGGAATGATCTGGCAATATAAAAATGTTACAAAACGTTCTTATTTGAATTGAATCAGGCGAGTGTTGTGCATGGTGAGAGTTGGGAGGCTTGGAGAATCGGTCAACGTGGTTATTTTCAGCACACGGTTTACTTTAAATTCCAACATCTGTACATTTATCCTTTTAAATTTCACAATTCGGCGACATTCGATATAATAACAATCGCCATTTGCATCCGCATTATCTGAAGGCTTACTAATTTTAAAATCTGGGTCATGGTTATATAACCACAGCTTCTTTCGGAGTGCTTGCCACATGGAACACTCATGACTGGGGAGAATGTCAGGGCTGGTACGGCATATCCGCTAAGTTCAGAATTCAATCCCAGGCAAAGCTGGGATTTAAGGCTAGTCTATAATAAATTGATTGTTCCATCACTAAATACAGCATCCTTTCCATAAACCAGACACGTGACGAAATTTGAACCTCAACATGATCTTTTTTATCACGCGTCACTCTTCAGTTGGCTTAATTGCTTGTAACTCTGTGAAAAACATGCTCCAGACCTGCTTTTAGTTGGTGTTCTAATTATTATTCAACCTCACCTACAGCTCTTAAAACTTTGTAAGTTGAAAAAGTCTTGAAGATGCTTTTATTATTGGTTATGTTTTGTTTAGGGAGAAACTTTGAGGCAGGCGTTACTGACACGCTACTATGGCAGAGCTCATTCATCAGCTCGTAAAAGCAGCTTAATTGGAATTGGGTCTGGAAGTCAATCCAAGTCACAGGCAGAAGCTGACAGGATTGCCGCAATGTTGAACCGAGCAGAAATGTCTCTTCATGATGTCCAAGTGTGTTTAATTTATTTTCCTTATTTAAATAGTTTATGATTTGTTAATAATGGCATATCTGAAAGACTTGTTGATATATGGGAATATGCATAATCAATTTTAAAGTTAACAGTTTAAGATTGATTGTTAATGGTATTCGTTTAGTTTCCCAACCAGCAATGATGATAGACAAAGGCAAATTATCTCAAGCTACAGAGTAGTGCAGCTGGTTATCATCATGGGTATCTTCACTCTCAAAAACGTTTGTGAGCGATTGTTTTACCTGCAGCAACAACTGACACCCAACTTTGCCTTTTAACACCATTTGTTTCTACTAAGCTTTACGGGTCCTATCAGTTCTGACACAATGGCTTATTTGACACCAATGTCGTCATTTGCATTATGATAACCTAGCTATAGAAGTCATTTGATTAGATGAAAGCAAACTTTCTTTCCATCAAAGAACAGTTTTTCTGTTGTGAACTGGTGGCAGCAGACTTGATGGGTTGAGTAATTTAATTGCCTATCATAATATGGTATTTTGGATGCTATTGTGACATACAGCAGCAAAGCCGTTTTTGTCTCTTGATGAATAGCACTAACTGAAGTTCCCCTTTGAACAAGAGTGTTCCTTCAACTCTTTTGATTGTGATTCCCACAATTAGTCCATGTACTTCTCAACACTATGTTTAACATTCAAGTTCTACACTGATCTTAGAGCAATCGAGAACATCATTTTGATAAGTTCAGTGTTTTAATCCACATATGATGTCATCCTGCTTAACAAAGCAGTTCAGCAAATATTCTTATCCTCTAGAAATTGATCGCTTTATCTGATTATAATCATTAATTCAACCAATCAGGAGAGGACTGAATTGTCCCCACAACAAGGGCCCACATCTGATGCATATGGCTTATGGCCCCACTGATGGCTTATGGCCCCACTGAGCCTTAATTCGGCCCTGGGACTGCTGACAACATCCCTGCTGATGCCATTGACATTCGGCCTTCATCTGCTTCTTCCCTACATGTTCCTGAATTCATCACTTAAAAGTTCAATGAAGTGAAACTCCACCAATCAGCATTTGACACTTCATCATTTATTAATCTTGAACCAGTGTATATGTTAAAAGACCTATAATAATGTTTTACCCATTTATGCTGGCCTTTAGATGCTGATCAATTAAATATATCTATTCTTAACCAATTAAATATATCTATTCTTAACCTTCATTACTTTTATACAATACAATACAATAATACAATATAACTGTTATTTGATATCACCCTTCTTACAGTTTAGTTCCGAAGTGCTCATATTGCCACACATGCCTTGACAGCGCAACTGCAGTTGTAATGCAGAGCAATTGTGCCCAAAGGACTTGCTCAAGATCCTACACAGTGACCCCGGACAAGGCTTGAACCGGCTCGCTTAGCACACGCTGAACATTACGGGCTGACCGCTCTAATCAATCTGCCACCATGCCACACCTTTATTAATTAGCTCCCAGTAATACTATAGCTCAGCATATAATATAACTATTTACCTAAGTTGGAGTTGAAATCGAACTATGCTACGATGTTTTCCAATTTCCTGGAATGTATAGTTCAGCAATCCAGCAGTTGGTTCTAGTGTCTTACTTATACCAGAACTTCCAGATGCAGCTTATAATCTCCCAAAATCTTTTAAGTTTCATGTTATCAAAATCATATGCAATGCAATATAACTGTAATCGATGGATGGCCCTAGTTCCAAAGTGTACACGAGACCATGCAGCAGAATGTTGATGGCACTTGAAGCACTTTTGTGTCTTATGGTCTTGCTTGGTGTCCTGACACGATGAGCTCACACTCACTCTACATGTTGCATACCAGGTGCTCTGACCAACTCCTGTTAACTTTCCTTCTTTTGTAGAGCACTGCTCCAAAGCTGACTTTGCTTGCTTCTGCTCAACCCTGTTGAATCCATGTCACATCATTCACAACCTGCTCCCTCCCCATAAGATCACCCCTTACAACATGCGACCCATTCCACATGACCTCATCCTGCCTAGAGTTGAATGGATTTTTTATCATGCAAATGTTAATTGACTTTATTTAAAATTGTAAGCTATTATGCATTTGCTGGTAGTCCAATTAGGGCATAACCGGAAATCGCCTCGGACATTCGCCTCGGTCGATGATTGGACTATTCGGAAGTATTCGCCTTGGCAAATATTACACCCGCAAATAGCTAAAAATAACTTTTTGGGATAAAATAATTTTTTGGATAAAATAATTTTTTTTCATCAAATAAATTTAGGACTAACGAACTTACTTATAAGTTTTTGATTGATTAAATAAGAACTTAACATTCCATTGAATTTTCTTTGAAATAATTATGTTAATTTATATATTTTAGTTTCTTTTGGTTGCATTCCCCAGGTGGCAACTAAATCAAAAATTTTCCCACTTGAATTGGCTCCACCCACTTTCCGGTAAACATTAGAGAGTAAAGACGTCGTTGATAACTTCATATTTCAAATTTTTTAACAAGGTTTTACATTATTTCACAAATAAAGTTATTAAATAATAAATATATTGTAATAGCCTAGAGTGCGACGATACGCTATATGAACGATATTGCTATAGACTCTGCATTGACTATAAATACTTCTCCATAGCTGTGCACGTGGCAGGTTAACTACGCTTTGCCCATGGATGGTACTAGCTGTCGCTGGCCAGATTTGCCGCTACTATTCGGTTCGTACCCAGATCCGGAAAATAGTTCATCCAAATACTCGGATTCGGTACTCGGTGAAAATTGTCTACTCGGTTATGCCCTAAGTCTAATATAGAATATTCTTACTTACTTACTTAAATTACACTATATACATGAAATTGGTATTTTTTTAGCCACACATTGAACAGCTTTATCCTGATTCTTTTGCATATGTGACTGGTTTGTTAGAATCCTATTGCTGACGTATTTTGTCTATTTACAGCTTCTGTTAGTGCTTTGATGGCTAGAGTTTGTATAATTGTCAAGAGTACTTTTAATATGTGAATGTTCTATGGCCTTTTCTAAAATTTATACTATTGTTTATACCTTTTGTAAGCTACTGTGCATTTGCTGGTGTCTATTAAAGAATATTCTTACTTACTTACTTACAATTAGCCATCAGTAAGTCATAATAATATAAGTGTGACATATGTGTGTGTTGAATTATTGATTTACTTGTGCCACACAAAGAGGAAGAGTCTATTTTTTTTATGAATTTGTTCATAAATCTGTCTTTTAATTTTCATGTTTAGTGTGATTTGGATGAAGCTGGAGCAACAGACTTAGTTGTTGATCTCATTATCAACAACCATTCTAACAGAACATTTCAAGAAACAATTGAACTGGGAATAGCTCTACTTGATGGAGGAAATTGTGTCATACAGGTTGCTGGCTTTTATTATCATCATCCCAGTTGCATGTGCTGCCTTGATACAGCGCTGTGCCTTCTCGGTTCTGGGCCCTATCACCTGGAATGGGTAACTATCAATAAGGGTGGGCACAAAAGGACGACCATCAAAAGAGCATGCACGCAAGGGCACGCAGTGCTTTTTTTCTGGCAGAACGCGCTGGAACAGCGTTCTGGCACCTTTTTTTCAAATTAATAAATAATAAAAATTGTAATTGTGCAAAAACTCTCGAATTTGAAATAAAACTTTATAATTTCAATTTTTTACATTCTAAAATGAATAAGTAAGATTATGGTCATTGTGTTCTGTCATATTAATTTTATTTGGTAGCTAATTTTAGCGTCAATTCTTTTGACAATAGGGCCTACGGATGCGTTCCAGCACCTCTTTCCATGCGTTCCGGCACCTTTTTCCATGCATTCCGGCACCTTTTTCCCTATAAAAAAAGCACTGAGGGTGTGTATAATAAGGACAGCTGGGTATTAAGAGTGACACTTAAAGTGTGGTATGTAGATAAATTAAACTCTGTTATATTTAAAAACCAAAACACAGACTAGTAAGATTCAATGATATTTTGATATTTAAAAGACAAAAATAGACAAATTGAGTTAGATGATATTTAAAAGGTAAAACCAGTGCCTGAAATGAACAGAACAAACTGAGCTATAGGCCTGCAGCGTTAGATTGCATGAGATGCCACGAAGATAGTCCGTAAGCGGGCACTGGACGTAGTCTGCAACGATTATTTTGATGAGGTCTGCAGCGGATTACTGGGATAGGGAATGAGAAAAAATATGCAGCCTTACGGAGTGAGGCGGAGTTTTGGTAGGCCAATGAGTAATGAGTTACAGTAGTCTATGCGGGAACAGATGAAGGCATGAACCATGGTCAAGAAATTGGTCGAAGACACAGATTGTCGGATGGACCGAGAGAGAGATTAGAGATATATGCAGAGGGCTCCAGGGGTTTTCACCTCCGGACGTTTCACCTCTTGGGGCTTTCACCTCCAGACGTTTCACCACCGTACGATTCACCTTTAGGGGCTTTCACCTCCTGGGGATTGCTTAATTTATAGACATGTAAAGTGAAATTTCAATGGGGATCGTCATTGAATTGTACATAAATAATATATAGCATGCAAAGCAAATTTATTTAGCTTACCTCGCTTCGAAACATCGTATTGAAATAACTCAGACATTCTGCAATGGTTAGCTTTCACCTCTGATTTGCTACTTCTGAGATTGGATGCTTATATAGGCTTTGCTACGCACTGCGGAAAAGCTATTTAGCCTACTCTAGCCTACTTATCAGTGTCACAATAGTCGCATTGTATGCGCATCAGTGGGGTATGAATATATCTCGTGCGTTAGCCTATTTGAAAGTTTACATACCTTGCTTCGAATGCCCGTATTGCAATAACTGTGACATTCTATAACAGTTTGCTTATTAGTGTCATGGTAATCGCATTGTTTGCATGTCAGTCATTAATTTGATAGTTGAGGTGAAAGCCCCTAGAGGTGAATCGTCCGGTGGTGAAACGTCCGGAGGTGAAAGCCCCTAGAGGTGAAACCTCCGGAGTCCGGAGGTGAAAGCCCCTGATACCATGCAGAGAAGGATAGAGTACTGTCCAGAGTGACGGCCAGATTGCGGACATTTGCAGAGAAACTAAACTGAGGGAACCGCTTGGCAAGTAAAGCGTAATCAAGTTTAAGCAGCTGCTGGCAGGTGCCCAACCAGATCAATTGAGTCTCGGAAGAATTGAGTGAGAGATGGTTTGAGGACATTCAACAGTTTAGGTCAGCAGAGAGAGAGATTCAATAGATTGGCAAGGAGCAAGTTAGTTGGAAGTGGAGCCATGCACGAAGGCCTGAACATCATCAGCGTAGAGGTGACCTGATGTCGAGTGCTTTTCAAAAAGGCGCGGAATATCAGCTGTAAACATGATATAGAAGTGGACCCAGTACTGATCCTTGAGGTACGCAAGATTGAACAGGTACCCAAGAACAGCGGGAGTCACCTAGGATGATCATTTGGGTACGATCAATAAGATAAGAGCGAAACCAAGGAAGAGGGAGACCACTAAGACCAAAGGACGTTTCAAGGTGATGCAAAAGTATATCATGGTCTACCATATCGAATGCTGAAGATGCATCAAAAAGTGCCAAGAGAGTGACATGGGACTTATCCATTGCTGAATAGATGTCGGATAGAAGAGCAGTTTCAGTTGAGTGGTTGGCTCTAAAACCTGAGTGACTGGGAGGTAGAAGCTAGATTGCTCAAGGTAAGGAAAGAGCTGTAGAGAAACAAGTCGCTCTAAAGTCTTTGAGAGAAAAGAAAGATTTGCGATAGGGCGATAGTTTTGGCACAAGCTAGGATCCAGGTTTGGCTTCTTAAGAGTGGGAAAGACAATAGCCCGCTTCTGGGATGCTGGAAGGATACCTTCAGAGAGAGACCTATTAAACAGGTACAGCAGGAAGAGGACAATGTCATCTAGTACATCTACAATAACAAACGGAGGGAGGGGGTCAAGTTCACATGATTTTAGATTAGAACTAGTAATGAGATGACGTAGTTCTGATTCAATGATAGGTCGGAAGTCCTTGAAGACCGATTCGGTAGAACTGAATGAAGGAGGTGGTGAGCCTACCCAGGGATTTCGTAGATCATCCAGTTTAGTTGTGAGCATCTGTAGAAAGTTGTTCACTGAGAAGGAGGGATTCATGGATGAAGAGGATGTTCGTCCCAATAATTCGGAGATGGTGGACCAGAGGCGTTTAGGGTTCTTTGAGTTCCACTTAACCAAATCCTCGCAATGCGCTGCCTCTTTCTGATGATAGAGACAGTGAAGGGAGCGCTGTTGGTTGATCCAGACAAGGTGATCAGCTGGACTCCTAGAGCGACGAAATCATCGTTCAAGGCAGCGGGTTCGTCAACGCATTTGATGGCAATCCCAGTCGAACCAGACGGCAAGCCGTCAAATGCGAGTCATCACTCCATGAAGCGGAGTGACCTGGGGATAGGGTGACCACTTGTCCCGAATTGGCCGGGACAGTCCTGGATTTTATCAAAATATCTCACGTCCCAGGCGGGTCCATTCCGGAACAATGTGACGTCACGGAATGGTGTTTCTATGATCAAAGTTCCAAACATGTAGAAGATGTCATTTTAATTTTCCAATTATTTGACAGCAATTGTTGCACTCAGACTTAGTTTTTCAGGACATCCCTTTGAAAATGAGAAAATGAATAAAGCATATTGATTCTCTGTGACCAACTCATTCAACGTTCTCTATAACGATAATTATTATTGGCCTACATTCTCCAGTACTTGCTAATAAGTCAAAAAATATTAGTCTAATCGCCAGTGATGTAGTCGAGTCCACCTCAGCCGAGTCCGAGTCGAGTCCAGAGTTGCTAGAGTCCGAGTCCGAGTTCCAAATGTCCGAGTCCAAGTACACGAAAACACAGAATAAAAGGTCTTGTTGAAAATCAACAGTTCAATATGTGTTATAGCACAATGAATTAACACAGTGTCAAAAAATATTAGTATAATTTATCAAGAGTTACGTTAATTTATCTGAATTAGAGGCCTACATTTCATGAGTATAAAAGCTAAGTCTTTGTTGTGGATTGCGGGCACTGAAACACAGGGTCCCATTATCTGATATCTATGTATATGACACCTGCATAATACCCCACCCACAACCGAACATGAAAGACACACTTAGCCCAAGAGTACTCCACTGACCATTACCACGGCAATGATTATACCCCAGTGGGGCGCAAGGGCGGCGAGAGTACAACGATCACAGCTATAATTAGAAACAGCACACATGCACATGCACGCACACACTGCACAACGTACACATACTAAGTGGAAGTTGGTCAAGAACACTGAGAGATCTAAATACAATCTAGGTTATAGTGGTAGCCATTTTAAGTAAGTTGAAAATTATAGCCTATAGCAGAGTGAGGCACTAGGGCGATGATGCAAAAAAGACCTATACCTTGAATCCACACACCTCAGGAGACTGCATCTTAGGCCGTATCTAAAACATACTAGTCCATGCTACTGCCCGAATGCCTGGGGCAGCATCATGTCATTCATATCCTAAATCACTGTGTTGGCTAAAAATTAGTGAATCCACCACCAAGTCATATAACCAACCTACAACTCCGTACTGCAAGTTCAAATGTCCTCGTGAACTCTTTAGCATTCAGCCAACTCGTTCTACCCGATCATCCTCCTGTCTCAGTCTTTCTCAATCCCCGATCAGTGCTCATCTCAAGTTCTCCAACTGAGGTAAATCCCACACTGCACCGCATCTCTGAACCGCACACATCTTTTCAATTCCTCTACACCTTTGTTAGTCAGCAACCAATTTCTGTGACATTTTCCTGCTTGAAATTAGAGTTTATAATTAAAAACTTCTAATAGATGCATATTTTGGTAAAAAATCTTGAAAATGGATTTCAGTTGAGCCAGTTGAAATTGACCCAGTTCCCTATCGAATTTGATTTAGATTGGAGAAACTGTGGTGTCCCAGAATGGCAGAAAAGAAATGTGGTCACCATACCTGGGGATGAACCCAGAACAGAGATGGCTGCCTACTTGCTGTGGAAGTTAACATGCCACAGATGGTGATGCTGTAGTGTGATTGTGATCCAGACTCAAACCTTATCTGTATGCATATCCTGTCCAAACTCAGCCTTTTGATCTATTCCAGCAGAAACAGTTTGCTCAATATAATTTGGTCATGTTCATCACCTAGCACGGGTGGGCAACCTACAGCCCGCGGGCTTCATGCAGCCCGCAGAAACGTTTAAGGAGGCCCGCAAGACCTGCCAGCTCGATTAAATCTTTTCAATGTGCACAATTGTTTGTGAAATCCTTTGAAAATTTATAATCCCAGTGTCCAAATTTCAGATTAATATAACAATCAATTATACAATCAATATATCAATCATAATATATCAATTAATTAATATTCATAACATTAAGAATTATTAAGAGCAACACAGCAAATTTAAAGCAAATTATGCTGTATATTTTCGTTGTTGGAGTGAATTTTTTAGCATACCCACCGCACCTTATTTTCTAATCACTTCCTGAATTTTTTTTATATTGACAGTCTGCTGAATGATTTTAAGTTAGGATATTTTGCTGCTTAAACTATTTAAACTTAATTAATATCAAGAAAATAATTTTGAATAATTTGTTGTTTGAATTTGTGGTTTAAAAGTGGAGTGAGTGCGCCAAACTTAAAAGAGAAAAATTGATGATTAGTGTAGCCTGTGTAGGGCATTCAACAAAAAATGGACATCCAGTCTAGCATCATTCGTCTCAGTCAACCTTTTCCACATTTTCCTTCCATCTTTCCTTCTATGATCATTTTCATTATTGAGTTTCCTATGAGCGCATGCTCTATCCATCTCCATTGTCTCTGTGTTATCGTGCGTAGTAATGTTCGTTCTTCTCCTGTTGTTCCCAGCACCTCTTCATTTGTTTACATGCTCTGTCCAACTGATTCTAGATTCTCCTCCATATCCACATGTCGAAGGCTTCCAATGTTTTTACAAATAGTGTTCTTTTCTGTTCTACTGTCAGAAATCATTCTATGCACGCTTGACAAATGGTCAGAATTCAGAGAAGTTTTTTAAAGTAATCCATGACCACATGACTGATGCTCAAGCAGAGATCAAAGCGAATTATTCTGTGACTGCCGGTGATGCGCTTACGAATGCCAATCTGGATGATGGTAAAGAAGCTTTGTCACAACATGAGACAAAAGTCAAAGGCAAGAAGACTCTTCTAATTATATTATTTCTTCTCTACCTATGCATTAATATTAACTACTGCATAGTTAAGCTACTAATAATTTTTGCTTTTAGTGTAAAAATACAATAGCAAATAATTCATTTTTAAGTTTTGTTGTGGTAGTGGATATCTTTGTGTTGAGAATTTTTCTGCACTAGAGTCTGCATATTGTAGTATTTTTGCTGTTGACCCAGGATTTCGATGATTAGAACGACGAATGACCCACCCAATGTTACGTGCATTCACCTTTCTGTCTTTGCTAGCGATGTGACTCGTTGTCAATGCATTACTCTCTGTTATGGCTACGTGATTATTTTGCATGTGTAAGTGGGTATGTTAAACCTGTATGCATGCTTTCATAAATTATAATATCGGTACCACAGAAGTTCATCTCACATATATAAACCACCAAGATTGCTAGCAGGGCTGTTAATATTGCGATAAAGTATCGCGATACTTTTGTCAGTATCGCAGCGAGAATTGCGATAGTTTTATTTTGCTGGTATCGCACATGTATCACCTGTCAGCGATACTCGATACCAATACTTTTTCTCACTAAAATTTATATGGTTTCTCAAGAAATATGTGAAGTCAATCGTTGCGCTTTGATAAATTTATGCCTATATATACGTGTTTAGCCTCTTTCGGCCATATAAACCTTGTTGCAAATAGATGGAATATTTTATAGGCCTAAATAAAGAAATGACTGTAGTAGGCCTGTGTCCTTTTGAGTTCACTGGTAGAAGTGGCTTGCCTAATTAACATTAGATTGCTTGCGAATTTATTTGATCTTGAAATCAATCGAGCTGAAGAAACGAGGATTACCAGTACGATATCAGAGCATTGTGTTCGAGCTGCGTGCCTGAAGGTTACTTCAAAGACATTGTGAATGGCCCTAGCACCAAGATATGCACAGGACTGGAAAGTCGCCATGTTCTTATGTGTCAACAGTTTTTGGGCGATATTGAGGGGCCAGAAATTTTAGATCCTTTTCAAATAACAAGCTGGCTCATCAACCTTTAGTTGTTAAGCCAAATTTACAAATGACTACCGAGTATGTCAGCAAAAAATAAAAAAGTGTCGTTAGAGGTTCAAAACACCATATTTTCAAATAGAAAAAGTTTAGATTAGAGCGACATATCTGTGTTTAAGAGAAAAACGTGTACACGGAAATGTGACTAGTAACAGGTAACCATTCCTCTTATCTGTATTCCTTGTGATTGGCCCAAGCGATTCCTTGTGATATTTTCAATAAGTATTGGTGCATGAATTATAATTTATGCTAAGAACGAATTCGGCAAGGATATTGAAAAGTATTGGTAAAAGTATTGGTATTGCAATACTTTTCAGAAAAAGTATTGATATTGGTATCGCGATACTTTTAATTAGAAGGTATTGGTATTGCAATTGCAATACTTTTTTCAAGTATTGTTAACAGTCCTGATTGCTAGCACAGTAGAATTTATGTTCAATTGTAGCAATTTATTAATTGTTGAATTGCATTGTATTGATCAACTCTCTCCAAACCTGTGAATGATGTTTTGTTTCTGACTATAGTTAAAGCCATAGACATGACTTTTACTGGCGAACTGAATGAACAGATCAAAGATGCAGCTGCTGTAACTGCCAAGGCCTATTCTAATTTACGCCAGACACATCATCTGGAGAAGATGGAAGAAATAGAGGTTTCGTCGAAACTGGCAAACGCTGTGCAAGTCTCAGCTGAGGAACTTCTGGCAGAGGAGAAGAATAAGGAAAAGGAAAAGGAAAAGAAAGTCTCTCCGGAAATAGAAGTGATGAAACCGATATTGCGCTTCTTGCAGCTACTGTGTGAGAATCACAATGCTAACCTACAGGTATTATTAGCTTATCATTTGCTTATGGTATGCATGCTTTACATTTCACTTTGAGCATATTCATTATTTCATCTAATATAAATAATAATAATAATGACAATTTAAATGATGCCGTTATGCAGTCATACCGCTACAAGGGTGCCTCACAACTAACTAAGTGAATGCAAATCTTCAAAAATTTCTCAGTGCCCACAAAAGTCACATCAGGGAGACCAGCTTATTCACCGGCGCTATGCCAAATCAGGTCTGCAATAGCCAAGCGTTTTATTTCGTTCTGGTGCCAGGTTGAAATTGGGAGAGGTTAACATGAGATAACAGCATGGTGCAATGGTGATAGTCAGTGATGATGATGGTGATCATGTGCTGAGCAGGAGTAGAATTAGGAAAGGCTAGCAGCAGCTTGAAGAGTCAGGTGGCAGAGGTCTTTTGGGAGTCTGTTCCAGATAGCCAGCGCAACATAGACTAAGGAGTGGTTGCAGAATTTCAGAGAGGATGACACTGGTGGCCGATATAGAGAAAGATAGCAATTGAATAACAAGTAGATCGAGGCATTGAATGGTGACTAATGTAAGAGGGTTCAGTGGTTTGAAGACATTGTAGGTCACAGTCACATTTTTGTTATGTGGTGGTGAATGGAAGCTTTGGTGATTGCCCCAGAGAGGACATTATGGACTTTTTGAGAACAAGTAGAGTAAAGAGACTAAAGACGACAGTAAGACTTCTAGTGTGTGGTTGCCATGGTGACTCATTGTTCCTTTCCTAATTGGCTTCCTGTATACAAGCGCAATGGCATTTAATCCCAAAAGACGAGTTGACTGCTATTGACCAATTTCTCAACACTCGCAGTCTCTATTAGACATGGCACCATGTCAAAAAAAGTCTATAAGCAATAATCTCACCATTCGCTGCTTGGGGTCATTCTCTACCCACTGTACACGATGATCACAGTGCTTGATCACTTCAATGCTTGGCCATACCCTACTTCACCTTTCGATGTTTGGCCATTTGTTGCTCACTGTATGTGATGACCCTAATCCTCGGCCATTCGCTGCCTAGCCATTCGATGCTTGTCAATTCACTTTATGTGATGACTTTTCTTCCTGGCCATTCGCTGAATGTGATGACCTTGCTCCCTGACCATTTACTGTATGTGATGACTTCGCTCACTGGCCATGCACTGTATGTGATGACTTTGCTCACTGGCCATGCACTGTATGTGATGACTTTGCTCACTGGCCATGCACTGTATGTGATGACTTTGCTCACTGGCCATTTACTGTATGTGATGACTTTGCTCACTGGCCATGCACTGTATGTGATGACTTTGCTCACTGGCCATTTAATATGTGATGACTTTGCTCACTGGCCATTCACTGTATGTGATGACTTTGCTCCCTGACCATTCACTGTATGTGATGACTTTGCTCCCTGACCATTCACTGTATGTGATGACTTTGCTCCCTGACCATTCACTGTATGTGATGACTTTGCTCCCTGACCATTCACTGTATGTGATGACTTTGCTCCCTGACCATTCACTGTATGTGATGACTTTGCTCCCTGACCATTCACTGTATGTGATGACTTTGCTCCCTGACCATTCACTGTATGTGATGACTTTGCTTCCTGGACATTCGCTGTATGTAATTACCTTGCTTTCTAGCCATTCACTGGCTCTAGTATGCAATGACCCCAATGTTTGACCATTCACTGCTTGGCCATTAGAAAGAAGCTGTTGTCGACACCAGTTTGCGAGTTGTGCACAAAAGATATTCTGAGGCAGATATAGTTTGCTTCACAAGAAACCGCTTCTACCAACAGAGCTACAAACTGTGAGTGCAGCAAATAGTCGAAGTGCATTTCCATATTTCATTTGCAATCCAAAATCCTCCAGTTTCATCGTTGGTTTAATACAGGTTTAAATGAATGGGGATGTCTCTGTAGATTATATGAGAGCCTTACCAGCTCACATACATACCACTTGCTTTGCTAGGTCATTCTTGTGTTCGAATTCGACCCAAGGTACTGCAAGTAGAATTATCTTGTGGTAACAATATTCTTAAATGTACCATTTTTATTAAATTAGTTGTTTAAATTATAGAACAAAATACTCAGGCAATTTGTTAGCACACTAGACAGCTTATTTGTTGAATTCTACTGTATGCAAATATGGACCTCTTAAACCTAAGAATATGTTTGAGTAGTCACAGTTTCCATCATCTGTTGACTAATTCTCGTGTGTACAACAACCATCTTAGTTAGTTTCTATCTGTACAAATGTTATATAGTTTTATCATGATAGATTGCACCTTATTGCTACCATTTCATACAGCGTGAAGATAATCGTAAACCACTGTATATGTGTGCATTGAAAAAACTTTAGTAAAGATGGCTTTTTGTTGTATTTTGTGATTATCTATATTATGTTGTTATGTTAATTCTTACTTTACTTAGCATTGTAGAACTTACTTTACTTACCATTGTAGAATTATTTGAGAACTCAGAACAACAAAGCTAACTATAATCTGGTTTGTGAGACTCTGCAATTCCTAGACTGCATATGTGGAAGTACAACAGGTGGTCTTGGTCTGCTTGGCCTTTATATCAACGAAACCAATGTTGCTCTTATCAATCAGACGTTGGAGAGCTTGACCGAATATTGCCAAGGACCTTGTCATGAAAACCAGGTTACTTTAAATATAAAGTGTGTGCCTTCTGCTCCTTTTGCTGAAATTCATTTATGAGAATCAAACAAATCATACTGTGAAGTGGCTCTGAAGAGGTGCTACATGTGCTCTGTGCTCCGAATGCATGAATGATTGACTGAATCCTATTGGACAGAGCTGAGGTAATATTATCCTTAAAGGTACCATCATATTAAATGACCATGATCAGACATAGCTGAAGGCCACTTCAAGTACCCTTGATTTTTAAAAGTATCATCATATCAGAAGCAGATACAGTGTTGACTTGTTAGATTAAACTTTGGATTGTAATACAGCGGAGTTTAATAAAAACCTTATCATAAAAGATTATTACAGAACAATTTTGCTCAGACTGTTGTTTTTTTATGAAAAAGTCAGAGCAAAGTTTCTGGTTATCTCTTCCGATAATTGATAATTGACGCATAGATCACTGTAAGGTCACACCAGTGGAACCAAAACTGAATCTAGAGTCATTTCTGAACCTACTAGGTGAAGTACCTGGTTTCGCCCGGGTAGTCTTTACAAGTCTTAAATGGGTTGAACATTGGTTCCCCATGCTCGAATATAAGGAGGCATTTACAATAATGTGCAAATGACTGGTCACTTTTGGCAGGTATTTGCACATAATTATGTGAGGCGATGGTCAAAACCCGCCATTTGTCGGTTCCTATTTATTGAGATAAAGGCTGAAAAAGTCAGAGGGGTAGAAAACACAGAAAATTGTTTTATGGTATTGTGTTAAAAATATATATGTCTTCTTTCAACAACTGAAATTAAAATGTTAAATTCAAATATTTAGTTGGAGAAAAGTGACTTTTGATGCATGTGGTGTCAATATTTTGCATTTGTAAACTATGCATGTTTTCAGAGGTAAACAATGTAGATTTCATATGCCAACCTGTCATAATTTGCAGAATAGCAAACAGATTTTGATGCCTTGTGCTTTATTTCATACAGAATATAGCCCTTTGTTGCCCAGCAGAGTTGCAGAGTAATCAAGTAATGGTTGCTAAGATCTTTGATGACAGACTCAAACGAGTATAACTTAAGTTTGATAAAAGCTATTTCGATTCTGTAAAAAGTATTTTGAAGCAGATACATTGTAGAATATGATTTTATAAAAATGTCAAAAACGACAAGTGATAAGTTTTGACCCCTCTCCTCACATATGTGACTCCTCTGCACAAAAACATTGTAAAATTGCATATTTCACTTTCGGGGTATCATTTTAAAGTGAAAAACATCCTCTTTACAGTGACACAAAAATTATCATTCTATCTTAGTTCTGAGTGAAGTTATGGATAAAAGCTGTGGAAACTGTTAATCGGAGACAAATGCGCATAAAGTTGGCCTACTACAAGAATGAAATTTTCCGTATACTGTATATACTCGTTTATAAGTCGAGAAATTTAGTGCTATTTCAGGAGGACGAAAAAGTGTCTTCAACTTATGCGCAAGAGGAAAAATAGACCAAAGATTTTTGGACGACAAAATACACACGCGTTACGTAAATTAACGCACTTTGTTATATTTATTTATCACCTCAATTCGGTGATTCATTTAGTGTCAGATGCCATCGTAAATTAACGCACTTTGTTATATTTATTTATCACCTCAATTCGGTGATTCATTTAGTGTCAGATGCCATCGTAAATTAACGTACTTTGTGATATTTATTAAGACCTATCAACTCATAGTAATATTTGCACCTGGTAATATTTATTTTCCCATCAAAGTAAAACTTATTTGCAATATGCTGATTGGTAGTGTTCGATCATCCTGAAGATTCAAGTGGTGTCGTATCAAATCTTTCAAAAAGTTCTGTATATAAGGTTACAGTAAAATATTTACAGATACTTACCACAATGAGCGATTTGAAGAGAAGACGAGCCTCTTATGAAACTGTTTTCAAGCTGAAAGTTGTTAGATATGCTGAACTGCATGGAAATTTTAATGCCACGCTAAGAGTTTGGTGTCAATTTTATTAGATTTTGTATGTTCAGGAAAATTCTCTAATCACTAACAATTTTGTTAGACATCACTCGTTTTCAGTTAATGGGTTCGACTTATATGCGAGTTGTTGATTTTGGATGCTATTTTTATCAAAACATTACACTTCAGCTTAAACTCGATTCGACTTATACATGAGTATATACGGTAGTCATCGGTTTCCTGTAGATAATCTTGAAGGACTGCGTTTAACTTTTCCATATCTGACTTCCTTGAATTCAGAAGCTTTGCGATATAGTCGGCCATAATCCAATTATTTATTGAAAAGAAGCCAGTAAGCCAGTCTAAGCCACAAGCCAGTTTAATGCAATGTTCATGCATGTTGATCTCAACCCAAATTGCCGACCAATTCGATTCCAAATCTAGATCTCATCATGTGATGGCGACCTGGTTTAGTTTTATTTGTGTGTGGTACACGTGGGCCCTGAGGTGCTCTTGACTGAATCGTCCATTTGCTGTAGTCCCTTCTGGCTACCTGCCAGCATTGCCTGGTCATCTGCGAATCTGAAAGCGTTCCCCAATCTTTCTCCCACCTTTACAACCTCTGTCACCCTTCCACCGCCTCTTGTATCACATGTAGCAGAAACAACTAAAGGCCATCTTTATTTTTTGTCTATATCTTAGCAGACAGCAACTATGTTTAAACATGTTTATAAGTTCAAACATGTCTTAGATGTTTGTATGTTCTTAAATGTTTATACATTCTTTCATGTCCATATGTTCGATATTTATATGTTCTTACATGTCAACACGTTCTTACATATCTCTATGTTCTTACATGTCTATGTGTTCTTACACAGTTTATTTTGAGACACAGTGTACATGCATACATGCACATGTATTTATCTATCTATGTTCTTACATGTCTATATGTTCTTCTGTCTATATGTTCTTCTATGTTAATATGTTCTTACATGTCTATAAATTCTTACATGTCTCTATGTTCTTACATATCCACATGTTCTTCTATGTCTATATGTTCTTCTACGTTTATATGTTCTTACATGTCAACACATTCTTACATGTCTCTATGTTCTTTCATGTCTATATGTTCTTCTATGTTTATATGTTCTTATATGTCTATACATTCTTTCATGTCTCTATGTTGTTCTATATTTATATGTTCTTACACATCAATGCGTTCTTACATGTCTCTATGTTCTTACATATCTATATGTTCTTCTATGTCTATATGTTCTTCTATGTTTATATGTTCTTACATGTCAACTCGTTCTTACATGTCCCTATGTTTATACATATCTATATGTTCTTCTATGTTTATATGTTCTTACATGTCAACACATTCTTACATGTCTCTATGTTCTTACATATCTATATGTTCTTCTATGTTTATATGTTCTTACATGTCAACACATTCTTCTATGTCTATATGTTCTTCTATGTCTATATGTTCTTCTATGTTTATATATTCTTATATGTCAACTCGTTCTTACATGTCTCTATGTTCTTACATATCTATATGTTCTTCTATGTCTATATGTTCTTCTATGTCTATATGTTCTTCTATGTTTATATGTTCTTACATGTCAACTCGTTCTTACATGTCCCTATGTTCTTACATATCTATATGTTCTTCTATGTTTATGTGTTCTTACATGTCAACACATTCTTACATGTCTCTATGTTCTTACATATCTATATGTTCTTCTATGTCTATATGTTCTTCTATGTTTATATGTTCTTATATGTCAACTCGTTCTTACATGTCTCTATGTTCTTACATGTCTATATGTTCTTCTATGTCTATATGTTCTTCTATGTTTATATATTCTTACATGTCAACTCGTTCTTACATGTCCCTATGTTCTTACATATCTATATGTTCTTCTATGTTTATATGTTCTTACATGTCAACACATTCTTACATGTCTCTATGTTCTTACATATCTATATGTTCTTCTATGTCTATATGTTCTTCTATGTTTATATGTTCTTACATGTCAACTCGTTCTTAAATGTCTCTATGTTCTTACATGTCTATATGTTCTTCTATGTCTATATGTTCTTACATGTCTATATGTTCTTTTATGTTTATATGTTCTGACATGTCAACACGTTCTTACATGTCTTTATGTTCTTGCATGTCTATACATTCTTACATGTCTCTATGTTCTTACATTATAAGGCAGGTGAAGTGGAACATTTATATATAGCCTAAATTTCAGCCATTTTGCCATCTACTTATCAAGATTTATTAAAATTGGTGGGAATGTGACGAAGTTCTCACAAAAACAATTTTTCACAGTTTATTTTGAGACACGGTGTACATGCATACATGCATGCATACACATGTAGTTATCTAGGTGAGGTGTTTATCCTTTGCTAAAGTAAACTCTTACATGTATGTCTTAGATGTCTATTGTGATAACAGCACTGTTGAAGTTATTGGTTCTCATTAATGATTGATGTATGCTTGTATATTGTGTGTGTGTGTGTGTTTGTTTGTTTGTTTATGTGTCTTTAAGTGCCTTAACTCATAGTTCCCGAAATTAGAATTACTTCTCACTAGCATGTCCTACAAATTATTTCAGACTCTAGTGGATGAAACATTAGCTTTTCACAAGTGTAAAGAGTTGGAATTTTCTTTATTTAGCTGATTCTAATTTCAAGTTGGTTCTGTTGTTATAGAATGCTATTGCTAGCCATGAGAGTAATGGCTTGGACATCATCATTGCTCTGATATTGAATGACATCAGTCCACTCAGTAGGCATCGATTGGATCTCGTTCTTGAGCTTAAGGTAAAATCGGTTCTAATGGTCCTCAGATTTAGAAACATTCTGTTTAACTTTTCCTAAATGACAGTCTGTTACTTTTTTTATTTTATTTTAGCATATGCCTGTATGTATGTTACATACTCTATTGCTGATCTTTCTTCTTCTTATTCTATCCTCTCTCTCTCTCTCTCTCTCTCTCTCTCTCTCTCTCTCTCTCTCTCTCTCTCTCTCTCTCTCTCTCTCTCTCTCTCTCTCTCTCTCTCTCTCTCTCTCTCTCTCTCTCTCTCTCTCTCTCTCTCTCTCTCTCTCTCTCTCTCTCTCTCTCTCTCTCTCTCTCTCTCTCTCTCTCTCTCTCTCTCTCTCTTTCTCTCTCTCTCTCTCTCTCTCTCTCTCTCCGTTTATGTAGTTGCATATTGTTACTAGTTTGTGATTGAACACCCTTAGATTTTTCTTATCTGATGTTTTCTAATGGCATAAAATTAATAGAGAAGGAGCAAGTTGCTGTGAGGTTATCTTGAAGGACACTGCCCATCATTTATAAAGTTTTAAGTTGGGTTATACTAGGTAATTTATGAGAAGGAGAAGTTGTGATTAAGGCGGAAATGATGATTGCCTTAGGTTTTTGAGTTATTTAAAGTGAGGTTCTTAGCAGATACTCAGGTTGAGATAAAATGCAGTTCAGATGGTATAGCATGAGTTTGATAAGAAGGTAATTGCCATCTGCACATTTGAATATGAGAGGCCTGAAGCAGACGTTTATGAGTCCTAAGACAGAGCCTTTGCATTGATTGATATATGATAGACAAAAGTAGGTCTTTGGATGTAGTATTGTAGGGAGACCCAAATGCCTAGGTTGCCTAGAACAATCCTTCCCAATAGCCTCAAGATACTATACAACTGATAAGTTATGGATTTCATCTGGGATATCAAGATTGTTGTTGAATAAGGGCATATCACTCCATAAATTTCATAAATTCTTTGTTTTTCTATTATTCTCAAAAGAACCGGGTTGTGGAAATTGGGCAAAAGTTAGCATTCGGAAGGGGGAGTTGGTTTAGCTTATATCCGGATGATTCTATTTTCCATCGTGGGAGGAAATTGGAAAGAAATTAGATATTAATAAGGTGGTAATGAAGCAAAGGGGCCAGTGAGTCTAAGGAGGTAGCAGGTAGGTCATCAAGTGTCAATTGGCAGTAGGATGTAAATGGTTGAGTTGATGGAAGAGTTGGTACTCTTAAAGGAAATTTGTGATACAAAAGCAAATTATAATATGTTTAACCCAAAAAAAATGACAATTTGTTTTTCATCCATCAGAACAATGCGTCAAAACTGTTGTTAGCCATCATGGAAAGCCGACATGACAGTGAAAATTCTGAAAGAATTCTGTACAACATGAGTCCAAAGCAATTGGTTAGATACTTTTGCACAAATTTCCGTATCTTACTCGGTTAATTCATATTAATCAGATCGCTTCTGTACCTTCTACCTTCTGTGATGTACTGGTTCTGGACTGGGCCAATGCCTGTTCAAATCTACATTGCACGCTGGTAATATCGTGTTAATGATATTCTTTTCGTTTAGGGTTCCATATCTAATCATGCTTTCAAACTAGTTGTATTGTTTTTTGACAGTGTTCATTCTTGGATTGGCTAGTAATAGAAATATAACTACCATGGGTGTCCAAGATAGGGAGACTGAGAGAGACAGAGAGACACACGCCCACACAGAGCGAAATACTATCGTGACACGTGACACCTGATAATGGAAATCGTGCACCCAAGGGGGTCAACAACAAAATCCCAAACCACAAGGGATCCAGTTAGCATGAAGCCCAAGGGCAAGAACACTGACAGACTGATCACACTGCAGTGGTATCTTGCACACACACACTCGGAACACTACAGCAACACTACACTGCTATTTAGGTGGCTTACTTGTCAATCATACTGAAGGTGTTTGCTTGGCTACTCCACGTATTTATCTAACACTGCTCGAATATTATGAGAATCAACACAGTTTTATACATGGGATTTTCATAATATTTAGTTTATTTTTGCCTCTTACTGTGTATAACTATGTATGTATATAGTAATAGTAATTGCAAAGCTATATAGCGCCACTTTAAGAGAGACTCATCAGAGGCACTCATAACACAATGAAACAGTTGAAGAAGTCAGTTCCTGGTTCAAGGTCACACCCATAACATGCACATCAGTGAAGAAAGAATCACCAGGGAAGCATTGCTGCAGGCAGATTAAAACAACTTTTTGGAGCTCCCCACGAGTACCAAGCCAGATGAGATGGAGATAGAGGGAAGGGCAGACAATGGGTTCACTGACCAGAGAGTGGTTGGGAAGCAGAGTCATCTGATTGACAGGTGAAGGTGAAGGATGTGAGGATAAATGAAAAGCTTAATAGGGGAGGAATTGAGAGAGAAGGATTGCGTTAAACTGGCAGTCAACCTTCAAAAGTCGGCAATGAATTTGACTGCGCATCAAAGAGAGCTAATTATGCATTGTCTTAGGCTGAAGCTAATTGTTGCAGAATCACTTCAGTTTTGTTGTGTTGTGTGTTAAAGACCAAGGTTTGGTATTCAGAGTTCACAAAGAAACTTTTAAAGTTCCTTCTAATCAGCATGCTGCCATTCTTAATACACCTGCACAATGCTATAAGGCTGGGGTCATTGCTTGTCAATTGAAGTGGCCAGGGATCCAACCTCCCATTGAATGGGCAAACGCTGTCCGAGGTGAAGATAAAATGCCTTTGCATTTGAAATTACGCAAGAAATGAACAATAATACTACACTGTATTCCGATGAAAAGTAAACCCCAACTAAAAGTACCATAACTCGGTCAAAACTTGTAGCATTTGACTGAAATATTCAGAACAATAATAATGGGCATAGCAACATGAAATCTTAATTCCGTTTGGAAATTTTGATGATTTTGTCAAGACCAAAAAGGGGAAGTTTCCAACATGGGGATCCTACAACAGCCGTAAGGAAGTGAAGTTTAGTCACGGCTGGTGTTCAACATATCCTCCTTGTTCACGTACACACAATTGCAGACGTGAAAGTCACTGTTTGATGACCGGTCGATGATCACATGGTCAAACAGATGCCACTCCTCAATCAGACATGCCTCAGATGATCGACTACGAATGCGGGAATGATGAACGCGTTCCAACAGTACGCTCCAGATTTGATAGTCAACTGGATTGAGGTTTGAACTTTTTGGCGACCACAGCTGCGGGGATATGAAGTCGTGTGTCTTTCGGGAGAGCAGAGCAATTGTCTCACGTTCTTGGGACAGCAGGGGCCCTTGTCGTTTTTGCTACTGCCAGGTTTTCGGTCCACTGTGCCGGTTGCATCGATCTTCTTCAACAGTTTATTCAAAAACGACAGATACCATCTTCTGTTCGGAAGTTCATTCACAAAACGTTTTGCTCCATAACCTTTTTATATTGCCACAATAATTAACCTAAATTTATCTTCTTTTGTAAATGCCATGTTTTTTTATCTTTTACACCAAACAGCAGGTGACGTTCCATCGGTAACAATGTCGACAACGTATGATAAAGTAAGGGCCCATGTTGGAAACTTTTAATTTTATTTTAATTTTACGCTAAATCATTCAATTTCTTTGCGTATGCTGCATCAGTTTAAGCCAAACTTTGCAGATTTATTTTAAAATTATGTGGGATACAACACATATGTGACCTGTCGGCACCAAACTAGTCACTTGTGTGAAATAATTTTTTTCCTGTTTTTTACACCACCCTGTTGGTCATACAGCCAAAGTTACAGAATGTTCAATGTGACGGTTGACAAAAATTGCTATTTGAGAAAACTGCGTGCAAAGTTTAGTCGTGTTATTTTTATAATCTCCTTAGCAACGGCTATTGTTTTTGAACAGATTTAACTTAAATTTGGCACAGTTATACCTGCTGTAATTGAAAATGCATTGTCCAAATATGGTGTAGATGTCTCAACTATGAAAATTTTTATTAACGTTATCCCAGTTCACCTACAAGAAATCATTGACATTAAAATGTAAATTTAATTATGAAGGTCTCCAATTCTAAGAGAGGGTTAAGCATCTATTATCTGCTAAGGAATTAAATATTGCAATACAATAATGGAAAAATTAACATCCAAATAATCATAAAACTTAAATAAAATGAGTTTACTCCAGTCACACTATGTTTTCAGTGTCAACTGGCAAAGACACGGGGCATTTGCCACCACGATCTAGAGTTTAAGATGTTCCAGGAACAGATAATCCTGAATCACCACTGGATGATGTGCTTCCTCTTTATTCTGGTTCTCCTGTGGAAACATGATCCAACCCTTTAGTCGACCCTCTGCCAGTGTTAAAAGATCTTCTGCCATCATCGTCCAGTTTTGCGCGAAGGCGACCCTGGATCGTCAGAAGAGGATGTAGTAGCTTCATTTTAACGACACTGTATAATAAAAAGATCAGTGTTGTTGCCCTTCTTTGTCCAGGCTTGGGACTGGCATTGCCAGAGAACAAGCAGTGGAAGAGTTAAAAAGAATTTTAAGTGGCCGAAATGTAAAGTTCTGGCTGAAATGGAGAGGATTTGTCCCCCATTCTCATATGCCAAGGCTGAGATATGAAGTTGATAACACTTCACACCAATGACTGCTCCAGTCTTCTTTTTGGCTCTGTTTTGTCCAAGGCATCTAGTTCATTTTCATGTGTAGCAACGGGCAATCACATTCTTTCGTCAATCTACAATCATGTACAGTCTCAAATACTAACAGACACTTATTAGCATAAATCTGTATGCGAACTATATATTACAATGACAAAATTTGAGATCTAAGTTATAGAGAAAATAGAGAAGAGTAACCCTTTAAGCTAACCCGAGAGGCCGTCAGTGGTGTGAAGTGTTATCAACTTCATATCTCAGCCTCGGCATATGAGAGCGGGACAAATCCTCTCCCTCACTGTCTCATCTTCCCAGCAACAGTGTACGATCAGTGCAATCATCATAGCCTGGTTGGTAATGAGGTGCAGGTGGAGCAGAAATCTCGATGCCAATCTCTGCCCTTGAGGAGATTTGAATACTTAAACCCTCGATTGACAACCCAGCACGCAAACCACAACACAAGCGAGCCCACCCACATAATAATAATGAAACAATATTTAGAGTTTTTTTAAAATGAATCAGCAGGTCACTCCAGCCGGCTTTACATTTCGGCCAGAACGAGTGACCCACCCACGATTTTCAACACCACGTCCACGACTCTTCCCTTCCGTCTGTTAATGTGTCAACCGTCGTCACCACGTCCTCGACTTTCACGTGTTTCAGCGGCCGGTGGATCTGGTTCAACAGAAGAGGAAGCGCTATGTCTTGATCCAGAATTCTCGATGGAAACTGCTTTCTCTAAGGGTTCCTTGTCATCAAGTCCAGCTCGAGAAGGCTGCAGTACTTTGGGACACATCACATTCTTCCACGAATCTGCAACAAAAGGTCGAATCTTGTTGTATAGGTACCACTTCCTTGTATCATTTGTCCCTGGAGATGCGAGTGGAGTTGGCGCTTCTATTTGTAGTGCATCTTTGCTCTTGAAAAGCTGGAAGGGCACTTCTGGATCCTCAGGTGACACCCTGGCAAACACCATTCTCGTGTGAGCAGAATCATACCTGAAATGCATAATAAATTGTATTATATTAAAACATTCACAAAGCATCATGTCGTCCAGTTTGAAGCACGCCCAGTGTAGAAAACCCAATGAACAGAATGTAGATTTGTGTTAAATGTAGATTTGAGTTCAATGAAAATGAAATAATATTTAATGGGTCTGAAAATGAAATAATATTTAATGGGTCAGAACAGAAACAATAAAATATGCAAAGAAATTTATCATATAGATAACTTGTAGCATTTTAGTTATGTACTGCAATTAAAGACACTTTCCATATTTCCATGCATTCT
This sequence comes from Bimastos eiseni, assembly GCA_959347315.1. NCBI lineage: Eukaryota > Metazoa > Annelida > Clitellata > Crassiclitellata > Lumbricidae > Bimastos > Bimastos eiseni. The sequence continues at coordinate 6,177,951 of OY365815.1, forward strand.
CTCTGTTGCAAGTGAAAGTAATATGGAGTTGAATGTCACTTCATCTAACCTGAAATGCCGATGTTTTTTAATGCCAGAAAATGCCAGAAAATATGGTCGCAGATATTCTTGCCAATCGCCAACCGGGACCAAAGATGTTCCATCTTCTATGCCAACAAGCTGACTCCGATTTACACCTCCATTCACCACAGATGCCATTTCTGACAGAGATGACACTGCATGGCGTCTAATGCCTGTTTCAGAAGTCCAAAACACCAATTCGGAGCAAACTTTGCACACAAAGTTTGCCCCGGATTGGTGTTTTGGGCTTCTGAATCCAACAAATAAAATCCAGCGAATAAAATACAATGAATAAAAAATTCAGTACTATAGACTTGTGAAGACCAATGGCAACTCTCAATGCACAGTACCAAGGCATGAAACGATTTTTGTTTTGGCCTGAACAGTGATCACAATGAAGCAGTCTCACCAAATCCAGAATGCTGACAGAAATAATGCAAATAGAACACAACAGCATTTGAATCATTACTGATGATATGGGCTTCGTCAGTCAGAATGCTCAATTGTCAAGGAACACCTTCAGGCTAGACATCTGACTACGCCTAACTGGTGAGGAACAACGAAGTATACTGGTCCTGGCTGTAAATGATCACTTTGCAAATGTACTTGCTGTGCATAGTCAAAACTGTAGTGCATGGACATGCTGTGGCTACATGGAGCACTTGCTTGCAAATCAGAGAGACCGAATTCCAAGCATGTTGATTTTGCCTCCTCAACCATGGATTTGTAGAGTGATCATTCAATCTGGACATCATTCAAATGCTGTTCTTGTTGACAAAGCCAGACACCTGTGAAAAATATGTATTATAATTAATTTAAAAGCTAATATCGAGAGAACATCATTGGTCTTATATTTATATCATTGAATCTGTAAAGATTGAAATTTTAATTTCAAGAAGAGGCAGCAGTACACTAATGGAAGCCTACAAGATTATAATTTGAAAGAAGGCAGTACAGCTACAGCATTTTTGAATTAGCAACAAACAAGGCAATTCGGGACATCATATAAAATTGATGTTTAAGACACCTCAAGAAACATTAGGGCAGTTCCACAGTTGTGGAATGATTGGGGTGATGGACACTATCTCAGTTTTGAAGAGGCATGTTTTGTGCAGGCCGTACACTTTGGTTTTGGTGTGACTCGATGGCAGCAACTTTATATCATCTCGCTTAAACAAAGGAACCCTTCCAGGAAGCATCATCCCATGCTCGCTGGCGTGATTGTCAGGAAGCGAATGATAGCTTCAATTTCGCAAAACTGAAAGCAGTGGGTGTTGTTCTTTCGTCCACCGCTTTGTTTTTCTTTTGGTGTTAAACCTTCTGTTTCATACGACTTGAGAATCCCCATCAGTCTGTCTTGGCTAATCCCGTGGATGAACTTAAAGGTGGTACGGCAGATCTGACGGCTTTCCAAATAACATAATGTTCGCTGATGTTGACGCATTTGGCTGGATTTCCGGCTGCGACAAGTCTCATTAGACATGTTTATTGTGCAAGAAATTTTGCCGAGTAGAAACCATAATTGGATCCCGTGGGACAAGGGCAGCCATTTCCATTCTACGCCTGACCATGTCCTCCGGAGCATACTGGCTGCTGCATGGTAGTCTATTATTAAGTTTACAATGATATCTACAAATAAACAGCACATATAAAAATATGTTGTTCTATTTATCAAATTCATTTCAGTACTGTTGTTATAAAAGCCACACAACAAAAAAAGCAAAGCCAATGCTAAAAGCCCTGCATTCAAACAAACGACAATTTATAAGATAAGATCAAATCACGCGCTTCAGTTGCTAACATTGTACCGGTTATTGTTTACATAAGTCGACCTCTTTCTGGGCAATTTGTGTACATAATAAACAGGCGAAAGTCATATGTTATTAGGAAAAGGAGATATTCTGTTTCAAAACTAGACCATGCAGGCGGGAAACTAGAACTATAACCTAATTGAATATGACAACAAAGATAGCAAAATCTGAACTAAAATTATTATTTTCCATCTTACAACATTTTAGGGCTTTTGGTAAGCTTTTTAAACATATTTATAAAAGTCTAAGCAAATGTTTTTCGTGTTATTTATATAAAATATATACTTTTGTAACTGTTTCTGCATTAATATCAATTACGACCGGTTTGAGGTCTCCCATCATTATTCGTCATTTTTAGCCTTATTGTATTCAGCTAAAAACGACTGGTTTGGCCCCATCGAAACACATATAACTTCATTCATATAAGTTTAGTCTTCAAGCAGTTTCTGATAAACGTTTGGGGGTCTACTTTTCATCGGGACACAGTGTATATAAGCCTGCCTGGGTCACAACCAGTGTTGGGCATGAGACCAAAGACTCAAGACCGAGTGGTCCAAGGCAAGACCGAGACCGATGGTCCAAAACCAAGACCTAGACCGGTACTCTTTTTCTATAAACAATTCAATTTATTAAGACGCTAAAACGGAATAACACACTTAAAACATTAATTTTATTGCTGAAGAATACTAATCTTAATATTGGTCCAGAAAACAGTGTTACCGGCACTCTGAATTTTGTGGGTTCAGCCCTTGGCTTCGGCCTGAGAATAGCACATTATGAATTACTTAGGTCTACAGTAAACGATAGGTAAATACTTTAGGACATCTGAACAAGCATATTGACGTTCCGTTGAATGGTGTTCCAAGACCTTGAAATTTGTGATAGCAAATTTAGAAATGGCTGGCTTCATTGTAAATGCATTTTTCCAGCCCATAGTAACATAGGTCTATAAAGATGGTCAGCATGCCATCAATCGATAACAATCGCGTAAAGCCTAAACATCCGGTGTCTCCGATAATTAATCGAAAATAACTGACAAATATCGAAACTCCTCTGATAAGGCAAATGACTAAGAACGCTAATTTAAGACGGAGACCAATCCCAAGACTGATCCTTTAAGACCAAGACCGATGCACTTGAGACCAAGACCGAAGCATTCGAGACCAAGACCGCAGTTTTCCGGTCTCGAGGTCGTATTGATACCAAGACCGCGGTCTCGAGACCACATCCCTGATTACAACGAATAGACTAACACACACGTACACAAATACATGCACACATATACATGTATGTTGCTGTGTGTATCATATAATATGTTGATATGTATTAAAGTATTTATACCTGTACATTTGCTTCATCTATTCACCTGTTCATTTGGCCAAGGCATTCATCTAGTTTCCTTTCCTTAGGGACTCAGACTTCTGTATGGTGTATTGTGCCTTTGCATTCAATCTAGCAAATGGATGGGCTTCAAAATCAATGCACAAAAGACCAAAACCATGACAATCGGAAAAAAACATGTAGAACTTGCTGTCAAACTTGAGAATAAAGCACTGGAACAAGTGACGAGATTTGTATACCTGGGAAGCCTTATAACAGAGGACGGACGATGCACAAGGGACATCAGAAGAAGAATCGACCTTTATGGCATGCGCAGTATTTGGATGACTAAGCAAAGTATGGAGATCAAAGGAGATAACAAATCTAACCAAAATGAAACTGAACGGAACACTTGTCATCCCGATACTGCTGTATAGAGCAGAGTGCTGGTGCTTGCACAAGGAGGATAAGAGGAGACTCCTCGTGGCGGAAATGAACTGGCTCAGAAGATTTTCGGGAAAAAATAGATGGGACAAGATCCGGAATGATGTGATCCGAAAGGAAGTGAGACAAAAACAGACAATAGTCAATAAAATCAGGAATAAAAGGCTGTCATGGTTTGGTCATGTGACCAGAATGGGCAACGAAAGGTTGCCACTAGCGTCACTACATGGCCACATAGATGGGGCAAGAAGCAGGACGAGACAACAAAAAACCTGGATGGACAATATTAGAGAAGATCTTAGGACAGCAAGTATGGACATGAGAGAGACGGTAGAAAATGGCTGTTTGAGACGTTTTGTTGAGGCCTCATCATCGGCACAAGCCGGACAGAGGAGAAAAAATGAAAAGTGATTCAATCTATGGCAAAGTATGGACATCACAATCGCATTGGGCAGCAGGAAGAAATGCCTTCCACTAAAATCTTGAAGTTTTTTTATACAACTCTAAGGACCAAACCTTGGCCTTTGACGGTCTTGTAAATATGCTGTACAGATTTTATTTATGAAACAAGAAAGTTTGTCTGCTTACTTCACACAATATCAATGATTCCGAGTTGTAGCATGGACAAAGTCCCCAAAGACAAAGCTGCTGAAGCCCATCATCAATATTCTGGAGGAAATTCTGACCATTTTCAGATTAAATTGTCGACGATTGTTGAGAATGGTGATAACGTCGTCAATCATCTTTTCTTGCAATGCAGAAGTAATTAGATTACACAACTTATGACTAAATATAAAAAGACACGACGTCCTCAGGGGCAAGGGTCGAGTAGAAGACCCATTGGAGATGCCAGGACTGCCAAGGGTCAAAGGTATGGTTATCCTGGGGGTCACCATGACTGAAAATCACAGTTTGGAACCTCATACAAAAAGAATATGTTGTCAGGCAAGGCACGGCAATCAGTGGTGGCTTTCTTTGCGTGTAATGGTGGCGCATGGCCTCTCGGGACTATTGCTTTTTGACGTGGTCAGTTGCCTACAGTGTGGCCCACATGCTGTATGTGGCCCCAGCCTGGTGGGGGTATACGTGGGGCAGCGGGAGCGTGCCCGGGTACAGTCAGTGATGAACAGACTGATTCGCCAACGCTATCTGCCAGACAATGTTCCTCCTTTCGAACATTTGAACCGGTTGGCCGAAACGGGTCTATTCAAAGCAATACTGGAGAACCCAGGTCACGTGCTGCACCGGTTCCTTCCTCCTATCAAGGCGACCTTCCACTCACTCCGTCCACACCCACATGACCGTGAAATTCCACAGGCAGACAATCGAGAGCGAAAATCCTTTTTAATGAGAATGTTGTATTATATATTAAAATTAATGTATTGCTATTTTAAAGAAGATCTGCTAACCCCCACAACTGCATGTATGTTGCAGACAATCTAGAGTGGAAATTATTTTTCAATTGTATAATTAGAATGCTGTACTTTAAAATGTATTGTACACCAGAGTGCAGATAAGCAGTTGGTTCAATAAAAAATATGCTTACTTACTTACTTACTAACTTAGATATTATAAAAGAATCTTGCACAGCAGTGTCAGATTATAATTAAAATATTTTATGTTAAGTGTCTGGAGTTCTAACTAACTTATGAATTTTAGAAATGTTGGCTCTTTTTTTACTGTTTCACATGTGCATCAATGATGAATCATTTTATAATATTCAATTTGATGCATTACAAATTTTTAATAATATCACTATTATTATTATTATTATTATTATTATTATTATTATTATTATTATTATTATTATTATTGTTATTATTATTATTATTATTCATCATTGGCATTGCCAACGGATCTGTTATCATGCTATCTGGGTCGCCGCTTGTCAGTGGACTGTAATCTTGACATGGTGCCCTGAAACGCCACCGCATTGAAACGTTGGATCAATGCCGACAAGTTCTGGAAAAGGAAGTTTGTCTCTCGGGTGTCACCGGTAGTTGTCGAAAGTCGGCGTCCAGTCTCAGACAGAAAGGCGAGGCCCTCACTATTGAGGGGACCGAAGGTTTCTATAGCGATTGGAACAAAAGTGTATTTCTTCTCTAGCTCAGAATATTTTGTGTGTTTCCTTGTGGCTGCTATCTCCGCCGCTCCTCCAGCTATGGAAGCTGTTTCGGGGATATAGGAAGCGGCCACTGTGTCCACCACAGTTTCGTCCCAAAGTAAGGTCCGCCCCCCACTCCACGGTATCAGGGTCTGCCCGTCCGGTCTCTTTCCATCTAATCTGGAAAGACCTGACGGTTCCTTGACTGCTGGAATACCGGCTCTGTTGAGGTTGCAATGGATAAGGTCGTTGATATTACAGTGTCTTGCTTGACGGCCAAAACCCAATGAACAGGACAGGCCATGTGCGCCTCTGGCAGAGACGAAGGCGCCGCATGCGCAGGTGTGCGACTCACAGATGGCCACCCCTAAACGTAGGCCGACCGCCACCCTCACGGTATCGTCCTCCAGTCTGAGATCGCGAGAAACGAGCGGGAGAGCGTATAGCCAGTCCGAGGCGTGTGGTGACTGCAAGGCCCTTAGTCTCGCCTGGTCGTAGGGATCCTGTAGCTTTTCTTCTAGTGCAGACAGAACCGCGTTTAACAGCGGTCTGTCAAAGTGGGCTTGTTTATGGCTTGGCGTCGTCGGGGCAGAAGCTTCGGTAAGTTGAAGCCAGGTAGACATCGCCGAGTCGCATGCCGAGTCGGATTTCACCGCTGCTGATTCTAAGATGAGGGACTGGATCTGGAGAGTGCCCGCGGCTGAAGCCAAAAAGGCGGGAAGTGCCAGCGAGGACGCCCTCCTAATTCCCAGTCCTCCCATCCTGATCGGGAGAGTGGCCTGACCCCATTGGTCATCGGTCATCGAAATGTTGAAGATTCGCTCGATCCCTCCTCACAGTAGATCATCGTAAGCCCATAGACGCGGGTGGTCGTGGCAAGGGGTGCATCTCAATAAATGCATGAGTTTAGGCGAGCCGATCGAATGTCTAAGGATCAGTAGAGCGTCTTGTCTAGCGATTAGTTGCAACCTGTCGAGGGCAATTCCGAGGTCGGCCACACAGGTATCGATGGCTGAAAGCAGAGCATCCGTCGTGGAAAGCGGAGCCCCTAGGAGCACGGCCGAAGATGCATTGACTCGGGCGAACTGTCCTAGGAAGCCTTGACTAACGTCGTTGATATGGGCGTCAGAAGATATGAGTTCGCATTTTTTGCGGTTGAGCGTGAGGCCTAGTTGCAGACATCCCTCTTCGATCGAGTTAACATCCGCCTCCACCACCTTAGGATCTCCGCCCAAGGTGAGGTCGTCGAGGTATCCAAAGGCCAATGGTGAAAGCAGGTGGTTAAGGATCGGCTGTAGCGGTAGGCAGAAAAGGAGAGGTCCCAAGGGATCGCCCTGTTGCGAACCTTCTTGCGATTGTATCGTGAATCTCCCGAATTTCAGAGATGTCGCCTCGGCGTAGGCAAGATGGCAATATGCGGATAAATCAGGAATGAGTTCGTCCACTGATGCGAGCATGAAATCTCGGTGCAAGCTATTGAAAGCGTTCGAAATGTCAAGCTTCACCATTATTGAATTCGTGTCCATGCTGGTCAGGAATCGTCTAGCGGCGTGGGTTGCCGCCTCGCAGCCTCCGGGAACGCCAACCCCCAGTTGTTTAGGGGTTAGGTACGGCGTGACACGTGGGACGGCGTATGCGTTGGCGCATTTAGATGCGAGTCGACGCCACACGTATCCAATGGCTATTGGTCTTAGACCACCACAGCTTTAACGGAGGGCGAAAAGAGTACCTCCGAATAAGATGGGCCGTACCTCTTGAGGGCAGATGCCGGCCAGTAGTAGATTGATAAGAGCAGTCGTCGCTCTCAGCAGCCCAGGTCCCGCGTCTGGATCTCCAATCAGTTCCGCCAAGTGTTGGGGGCGCAGCCCATCAGGGCCGCCAGACGACCCCATCGGGAAAGAGCACATCATTGTGCGAATCTCCTGCTCTGTCGCCTGGAAGGATGCGCTTGAGGTCGATCGAAGGATGGCTGGGCGGTCACGCGGCGGGGCAGGATGTTTTTGGCATAGAAGTTCCAGTGTCTCTTCATTAATCGGCGCTGGGGTGTCGCCAGAACAAAGTATGCGAGCTGCCGCACTAATGTTTCCATCCTCCAGTTTTGCGGCTACCGCCGCCGCCAGTGCCTGTCTTCCATTCGAGCCCGTAGGCCTCTGCCCTTCGCGGGTGTCCGCGTCTGGTTGGAAGATAGTGTCGGCCAAAGTCAGCCATCCGTCATAAAAATCTGCAATGCGCTTCTTGACGATGGACGTAAGATTGCGGCGTCGGCCGCCCCTCAAAGGAGTTTCCAAAGTTCCCGCACCAAAGACAAGGAGGCGCCGCCATCCTGCGAGGTTCATAGGGTCCGCCAAAATGGACTCCATAATGTCGGTTAGAAGGCGGCCAGCTCCTGATCTAGCTCCTTTGGGAAAATGCCTGAGAAGACCTCGTGAGAGGCAAGGGTGTCGCATTAACCTGACAGGTCTCGGGTCCGAATTAGGGGCGGCATCGGTCGTCCGTTCTTCGTCAGTCGTGATTTGTTCGGGATTCGCATTTGTCGCGACGGTCACCGAGCCAAAAGGTGCCAAAGGGAATCCTGAAGATAAGGGCGGCTTATTCGAACCCGGACATGGATTGACCCTGGGCCCGTGTTGGTGGACCATGCCGTCCTTGTTATGGAGTTGGCGAACTGAATGACATACATTGCATGTCCCTTGTGCCTTCTTCTGTTTAAGTTCAAGTGTCAAATATTATTATTATTATTATTATTATTATTATTATTATTATGCAGTACATGTTTATTGTATTTTGGAAGTCTTATGTTATTATGTGCCAGGTGGAAGTGGCTAAATTGGCCTATCATCAGGCTGAGGTTCTAGAAGATGCAAATACGCAAGGAAAACTTGAAGAAGAACTGTTAGTTGAAGAAGAAGAGCTAAAAACCAACTCCAGAGATGTTGGGCACAACATCTACATCTTGGCTCATCAGGTCAGTCCTATAACTACTTGTCAGTCCTGTCAGTCCTATAACTAGTTGTCAGTCCTGTCAGTCCTATAACTAGTTGTCAGACCTGTCAGTCCTTTAACTACTTGTCAGTCCTGTCAGTCCTATACCTACTTGTCAGTCCTGTCAGTCCTAAAACTACTTTTCAGTCTTGTCAGTCCTATAACTAATTGTCAGTCCTGTCAGTCATATAACTAGTTGTCAGTCCTGTCAGTCCTATAACTAGTTGTCAGACCTGTCAGTCCTTTAACTACTTGTCAGTCCTGTCAGTCCTATAACTACTTGTCAGTCCTGTCAGCCCTTTAACTACTTGTCAGTCCTGTCAGTTCTTTAACTACTTGTCAGTCCTGTCAGTCCTATAACTAATTGTCAGTCCTGTCAGTCCTATAACTAGTTGTCAGTCCTGTCAGTCCTATAACTAGTTGTCAGACCTGTCAGTCCTTTAACTACTTGTCAGCCCTGTCAGTCCTATAACTACTTGTCAGTCCTGTCAGTCCTTCAACTACTTGTCAGTCCTGTCAGTCCTATAACTACTTGTCAGTCCTGTCAGTCCTATAACTACTTGTCAGTCCTGTCAGTCCTATAACTAATTGTCAGTCCTGTCAGACCTATAACTACTTGTCAGTCCTGTCAGTCCTATAACTACTTGTCAGTTCTGTCAGTTCTACGAATACTTGTAATTAAAAAATTTGTGGTACACAACGAAAACTGATCAGATATACTCTTTCCATTCATCCATCGCTCCATGGGTTCATTGGCTGTAGGTGTACAATGCTTTTTTGACAATTTTTTCCATTTCGCTGGATCCTGCACTCGCCTGCTAAGGACATCTATTTCCTCATTGCACCCTTCATTAATGTCGTTCAACCATTCTCTGCATGACCATCCACGTGCTATTAGTTCCTCCATCCTCCCAAACATCGCATGCTTCACCAGTCGTCGATTCTCCATATGCAGATGTGTCCAAAAATATTAAGTGTTCTATTTATTATCCATTGTACATGTTCATTTTGTTTCATATTTTCTTTCTAACCTTTCTGTCTGAGATTTTCTGTTCCCAGCATATTCTTAGAATTCATCAGTAGCATTTCATCTCAAATGCTGGTAGTCTGTCTCGCCTTCTAAGAGTCCAGGTTTCGCTGGCATACAGCGCAACACTCAACACACTTATTCGGATGATGTCCACTTTAGTTCTTATATTTATGTTTTAGCTTCTCCATGTAGTTTGGAACTGAGCCTGTCGCCTTTACAATTCTTCTTTGGATTTCTTTGCTGCAATCGTTGTCCGCTGTTAGCAGGCTGCCCATGTAAACAAACTCGTTGACAATTTCTATTTCGACATCGCCCACCTTAACTCATTGTTCTCTAATTTGGTCAAGTGAAAGCTTGATGATCTCCTCCTCCAACAAGTCTACATCGCCTGCAAATTTTAGGTTATTTATCCTTAGGCCATGCACTGTTATCTGCAATGGGGCGAAGAGCTGAGAAACTGAGTTCGATGCTCATACCGGCGACGTTGCATAAATAAAAATGTGATGCATAGCCTAGCGGGCGCCTTGCATGGCTGCCAACATCATTCATTCATACTGTGTGGTAATATTGTGTAATCATACTGCATTGTTGTCGGTTTTAAAATAAACAGAAATTATTATTAAATGACAAGATACAAACAAGATTGGTCTCCAAAAGTCAACATTCTAGATGTCAAGACTTTTGTAAATTCCTAACATACTCTTTGGTTGTTCATCATCACTCTCATCAACATTATGGTTTCTTATTGTTATGGCTAATTAAAATCATATTGTTCACAGCTTTCAAAACACAATAAGGAACTATCAGATTTACTCAGGCCTACACAAACTGATCTTCATGGCAACAATGAAATAGATCCAGCCTTGGAATACTATGCAACCCATACAGCACAGATAGAAATTGTCCGCTATGATCGAACAATGGAACAGATAGTCTTTCCTATCCCAGAGATATGTGAGTACTTGACACAAGAGACAAAGCATCGCGTATTTGTGACTGCAGAACGTGACGATCAGGGAAGTAAAGTGACTGACTTCTTCAACCGACATGAAGACATCTTTGCAGAAATGAAGTGGCAGAAGAAATTAAGAGGTAATTTTGAAGTGCTTAATTAGTTCTTACAAGTTTCAATTAGTTCAAGCTTGTTGCTTTGTCATCATTGTCATCATTGTTTTAACAATTGAAGCTTAAGTTCCATGATAAGCATGCTCAGTTGAGTGTCAAAATATCATTGTTTTGGGCCTCACCAGTAACCTCTCACTTACACCAAGAGTGTTCAGTGGTTGAGTTGACTATTGATTAGGTGTGGTTGAGAATCCTACTTCGATTGCACAATTCTTTGCTGCCACACATGTAAGTAGAATGCATGTTTAACTTTTTCTACAAATGTGTGTATAGACTGTTTATTTAAATTTAAAAATACATAACAAAGACATGTAGACGTATTTATTTAATTATTATTATTACCGCCCTTCTTCCAAAAATTTTCTGCTCAGAAGTGCACACATACGCCTCGACGGCGTAATTGCAGTTATACTGCAGAGCAATTGTGCACTAAGGACTTGCTCAAGGTCCCTACACATTGACTCCCCGGACGAGGGTCGAACCCGCTCGCTCAGCGCACACTGAACGTTACGGGCTGACCGCTCTAACTGATCGGCCACTGTGCGGCACAGTGGCCGATCATATGATTGTATGTAGCTTGAAATTGATATGGCTCCTTCTAGAAACTTACACCCTGCCACTAGGTAGGGTGCCAGGCTGCCATCCTCACAAATGTACTTTGCAGTTCAGTCCTTTCCTGAGAAAACTGAAAACTTTTAAACAATCCTGTCCCGATTCCTCCTACTTCTTCTCCTCCTCCTCCTCTTCCTTACCTTGTCCTTTTCTTCACTTCATACATCATACTCTCTGCCTGTTTACTCATCTGACTCTGGTCAGAGATTCTGGTCATCGAATAAAACTTTACCAACATCACCTATTTTGTGTTCTGAGTGAGCGCTTGTGGTTCATGTGACTAGCTTTTGGAGGCTCCCAAGCAATACAGACATCATGTTGATTGTTACCATACTTCATAAGCATAACCAAGATAAGCTATGTACATGTATCTAGTTACTATAGAATCATTTGCAGCTATGTGTTCGTTTTTAGCAAATCCGATGTTGTTCTGGCTTAGCAGTCACATGTCTTTGTGGAGCAAAATATCTTTCTATTTTGCTATTGTGATCAACATTTTGGTTGCCAGCTACTATCCATTCAGCAATGGAGCAGGAGGTAGGAGAGTAAAATAACAATCAACACATTTTTTAATAAAATAAACTGAAAAGTACATGACCTGTACATGGTCACTCATCCTTTTGGATCTTTATAGACTGGACTAGATTAAGGCAATGTTTACCTGTAGATAAAATTGAAACTAGAGATGAACCGAGTTTGATTTCTTGCCAAGTCTGAGTAGGGCCTACCTAGTTTTACGAATTAAATTTTGCAGAGTCCGAGTTTAGGCTATTTTAAAAATGTATCATTCTCTTGATTTATAGTTTGGCACAAATTTGCACATATTTTATGAATCTTTTAGTTTTGCCTTAGCTTATGCTAGGAAGTAGTAAGTAAGTAAGTAAGTAAGTAAGCAAGCATGCAAGCAAACAAGTGAGTATATTCTTTATTTAACTGTATATCCATACTCTATTTGCAGTATTTGCGTTTTTAGTTATGTTAATTGTTGTTTTGTAAATAAAAAATTTAGTATTTGTGTTTTTTTAGTTAATTAAATTAAATCAAAATCCAATTTTCATTTTCTAAGTAGAAAATCGGAAAGAGAACTCTAACCCATGGTTTGTCCAAGTCAGAGTTTATACTGAGTACTGTGAAACTAGGGCTGAACTGAGTTCTGGGCCGAGTTTCAGTTCATCACTAATTAAAACAATAGGCATGTTATACACAATTAGCCATTGGTTCTGTTATTGTAAAGGGATCATGTTGTAATGTAATTTCACAAATTAATTAATTAATTTATTCATTAAAAAAATTAATATTGCGACCTTCAAGGTTAATTGGGAGAGTTCAACCCCAGCATGGCTGAAAGAATAGTTTTAAGGCGATTATAAAAAGAGAGAGAACAAAAGACGACCAACTGATCACACGAGATTCCAACTAAAAGGCTTCAGGACATATGGGTGGCACCAAATGCAAGATATGCAAACATCTGATATTAATAGAATGAAGATGGAAGACATCTGTATGAAAATTTTGAACAAACCAAGGAGCAGACTTCACATGAGTCCCATACAACTCCAAACTTCTAAAGTGCCCCTTGAAAGCCAAGCACAGGACACCAAGTATTAAAATCAGAGGGGTTGTCCAAAAGGGGTAATCCAACAGAGGGCCTAATTCGGTTGTTATAGGGTGAGAGGAGGCATTGTAGATGCTGAGGTGGCTTTTGTTTAGAATTAGAAGGTGGAGGCTTGACTGATGTCATTGAAAATGTTGCACTTGAGTTCTGAGTGGAAAGTTCGAGAGATGACAGAAGAGTTAGGAGCTGATGACAGTCGCTCATTGGCAATGACGGTGGAGATGCCGAATAGGTGCGAGAGGAAGATTGGGGTGTGCTCCAGAGACATGGTGCTCAGAGATGCGGCTCGATTGGAGAATTTAAGATGATTAGTGAATGCGGTGGATTCGAGTCAGGATAGATTGTTAGAACGAGTTGACTGGATGGTCAGGAGTTCACAATGGTAAGAGTTGTGGGTTTTGATAGGACTTTGTTGTGGATTCACTATGGAATCTTCAGCCAATGGAGTGATTTGAGGAGTTAGAATGTAATGATGATGCTCTGGTAGCAGCTTGGACTAGTAGCCTACTTAAGTTTTGGATAAGTTGCAGATGCTTGAGGTGTGTAGAACTGCAGTAGTTCAGTTTTGAGTGAACAACGGAAAGAGCAATGGTGGATGCAATTTTGTTCATGTATGTCCAATGCTGTACGCTTACATCATGTAAGTAGTCTAATAATCGAATTTACATTATTGCCTAAAAGCTCTCTCTCTCAATTATATTCTCCATTCTTTTATGAATTATTTTGAGTAGTATTTTGCTTGTGTGTGATATCAATGCTATTGTCCTGTAATTTTCACACTCTCTTGCATCTCCTTTCTTAAATAAAGGAATAAATATTGATCTCTTCCATTCCTCTGGCCACTCTCCGGTTTTCCATATGTTATTGCATATTTTTATTATTGTCTTTATCATTGCGTCATCTCCCGCTTTTATCAATTCTATGGGTATTCCATCCTGACCTGGCGCTTTGTTGTCCTTCAGTTGTTTGATTGCCCATTCCACCTCTGCTTACATAACCACCGGTTCCTTGTCGTGTTCTGTTATATTGTTTTGTTCTATTTTTACTCTCTTGTCTTCGCTGTACAGCTCCTCCGTGTAGTCCTTCCATCTTTTCTTCATCCCCTCTTCATCACCAATTACGTTTCCATCTCCTGACTTTAGTGAGCCCATTCTAGGTGTAAATTTTCTCATTATTGCCTTCACTTTTGAGAACATTTCTTTCGTTCTTTCTTTCTTTCCTTCTTCCTCCATTTTCCTGCACATTTCATTTTAATGTTTTTCTTTATCTTTCCGTGCTTGCTTTTGGAAGGCACTGTTCATTTCTCTTACTTTATCTTTGTTTCCTGCACTTTTGGTAGCCTTCCTTTCTCCTGCCATACTAATAGCTTCCAATGATAGCCATTGTGTTGTTGTGAATTTCTACTTCTTTGGGATGTGTTTCTCTGCAACTTCCAGTATCGTTCCCTTCATCTCCTACAGGTTGTTTGTGTCCTCCTCCACCTCCATCACGTCCCGCTCCAGGACTTTGAACCTATTCTTTAATTCCATCCTGTATTCCGGGATGATGCCTTTGTCATATGTGGTCATTCTTTCTCCTTTTTTTAGTTTCTTCAGTTTCGTTTGTAATGTTGCCATTAATAGTTCATGATCAGTTTCACAATCCGCTCCTGGTTTCGTTCTTACATTTCTGATTGTGCTTTTCCATCTTTTATTTATCAATATGTAGTCAATCTGGTTCCTGTATTTCCCATCTGGTGACGTCCATGTGTGTAGTCTTCTTTTTGGTTGTTCGAACTATGTGTTCATAATTCTCATGCTGTTGCCTTCACAGAACTCTATCAGTCTTTCACCTGCATCATTTTGCTCCCCTAGGCCATAGTTGCCCATCGTGTCCCCTTCTCCTCCCGTGCGCTTTCCCACTTTCGCATTAAAGTCTCCTATGATCATTAATACATCTCCTTTTGCAGTTCTGTCCATTACACTCTGTAACTCAGTGTAAAAACTTTCATGTTCCTCTTCTGGTGCTGTTGATGTTGGAGCATACACCTGTACAATCGTGGTGTTTACCTTTCCTCCCCGAAATCTTACACTCAATATTCTATCGCTCACAGTGTCGTATTCCATTATTGCATTTGTACTTTTCTTATCACACATGATTGCAACCCCATTTCTTCCTCTCTGTTGTTGGCCTGACATTGTTATCCTGTATCCGTTCCAATTAAAGTGTCCTTGACCTTTCCATCTTGTCTCACATAATCCTATTATTGCTATGTCTAGTCGCTTCATTTCTTCCTGTATGATATTCATCTTACCACTCTGCATACTTTTCACATTCCAAGTGGTTACCCTCATTCTCTGTTTACAGCTCAGGTTAAGTTTTTGCCTTCTGATGCGATCCACCACAGGACAACCTTTCGGCTTTGGTCCTGTTGCTTCATTAGTTCCAATGGCTCTCGACTCACCGTCTCGCTCTTCCCCAGTAACTGTTGAGTTGCACTCCGGCCTGGGGGTCTCGCCATCTGCGACTATCGATTGTTCTATATTGATCATTATGGTTTTCTTGGCAGATTAACAAGGGTCTTTTGCCATTGCCTTCCCCTGGGTGTTTTTATTGAGACACCATCTCCTTGCGTTGATGATTTCCACCATCCGTCCTTCAAGATCTTCTCCTCTGGGACTCGCATATACCGGCGAGGGTTCGGTCGTCCACCAACCACTTTGCTTCCAACAGGGGTACCACGGGTAGGTGGTGTGATGGGCAATTGAGCAACAGAGGCTTTATGAGATGCATGTTGCCCCATTTTACTCCCCTTTTTTACACTATGCAATTTAAAATACATTTTTTTAATTATTCTGATATTTACACCTGTACATTTCATTCTGTTTGATTTGAAATGGTTGAGCCCTGGCAATGTACATGGCACAAATTTTACTAGTCGTCAAATTGAAGTTTTATGCTATTGATAATTATTATAGGCCGTATGGGTGGCACAACTTTCCATTTTGAATTACATCCTTTCATACATTAGATTCTGCATTCAGCCATCATGCAACTTGTTCAAGTTGAGTTGACTTGTTAGAAGAGTGCTACATTTGAAATAGAAATTTTAAATATAAAACATCAATTAAAGTCATTATTAATTGTAATTTGTAAGAAAAGTTAACTACATGAACATTCCAACTGAACAATGCCATCATCATAAGGAGGGAAAAGATGCATCTGCCACCAATGTTACGAATGGACGAATACCACTAGCACTTAGGATGATGATGATGATGATGATGAGTGCTCTGCCCAAAGGCAGGTCCATTGGCTTTATGCCACCCGGGGATGAGGTGAGTGAGGTGGTTTCCTGTTGCCTTCCTCACAGATAATTGGGTGAGCAACTTGTCCAAGGTCGCTACACCAGCGTTTCCCAAACTGTGTTCCGCGGAACCCTAGGGTCCCGTAAGGTGAAGACAAGGGTTCCGTTGAAAGCTTTCAACGTAAACAATGAGCTTCAAAAAATGAAAAATAAATTATAAAAATTTTCATAGGATGGTTTCTGCTTAACATCTGTGTATAACTTTATACAAAAGAGAATTCATGTCATTGTCATCATTATTTGTGTTGTTATTAATCTAATCCAAGCCTATTGTCTGCATTCTCAAGCGTTTGTACCTACGGCAGAAAAGAATCTGAATATGTTTAGTCTTGAACGGGGATTCCGCCACAAAAATTTAAGATAGAAGAGGTTCCATGGCCAAAAAGATTGGGAAACGCTGCGCTACACAATGACTCGGAATGGATTCGAACCTGCGATCCTCCGAACGCAAGGCACCGAACATCCCACTATGACACTGCGCCCCATAATGATAATAATAATTCACATTCTCAGGTGAAAGGTTTGCAGTTTATACTCTATGCTCTTGATTAATTTACATGAAGGTGTTTTATGTTGTAGAACTTGATCTTCGATTGTCTGGGATCCTGTGGTTCATCTTGTTTACTTTGTTGGCTGTGGTTATGACATTGCCTCAACAAGGATTCATTCTGATCTTTGTAATATCAGCAATTATCAGACTGATCTTTTCTTTTGGAATTGAACTTACACTTATTCTACTTGGCACACTAAATGTGAGAAATTCCTGCTGTTCTCAGATTAGCTAAAATACGTATTCAGATTTATCAGCATCAGCTTAGTTTCTTTTACGCAGTATAGATCATTAAAGTAGCTGGTTCTGGCAGTTGTTATTGCCACAAAGCCAATAAGTCTAACTCTGAAGCATTGATCAGTGTTTACCTAGGAAAAATAATAGTGACGAATTTAATACACATAGAATAATACACATAGTCTTTAGGCAAAATCATCATTCTTCATCTTCTGTGTCATTTTATGAATTATTCATCTAAATATGGATCGTTCTAGATAATTTTGACATCTTTGCACTGTTGCAACATCAGTGTATAGGAATTGAGCATAGTGATATTGGTTAATGACTAATTGCTATTTATCTATTTTATCAAAGATAACATCAACAATTATCAATAAATCCACAACTGTAGCCACAACATGTGTAGTCAGTAATTCCCATACTCCCATTTACCCAGACAACAACAGTCAGGGTTCAGAAAGTTCCACTCCACTGAGTATGCCCTAACTCATACTCTTGAAGAGGTCTTGGAAGCTGGTGAAAGGTGGCACCAAATGCACCTTGTTCAATTTGAAGTGAGTGTGGCCTTTGACATTATTGACCATGGCATACCATTGGAGCGCCTGGAGAAGTTGTTTGGTGTCATGGGGAGCCCTCTGTCATTGTTGCACCCCTTCCTATCTGGGTGAACGTGAACTTAGACAGTGATTTCTGGGTCACTGGATCTAACTGGTGCAGGGTCACGTATAGTCCATTCTAAGGTCCCTGCTTTATGTTCTGTATGCTGCTGGTGTTGACCTAGCTCTTTCTTCTTTGGTGTTGTAGCTCATTATGTCCATGACTCCTATGTGTAAAAATGACCAGACATCAGAGGCACTTGATTCCTGGATGTAAGTGGTTGAGTGAATAGAAGAGTTGGTATTCTTCAATGAAGGGGTTTTGGGGAGAAGCTGATAGTCGGAAATGGGGATAGCGTAGTTTTGATCGATGGAGATAGAGGAATAATAGGGTTTAAGGTCTGTGGAGATAATGTGTGTTTGGTAATTGTTTTCAGAGTATTTGGTCATTAGGGATTTTACTTTGTCCAATGGAAGTTTAAGTCCCTTATGAGGATTAATGTCTTTTAAAGTTATAGGAGATTTCTTCTGTAATAAAGTTTAATAAGGTTTATTTTTAGGGATTGAAATGAGGCTTTTTAATTTTGTTTAGATGCATTAAGTAGTTCTGTTTAATTTCTGGTGTAGTGTACGATGTCACTGGAGGTTATATTAATTGTTCTCTCCAAATAGAAATTGTTTTGTCAATTGAGGGAGTCTGAATAAAATTGCTCACAGGCTTCTTTGGGGTTGTCTATGCGGAGTAAATGTTGAGGGTCGTAGTCCTGAAGGTTGGTGAGCAGATTACTGAGTTGTTCAGAGGTTTGCTTTCTAAATGTTTTCTTGATTTTTTTCTTATTGAGGTTAATGATGTTAATGCTGTTATGGAGACTATTATGCACAGGGATGTTAAACGATAACCGGAAATCCGGTTACCGGTTTTGGAACCGATAATCGATTACTGGTATTGACAAAATGATAATCGAATTTATTGTGCGGGCAAGAGTAACTATGACTCTCTTACTGAGGGCTTGTTCGACGATGTGTGTAGCACATATTATATTAATTGCGGTCCATGGTATATTATTTTTCCACAGCTCAATGATGGCTATGCTCGTGCACCAGCCCATAGTACAGTATCTTCGGCCGAATTGGGCTGATTACCCTTGTCGCTGAAGAAGGTCTCCTCTGAGCTCGTGCGAACGGGCAGGTCGGGGAAGAACTGAGGCAAAGAAAGGCATTGAAATCCCTTGTCACCGACAAACTTCTCCTCTGGGCTCGTGTGAACGGACAGGAGTCAGAGGGAGTGGGAGGCTGAGGCAAGGAAAGGCTTCTAATTCATGATTGATGAGCTAGTTTGATTTCGCCTGAAGTGAAAAGCCTATCAGGTCTCACTCACCAATAACTGGACACATAAGACCCTTCAGACGGGCTGATCTACGCCCAGGCGCTGTCAGTACTAGATCTGTCATGGGAGAACGTAGATAGAGCAGTGGGATCTCGATGGTGGGGCCGACAAGCTAGTAGTGGAGGCAGCAAGGCTTACCCGAACTCCGAAGCTTGGGTTACGCAGCACCCCAGCATGGTGGTCATGACTGAACGTCTCTGACACACCAATAAAAACCGATAATCAGTTTTAAATCGGTTTTAAAAATCCGATAATCCATTTGCCCCAAAAACCAGTGTTAAGCATGAGACCAAAACCTCGAGACCAAAACCAAGACCAAGACCGAGAGGTCCAAGATCGAGACCAAGACCAAGACTGAGTGGTCTGAGACCAAGACCGAGACCGGGTGGTCCAAGACCAAGGGTCCGAGACCAAGACGAAGACCGATACTCTTTTTTTTATAAACAATTCAATTTATTAAGACGCTAAAACGGAATAACACGCTTAAAACATTAATTTTATTGCTGAAGAATACTAATCTTAATAATGGTCCAGAAAACAGTTTTACCGGCCAGTCTCAACTTTGCGGGTTCAGCCATAGGCTTCAGCCTGAGAATATCGCACTATAAATTACTTACAGTATATGATAGGTTATAAATAAGACAAATGAACAAGTAGATTAATGTTCCATTTGAATGGTTTACTTGTACTCGTAATTGTAGGTTAACAGTGACTACACGTGGCCGACCACATAATTATAAGATTGTTCCAAAATCTTGAAATTTGTGAAAGCAAATTTTGAAATGGCTGGTTCCGTTGCAAATGCATTTTTCCTTATAGTAACTTGTATATATAGATGGTCAGCATGTCATAAATCGATAATAAGAGCGTGGGGCCTAAGCATCCGGTGTCTCTAATAATTGAAAATAACCGACAAATATTAAAGAAATTGCTCTGATACCGCAAATAACCAAGAACAGTGACCAATCCCAAGACTGTTCCTTTGAGACCAAGACCAAGACCGACGCAGTCGAGACCAAGACCAATGCATTCGAGACCAAGATCGCAGTTTTCCGGTCTCGAGACCAAGACTGCGGTCTCGAGAACACATCCCTGCCAAAAACCAATATTGACAACCCAAATTATGCATTTGTGATCGGTTTTGATAACTGAGCTGACGACTTTAATGTCAGTGTAGATTGGTAGAGAGGTTAAGAACACGATCAAGAAAGTTTCCTTCCTGTTGTTGGCTGCTTGACAATTGAAGTGAGTCTGATTGATTCTGATAGTCTATTAATATCCACTGTGTTGAGGTCTCCATCTAGAATCATGTGAGCATTGCTGTCTTGGAGGATTATTTCCTAAATGTTACTGCCGAGTTGTAGGAGGAGACATGTCGTTTGATATCTCAGTGCTGGTAGAGTGATGGCTCATAGAGAGCCTGAAGATTGATTTCAAACCTATTGACAGCCGAATAGATCTGAAAAAGTATGGGAAAAGGGCTATCTCTGTGGAATGGTGAGCCCAAAAGCCAGACTTGTTATTAGGAAGGAGTCCAGATTGCCAAAGATGAGGGAGAAACTGGAGAGACACAAATTTTTCAAGTGTCCTGGAAAGAAAGGAAAAGTTTGTGATTGGCCAATAGTTAAGACAAAGGTTGGTGTCTAGGTTAAGTTTTTTGAGCAAAGGAAAGACAAGGGCCCGTTTCTGTGAGGCAGGGATACTTCGGAGACAAACCTGTTAAATAAATATTCCTAGGATTTTGTAAAAGCGTTGACCTTAAAATTTTTGATTCACATAATTATTTTGTGAGGAATATATATATATATATATATATATACCAGGAAAGGGTATATATTTCTATTAAGGAAAGTTTTTGACAGTTTTTGTTCACATATTATTATTACCTCCTCCCATCACTGGTCTGGTCCACATAGAAAGAGATATCAGCTGCACAATCAACCTTCTGACCAGGAGACTGCTACTATTCCACAGCCTGAAAATATTCGATTCAGTGTAGCAATGAGAAGAGTCTTTGATCATCAATCGTATGGCAATATGATCTACGGGCCAACAGGTGATCGATGCCTGATCTGCACAGATTTGGGTTATAGGGAATATTTGGATGCCACATTGTCTTACATATAAAAAGAACTAGAAGCTCATGCTCATTATACTTGCTATGGGTCATCTGCATTAGCTTCATTTGGAATTCAGCATAATGTTTGAATTAGCCTTTCTGACATATAAAACCTTAGATAAACCACTCTTACCTGCTATTATTATTTCTTTATATCCCTACACACAGTCTGTGATCGTCTGGTACGTATCATTTGGTTAGGCTACAATGTAGCACTGTCAATAATGACCTTAGTTGTTGGTGACCAGCATGAGACTATAGACTCGAGTCGCCCTTTAAAATGTCCCTCTGTTCCTGCCATCTCGGTTTGGAACAATCAGAAGATGGAACTGAATGATGATGCATAAAAATATTGAAAACCGTCATAATAATATTAATTATAATAATAATGACAATTATAATAATAATGATAATAATAATGATAATAATAACTGCTAGATGGTGAAATAAGCATTAATTTAGCCATTGGTGCTTTGGTGCTCTATCAATCAGCGCAGTCTGATTTAGGAACCACATGAACAGGCTGTAAATTGGTTTGCAAGAATCTCCCAAAGGCAACTAAGTTGAGCACTGTTTGCTTTATATGAACTTCTCTTCATTTAATACATATAGGCTAGTGCAGAGTAGATTCTATATAAAGAAAGTCTGATTGCAATTCAATTAAATACAAGCAACTTGCTGGCAGTTTTAAGATGCAAACTTGTGTAGCTTTGTGTTAAAGTGATCTTGTATTATTGACTGTTTCAATTTTTTTTCAGAAAAATATATCATTTTTTACTTACAGGTGTTAAATGCCATTGTTTGTGCAGTTAGCAGTATGGGTAACTGTGGCACGTTTAACAAGTCATGGAAATATATCTTGGTGGATTTTGAATTTGTTTATCACATGGGTTACTTGATCGTCAGTCTCTTGGGTCTCTGCGTGCACGAGTTCTTCTACAGCCTCCTTGTAAGTTGACTAACCGTTGTAGGACTCTTGAAGGCGTGGATGAGTTCTCCTGACCCATTGCAGGCAGAATTACATGCATTCAGGAGTTGTTTATGATACCTAATGTTATTAGTAATTGCACAAAGCCTTGCATTGTGAATATTGTTACAGTTTTCTTACTGTTGTGAATGGAGTTTGATCATCAGTAGGATAGACATGAAGTAAGATCATGCATTGTAAAAAAATTAAGTAGACTAATAAATTCTTAGAATAATATAGAGTTATCAATTTATTATTTGGACATACTTAGATTGTAAGAAATATCGATGGCCACTTACATTTTATTCCCATTTGTTTTCTCTCTGTACACCAATAAGGACCAGAAAGAATGATGGCCCATAATGAAAATATGCGGTGAGTGTGACTAGAGATGTAAGAGAGAAACCAGATGATGAGATGCCAAAGGACTGCTGCAAGATTATCACTGGACAACAAATTTCGTGAAAGTCATGCCTTTTATATTAAATTTGTGTTTTCTTATGAGCTTCAGTGTGGTTGACACGAAAATTACAATGAAATCAATTAATTGGCTCCAATTTCTGAGATATGAGCAAAAGTTTCTATTGCCATAAAACAATGGGCTGACATACAAATTACATGTAAAAGCAAAGGTTTGCTTCAACTTGCAATGGTGTACATTGCCTGTCTCTTGTATTATTTTGTATAGCTGCTCAGGATCATCTATGGCAGAGGTGTCAAAGAGCCGTCCTGTGAGCCATTTCTGACCTGACTATAATGTTTCCATGGCCCGCAGAGCCTTTGCTAAAGACTACACAATTTGAGAATAAAAGTAAAAATTTTTCATATTTAGGGTTAATGAGTTTTCCGTGATACTTGTCATGATAATCAAGATCAAAATTGACATTTGTGAAGCCCAATTTAACTGTGCATAGAACCATAGAAGATTTAGTTCTGCAAAACATTTATGAGGATCAGCTCACTGAGCCCTATCTCAGATCACTATCCCCATTTTTAGAAGCTTTCCTTTTTACCACTACACTCACAACATCTCTCATCTGCAATCATGAAGCCATGATGTCATGACTCACCTGCATTACATCATACAATGATGCACTGCCTCCAGAGGCATGTCTATGACAATAAGACGGAATATGTTGCAATATGTGGTTTCAAATACAGCAGTGCTAAAGGGCTGTAACCATTCAATGTGTAATGAGGCTGATACTTAACGATCTCTGTCTCTCGTAAACGATAGCAAATCGACAAATTTCATTGTCATTTTAGTGTTCAGCACCTCAAAATTAGTAAAGATTTGCTATTTTCATGTAAGAGGTAAATCTTGTGTTGTCCAGTGGGATACAGTGATCTAGGCAGTAAAAAGCAGCAGAGTATTGAGGAACTTCTGTTAAATTGTAGGAGCATTAGGGATGGGCAAATTACAGGCTGACATGTAACTGAATAACAAATTACCAATTACTGGTGAAAATGTAATTAAATTACACATTACAAATTACTTTTGAGTTTTGCTAGAAATTACAAGTTATGTAATTTCAATTACATCACATTACAAATGACTAACATTATCAGGGTCATTAAAAGCAGGCAAGATTCTGCAAGAAACATAGACCTATGCCTTCTATTTTTCATTTATTTTGCATGACATTTTCAGAAACTACTAACCTAATTTTCTATTGAACAATTTAAAGCAGTGGAAATAATAATTGCATCATCCTGTGATCAAAGCTAGAGGCAATACAACAAAACATTAAGACATAATGAGTAGAACTAATGAATATCTCTTATTGTCTTCCTTGTATCGACCAGATTTGAACAGACATTAATGACAGGATGTATATTACTCATTTTATGCTTGTTTACATAATAATTTGAGTGACATTACCAGCAAAACTGACTTTAAATGTATTAAACCGATTGTTAGCTTCTTGCAGGGTGATGCAGTAATAAATTATTTTTACCAGTATATCGAGAGACGACATCTGTTAGGCCTTGTAATCATGCTTGCAAAACTGAGGAGTCTTTCTACAGATGCAGAAGAAGGCAGGACAGCATTAAAATTAATTGTAAAAATAAGCAATATCAAAAGTGTGCAACGATCTTTTATCAAAGAATTTTTACATTATCGATTCCTTATTTATCAAGTGATAAAGTAATTTGTTTTTCATATTTGAAATTGCAAATTACAAGCAATTATGAGTTACAAATTACAATGATTTGGGATAACAAATTACAAATTAACAATTACAATTGTAATTGAAATTACGTAATTGCAATTGCTCAATTAAGTTACTGCCCATCCCTGATCCATTGTAATTTATAATTCGTTACTGGTGGTCATATTCAAGCCATACCCGATCCCATTTCAGGTTCAAAGTTTAGGATATGTCATTTTGGTAAAGCAATGAGTATGCTGTATGTGCAAATTGGTAAATACTGCTTCCAGAAATTATGTCAAGAGAATCTGAGTAACTTGTAGTTTTTTTTTTCCAGCTGTTGGATATTGTTTATCGAGAAGAGACATTACTCAATGTAATTCGTTCTGTTACGAAGAATGGTCGTTCTATTTTGCTGACAGCTGTTCTTGCAGTTGTTCTCATTTATCTTTTTTCAATCATTGCTTTCATATTCTTTAAAGATGATTTCTTGATAGAAGTTGATTCTTTGGATTCAAACAAGATAAGCAAAGGTATGATTTAAAATGCTTTTATCTGATTATAAAGAACTAATAATTGAGTTCTTCTTCATACTGATAGATTGTTAGAAAGTTTATTAATCCATGTATTTTAAATCCTATTTAAATATTTGCACTGATTTTAAACCTATCACTTTCAATATCCTTGTGACCGTGGCCTAAATGCATAGCATAGTTGATTGATAAATTGAACACCAGCGATAATTGACTGAACGAAAACTAGAAATTAGAAGTGAAAAGAAATGATTTCATTAACGAAAACTTTGAGTAAAATCATGAATTATTTTTAATTTAAAAAGACAAAATTATTAGTTAAACTAGGAATTATTCGTTAAACTAAAGTTTTGAACAAAGTTAAGAATTATCTTCAGGACTAAAATTATTTTAGCTCTTTTGGCACTTAAGTTGAGATGAAGGAGAGTAAAATTGGTTTGATTGTTAAATTTCTAATTATGAGTTTATGAAGAATGTTTGTCATGGTATTAATTGGACATGAGATAGCCTAGCCCAGTTTGGAAGTTTTTCATTTTGACAAAACTACAGGCAGATCTACCAGAGGTGAAACGTAAGTTTAACAATGCAGATATGATAGCGTGTCTGAAGGTCCAGGAAATAGGAAATTGTTTTCACTTGGTCGACCGACTCAAATGAATCGCCATCAGTGCATGGACAGTGTGTTGTGGATAATTATGGTTGTTCATGGCTGCTCACATGCACTGTTGGCAGTTCATTCATTCATTTCATAAAATGTTTACAACATTTGACTCAAGATTCAAATTACCAGGTATATTGTTTGTGTTGATGTACATAATTACAAAGACACTTAAGGTGACATCTGCAAAGTGTTTCAAGAAATCGTTGCACGCATGGCGGATCCAAACAAACGTGTTTTAACCAAATGTTTGCGGGTTTTGGCAAGATAGGCCTATTACTTTTTCCTGGTAATGGACATGCATAGATACTACTAGATTATAGCTTAGACATTAAGAATAAACCTAGCACTGCTGGCTGATGATGTCGGTCCGGGACTGCTATGATTCACCTGCTTACATTGCAGCTGACCTATATTTATTTTTACTTATTTATTACGGAAATTTGATATCGCCGTTCTTCCAACATCTTTTGCTCAGAAGTGCACACACACGCCTCGACGGCACAATGACCAAGGAATAAGATCACCCAGTCAGTGGAAGACCCAAAGAGACTTTGGGCCACCTTCTATGGCTTGCTTGGAGCTTGTTGACACCACCCGCTTTCACTGCCAACACTTTTGCCAAGCACTGCAGCGCCACAATTCATTTTGTCAGGTCTAGATCTAGTTGGGACCCTGCCCCTTTGAACTGCCTCAGGGTTCTGTATTGGGCCCACTGCTCCACAACCTATCTCTGAGATCAACATGCTCGTCTCCTCTTGTGGAGCTTTAAGTTAGATCTATACGGATGATAAACAGGTCTACATACTCTGTTCTGCCTCTAAAGCTTCAGACCAAGCAATTAGCCATTGACTCTCTCATGTCCTGGATGTCAATCAATCGACTCAGGCTTAATCCCACTAAAACAGAATTTATCCCTTGCTTTGGACTAGGCAGCAGCTGGCAAAGTTTGACTTTGGGGCACTTTCTGTTGTGTTTTCCCAACCTTACTTTTGCTTCTTCTGTGCAAAACCGTGGCAACATCTTCGACCAAGAGCTTTCATTTGGCCAAGTCATAATTGCTACGCAGATTCCAGGTGGTCTGCCGTTCACTCTTTACTAGTGCTGCAACCACTCCTATTCATGCTTTCATCACTAGTCATCTTGTCTATTGCTCCACCATACAATGCGCAAGCGTGGAACCAACCACCGGATTCCCGTCGACAGCTGACAGATGGCATGAATGTTCACAGTCTCTGGGCCAAGTTGCGTTGATGAGTAAAACGACAACTGGTGGAAGATGACACGCATCCGGATATTCGTCGAGGTACAAGGAGGACGCAAAAAAGGCATTCGTCATGTCTTGGTCTGTCGTTTTAAGAGTCATTCTTGACTATTGGTCAAGGTCAGTCCAATGGTCGCGTCGCTTTTCCTCCACTGAGAGGTACTGGTAAACACTCAGTTACAGGAGCTGCACACAGCCGCACGGCGAGACCCAACTACATATATTAGAAGGGATGGTCTGATGCAGTTACATGGCCTAGGCAACTTGTGAAGAAAATGCCTCTCAGATGTACAAAATCTTTGCAGTAAACAAACCTAGCATTAGAAAACTCAAACATGTTCGAAGCTAGTGAGTAGATTCTACATATAGAAGTGATGTAGTACTCGAGTCCAGCAAACGACTCGAGTCCGACTCGAGACCGCTTTTCGGAAGGACATGACTTGGACTCGGACTCGAAGCCCTTGACTCGAAGCCCTTGACTCGAAGCCCTTGACTCGGTGACTTGATTTCTGTTCCAAGTCACGATTTTGGTATTTTGTCTCATCGTAACTTTTGCTTTATTGCGTACTAGCTGGGGAACCCAGCATTGCACGAGTTGAGACAGGTTTTTGGTCCTGGAAAGCAGGAAGACAGCGGCCGCGGAATTCACCAAATCCTCTACTGGGTGTCTCAGGTGTTCCCCGAGCGAACGGCAAAGGTTTTGAGTGAATAGCTGTAAAAGTGTGGAAATGGATAAATGGAGTTGTGTATAGACACTGATGCATACAAACTGTGCAAACGATGGCCAACTACTATATACCTGGTACCTGTACGATATCTCCTAAACCGTCAATTCATTCATGACGGTGTAAAAGAACAACAGGTGTGGCAGACAGATATGATATGCACATGATGGCAAATGTGGAGCAGGTGTTTCGTCAACGCACTGCTGGCGAATGAGAAGGAAAATTTCCTTGGGGGGTCCTGAGACAGGTTTTTTGCCCTGGAGAGCTGGAAGACGGTGGCCGTGGGGTTGACCAACTCCTCAACTGCGTGTCCCAGGTGTTCCCCAAGCCAACGGCAAAGGTTTCAAGTCAATAGCTCTAAAACTCTGCAAATGCATAGCCGGACAGACATTCAGAATCTTCTCTTTATATATATTTATATATTTTGGTGTACTTGGACTCGGACTCAGACATTTGGGACTCTGACTCAAGCAACTCTGGACTCAGACTCGACTCGGACTCATCTTAGGTCGACTCGGACTTGACTCGGACTCAGCTTAGGTGGACTTGACTGTATCACTGACATTTAGACATACACACTTGTCAAAATGACAGCAGTCGATAAAATTGACCAATGGCTGTATGACATGTGCAGAAAGAGGGTATAAGACGAATCAGGATGAAAGAAACGAGGTGCAGAATCATAAATTTTATAAGGAAAAGGTTCAAGAGAGCGGAAAATATCGGGCATTGGGCCATTGAAACAGATACCGGTAATTGAAATCAGAATGGACTCGCGAATATCTATACTGCAAACCAGGATCAGCTAGATCAGGGGTCCCCAAAGTGCGGCCTGTGGGCTGCATGCGGCCCTCAAGCATACCTACTGCAGCTACCCTGGAATTTTGAAAAAAATATAGCCTACTTACATGTATGTCCTCTTTCACAAACATATCTTAATTTTAATATTCATTTTAGCAGCATTTAACATTTTGGCGGTTCGATGGTTAAGCCAAGGTGTAACATTAAAACGTTTTTTTAGCTCAGAAACGAAATCACTGTTTTTCGGAATAAAAAAAGGATAATCAAAAATAATTGAAGGATAATGAACAAAACTGCTCAGCTCAAGAAACTGTTAAAAAGTGAACAAAACTGCTCTGTTACAAAATGTTGTATAGTTATGCGATTTAGCGTTTTTAGTGGACATCTTTTCACTTTTGAACGAACATCATCTGAAACTGCATGGGTGTGAAAACCTTATTAGGCCGACTACTTCGTAATCATAATCATGATCTCCAAATTTCTAAAGCACCACTTGAAAGCTAAGTACAGGGCATCCGCTTATTCACAAGCGCTGCATCAAATCGAAAGGGTTGTCCAAAGGCTAGTCCGTGGGAGGTCAAAGTTCAGTTTCAGTTTCCAGGAGGTCAGCAGGGAGGCAGAGTAGCTGTTAAGAAGTGTGTCGCTTTAGTCGAGGATTGACAGATGAAATGTCAAGCTATGAGTCTGGGTTAGAGTTCATGATACGGTTCGATGTAAGTTTAGACTGGAAAGCCTGGGGTGTGATGGATAGGGTCGCTAGGGACAGATGATGTTGCATGACGCTCAGTGATGATGGAGAAACCGAGAAGGCATGAAATTCAGGAGGATGTCGTTCCAGAGATGAGGTGCAGCATTTGATATGGTGCAGTTGGAGAACTTGAGATGAGATATAATCGGGGGTCGAGGGAGGGTGAGGCAAGAGGACGATCGGGTAGAGTGGGTTGGCTGGATGGTGAAGAATTCGTGAAGATATTTGGACTGGGAATATTATATGAAGTTGTAAATTAGTTATACAACTTTGAAGTGAACATGCTCTGGGATGTTTAGGCAGTGAAGTGATTTGAGGATTGTAGTAATGTGATGATGCTTGGGTGTTCTGGTGGCGGCTCTGGCTAATGTGTTTTGGGTTAGTTGTAGACGTTTGATTTATTTAGTGGACAGCGTGAAATCGTTTGCAAAATAGCTAACCTTACTGCAAAAACAACAGAAGGATGGAAATTTAGCTCATTTCAAGACTTTTACAGAGATATAAAAGAAAAACTGACATGTTCTTGAACTTCTGCATTCTGACAAATATTTCGAGATCATTGGCAGCCTGTTATCTGAATATGCCCAACGTTTCTTTGACTTCAGATTGCACAAACAGTCATTTGCCATTTTTCAGAATCCGTTTACTTGTGAGCTAAGGATTGCGGAAATTGATCTGCAATTAGAACTGATCGACATGCAGGATAGTTCAGAGGATCGAAGTTAACTTCATTTCATGCCCTAAACTTGATGGAATTTTATTAAAAGGTTTTAGCTTATAAATCCGACGACTATTAAATTTTGATGACATGCTCAGCGTGTCATGTCACTTTTGGGGGCATGGCAACTACAAACTTCGAACCTCGATTTGGTAATAGGCCTATTATAATTGCTGTTCATTTCGAGAAACTTGTGAGTTTAATTTTGACACAAATTCTAAGTTAAATTCTAAATACTCACTTTTAACTTTATTACAAATAAATTGACCACTAACATTCTATGTTAGACTAATATTAATTAATGAATAAAATCAATATTTAATGAGTTATGAAACTCTTATACATTTGTAGTTCAAAATTCAAGCACTTTATTACTGTGTATTTAACTTTATTATATACATATAAGTAAGCCTTTTACTTATAGGCCTTATATTTAGAGTCTTGGGGCACGACTTTGGCACTCTGTGGCCATAAGCTCTCATTGTGTCACTAAAGTGGCCCTCGGTATCGAAAATTTTGGGGCCTCTGAGAGCCCCCAAAGATTACTATAGTGGAGCTTGACCCAACAATGCTTTGTAAGTAAGAAAGAGAACAGGGTGGCGCTTTGATAGGTCAATGAGAAACAAGTCACAGTAGTCAATGCGGGCCAGAACAGATGAAGGCATGAACCACGAATCACACTCTACTCTACAAAAGATCGTGCCACCACTGATGCCCCGTCACCCTCGTTCAGTTCTACCTCGGTCTCCATCACATCTTGGGCTTCCCTTTCCATAAAGTGAAAGGGATCCCTGAAGGACACCATCCGTCGGCTCGTCATGGCAGCACCCTCTAAATCCTACAAGCTGGATTTGCTCCCACCTTTCCTCCTAACAGATTTTGTGGATGATTTGCTTCCATTTTTGACTATTTTATAATGCTTCATTAGGCCAGGGTTCGGTCCAAGTGCTCCACTAGAGGGCAGTGATTTTCCCATCCCTAAAATGGCTGGGTCTGGACCCCAGCCTTCCAAAAACTACCGACCAATCTCTAATCTATCTTTCCTTTCTAAGCTCCTCGAGCGCTTTGTGGCCTCCCAGCTGACCAATTACCTGGATTCTAATTCTCTCATGCCTCCTTTGCAGTTTGGGGTTCAGGAAGTTTCACTTTATGGAAACCCTGCTGTCTCATCTTCTAGCAACATCTTTAGAGCCACTGACTTCAGCAAAGTGACACTTTTGGCGCTCTTTGACATAAGCGCGGCTTTTGACACTCTTGATCACTCTATCCTCCTTGACCGCTTTTCTACTTCCTTCAGTATCTCTGATGGCGCACTCCTCTGGCTGCACTCGTTTCTCTCTGACCGGTCACTCTCTGTGGTCTTTGGTTCAACCTGCACTGGTTGGGCCCCCTTTCTTACGGCCTTCCTCAGGGATTGATACTGGCCCTCCTTCTTTTTATTCTGTAAACTTTTGCTCTAGGCAGCATCCTCCCTCCTCTCGGCATTGCCTCCCACCAGTATGCAGATGACACGCAGGCTTATCTTCATGAGCCCTCTTCCTCGGCTTTACATATGGTTGAGCGCCTGCTGGAGGAGTCCACTGATCTAGACTTCTAGCTCTCTTCTAATCGCCTCTCCCTGAACCTTAGCAAAACCCAGTACATTTGGCTTGGTGGCTGAGTCCAACTAAGCAGGATCGACTTGGAGGCCGTCTGTCAGACTTTCCCAACATCTCCTTTTCCCTATCTGTTCGAGATCTCAGCCTCCTTTTTAACCCTACCCTTTACCTATCTGGTCACATAAATGCCCTTTCTCACTCCTGCTTCTACCACCTTCGCCAGATCCGCTGTATTAGACAGTAGCTCTCATTGCATGCTGTGTCCATGCTTGTGCACACTCTGATCTGCTCTAGAGTCGACTTTGGCAACATTGCCTTCATTGAACTCTCCTCTCTCAACATCTCTAAGCTTCAATCCATTCTCAATGCGGCTGCCTGTCTAATCATTTCTTTCAAAGACTCTTGAAAGATCTCTTTCCCTACAGGTTCTTTCCTATCTTCACCATTCTGGGCTTCTCCTCTGCGGATGATCTGTTTTTTGAGCTCTGTTTTGTTTTGCTGACTTTGCTTTGTGACATTCTATTCTACAAGTTGATAAATTGCAAATCACTCTTAAGAGTGTCTGCTGCCTCTGGAATGGTTGATTGTGATATCCTATCACAACACCCTGAGACTTTGGTGTTAGTGACCTCTTCTCTGGCTTCGATCCTACCTCTCTGGCTGCACTAAAAGGGTTATTTGTGGTGATACTTGAGTTGCCTTAAAACTTGGTGTCTCTCAGGTCTCTCGGTGCTAGACCTGCACTTGCATCTTCTCTATACCATTGACATTCTTGTGCTCATTCTAAATATTCCTCAACTAAATACTCTTCAACTTGCCAGCTTCTTATGAAGCTTGATTTAATTGCCATTACTACTGACTTCCCTGTTTGCATTTTCCTCTGTTGTCCTGGACCTTGGAGTCACGTTGGACCAAGAGCTCACATTTGCTTCTCATATTCACTGTCTTTGCCGTGATTTGCATCCGCTTTGCACTGTTGCTCGCTCGCTAACTCCAGACGCCACAGCTACCCTTGTTCATGCTTTCATCACAGCCCAACTAGATTACTGTTGTTCACTCTATGCAGACCTTCCAACTCAGCGGGTGTGGTGCCTCAAGCAGGTCCTGCGTTTGGCTCCGGCTACATGCTGAATGTGCTCCACTAGCTCCCCCTCCAACAACGAATTTTTTATCATTGCTGGGTTTCGCCCATGCCTATCTTCGCGATCTCTGTTACTCTACTTTGAGTGTACCAGGTCGCCACTCTCTCCACTCTACTGAGCGAGGCCTGCTCATTGTCCCATTTGCCCATACAACTACTAAATAGAATCATGCCTTCTCAGTGGTTCGCCCATCGCTCTGGAACATGCTCCCATTAGCATTGTGGTTGTTGCCAAGGGTCCACTCAGACTTCTTTTATACTCGCCTTAAAACTTTTATTTTTAGCCGTGCCGGGGTCAGAAGTGCTCCTGAGTTTGAGGGGACGCTGTATAAATCTTTGAAATGAATGAATGAAACTGACCATCTTTTGGCTGATGATATATAGACCTTTGTTTATGACCTTCCCTCTGCCCAAGTGCTCTCACTATCCGCATTCGGCCTATTTCCCACGGGCTGCACTGCTGGATGTCTTCTAATCATCTTGTACTAAATTTTCTAAGATCTAGCTCATTTGGCTTGGTGCTCCTTATATTTACTTTGACACTACTTGTCTTGCTGAGGACTTTCAGTTTCTTTCCTCTTCCACCTTAACTTTTATCGTGCATGCCTTCATTTCTGCTGAAGAATGGACTACTGTTATTCGTTATATTCCTGAAGGCCGTCTGTCTCCTCTTCGATCTGTGTTGAATGCTGAGTTTTCCCAGTTTTATTGACTGCCTGTATTGGCTACCTTTTAAGGCAGTCAAGGTCCCTGATTGAACCCATCCTCTTCTGGTTTCGTTCCTAAATGCCTCTGCACTCTCATCTTCAGCCAGTGACCGGACAAAATTGTAGCGGACAAAATGGTACGGACAAAATGGTACGGACAAAATGGTAGCGGATAAAATGGTACGGACAAAATGGTAGCGGATAAAATGGTACGGACAAAATGGTATGGACAAAATGGTATGGGGACAAAATGGCAATGGACAAAATGGTAGCGGACAATATGGTATGGACAAAATGGTATGGTCAAAATGGTAGCAGACAAAATGGTAAAGACAAAATGGTATGGACAAAATGGTATGGGGACAAAATGGCAATGGACAAAATGGTAGCGGACAATATGGTATGGACAAAATGGTATGGTCAAAATGGTAGCAGACAAAATGGTAAAGACAAAATGGTATGGACAAAATGGTATGGGGACAAAATGGTAGCAGACAAAATGGTACAGACAATATGGTATGGACAAAATGGTATGGACAAAATGGTATGGACAAAATGGTATGGGGACAAAATGGTAGCGGACAAAATGGTACAGACCATATGGTATGGACAAAATGGTATGGGGACAAAATGGTACGGACAAAATGGTACGGACAAAATGGTATGGACAAAATGGTATTTAATTTCCACGTAAGCACGCATCCATTCTATCAATCCAGCTTCTTTTAAAATAGAAATCTTTTATTCGATCCATTTTCCATTTAGCATAATTCTTTTCCTAAATCAAGCATCTTCTTCAGCCCCTCTCTTTTCAAGGAATACAGATAACAGCTTTCAAATAAGCATAATTCTTTGGACCAATCCAGCTTCTAATTAGGCATAATTTTAACATCCATCTTGTTAAAGCAGAATTCTCTTATCGAACCCTCTACCATTCAAGTATAACTTTTCGTTGATCCAGCTTCGCCTTATAAGCATGATTCTTCTAAGCTATCCAACTTCTCATTGAACATCGTTTTCTCATCGATCCCGCTTTTGATCTGAAGAGCGATCATTTTCATCAATCCCCTTATAAACAAACATGATTCTTTTCATCAATCCAGTTGCTGATTAAACAAGATTCTTTCAATTAGTCAAGCATCGATGTTAGCAAGGATTCCTATCATCAGTCCTACTTCAAATTATACATAATTCTTTTCATCAGTCCAGCTTCTGATTAAACAAGACTCTATTAATTAATCCAGCCTAAATTTATGCAAGGATTCAGTTCATCAGTTCAGTTTCTATTTCAAATTTAGACAGCATGATATTTGCAAGAAAAATGACTTTACCAACCCAAACTATGGTTTACCAAAGTTTGTTATACACATATCAAACATAGTCTGATATATATATATATATATATATATATGTATTTTTTTCTCTGACATTCCACTCCCCAGACATTAATCATATATATATGTTATATATATAACATTAATCATACATACTTAATTAATATGGCTAATATGATACACAACTTATACATGTGTGTGCTATGTTAGTGATCAATTGGGGGAAATGTCCTAGGGGAAATGTCCGGGGAGTGGAAATATGTCCTAGACCCCTTAAATCTCTACCATTTTATCTGTAAGCCTACTATTTTGTACAATACCATTTTGTCCTTACCATTTTGTCTGCTACCATTTTATCTGCTACCATTTTGTCCGTAACATTTTGTCCGCTACCATTTTGTTCTCATACCATTTTGTCCATAGCATTGTGTCCGTACCATTTTATCCGCTTCCATCTTGTCCGTACCATTTTGTCCGTACCATTTTGTCCAATACCATTTTGTCCCCATACCATTTTGTCCGTATCATTTTGTCCTCTACCATTTTGTCCTAGAACTCTTCAGCCACCTCAATTACTTGAGGTGGCTGAGGTGGTTAACACTTTAATGACCAGCGTTATTGTCATGCCTTACACTTTAGCACACGCTGGTCGTTAAATGGTTAAAGAAAGCTTATTATCTCAGGGTCTCTTGCACCGAGAGTACCTCTGATTGATGTCTCCAATGTGAGTGGTGCTCAGAAATGTAACAAGGTCTTGAAAAGTGGGGGGGCATAATTTGTAAAATATTACCATTGGAGAAACATAAAAAGAACTGATTTGGGGGGACATGGGGGGCACTGAGCACTAAAACTGGCTGGCTTTGCCCCTCTGCCCCCGCTTGTTACACCCCTGGTGGTGCTATATGAATTTACAGATACAAAGCAATTGTGAATTAGCATATTTAATTTTGTTAACTGCTTTTATGGAGTTTCAGAAACAGGCGAGATTCTTAACCTTGACAATGAAGACTTATTGCTGGATGATGAATTGATGAATCACTTTTGCATGAGCACTTCTGGTGAATGTTCAACAAATAAAACAGATTCAGACAATAATACAGGTTTGAATCCATGGTTATCATATAATGATATTTAACCCTTTGGCTGTAAACCGGCCAAGAGCTATTTGATAATGACCCGATTGGCCAAAAGGTATGCATGTGTGGATATGTATATATATATATATACATATATGTATGCATGTATTCATGTGTGTATGTATGTATGTATGTATGTACATGCATGTATGCACATATGTATGATTGTATGTATGCACGTATGTATGATTGTATGTGTGTATGTACATTAGAGGTCTGCGGGCATACCCGTACCCGCGAGTAACCATTACGGGTAGGGTACGGGTACGTATTTTAGGGTCGGGTAGGGTACGGGTAGACTAATCACGGGTATGGGTATACCCGGTATTACCCGTGTCAACGTCAAGTTTTAGGGTTATAATGTCACCATCAAATATTGTTGGCGAATTTTGCATCATCAAAGACTTGGCTATTATAGAAAAACTGGCACATTGAAATCCAAGTACTATATACCAACATGTAATGCTTGCCTTCCTCATTGTATGCATATAAATTGCTGTTTTTATCATTTCTTTCCTCCTTCTTTCTTCCAGATCCTACTACTGCTGATCCTCCTCTACCTTTTCTCCTCCTTCTGCTCATAATTTCTGCTCCTGCTCATCTTACAGCTCTTTCTCGTCCCCTTACTTTTCCTCTCCTTCCTCCTCTATTTCGTCCTCATCTTCATCCTCCTTTTCATCTTCATCTTCCGGCCTTCTTTCTGCTTCTGCTCATCCGCTGCCTCTCCTCCTCCCTTCTCCTCCTCCTTTCTCCTCCTTTTTTTCCTACTACTCATCCTTCTCCTCTTCCTCTCCTCCTCAAGTTCTGCACTCCTCTTCTTCCTGTTCTTCCATTTTCTTTATCCTACTCCTACTTTACTTCCTAATCCTCTTTCCTCATCTCATGCCTTCGATTTCCTTTTCTTCAATCTGCTTCTTTTTCTGCTCAGTCTCCTTCTGTTGACTTTCCTCTTCCTCCTCTCCTCCACTCACCCCTACTAGCGTCCGTCCTCCATTATCTCCTTCTTCTCCTGCTTCCGCTACCATCGCTACCCCAACGGCTGCTGTCACTGATGCTGCTGCTACTGCTACTACTACGATAACAGCATAATGCTGAGAAAGTTGTGATCCTATTAGTCCATCAGGCAGCAAGACCATGAGAGGACTTGTTAATGACGTCACGGGTACGGGTATACCCGCGGGTACGGGTCGGTTCGGGTAGGAATTTTGAGTACGGGTCTGGTACGGGTAACGGTCATGGGTTACGGGTATGAGCCGGGTAGAAAAACCACTCTACCCGCAGACCTCTAATGTACATACGCACGTGCATGCATGTACGTATGATGATGTATGCATGTATGTAAGTATGATTGTATATATGTTTGCATGTATGTTTGTGCGCATGTATACATAAACGAATACATACATGCATACATGCATGCTTACATTCAAGGCTAAGATGTACTCAAGAACCCAGGGTCTTTGGGTTTTTACATCCGGAAGTCAGGGTTCAAAGGGTTAAAAATGTCTCTGCAGTAACTTTACACCACTGAATTAATCAATTTCAATTTGTAAATGAAGAAATTATACATTTCTAAGGCATATACATTATCCAGGCAGATAGAAGTGACTGCGTTGTGCTTCTTTATCACCCACTGAGATTTAGTAATGATGAACTGTATAAACGAATCCACCACAGATAGAATCAGATGCAGAATGTGGTTAGGAGAAAGCTGGGACTATTTGGCCACATATATGTAGAATGAATGATGACAGAAAGATCAAGACAGATGCTAATGTTCAGCAGGATGGAGGGTCCACACAAAAGAGGTCGTCCACACAGGGAGTGGCTCGATGATATCGTTGACTGGGACAAAAGACGACTTCAGGAACTGACACGCTTGACGACAGAAAGATGTCAGTGGAGGAGCCTGAAAAGGATGGCATCGGACATCTACAGGCACTGTGCCCATGATGCTTGATGATGGTGATGGTGGTGATGATGATGATGATGACGATGATGACGATGATGAAAACTTAGGTCCCACCTTTTCAAGAACTTAAGCTCAGGAAGTAGGCATATTCTTTCTTGAACCAACTGCATATCCACGCTTTGGTGTACAATACATTTAAAAGTACAGCATTCTATTTAAAAAAAGGTTTTTGCTCTTGGTTGTCTGTCTGTGGAATTACATGGTCATGTGGTCATAGGGAGTAGGAGGTCGCCTTTATTGGAGGGAGGAATCGGTGCAGCACGTGACCCGAGTTCTCTAGTATCGCTTTGAACAGACCCGCATCGGCCAACTGGTTTAAGTGTTCGAATGGAGGAACATCTTCTGGCAGATATCATTGGTGAAACAATCTGTTCATCACGGACTGTATTCGGGCACACCCCTGCTGCCCCACGTACCCCCACCAGGCCAGGGCTGCTTACAGCATGCGGGCCACTGTTGTCAAACGCACCACGTCAAAGAGCAATAGTCTTAGAGGCCATGTGCCGCCATTATTTCCAAATCACACATTGATTATTGTCTTGCCTGACAACATATTCTATTTATATGAGTTTAAAAACTTATGTTTTCAGTCATGATGACTCCCAGGATGACCATACTTTCGACCCTTGGAAGTCTTGGAGTCTCCCTCGGGTCCTCTTCCCTCCTCCTCCATCTCTGAGGACATCGTATGATCATCTCTTGGGTCTCTTTTTTTATAGTCGTAGGTTGCATTTGGCAGCCCACTCAGACACATGGTTTAGTTCTTACTCGGACTCACTTGATCATCTATCCTATAATCTTCAACCAAAATGACACCTGCCTTAATAGCTACTTTGCTTCTTCTGACATCTTTAAACCAAACTCTGAACTTCCTCAGACTAAGCTTTGGACAACCCCTCTGACTCTGATTCAACACAGTGTTCGTGAATAAGCTGTTGCCCTGCATTTGGCATTTGAGTGGTGCTTTAGAAGCTTGGAGATTACGATTATAACTCTATTTAGTCTGGCAGATGGGCGAAACTGATGTGAAAAGTTGTTGGCTTAATTTTTTAACGACTTGCTACCAGCCACTTGTAGTTCATGATCATCATATAGAGTTATGGAAGTTTATTATATATTTATTGATGTTTCAGATCTGTTGCTGATGGATAAAGCTACTGAAGAAGATACTGACAGTGATAGGGAGAGGCACTGTGATTCGCTTATCATGTGTATCATCACTACACTGAATGAGGGGCTAAGAAATGGTGGAGGCATTGGTGATGTGCTCCGTAAACCAAGTAGCAGTGTAAGTAGAAGCTGAGGAGAGAAGGTTAGAATATCCTAAACTTCGAAAGTGTTGTCTTTGGAACATTTACGTGTGTGATGCAACCATCTCTGAACCATCGAGGTTACAATGTACAACCTATTGTAAGTAGTTTCATATAATTGAAGCTGATAATAAGAAAGTGATTCCTTTCGTGTTGAGTCAGTCCTTTTTATTTCATTTTTTACAATCTTTTCTTAATACTCACAAGATTTCTAATGAATTGACTGACTTTCAATCATCATGTAAGCTTTTTCTTTTCTTTGCAAGATATGAAATCCTCAATTAAGGAATTTTTTCCAATCTTAGGATGGGCATGACCAGTTTTATAGTCCTAAATTACATTAGCTACATGTTTGAGTAGGGTTAAAGATATAGCAATAAATTCAAAATGCTTTTTATTCTTCTTTTCTAAAATTTGTAATGAAAAATATCTCACTGAAGTTCATGAAGAAGAAATGGATGTCAGTCAACATAATCATAATAGTAAATGGACCTAGTTCTGGACATCACCACTGTGTATTAGTAAATCTGATTTCTCACCACAATATTCAAGTACACATGTATATTTCAAATAACCTGACTGCAAATATCTTGGTGGCCAGTATGAGAATATGAGCCTTTAATGCTGCTGTTCTAGCCTCTTCCTGGTCATAAATATAGTATATCTCTTTAATAACCAGCCAGATTGATTTCTCATACATTTTAGTATTAAAAGTGTTAAAAGGCCGATTGCAGACTATGTGATTAGTTATTGTAATTGTAAGTGCTCATCATATAAAGCATCTTCAAGAAAATGACTCAGTAGGACCACAATCGAATAGATAGCCCTTCAACTGCTCCAGAAATCAAGGCATAGAAAGAAAAGAGTGTACATAGAACATATAAAGTGAAATGAACCAGCACAGAAAAGAATTTATGATGAATATAGTGGATGAATGCGACACGGACGGTCAATGCAATCAGTTTCTCAACAGAGATACGGAGTAGGCCAAAAAAAGTAAACCCATACGGTTATTTGCTAATATTTTGGCCAAAAGTATTAATGACATATTACAGGCTCAAAACCAATTCATATTTGCATATAACAGCCAAAATTGACTAAACTATTTCGAACAGAAGAAAAGTTATATCACTTTTAATGAGTGCAACCACCGAATTTTGATGCCCCAAAAACATTTTGTGCTGCAAAAGTCATATAATGCGAATTTATGAAGTCACATTTCAAGTAGTTGTAATAAAACCCACTTCATAATTATTATTATTGCGAAAGAAACTGGAAATTATCGCATATAGAAGTCGCTTTGACGTCTTCTAGCAAGCAGTTGATTAAATTGGTGAATAAAATTTTTTTGCGATTAATCATTTTATTATAGAATTTGTAATAAAATAGATATGGGCAAGGTGTCCATGACAGATAAAATGCATGTACAGACGCTTCATGAATCATGAGCATGATCTTGGAGTCAAATACTCATTCTGAAATCACTGGAACTGACCACTTATAAAAATATGTGGAGGCGTTGATGATAGGGGCGTGGGGTGTGGAACATCATAAGGGCAGCGGAAGGCAGAAATCTATCCGCACCCGAACAAATATCGAGCATGTTGGTGAACTTATTTGCTCACAGAATATCAACATCAGAAATCATCTCAGTGCTTGGCAAATTTCTGCAGAGTTATTAGAACAAACTTGCCAAATAGACTCAGAATATGTGTGGCTACTGGTTCATTGTACAATGTACATTGTACACATGATGTGAAACAATATGATGTTTGTTTTATAACAATTACTTAATAAAATAAAATCGTAAAATCATAAAATCGTTTTTATAACTTTTTGCTGCATTGAATGTTTTTTGACCATCAAAAGATGGTTGCACTCATTGAAAGTGATATAACTTTTGTTCTGTTTGAAATATTTTAGTAAATTATAGGAGTTGTATATAAACGTGAATTAACTTTGCACCTGTAACATTTCATTTATTAATTCCTACTTTTGGCCAAAATATTGGCAGAAGGACTGAGGGGTTTTACTTATTAATGACCCACGCTGTATTTTATTATAAACATGATATGTATTTGTGCAGAGTCAGCATTGAGTTAATCCATTATAATTAGTTACTTACACCTAATTGTATTCTAAAAATTGACATTTTTTCATTGCTAAAACATTATACATTACATTTCTGCACATTGTTGCTTACTTTCATTTATTTATTGTATTAATATGGACATATCGACAGGATTTCTTCTTCTTCCCAAACAGGTTTGTGCTGTATTTGTGGTTTGTGTTTGGGTTTGTGTGTGCTGTATTGTTCTGCCTCTTGCACAATTTCTGCAAGTGTCCATGCAACTGGATGACATACAACTTGTTAAAATCCTTATGCTTACGGGCCGTCCAAATATTACGTATGCAGCGAGGGAAGTGGGTTTCAGATTTCGGCGATTTTGCGTACAGGTGCGTATGGTGGGTGAGGGGTCCAGAAAATATGTACATACGCAAACATAATTGTCTAATTATAACATCCACAATACAGAATATGAAAATCAGAACTGTAAACCCAATCACAGACTATATTCCTGCTTAATCAATTCTGTGTAGCATTAAAGCTTTAAAATGCAAGATTGTTAGTGTTTTATTTATTCATAACAGTTAACAAATTTAAGCTGCTAAATATAATGCTCAACAAATAGCCTGTGGTAAAATCAATGTCTATAAGATGTTTTTAGCCATTTAACTTTAGCAATGGGGGTGCAGAGCTCAAATGTATGTGCGCATGGGGTAGGGGGTCCACGAAATGTACGCGGTGCAATAGGGAAGGGAAGGTCAGAAAATTCAATTTTTTTTTGCGTGCATAATATATGGATGCTTAGTACAAAATAAATGTCTTCTACAATAATTTATGTAAATATTTATTGCAGTAACTATTAAAAACATGGAGCTTTGTTAGCTGATGCCATGAGCTTTTGCTGATGTCATTCAAGAAAGGTTGAGAGGGATGTATTGTATTGTATTTTAGTTTATTGAAAAACAAATATTGCTGTCAACACATATATGTTTATGCAGACATTTCTTGCCTTCCATCCATTTTTCTGTAATTCATATAGCTCACTAGCTGTTTTTTTTCTTTTAGGAGCCCTTATTTTTTGCACGTGTCGTATATGACCTGCTCTTCTTCTTCATAGTCATTATCATTGTTCTAAACCTGATATTTGGTGTCATTATTGATACATTTGCTGACCTCAGAAGTGAAAAGCAACAAAGAGATGAGATTCTGAAGAATTCCTGCTTTATTTGTGGTAAGACAGTAAAGCTTTCATTGATGTGCATGAAAGATTGTCAACTAAACTCTTTTAGAGTTGTTACCCTATTTTATTTAAATTGCTTGCGTAAAGTTTGTCACGGTCAGACATCTTTCAACTCTTTTTCAGGTATGTTCCCGTCGACCTACACAGTTGAAATTGTGCACACATTTTAGGCTTGCATAACAATGCAACGTATCAAATTTTGATGGACATAAATCAAAAATTGAAAATAAATGCCAATATTAAAAATCCTTTTACCACTCAAAGGAGTCCTCCTTCAGGAGCTCGACTGCATCAAGTTCAGGTGATCAATGATATGTAATCAATAATCTCTTAGGGAAATGGAACGATTGCACCAACAGTAAATGAAAGAGTGCACCCAAAAAAACATGTTTCTTACTTTAACTTGTTAGGTAGTCATATTATAATTCATCTGCCTCTGTGTATTGGTTATTATCTTTCAAAGTATGCCTTAATGTAAGAAGGCATAATAAATCAAATTCCAGTTCTATTAACACTTAGAACTCAGCTTTAATTGTGGGAGACCGTGAACAATCTGGGAATGAGTCGTGGATGTTTGTGGAGTTTTTTCATAATAATGTCACAAAATGATTGTTTTTTCAAGCACTGTACAAGACTACAAGTGATGCCAGCTGTGCATTTAAATGTGAAAACCAACTCAGCATTGGACACTTTTTGTGCATCCATCGTGTTGCGGCAATGCAACACTTGTGCATCATTCTGTGCTACCTTTGGCTGCTGTAAGATGGTGACTGGGGATGTGACACCTACGCCTCTGGATGGCCCTCAAGGTGTGACAACACCACCTATCTATAATTCTGATTGGATCTGTGCTCTATCTGTTCGACCATTTCGCTTTTTTCACGAGGAAAATCCTCTTCCTCTGTGAGATATGACAACCATGTGACCTACTCTGAAACGACATTTGCAGGCCCTCCACCCTCCCTGGAACCGACCCTCTCTCCCCTTACATTGGCACTCGTCAATGATTTATCCCTGCCTTCTCCGAGCAGTGTTCATCTCGCAAAGCAGATGTGCATCAAGTTTCTTATTTTTCCATCCTTTCCCTCAAATACTTCAATCTAATTTTTCTCTTGCAGCAAAACAAACATCAATGCAACTGATGGAATCCTCGCTGAGAAGCTTAATCCGTTCGGGTCATGGAGTCATAATGGCACTGTTCTGGTCTACAGCTGAGGCTGTGTTGATCTTTGCCACCAATCTAGACTTCACAAAAGCAGATGTCCGGGTAGTGTTGGGCATGAGACCAAAAACTAGAGCTGTACCGAATAATCGGCCGGCCAATTAATCGGGCCAATTATAGAGAAATTGGCGATATCGGATATCGGCAAGATAATCGGCGCCGATATAAAAAAATTTCTTTTCATTTTATAATATTATTTTTAGTCTTTAAGAGCAAAATGACGACAGCAACATCGTTGGGTCTGTGAAGGACAGCATTCCACTCGCTTCCCACAGTGTGGGAAACTCGGGCTTATACTTCAGACCACCCAGTAAGCATTGTGCTAGACTGCTAGTACCGTGGGAAAGTGTCTACAGTTGTTGTGCAGAGTGAGTCATATTGCCTGCTTAATTGCCCTAGACACAATCATGTCGTTTAGGCCAAATAGACAATTGGCAAGTCCTAAAAGTGGCCTATCTGGGGTGAGAATGGCATAATTCGTATGTTAGAAGAAGGCATCTAGTTACATAAATTATCTTTCCTTTCCTCTGTCATGCAAAGTCGACAGAGGGTGGTGTGTCTAATCTGTATTGGCTGCCTAGGATTAGTCCCCAACTACATGTATATGTCTCCTATGGAACAAGTGTTTGCTTGTATCACAACAGTAGGCAGTAGCACTAGGTTCATCTTTTAGAACTGGTCATCTAAAGAAACCCAATGAAATAATCGGTAAAATAATCAGTAAAATAATTGGCTAAATAATCGGTAAAATAATCGGGTATCAGCAAACGCATAATCGGCAATAATCGGTATCAGCATAATCGGCAAAAAGTGATAACGGTACGACTCTACCAAAAACTCGAGACCAAAACCGAGATCAAGGCTGAGAGGTCCAAGACCAAGACCAACACCGAGACCGAGTGGTCCAAGGCCAAGACCAAAACTGAAGTTCTTTTTTATAAACAATTAAATTTATTAAGACGCTAAATCGGAGAATATATTTTTATATATATTTGATATTTCTTGGAATTTGACATCGCCCTTCTTCCAACATCTTTTGCTCAGAAGTGCACACACCTCAACGGTGCAATTGCAGTTGTACTGCAGAGCAATTGTACGCAAAGGACTTGCTCAGGGTCCCTACACAGTGACTGATGCCTCGGACGAGGGTCGAACCGGCTCACTCAGCGCACACTGAGTGTTACGGGCCGACCGCTCTAACCGATCAGCCACCGTGCCACACACTCGTGCCACAGAGTAACACTCGTAAAACATTGATTTTATTGCTGAAGAATACTAATCTTAATAATGGTCCAGAAAACAGTTTTACCGACCACTCTGAACTTTTGCAGGTTCAGCCCTTGGCTTCTGCCTGAGAAT
Organism: Bimastos eiseni; assembly: GCA_959347315.1. Lineage (NCBI taxonomy): Eukaryota > Metazoa > Annelida > Clitellata > Crassiclitellata > Lumbricidae > Bimastos > Bimastos eiseni. The sequence continues at coordinate 6,222,946 of OY365815.1, forward strand.
ATCACATTATAAATTAATTACAGTAAATGATAGATAAATATCTTAAAACATCTGAACAAGCATATTAACGCTCTGTTTGAATGGTGTACTTTTACCACGGACCTCGGAATTGTAGGTTAACATTGTTTACACGTGGCCAACCACATAATTATTAGATTGTTCAAAAGCCTTGAAAATTGTGAAAGCAAATTTGGAAATGCTGGCTCCGTTGCACATGGATTTTTTCTGCCCATAGTAGCATGTATATAAAGATCTATTAGTTTGGTCAGTACACCATAAAATGATAAGTCGCATAGGGAATAAACATCCAGTGTCTCAAATAATCGAAAATAACCGACAAATATAAAAAAAATTGTCTGTGCCTATCATAGTAGAATTTAGTCTAGTGTAACGCGTCTCTGAACGAACCCATCGACTGAGTAGCTGACTGGCTGGACATGCTCATTAAATGTGACGACTACCAATTGACATACCAGTTCACTTGCAGACTTTAATGGACCATGGCCTCGCATCATTGCCTCTGTGACGATTCTCCAAGAAATAACTGCATGTCGAGAGGCAGCTCAGCAACGGAGAGGTGCTGGACCGTGATGCCTTTGCTCACCTGAGCTCTCTTGTTGACATCTCATGCTCCAATCTTTTTGCCATCTATAGGTCATCAGGATTTTGTAAATGCCTTACTTCCAGAACAACAGAATAGATGTTTTGCTCAGTTTTGATGCCTTTATTTGACGCTGAATGTGGTTAATACCGACGACACATTTATCGTCTGGAGAGGTGCTACAGGTGTTGATTAAAATGGTCAGCTGATGACCATTTGGTTTGGGTGTCTAAGGCAATGCTCTAAGGAAATGGTCTGGGAGATGGACCATCGATGCAAGGAGCTTTGTCAATGGGAATGTAAGATTGATCTTCACTCTGGGTAGCTGAGGAAGCTCTGGGCGACCTGGGATGTTGCTGAACTGCACCTTTCCTTATAGCTAGGCTGATAGGCAATAAAATCACTGCTGATCCTATGTAATGTAATGTAATCAAGCATCTATATAGCGCCGCTCAAATCAGCAGCACTCTCAACGGGCGTCTGTGCGTGGGAACAGAAAGGTCTTAAGGCATCTCTGAAACTGACAAAGTGAGAGGGTCAGTAACTCCAGGCCAGGGCTGTTAATATCGCAATAAAGTATTGCGATATTTTGGTATCGGCGTTCTTTTTGCAGTATCACAGCGTGTATCGCGATAGTTTTATTTGGTCGGTATCGCGTGTGTATCGCAATACTTTTTTTAGCCAGTAATCGATATGCGATACCAATACTTTTTTCACCGTATTAAGATATAATATTTCTCTTCCACTTTAAGTATTTGTGATTAAGAAATGGTGAGCAATAAATCATCACGCTCAGAAAATTGTCTCTTGTTGCAATCTACGATCTATGGTGTGAATGGAAGGAATCTCCTTTTCCTAGGCCCTTGAGCCGACAATGGACGAATCCCAAGGTCCTGGGGCCAGTGATATCGCAGGACTTGCCATTTACTTCCCAGCTTACTGCTGGGACTATGGAAGACAATTCCAAGCTGATGAGCCAATATAAGCAAAGCTCTGCAGAGCGCATGCGCGGAACAAGAAGAAGACTGCCGAGTGGAAGATCGCAAGGAAGCCCTTGCAGGTAAAGAGGACACCGAGGTGAAGAAAGATCTCATGTATGTCGAGACCACCCCAAGTAGGCAGTTGTGCATAAGGGAAATGGTTTTAAACTGTATATGTTGTTGAACAGGGAGCCAATGAAGTGTGTCCCGAATGAAGCATGAAATATTGGCAAATTTTGGAATGCCACCTATCAGACGAGCAGCGGCATTAAGAATATACTGAAGTTTGAGAGACTTGGTGGAAGAAAGACCAATGTATACAGAATTTCTAAAGTCCACCCTAGTACATATATATATATATATATATATATATATGGCATGGACTACAACATAATCTACAGCTGATGATGTAAGCCTGCCCTCTACAAGAAAATACCTCTTCGACGGTTGAGTGAAAATATCTTGGTTTTTGATGTCTATCTGTATGGCCTGAGCATTATTAATGGTAGCAGGCTTTTGGGACTCATATTCGCGGAATTCTTAGAATTCGATGCTATTATCGTCAGATATCACTGAACCGATGTCTAAAATATCGCTTGCCACATCGATAGTTGTCATTGTAAGGTTATCTACAATTGACGAATCTTCAATTATTAGGACTTCTAATTGCGACCCAGAATGAGACCTTGCGAATGAATTTCACTGCGTCTTATATTTTATGTCTTGAACCCAGACCACGCTATCTGACTGTTTATGCAGCAGCTGGGTGAATCGCGGCCATTTGTTTTAAATATTCAATGCTTTTTTCACTGAGCACGTCATGAGGTATAGGTAGTGTCGAGGCAGTGGTAGTTGTAGGCAGTAGTTGTGGTGGTAGCAACACGTCCTGCCTTCACAACACTTACAATTTTTCTGATGTTGTGACACTACCAGCCACATTAGCAACATTCGTGATCGCATCTTTGTTTGTAGAGATAAAATTACCAACTCGACCAAGCGCACTCACAATCTTAGGTATCCAGTCAAATATTCCCGCTACGACAATGGCCCTTTCACCATTTGGAGACCGTCTTCGTCTCACCACAATGACAGACATGTTTCTATACACCACATACATGAAGTCTTATTGTTATAGTTTCACCACGAAGGTTCAATTGTTTGCCACTATGGTGGGTTTAAATGCAACAGGCCAGTTTGAAAGGCTTCTGATCAATGGGTCAACAGGCCTTTCAACCAGGCATTTCATTGGCTAAATGAAACAGGCAACAAGCATGCAACAAGCCAGTTTGAAAGTGTCTACATGGTAGTACACACAGACCTGACCGCATAGACTGTACTTGTAGATAAGGGGCATTATTGAAGAGTAGAAGACAATAATGTAAGTTGCTGTTCCCCAAAATCTTGGACAATGCAATCAAACTTTGTTTAAAATCATGTTGAACCAGATTTCAACTTATGCATTGGCTCTGAAACATGCTGAGCAAAGCTGAACTTCTGGACAAAATCTTTAAATCAAATAACAGAAGTGGGGCAGTAGCGGGTGAAAACTAGTTAACTTTTATAAGTTGCAGAAACCTCTTGCATTGAAGAAATTCTGTGTAGTATAAAAATTACGGACGTGAGGAGGTAATGACCCTAGCCTAGGGTGGTAGAAGAGCCAGCATCAGTCAGCCACGGACATGGTTAAGTACTTATACATAAAAATGTCTAGGCAACTTCAATATCACAATGTGGTATCCGGAATGACACTGGATAAATCCAAGATTTTATTGCCTTTTACTCTTCAATAAAGCGCCTGCATAACAGAAAATTAATTGAAAGATTTTATAATTTATAAAGCTAACCAAATCAATTTCTGACATTTTTTTATTATTTTGAAGTGATTCTCTACATTTGAATTTAGTATAATTATCTGTTTCTTCAAATATTTTCAGGACTAGAAAGATCTGCATTTGATAACAAAACGGTCTCATTTGAGGAGCATTGCCAACAGGAACATAATGTATGGCACTATCTGTACTTTATAGTACTTATAATAGTGAAAGATCAAACTGAGTTTACTGGACCAGAAAGTTATGTTTCTTCCATGATTAAGGTGAGTAACTAGCTTGTCTTAATGACAGGGCAAGTTAAATTAATAAAATCACAATTCTTCCTTCAGTTGGATATGAAATTGATATTTGCTAGCATTACTTAACATGATTATTGATCACAACTAGGATGTTGAATGCCCCTATGCCATTACAAGGCCCGGCCTGTTAGGTAGTTAAGAAACTGATTCTGAATAGAAGTGGATGTTTTAAGGGTAGGCAAAATGTATGCAGCAAAATAACTATCTACTCACAGTGAGTTTATATTAATTATGTTGACTATGTGCTTCTGAATAATTCTGCTAAAATTAATTCCCTTTGGAAGTCACTAAGTCTGGTACTGGCCAATTAAGCCATTAGTTAGTGCAGGTTCTTTGGGATTAGACCTGCTATTCAGTTGGTATTAGGCTTGGCTATTACTCTTATCTTCAAGTGGTATCATACTAGCTGGCAGAATTGATTCATGTAAGGGCCCCATCACACTGCAGCTATGCTCACAACAATAGCCCGAGGCTCAAGAAATGTTGCAGAACATGGTGAGGTCCTGGTCAATTACTGTTTTTAATAGACTTCAGTGCTGTTACTAGGACATTGCCAACAAGGTGAGACATACCTCTCACCTCGTTGGCAATGCGCCCAACACCTCACCACGTTCCATGCCACGCTCAACATCACACTGGCATCACGATTGCCCTCTTCTATTCTATTCTGTTCTATTTACGGATATATAATAGTGTCTTCATTGCGATCGCATTATGTGCAAACGACAATTTCACTGTGCCTTAGCAATGCTTACCGCGTTTCAGCTGCGCACCAAGCACATTCCTGGTACAAATTATCACGCTGTGATGACGCTCTCATCCCACAGATTGCGATGGCCATGATCATACAAATATTACTTTGCATTCTGAAACTTCTGTACTTGTGAGACAAAGACTTTTTCTGCAATTGCTATGCCAGCAAACGATAAGGTGAGAGGATGTGAGAGGGGTAAGGGGAAAGAGCAAACAATGACTAAAGAGAGGTCTATAGAAGTCCGTCGTTGCATCAAGTGTTGCTCTGGAAGCAGAACCAGCCCAACATCAAGCTTTACAACCTCCAGCATATGCCAGGTACAGGATAATGACCTACCAGTGTCACGAGCAAGATGAGTGTCGCCAACAGTCAGCCAGAGAGGCAAGAAGACATTCAGTTCCCTAATAGAAGAAGCAAAAGAGGAGCAGAACATGGTGTGTTGGCTGGAAGAAAACCCTGTCATCTAAAACAAGAGGACGAAAGCCTATAAAGACACGAAGAAGTAAGAAAGCCTCTGAGGAGAGAAATACGCTTATGGAAGAAGGATGCTTGATCCTCCAGTTAAGACTTGAAGCGATCATAGTGACCATAGAGAAGTCATCTGTCTTCCGAAAGCCACATTCAGCAAGATCTTATTGTCCTCTACTGCAGGTAACACGTAACGCCCATGTTAGGCGCTGCACAATCGTATTACAAACAGGTTGAGCTTGTTAGCGACGCACCATGGTCATAGCAGGAGTGCTGTCAGGTCGCAAGAACATTGCTGTGAGTGTGATGAGAACGTAACAACATCGTAAGCCAATTTGTACGACATCCAATATGCTTGCACCACAATCTTTAAGTTCCTACTATGCTCAAGTCACGTGGGTACTATGCTCGCCCCGTCTGTAACAGACTGTCAACGCGCTCTGTGCTGTTTTTGAGTGTAATGAGATCGGAGCCTCGTGTGTCAGAGGTTTAAATGACTTATTTAGCTTCCTGGTAGGAGCCATAATTGGCTTCTCTTGGAGTAAATGGTGTTGATTAGACAATTGTCAATTGAATTATTGGCTAGATATAATGGCTTTGTTACCATTTCAATCATTCTTATTATTAATATTCTTGTAATCATAATTATTATTATCCAATTGTTTTTATTATTATTTGTTGCAGAAGTAGTGATATGAGTTATTCTCTGTGATTATTTCATGTAGATTGGGCCTACCATTCATCTCGTATTAGGATGGATACTAGTTGTATAGGATCATTATCATTAGTTTGTATTAGGTTAAGTTATTACCTGGTATCAGTAAACCAGCTTGCGCTTGTTTTCTGCTATTCTTTCATGCAGAATAGGCCTGGCATTTAAAGAATTAAAGAAACCTGAGAATCACAGATAAGCCAATGCTACCTACTATGAGGTAGTCAGTATCATTTAATATAAATTAAGAGTTACATTACAAGAAATCAATATTGCCTTGATAGATAGATGACTTATTAGATGGCTAAGGCATTTGCTGAACAAGGCACTTATCCTGCTTATTTTACACTAGGCAAGTGGACTTGTCAAAAAAGAAGCAGGGTGTTAAAAATCTATAGAAATACTATAAATTTACTAAGCCACAATGAATTTTGTATTCATGATTTCTTCCTTGCATTGCAAACCACTCGTAGTGGATACAATTTATAGGAGTTTCCTAAATGACCAACCTCGTTCACGCATGCTCATGCAAACACACACACTCACACAGGAAACGTGTGACGGCCCGTAATGCTCGGTGTACGCTGAGTGAGCAGGTTTGACCCTCATACGGGGAGTCACTATGTAGGAACCTTGAGCAAGTCCTTCGTACACAATTGTTCTGCAGTACAACTGCAGTTGCGCCATCTTGAGGCGTGTGCACTTCTGAGCAAAAAATTTTGGAAGAAGGGCAATGTAAAATTTCAGAACAAATCAAAAAATGAATAAATAAATATTTCAGTCTTCTGCTGACGAGCAGGTTTGTGACATGGGTGATTTTTTGTTTCTCCTCCTTTCTCTTCAACGGCAATCTTGATTCTTGAAATTTTATATCGCCCTTCTTCCAACATTTTGTGCTCTGAAGTGCACATGTCTCGAATGCACAATTGCAGTTGTACTGCAGAGCAATTGTGTATGAAGGACTTGCTCAAGGTCCCTGCACAGTGACTGATGCCTCGGACAAGGGTCGAACCCGTTCACTCAGCGCACACTGAATGTTACAGGCCGACCGCCCTAACCAATCAGCCACCGTGCCACACGCAAATAACTGACAAATATTGACAAAATCACACAAAAGCAGCAAATGACAAAGATCGCTCCTTTAAGACAGGTACCAATCCCAAGACCATTCCTGTAAGACCAATGCATCTGATACCACGACCAAGACCAAAGCGTTAGAGACCAAGACCAAAGCGTTAGAGACCAAGACCAAAGCGTTAGAGACCAAGACCAAAGCGTTAGAGACCAAGACCAAAGCGTTAGAGACCAAGACCAAAGCGTTAGAGACCAAGACCAAAGCGTTAGAGACCAAGACCAAAGCGTTAGAGACCAAGACCAAAGCGTTAGAGACCAAGACCGGGACCAAGAAAACTCTCACAGTGAATCAGTCTCGAGTCCTACATCAATGAAGACGGGTAAATGCAGTTGTCTGGTGCATTCCTGCACTACACCGTGAACTTGAGGGGTCAAGCAGACTCTGCCGGGGGTTGACCAGAGACTGGAAGCTTGGGGTCATAAGAAAAAGCAACCCCCAGTGCCCAAATAGCAGTTTTTTTACATGAAGTCAATAAATGTTTACAATAGACAAACTAGACTTAAAAATCAACAAATATTATCATACTATTATCGAGTGTTACATGCATATCAAGCTGGTATTGTTATAGATAACCTAATTTAATGGTTAACCTAATTAAATTTTAGTTAAAATTTAGTTGAAAGGTGGTCAGTGCATTAACTACATTTAACTGACTCAGAGCTATATAAAAATCTTGACGACAGGACTTTGATGCAGAGAAAGAATCAATAATATCTTTAAAATCAAGGCTTTGAACGATTTCAGATTCAATGTCCATAATTGCTAGGGTGCTTAATCTTGCTTGACCTATGGTTGATCTGACAGCATTTTTAATGTGTTTGAGATGACTTAGGCCTATTAATGATAATTTAAAAACCAAATTGTAGGTTGAATTCATTCATCAATTTTAACATCTGCGGTGGTGTTTTCCTTGTTGTCAATGATCGAAGTTCTTTCAGAAATGTTTTCCATTGAATCCACTGTAGTTAGATTCATTGGTGGCATCATCCGAGTAAAATTCCACAGACAACTTTGTTTTCTATAGAACCACTACAAGGTTCGGATCTTTTAACAAATTGATCGATTGTGCCACGTTGACATTCTGCTGCCTTTTCTTATGGTGCTTCTGTGAGCCAGATTCAAATTTATTCGTTGTTAACTATGGTGGGATTAATTATTTAATTTTCTCTAACTACTAACTGTAATTATATCTATCTTTTATTGAAAATTTAGACTTGTGATTAATATAATAACAGTCCCATTGAGCAAATAGAGTCAATGTGTAACTAGGCCAAACTATCAAATCGAGCCAAAAAGATTTTGTTTATGGGTCAATTCTAGCCTAGGTGCAATATTACTTTCAAGTCTATGAACTATCTTGTATTTTAGCCAACAAATTGTCAATTCTTTGTCAATTTGACGGTCGGCCCACTAAACTTACGAGTAGGCCCATTTCAATTGAAACATTTGCAACATGGTTAATGTGGCTTTGCTTGCTTATCATTAAGTGCATATTGTTCCTAGGTTATGTTTCACTTTTAAATAGTTATACTGTTTTTCAAAGATCTTGAGATTGTTGATGTGAAGAATTCATGTCGCTCCGATACATATACATAATATCTGGTCGATGTAACTCAGCATGGAGCTCTACGTAGCAATCTCAGTTTTGACAAATTCATGTAACCAATTAGCCCAGCTGCCCCACTCTCGTCATCGGACCATCTATGGTTCCATTGATAGAAAAACCTAGAGCCGCCACTAGCATCAAAGAATAGAGGCACATGAAAGCAGCAAATATCTAGAGATGAGTGTGGAAGCTCATATCATGTCTGTTAGTGAAAGAGACATTGATAGTATTTATTCTCTCGATAAAATAAATTAGGTACCAACAAGTTCAAGAAGAGAGACAAGTGCAGGAAAGAGTAATTGAGATTTGAAAGTTATTAGAATAGTGGTCTTAGCGATTGGCCAAGAAATGTCAGAAACGAGTATACGTTAAACGACGATACCATCGATCATGGCAATTTCTTGGAAATTTTGTTACTCCCTTGCTTATGCAACTTCTTAAGGCTGGTATCATCATCATTACAGTAAGAACCTAACAAATTGATTCATAACTTGAAATACATTCTTAATATTTTTTATCTAATTAAAAATTATATTTTTGCCTTATCATTTTTTTTTACTATTGTTGTAATTTGTAAAATGACCCATGACTTGGCAGGCTTCAGACTTGGATGGAAAAAATGCATAAGGAAAATAAAATTCAGACAGGACTGCTTTTTATTTCTTTTTCCGGACTGCCCAAACACACCAGTCCACCTCTGACTGTTGCGACATGTCACTAGCAGACTATATAAAGAATATTCATTAATCTGTACAAGTTTAGTTTTTCACAGCAGCGTCTGCTTTCCAATGGGCTTTCGTTAACAAATTATTGTATTCATAGTTACTTATAACGTAAACTGAAGGAAGGAAATTGTGTGCAAATTGTAAATTCACTTAGGTAGTTTGTTAATGTGGTCAGTTTTAGAATACTGAGAGCATTATATTTCTGATCAGTACAGAAGTTTAAGAATCTTCCTGCAATAATGTGGATAGCTTATTTGTGGATCAGTATACATCTCTTCAACCATTGTGGGTCATCAGACTGTTGGACAGCCAAATGAATCAAAAACAAGTTTGCCAAAATTTGGGCAAGTTTAGTTGATAAGCACTTTCAGAGCCGTATTAACCCATGGCAAGACCCCTAGGCTTCGATCTTTGGGCCCCTGGAGGCTTGACATCCCTAATGCCCTTCCCAGTTTCCCCCGTGAATTTCACGCTTTCCTTTCGTACAATTCAATATAATAATATTGTAACGGTTTAGGGGTACGCTTACCTAGTGTCGGCCTGCTGTAGTGTCTGCCTGTTGTGTACACCCGTCTACTGTGTTCTTTCTACTGTGGTATCTACCTGCTGTATATGCTTATCTACTATCTACTGTAATCCATCTACTATCTACTGTAGATATCTACTATCTACTGTATCCTATCTACTGTACTCTATCTACTATCTACTGTGTATTATCTACTATCTACTGTAGATATCTGCTATCTACTTTACTCTATCTACTATCTACTGTGTATTATCTACTATCTACTGTAGATATCTACTATCTACTGTAGATATCTACTATCAACTGTATCCTATCTACTGTAGTCTATCTACTGTGTAGTCTCTACTGTCTACTGTCTCCTATCTACTGTGTAGTTTTTACTGTCTACTGTCTCCTATCTACTGTGTATCATCTACTATCTACAGCAAATTAGTATAAATGGAGAGTTCGCCTGGAAGATCAGAATCATGGTCGTCGCCTGGGAATCGTCGTCGTCTGGAGATTGTCATCGGGGAGCCTTGTAGATTCGGCTTCGGCCTTGCAGTCTCGGCGCCTAGGAAGCACGAATAGTCGTCGTGGCTTGCGATAGTCGCTGTCAGCCACATCAGCCATTGTAGTCGCCGTCAGCCATTTACGTAGCATAGTAGTCGCCGTCAGCCATTGACGTAGCGTTGCAATTACTCGTTAGTTATCGACGTAGGGCGTATTGAGGGGGTGAGATACGGACTGTTTCCGAATGGGCGCTACAGAAGTATTGTTTTCCGTTGTATATTAAAAGAGGATTATCGAACAAGCGTGTCTTATTCTCGCGTCACCAAGACGGTTATCGAACAAGCGTGTCTTATTCCAAGCGTCATCCAGAAAGGAGCTATATAAACCTTAAATGGTTAGTCTTCACAAACCACTGAAGCCTTACTCAGCGGACTGCAATTCGAACTACCCCCACATTGGACGGGGCTGCAAGTCGTCATCCTGGTCACTGTCGAATAGGCCCCGTTCCGTTACAATATTACAAATGAAATTATAATTGGAGCAACAAAGAAAACAATATTATTGTGTCAGAAAACCATTAATTAGCATGAAGCAAAGCAATACCAAATTACCGGTAGGGCCTATTATAATCTCTCGACCGTCAAGCATAGGCTGACGATGAGGTTTTCACAAAGTTTCTCCACTTTTCTTTATTCACGATTGTGTCCATTGCTGTTCTCATATCCATGTCCCTTTCATTGAGGTCTTGTTTCACATTATCCATCCAAGTTTTTGTCTGTCTCCCTCGGCTCTTTGTTCCCTCCACTTGGCAAAATAGTGCCCTTGCTGGTAATCTTTCCCTGCCCATTCTTGTTACATGTCCGAACCAGGTTAGTCTTCTTTTCCTGATCTTTATTGTTAGCGTTTCCCTTTGTCCAAGTTCTTCTCTGGTCACCTCATTCAGGATTCTGTCTCATCTAGTTCTTCCCGTGATTCTCCTCAGCTCATTTCTGCCACCAGTATTCTTCTTCATCATCCTTTCATTGACACCAGCACTTGGCTCAGCACTCAGCTCCATACAGCAGCACTGGGGCAACTAGTGTCGTGTACAGCTTTGTTTTTGGTTTTGTCGATACACTGTTTGTCCTCCACATCCTGCTCAGTCTTCTGAATACTGTAGATGCCAGGTCAATCCTGCGGTAGGGCCTACTGTACTGTAAAGTAAAACATATATAGGCTTGTATAGCTATGTTTCTATCTACTTAAACATTTTTCTCGTTAATCTTTCAATAAAATGATCCAGAACATTGTCAAAATTTAATTTCCTGTGCATAGATGGGAAATTAAATTTTCTACATGCATTAATACCAAATGATTGAGCTTTTCGTCTTTCCGACTGGATCACATGTAATTCTTAATACATTTCAGAGCAGAAAAAGACCTCTCTCTCCAGAAGAATTTGTGACAAATCCTTTTGTTGCCGGAGCAGGACGTTTTGGCGCAGCCGTTTTGGCGCAGGACGTTTTGGCTCAGATATCTGATACAATATATAATGTAACACGAAGCATGATCGATGATAATAATTATGCTGAACTGGGAACTGGAATGATGAAAAGAATCATGCTTAAAAAGAAGTGGGATGGATATGAGAATTCTACTCATCGTGGAACCCTTTAAGTCACAATCTTTTTATCAATCTTGCTTCCAAATAAATGGCATTATTTTTCATCAATCCAGCTTCTATTTAAGCATGATTCTTTTCATCAATCCAGCTTCCATTTAAGCATGATTATTTTTGTCAACCCAGCTCCCAGCTTAACAGTATGCTTTTCATTGATCCGGCTTCTAGTTAAACATGATTTTTGTCATCAATGCCTCTTCTACTACCGAAGCTTCCGAGACTTAACCTGAGTTGCCATGTGGTATAATTTATGACACATATAAAATATTTATATAATACATAATATACAATATTATTGTATCAGAGATCTGCACCAAACGTCCTGCACCTAAACGTCCTGTGCCAAAACGGCACTGTGTCAAAACGGCACTGTGTCAAAACGGCACTGTGCCAAAACGGCACTGTGCCAAAACGGCACTGTGCCAAAACGGCACTGTGCCAAAACGGCACTGTGCCAAAACGGCACTGTGCCAAAACGGCACTGTGCCAAAACGGCACTGTGCCAAAACGGCACTGTGCCAAAACGGCACTGTGCCAAAACGGCACTGTGCCAAAACGGCACTGTGCCAAAACGTCACGTATGGTTTTGTTGCTGTTTCCCAAGTTAGGGCCCATCCATATATTACATATGCAAACAAAATCGGATTTTCGGACCCCCTTCCCTTTGTCGTATATTTCGTGGACCCCTTCCCTTGAGCTCTACTTCTCTCCCATTGCAAAGATTGAATAGCTAAATACATTGATTTTGCTGCAGGTTATTTATTTTTGTAAAACATCATACTTAACAGCTTAAATTTGTTGACTGTTATGAAGAAATAAAACACTAACAACACTTGCATTTTTAAAAGTTTTAATGCTATATAAAATTGATTAAGCAGGAATATAGTCGGTGATTGGGTTCTGATTTCAATATTCCATATTGTGTATGTTATAATTAGACAGTTGTGTTTGATCACCATACGCACCCATACGAAAAATCGGCAAAATTCGAAACCCCCTCCCTCCCCTCACTGCATACGTAATATGTGGATGGCCCCTGAGCAGCTAAAAATGGGAGAGCAATTCCAACGTGCTCAGGAAGTTTCCATTGCTTAGTGACCCAATCACCTGGTCATTACCCTGAAAGGCCAGAAATCCTTCAGCTAGGAATTTTATTGAAGCAACTACTTTTCTATCACAGCTTTAGTATAAGCGCTCTTCGGCTTTGCACTGTTCTATTAACAGTGAATTCACAAGGCCAGATGCTTTGCTCTTTGGCACAAAAATCATGGTAGCATCCCTGTGGGCTTTACTGCTGTCATAAGCCACCATGCAACTTCTGGAGATACGAAAATGATATAGCAATCATGGTAGGCCTAGACAGACGACGAAGATCGTGCATGTAATGCCACAAAGATAAAAAGAAATGGATGCAAGACTAGTTCGGTACTTTGGTTGAATTTGAATATCCACCGAAATGACAATATCAATGGATTTGATTAGCATTCAGCAATAAATTTTATGCTACAAATAAAATATCTCACCGCTACCATCATTTACCGGTAATTGCGAAACAGGCCCCTGCTTTTGGTGGGCCCCTAGGCTAAAGCCTAGTTAGCCTTATGGATAATACAGCCCTGAGCACTTTCAAGATAAAAGTTTGTCAACTAAGACCCTTTAGGAACTTAGACAAATTATTTTATAAAATTGGTTTACTGTCAACATACACTTTGTGTTTTTTACAGAAGTGGTTTAAATCATATGACAGTTGTTTTCCGATTGCAGGAAAGGAATTTGGATTGGTTTCCACGTATGAGAGCAATGTCACTTGCAGCGGAAGACAGTGAAAGTGAACAGAATGAGCTTCGAAATCTGCAACTGCAGCTGGAAAATACAAACCGACTTGTGCAGACTCTTTCTCAACAACTTACTGAATTGAAAGAACAAGTAATATCACAACCTCTCCAACATAATTTAATAGTTATTTCTTAAGATAATTTTATTACAATAGGCATTTTAATCACTGTCAGCCAATGTTTGTTAATATGTTGATTTAGACACTTGGGGCGCAAGTGAGTGGTGGTGTTTGGAAGGGCTGTTAGGGGCGAATGAGGTGGCAGATAGAAGGTATTGATAAGACGTTTGATTGCTTGTATTAAGACAGTTACTGCTCTGACTTCCGAAGAATACGGACGGTCGTTTTATATTTTAATTTGTGTACACCAGTTTAGGCACTGTATTTTATGTTGTGAATAAAGAAAATTGAGAAAACAAGAAGACGTGTCTCGATCCTTGTAGTTTGGTAAGCTTAACTGAAGGAAAAGAAAGTTGAAGTTTACAATCACCTTCCATGTATGCTTCAATTTCTTGTTATTTATGTAAAGAAAATGCTCTTGAAATAAATGTAACCGAGTCACTGTACTGAAACTATAACTTTGTTACTTTATATGGGTTATTAACTTATTAAGTTATGATGAGTTTACAAATTTTTCAAGTTATATAAGAAAACCATTGTGAAACAAGATTACAAGCTAACGAATGAACTATGTCTAGTTTGTCTGCTTGGTACGTACTGCATTTCAGCCCTGGCTTTAGAGAAAATTCAATGGAAGATGCCTTTAATAAAGCACTGATTTTAATACTGGCATGCAGTTTTAGAAGGTGACCAAGTTGATATGCCTAGATTTCGTACATTTCGCAGCTTACCTAAGGAAAATGGGCCATCAGATGAGCGCTATCATCACCGAATACCACCCTAGCAGTTCATTTGTAAAGGACGTCCAACAAAAAACCTACTATTTTCACCCCTCCCTTTGTTCGCATTTGTCCCCATTCGACTTGCCCCTCTTCCCCTCGATGATAATCATTTTACTGCATCATTTTTTAATAGACATTTTTTTTTTATAATGAGATTGAATAAAAGCTATGTAAAAAACTGAAATTTTGTAAACGCTTATTTCCATGTAAGCTTCGTATATCATTCTCTCAAATGTGAAGTATAACCTAAAGCTACTAATAAACAATTAAGAATATGACGTAACTACCATTAGATGTGATTTTGGCGATTTAGCATAGTCAAATGCAGACGTCAACATAGTCCAAAACATCACTCCCTGTTCGCTTTCTACCCTACCCCTTCCCGCTTGGTGCAGACGTCCTTTGTGGATGACCCCTAGCACCATGCTGTCTCCTCAGCTTAATTGCCTCAGTTGTGACCTGACATAGGAACCGACAAAGCAGTGTGGCTATTGTAATTGTAATCGCAAAGTCAAAATTTCTTACGCGCTATTCTGAAGCTTAGCACAGGGCATCAAGTTATTCACTGGCAACTATGACACCATGAGCTATTTGTCACTGATTTGCAAGCATATGCAATGGGTCATCCATAATGGATGTTTGCAACAAATGACCTTGTCTCTCTTGTCCGCATTTGGCAGGGCTATTAACAATACTGGAAAAAAGTATTGCAATAACAACACCAATACTTCTTCATAAAAAGTATTGCGATACCAATACCAATACTTTTTATTAAAAGTATTGCGATGCCAATACTTTCAATAGGCTTGCTGAATTCGTTCGTAGCACCCTTCATGCACCGATAGTTATGAGGAATTTCCCATGAAATCGCTTAGGACAATGGCGATGTAGGCCTATATGAAGTAGCCTCCAGGCAGGAGCGCTGTTTGAACACCCTGTGCTGTTATCGCATTTGCAATCTTCGTTTCATTTTCAATATAGACTAACTTCGAAAACACTCAAATTTTAATTAGGCAAGCCACTTCTACCACCGATCACAAAAGGCCTAGGCCTACTTTCAGCCATTTATAAATTAGTTCCGTTCGCACCAAAGATTATAATGGCCGATAAGGAGATTTTTGAAGCGTGACAATTGGCTCCTCATACATGCCTATTTTTTTATTGCGACTTAATCAAGCGGACGAATATATAGGGCCTAGCCTACAGTGGGAAAAAGTATTGATAACGAGTATCGCTGACAGGCCAAAGAAAAGTATCTCGATACTAGCAAAATAAAACTATCGCGATACTCGCTGCGATATTGAAAAAGTATCGGCGATACCAAAGTATCGCGATAAAGTATCGCGATATTAACAGCCCTGGCATTTGGCCTTGCTACATCTCCTTTGCCACCAGATAACCACCATCATCACCAACCACCACCATAGCACCTGTCTCCTCCGATTCTGACCTTACACTGGAACAGACATAAAACCACATAAAAGTATGACTGGCTACAAGACTCCTGCACTGTAGCAGTACATACTCACATATCTTTCTTGGCCATCTCTCTCCTCCTCACTGAAATTCTGCAGCAGTCTTAGTGTATTCTTAACCAGCTGCAACAGTCTCATGACTATAACCAGTGGCGTAGTGAGGCAAAGTGCTGCCTGGGGCGAAGGTACAAAATGTCGCCCGTCTATTATTTCTGTCACTTTATTCTTGTACATATTCCCGAATATGCACAAGGGGAGATAGGCGTAAGAGTAAGACGCCTGTTTTAAGTGTTTTCATTATATACATTATATTATTGGTGCCGAATTTTAGGGATAATACAGGATATGTTGTCAGGAAAAAATGTTATGATGATACAAAAAGAAATTCATGAATTAGTTAGAATTAGTGACTTTTGTGGGCGCTGAGTTATTTTGGGCGCTGAATTATTTGGAGGATTTACATTGCATTACATTGTTAAAGACTAGTTTTGAGCCAATTCCAATTCTAACAACGATATTCAATCTCTTAACATCTCATTGAATTTCCCGCCCTTTCCCGTTTAATTTTCATGTGCCTTAATCATCCATATATTTTGACAAAAAAACATTTTGATGAACCTCGTGCAGCACCTGACCCCATATTTTCTCACATCTTACTGTTTATGCAACAGGGGTGGGGTACTCTTATATAGATTTTTACCTAGGGCACCAAATTACCTGAAGACTGCTCTGATGTCTATAAACTCTAGGTGCCATTCGATCATGTCGATGGTATTTTGGTATATCGTATGTGTTAGTTTTAAGTCGGGTAACACTAAAAGCATTGTGCCAGGTTTATAGACAACAGCAGCAACAATAATCTTGAATGCGACTTATACAACATTTTTTTACCAAAAATGACGCCCCTAGGATAAGTGCCGCCTGGGACGGTTTGCCCCCTCACCCCCCCCCTTGCTACGCCACTGACTATAACTATTGCTAAAAAACTTCTATAGCATTGCCATAATAATGCGCAGGGCATCAACCGACGGCCCATGAAGACAAATCTGAAATCAGATCAAATCTAAGGTCAGTCCTAAGAGACAGAAAGACTATGCTTAATTACCTCTTTGGAATGAACTCCCAAAATATCTTTGCCAATTTCCTCATCCTCCTTCCTAACCTTACCTCTGCTTGCACATTCCTCTGTTAGTTTCCACTCACGACTGAAGCCCGAAATGTTCAAGCTATCCTATTCTAACTCTACTCCTTTGCCACCAGATGACCATCATCACCAACCACCACCATAGCACCATCATGTCTCAGATTCTGACCTGGCACAGAAACAGACAAAACAATGTGGCTATTGTGTACTTGATTTGATATAGCACTAGCGAATCAGCTGGTCTCCGTGGCATGGCTTTGGTGTGGTGCTGAGAAATTTTGACGATTTGCATTTTAATGTAAAGTTACATCAATTGACTTTTCCTTTCTGCTGGCTGCTTTTGCATGCCAAACTAGAATCCACTTTTAAATGTCATCATCATTGCTTTTACTATTTTTCTGCAAGTTTATTTAGAGCGAACGGTCAAATCATTTGCCAGTTTGTCCATCCATCCATCCAATCATCTGACCGTCTATACGTTCATCCGATTCAAAGACATTGTATGCAAAGCATTTCAGTTAATCGTTCATCTCAATTTCTTGTAAGTTTAGACTTCTACTGTGAGTGAGTAGGAGTTTTGGAGTCTTTGTTACCTTGTGGATTTTACCTCATTTTTGGATGGTGTTTGGTAATTACTACTGTTGGACTTGTCGACAAGTGACGAGGATTTTGGGATTCAATGCATATGAGGAGAGTTTGCAGTAGTGGCGACTAACCACCATGGAGGGGTTGTCGGACCTATTCCCTAGATGGTGGTCATGGACAAACCAGGTGGCTTGAAAAACACAGACTTTTTTGTCTACATATCAAAATGGACTGCAATTAGAATGTAGTTTTCATCAGAAGTTTTCATTGATGCCTTGTGCATTATGATTATAGCACTATAGAAGTCATTGAATTGGTTATTGGAGGTACCAACTGGAAAGGTCAGCATGTGTACCTATTCCATCAGCTGTCATTCCTCAGACTTGAAGCAATGATGGCCAGAGGCTGAATTTTCCTATTTGTCCGGGCTGCAGTTGGGAGCGCTTCTGAGTCGTTAACTTGAAAGGGCGCTATATAAATTTATGAATGAATGAATGAATATGTATTTAGCCGTGAAAGCCATCTGCTTAGAATTAGGACCATGACAATCTGCTGCAGCTTGGCTGACTTTGTATATACAGTTTCCCTTTGTGCATTCTAAACTCAATTGCATGAACGCATTTGAGTTTAACATCAGCTTAGACTAGTACATGAGTTACTTAAAAGGTGCTGCATCTAGATAACAAAGTAACTGTTGTAAGACTATATTGTGCTCACTTGTTGTTGCAGATGACAGAGCAGAGAAAGCAAAAACAGCGGATCGGTTTACTGACTCCATCTAATTTAGGTGCCTCAATGTAATGAAAAACATTGTGCTGTAAAGCTTTCTTCAAAAGCATAATCATTTCAAGAAGGACCTTATGCAATAGCTGTCAATTTCTTTCAGATGGAACTCTGATAACACAAAAAGTACTTGACAAAGTTGACAATTTAACATCAGCTATTTGAAACATTGCAATACTTTATGACAGTTATGCATATATATCCTTATATTAATACATCATTCATAACCTGGTGTATCAAAGAATATTTTTAGAATAAAGTCTTTTTGCATAAGTGTAGTATCTGCCCACTAAAAAACTAATAGGAAATGTGACATATGTATATTTATGTAGGCATCCATGTATGTATGTATGTATGTATGTATGTATGTATGTTTATGTCTTGTCTAAATTTATGTAGGCATCCATGTATGTATGTATGTATGTATGTATGTATGTATGTATGTTTATGTCTTGTCTAAATTTATGTAGGCATCCATGTATGTATGTATGTATGTATGTATGTATGTATGTATGTTTTTATGCAAAGTTACAGGGCAAACAGGTACTCTAAAATGTTGAACAGTGATCATGTGACACATACATGCACCTCGCATGGCACATGCAATGTAATCGAGCATTTATATGGCATCCCTTCAAGATATCTACTCAGAGGTGCTCTCTGTGCTAGTCTATTTGACGTTAAATGTCTTTACTCCCAAATATTTTTACATCAGTAAACTGAAAGTCACAAATGGCTGGCCCACCCACGGATTCCTGTCGACAGTTGCCATAGAAATAGCGCCAGCATGGCAAGCAATAATTCTGTCATGTATAACTCAGTTGGTTGGATAGGAATCCCTAGGAGGGATGATAAGTGTCCAGAAACAAATTAATACATACATGTACATTGCTACAGTGGCATCACTATGGATGGTGTCACCCCACATGGAACCCCTCATTTATGGTTACCAGACCATACAGAATCCTTAGTAGGCCATAATGTTTATTGTATACTAGTGATACTTGTAGGTCTAAATCGTTATCTAGCCCAAAATCTTACGTGCCTTCCAAAAAAATGGAATAACGCTCTAGCAAAAATGAAAATCTTTGCAAAAAGTTCACATGCCAATCACTAGGTAAACATGGTTATTTTCAGCACACGATTTGCTTTACATGTATATGTAGAACGCCTCACCTCTTGCCACCTCACAACAGGTTTTCCACTCAAAACTGAAAACATAGCTTTTTCACAAATCCTATCCTGAATCATCCCCTTTGCCCTGCCATCCTCACTGTTTCAACTCCAAACGCCATCCGCCTTAGCCGTCTGTCTGTCTGCCTGACTCTCTGAGTTTTGACCCCCTACCTATCGATTCTGTTTTGATTAAGCGCCTGTGAATAAGCTGGTTCCTGCGACTTGGCTTTGGTGGGCACGGTAGAAATGCTGAGACTACGATATTCTGATACTTAAACATTTTTATTTTCTAATAACACATTCGATATAATAACAACTGCCATTTTCATTCGTATCTTCTGAAGGTAGTGTTAATTTTAATATGCAAATCAGGCGCTTTTGATATAGCCAAAGCCTCGCACAATGAAATACTCATGATCAGGCGAATTTCACGGGTTAAGAGTGCAACAGCTGAATTCAAAATTCAATCCCAGCTGCAAGGCTTGTTCCAATATAATTATTCATTCAATCATTCGTTTTAACATTTATGTAGCACTACTTGGTCTACTTGGAGGCGCTCAAAGCCCAACCACGGCAATACAAATCAGTCTTGAGCAAGTTATGATAAAAAGGCGAATTACTGGGTAATAATGACGAAACTGACAGCAGCACGTTATAAGGTTGAAAAAGTAGGTCTCTGTAAGCATAGACTTTGAGCATCACATAAATTGATGCACTGTATCATATACATGAAAGATAAGGTTATGAAATCTTGCTTGGTACCTGTAAAAGTTAACATAAAATTAATGAATTATATGAAATTCTGCAAAAACGCTTTTAAGACAGTCATTTTGGTGTCACCCCTCTGATGGTGTCACCCGGTGTGGTCCGCACCTCCCTAGTGACGCCAAACTCATTTTGAACAATATGCACCTAGCATAAAGTTGCATCATAGCTCCTAGCTTGTGACTCCATCAAATGCATGCCATGACTAGCATAGTCAAACTAGCATGGCACTCCCTCACAACATACTCCTCAGTGTGTTTCCAACCCAATGATTAAACCAAATGTATTTCAAGAACTCATTGAGTAGAGAAAATCCAAAGTAAGGAAAGACAGAATAGGGAAAGACCAATTAGCTCAATTGCAGTGATAGGCAACCATTTCCACAATGTTGGACTAGCAACATTGTGGAAATGCTTCTAAGCTAGAGTGTAGAAGGGAATGATGAAATAATCCTTGACAATAGACTCGAAGGGTTTATTTATAGCCACAACTGGATGAGATCTAAGAACAAATAATCTGACTTATTAATAAACAATAGCTGGAAAAAAATGTTCATTGACATCTATGGAGATAATATGTTCTTGGTGAAAAGCATTCTGTGCACATCATTTGATAGGCCAACATCTGCAGCAGCAGCAGTACCTTGTCCTATCTCATTCCTACGAGTATAATACAATGGAATGTGTGCGATACGTCCAGATGACCACACCTACCAAAACAGAACAGAACATAAGAAATGAAGCATCACATGCAGCAGGAAACTGTATCCATTGCAAACAAGTATTGCATTCTATTATATCTATAAATTTCTACAGTATACTAATTATAGGCGCTAGTAGGGTGCAGTCAGAAAATCACTGATAGTTTAGTATTGGCAGGGAAAGCATGTGGAAAGAATAGGTTGTGTACTGATGTCAATCAATCAAACAATCAATCAAAAATACTTGATATAGCACCCCTTCAAGATATCTACTCAGAGGCGCTCCCAGCCTAATCCTCGGCTGAAAGGACAGTTTTAAGAGAGGCGTAAAATGAAGATGAGGAGTTCTTAGGTAGGAGACGGAGCTCTATGGGAAGTCCATTCCAGATTGTAGGTCCCACGACCAAGAAAGCCCAATTCTGCATTATGGAAGTGCGTGCAAAAGGGACGATCAGGTAGCCATGACATGCAGAGCGAAGTGGTCGTCGACCACTACTGGCAGTGATAGGGCGACAGCTCCTGCAAATAAGCAGGTGCAGTACCGCCAAGGCAGCGCCAAACTAAGGCAGATATCCTAAATGAGATGCGCTGGGGTAGAGGCAACCAATGTAGGATATCCCGCATGTACTCGGATACCTGACCTGTTCTGGAAATCCCACCAATCAGTCGCGCAGCCGCACGCAAAACCCGCTCCAAACGCCCAATCAGAACTTGGGGGAGCCCAGCGTATATTGAGGAGCAATAGTCAAGGCGACTGGTAACAAAGGCATGAACCAGAGTAACTCTGGCGCTGAGGATAAGAGAGCGAGATATTACTCGCAATTGGTGAAGCTGGTAAAAGCAAACACACACACACACATACATACATATACGCATACATAATGCATGTAAACCAGTGTTGGATTTAGCGTAAATAAAACAAAGTATTTGAAAAAATAGTTATTTGTGAGGACAATAGTATATTGTCAGGATAGTTGGAAGGGGTCTGCAGAATTTATTTTATATGGCACCTGTAGAAATGTTGGTTGTTAGACGTAGCAATTGTGTGGCTTGCTAAGTTATGCTAACGACAGCTTGCTAGGGCCGTGGTTTAGTCTTTCCTTAAGCTGTTTACTGCTCATGAGGAAATTTTTTTAACTTTTTACACAAATCGGACATTAGCCTAGCAAACTGCAACCAAAGCAGGACCTTTCAAGAAGGGTGTTATTTATACCAAGCCTGGAAGATGCAACGAAACGTGTTTTTATGACACCTGCCCCTCAAAGTCTATTCTCTATCTAGAACAACAATGCTTCAAACAGTTTCACACTCAGCATCAATTATTCTAGGTCCCCTACAGTATGCCAATTATGCAAATGCACAAAAGGAACATTGTTTTTTTAATTCTTCAACCAAAGGAATGTAGAAAACATGAAATAAAAAATTTTTAAATATCAAAACTTTAGGCTTATATTTTTTGCGCCTGGCTAATAAACGTGTCAGCAGTCAAAGTGTTAACATATACATACACATGTATGTGCATACAATACATGAACATGCCAATATAAGCATATGGCTAAAATAAGACCATCAAATGACTTTTAAAATGGCCAAAGTTAACTGTAGTGGCGTTAATGGTTATCTCCTAATTGTCATTTAAAACAAATAGACAAAAAGCAAATAGTACAGGATACAGTAAAACTGACTTACAATAGTCAACAGTGAACCACCAGCAAACTTTGGCTTGAAGCTAATAATTGAAGCAGATTCATCAGGACGACCACGAATAAATCCTCTGAAAAAACACAATTTATCGATAAAATGAGTTTAAGTTGTAATAAGATATTTAATACAAGCCTGCCATGCCATGCAATATTTGATTTATCAAAACAATAAAACATTTGATCAAAACATCATTTGGAATATGTTTGATGGCAAAGTGTGAAACTCGTCATTGTATATTTAAAAATGCATGATGTACAAAACCTTTAAATAAAAAAACACTTTTTATTGGTCTCTCAAAAGTGCTGCAGAAATTTACCATTAAATTGTCAGATCAAAAAGTGTATTTTACCAATGAAATCTAATTACTTATATAGCCCCGTTGGAAAGCAAAGAACTGATGGAGAGAGTTACGACGGAAGGGACATCTGAAAATGTAAGCCCAAAAACTGAGAAAAAGCACAAGGACCTTGGCAAGGCAAATGTTTGTGTGTTTGTTACAGTCAATTTAATGTTCATTGCCAGCCATAATAACTTCAGAGCATCTAGATATAAAGTGAGTATGTAACTGGATTGCTGAAACATGCTTATGGACAATTTCACACTGAACTCTAACTTTGAGAAGATGAGTGAGTACACACAGGCATCACAGAATCCTTCACGATTTTGCACAGTCTCCAAAGGGAAATAGTCATAAAGGATTATGGAAGAAGTTTATTACTAGCCACACAGTATTGAACATCACCAAAAGTGGACTGAGATGTGGAACTGACAAATGAAAGAGATAGTTGCATACAATTGGTAATTACCAATCAGTAGCAAATTCAGTATATCATACATTCAGACCACCGTGCTTTTGACTCTCCTCCCACCGCGACAATTTCACACCTGCTCTTCATTCTCTACACTGACTTCCTGTCTGTGAGTGTATCTGCTTCATACTGTCACTCTTCATGTACAGAGCACACAAAGATCATGCATGTCTTGTTACTATTGTTGCTACCATTTTACATACCCAGAGAGCAAAGTCACATGCTGAAAACATGCTTAGAATATGACAATAGTCCCATAAATTACGGGTTCCATAAGTCCTACATATGGGCCAATATGTCGGATATAAAAAGCCTTTATTGGAACAGAGTATCTTGAATGTTCTTCATTCTGCAACAGGAAACAATTGACAACTGAAATCTGTGATCCAGGGCATTCACCAAAGTAGACCTCAGTTTGGATGTTGATCATATTTAATCATTTCACGGACCTTGATAACTCCTAATGTTAATGTGGGCAAAAAAAGAGCATTTACAACGGCTAGCTAGCCATTTCAAAATTCGCTTACACTAATTTCAAGGTTTTAGAACAATCCAATATTTTTGTTGTCGACTACGTGTAGACACTTTACCTACAATTCCGAGGTCTGTTGTACAAGTAGTAAAAAATTCAAACTGAACATTAAGCTACTTGTGTAGATGTCTTAAAATATTTAGCTATCATATACTGTAAATAATTTATAGTGTGATATTCACAGGCCGATGCCAAGGTTTGAGCCCGCAAAAGTTCAGAGTGACTGGTAAAACTGTTTTCTGGACTATTATTAAGATTAGTATTCTTCAGCAATAAAATTAAAGTTTTTAAGCATGTTATTCCATTTAACGTCTTAATAAATTGAGTTGTTTATAAAAACAGAGTATCGGCCTTGGTCCATCAGTCTCAGTCTTGGACCTCTCGGTCTTGGTCTTGAGTTTTTGGTCTCGTGCCCAACACTGCCCAGATGATGATGATGATGACCAAGGCAAAACTGAAATAAGTATACTATTTAGTGAAGCAAATATACCTACACAGGAATTACTTCAAATGTTGGTTCAAGTCTTGTTTGAAAGAGAGCCACAAACTGAGATGATGGACCTAATCAATGTACACAGGAACATTGAAATATGAATACATATGTATAAAACAAATAAGTATTGTATTGTATTTGAGCATTTATAAAGCGCCTCTAGTAGGCTGAACTGTTCAGAAGAGCTGCCAGTGCGAAAGGCACCACAAGAAAAAGAAGAAGTAGGTTTTGAGAAAAGCAAAAGAGGACGAGAGACTGCCAGATAGAATTTTAGAGCAAACAGATGGCGAAAGTGCATTTCACAGAGAGGGACCAACCGAAGCAAAAGATCGAGACTGAGCCATAGCTGTTCTAGTTCGAGAAACCAAAAGGTCAAGTCTATTGGATGAGCGAAGTGGACGGAGGGAGAGGGAGGAAGCTGAATGAGGCCAAAGTGTTACATCAGCCAAATATCTTTGAGCAAGACTCCGCTGAGCCTTGAAGATTAGAATGAGAATTTTAAATTGTATACGAACATGGACAGGGAGCCAGTGAAGTTCAAACATAAAATAAAAATAATGAAAGAAAAAAGAAAACTTAAATCAATATAATTTAGCTGTATGATGTAAATTAAGTAATCACAAATGATTAAAGTCTGAACATGACAAAATATCTGAAAAATGCAGAAATTTATAAGGCATGGAGCACAGACATTACCAGTAAAAGCAATGGCTAATCTTTCACCATTAGAATCCCATGTCATTTCTCGAACAGGACCACCAATGCTACAAACACAAAAGATCATATTTTACCACTCTGCTTTGCACAAGCATATTCTGTTACCAAATCTGGAGACATAACTATGGTTAAATATGCTCGATAAATACGCTTCTGAATAGCTAGTACCGTAAGAAGCGCTATATAAATAACCAGATACGATACGGCTTTCCCGCCTCAGCTGGTCCAACTACTAAGGAACTTATACAGACAACAACGGGCCAATGTCAGGACGGATGGTCATACTTCGGCATGGTTCAAAGTCAAAAAAGGAGTTCGGCAGTGATGCAACCTCTCCCCGTGCTTGTTCAATATTCTAGCAGAGCAAGTGATGCGAGAGGCACTAGATGACTTTCCAGGGGATTCAAGATTGGTGGAAGGAACATCAACAATCTCAGGTGCGCAAACGACGTCCTCCTGTTAGCCACGTCATCGGAAGAACTACAGGTGCTTGTGAATCACGTCGAAAGTGCTGCAGGAGAGCATAGCATGGTGATTAATGCCTTTAAAAAAAATAATGACTAACACAGAGAATGTACTTAAGATCGAGGTGGACAAAGCAAGGTGAAATCAAGGCTGGCCATGGGGATGGTAATTATGGTCAAGTTGATGAAAATATGGAAGAACAACTCTGCAAGCAATAGGACTAAATTACGACTGATTGGAGCTCTGTAGTAACATATGGTTGCAAAGTCTGGATGTTAAAGAAACGGGAGGAGAAATGCTATCAAGCGTTTGAAAATAAGTGCATTACAAAGATGATGAGAATTCCTTGGACAAAAATGATGACCAACAAGCAGGTATACAAATTGGCACAGGCCAGAAATGAACTGCTGCAACATGTCCAGACACGAAAACTATGCTACTTCGGACATATTACGAGACAACCGTGGGATAACATTAGCGACGACGGCGTTATGACATAACATGACAGCATCTATATCCACTGCCAGAGGTGACTCTGGCAGCGGATATAGCGTTGCTTTTTGCATACTGGTAATCTATATAGAGTGCACTTTGTAGAACCACCTCGTCACACTTGGCTGACAGACCTACAGACATGGAAACATCTTTTGCGTACAATTCGATTGCTTTATTCACCTACCTTCCGTATTCAGAGAAATACGGGGAAAATACTTTTCAGACTCAGGATATGGCGACCTGCGTTGACGTCTCATCTGAACCGCCTTCCTCCTCAAACGGTTCGTTCTGCCAATCGGCCTTCAAAGGAGAGCCACCAGGCAGTTCCCACTTCCGCCTCGGCGCCTGACCCGTCCTTGGACCAATCTCTGCCTGCTGTCTCCAATGGAGTCCGTCTCTCTACCTGGAACATTCGATCGCTACAAAACAAGTTTGTAGCCATGGCTGATGCGACACTCTCGAATGATCTCGATCTTTTCCTAGTCACGGAATCCTGGCACCATTCCTCGATGGATGTGGCAGTGCGTCGCTTCTCGCCACCAGGATATTCTTTCGTCCACTGTCCGCGATCTGATGCTCAGGAAAGAGACAGTCGTGGAGGCGGAATCGTCATCTTTCAATGGACTGCTCTTCCAGTGCGAAGGATAACAATACTCGTTCTCCATGCTACCTTTGAGGTCCTCACCGTGGCAGTCGCATCGCCTCACGGCCCTCTGAAGGATATTGCTTTAGACTTTGCATCGACTATAGATAGTTCTCCGTAGCTGTGCACGTGGCAGGTTACGCTTTGCCAGCGGATGGTACGCACTGAGTCACTGGCCAGATTTGTCGCTACTAATCGGTTTGTACCCCGATCCGGCAAATGGTACATCCAAATACTCGGATTCGGTACTCGGTGCAAATTGTCTACTCGGTTATGCCCTAATCAGAATTAGAATTATGTACTACAAGGTATCTATCTCACTGTGCCTGTAGTACATAAACTATGGTATATGAAAACTATTGGAACAGTCATTCTACCGAGATGCTGTTACTCCGTCTCCTTTCCGACATTTATGGGGCTATCGATAATTCACAGCTTACTCTACTGGCCAGGAATGTGGTCTCGAGACCGCGGTTTTGGTCTCAAGACCAGAAAACTGCGGTCTTGGTCTCGAATGCATTGATCTTGGTCTTGGACTATCGGTCTTGGTCTCGACTGTGTTGGTCTTGGTCTTAAAGGAATGGTCTTGAGATTGGTCTCCGTCTTAGGTTAGCGTTATTGGTCATTTTCCGTATCAGAGCAATTTCTTATATATTTGTCGGCTATATTCGATCATTAGAGACACCAGATGTTTAGACCCTATGCGCTTGTTATCGATTTATGACGTGCGGACCATCTATATATACATGTCGATCATGACATCTTGCTTAAGCGGCTAGAGATTTCATTTGGACTATCTGGTAACTTTCTTAGCTGGTTGGCCTCATTTGTCAGGGAGCGCTCCATTTGTGTGGTTCATGAGTATTCCAGGTCCACGTGGGTCCCTGCCCCTTACGGCCATCCTCAGGCTAATGCCTTTACTGCTGTTCAGACAATGAGCCAAACGCTGGATGCCCTCGAGACTTGGATGGCAACAAACCGCCTGCGACTCAACCCCAAAAAACCCAATTTATCTGGCTGGGCGCTTGCCAGCAGCTTATGAAGCTTGATTTAAATGCCATTACTGCTGATTTCCCCCTCTTTGCATTTTCCTCTGTTGTCTGGGACCGTGGAGTCACGTTGGACCAAGAGCTCACCTTTGCTTCTCATATTCACCGTCTTTGCCGTGATTCATATTACCAGTTGTGTCAGCTTCGAACTGTTTCCCACTATCTAACTCCAGATGCCGCAGCTATGTTCACGCTTTCATCACAGCCCGACTGGATTACTGTTGCTCACTGTATGCAGGCCTGTTACAGCAGATTTTGGTGCAAGGGTTTCATCTTCGGCATCTGATGAAAACTCACAATTGGGTGAATTGAGCCCAATCCCGCCCAATTACTTTAGACCTTGGCCGTACCTCATGCGTTCGAGATAACATGTTGTTCGTTAGCTAATAACTATTAACCACCCATCCAAGGCAGCTTTTAATCGCGATTAAAATTTTTGATCGCGTTAAACGTCCAAATAAATTAACGTGTTAATTGCGTGCGTTAACTGCGATTAATCAACAGCCATAGAAATTATTAAAAATATTTGCTTTCAAGTAATATATCTCCTGAAACGATTGATTAAAGTAAAGAATTTCATCACCCTCACCAGATGGTACCTTCGTCAGTCTGCCTATCGACAGACATTAGGTCAATGGCCGCAATGACAGTCTTTGTCAGAGACACATTTGAAACTGAATCACAGTTAAAGGCGAGACTGTATACAACAGGTTCATTTGCTATGCTGAAGAGCAAAGTCTTGCTGTCAGAGCTCCAACATGCATTCTGTCAAAAATAAAATATATCATTATATATAAAAAAAATACAAATTTAAGCATGTAGGTACAATACATTGATGCACACATAAAATACAACTCTATACTCTACAATTAGAATGAGTCCAATAATGTTTGAGTAACGTTGTAACTGTTGCAAATTGGAAAAAGTATGGGTTTGAGCCAAGACCATTACTGTGTCAGTAAACTAGCACTGCACTCACAATTGCTCAGTAGCATCAAAGCCCTGTAATTATTGTAGAATGCGATCAAGGTAGGTTGGCCGTGCAGAAAGAAAGCACGATAGTGGTTGCAGCACCAGTAGATAGAGAGCGAGCCACAGAGCAAAGTTGGCATAGTTGATAGACGCATGTTTGTGCAGCATGTGTTCTCAAGGTTTAACTTAGTCCCTTTTGGCTAGTTTGGTGAAAATGTCAAGATTTACAGAGTCTATGTAAGCAAACACATCAACTTATACACGAGGTCATAGACTTTTCCCCTTTCAAAGATAAAACTTAGGGGGTCCACTTATCTACAAGACAGTCAACTTGAAGATGAGTATAAACGATACCTCATATATGAACTGGATCAGATTTGGAAGTTGCTTTAATATGTTCTAAAACATACATAGTGGAATCAAATACAACAACAAATTCAGCTGAACTAATGCAGCTGATGAAGGAATTTAAGCTCATTGACTGACCTGACATCGTCCCAACAGTTTCGTCCACTTCTCAGAAGACCAAGTCATGCATTCAGAAACTCTAAAAAATGCAAATTTAAAAATTAAGTTTTCTAACAATGCTCATGAAATCATCCAAAATGAATTATAATGTTAGAACAGTGTGCTTGACAGCACCCAGGTGATTCCAACGGCCTCAACATTGCTCAATTATTTGCCCAGCTATTTTTCTATTTTCTCATCAGGAAAATAACAACTCAGTCAAATCAAAAATATAAGACTGATGCAAGCATAAAGAGTCATCGCATTTTCATGTTGATGTGACCCAATGATTTGAGACAGTGTAATGAATCTGAACAGTTACAGAAGAATTATCCACTTGTGCTTAAAACCACCTGGAAGACTGAAATAAAACCGTTGGCTCCAATTCACTAACATTCGAAAATTGTATTTTTAGTAGATTCATTCCTATTTCAATATGACGATCAGTAAGCATCATATTCTGTTCAATAATAATATGACCCTGTGGAGTCGAGTATAGCAACCTATGGGAAGGTTCTTTAAGCTGACTGAAACTAGTAGCGTCAACTGAAAAGTTCTAATTTAGCTAACTAAAACTAAAAATATCTGAAAACTGGAACTAAAACTAAACTGAAAAGTAAGAAGCTACATTCGCAAGCTGCCAAAATCACAGTTAATCCGTGATAGAAATAATTTTAACATTCAGACTCAGCACCAGTAAAAGTCCCAACATGCCAATATTATTGTACATATTTTACATTGAAATCAATAATCTGCTGAAACAACATAAAGAGATAATTCGATTATAATCTGAATCGGCATGGCAACAGACCAGGGCTGTACCAAGCTAAAATTGGGCCCTGTGCCTAGCATTATTCTGGCACTCCCACATTTTGTTGCCTATCTAAATTTTGAATATAGGTCTAATATAAAATTCGAACTAGATAGATAATTTTTCGAAGAACTTATTTTGGATGGAAAATAATAAATATTCTTTAAAGAAACTAAATATAAAGAAACTAAATGATCTATAGATATATAATATTGAAGTTGGTTAATTATAACCAAACACAATGTTGGCCAAATTGTTTTAGAAAAAAGCAGACAACTATGGTTGACTGATGACGTAAATTTTGAAAACATGAATGTCATATTAAACCAAAGTTACCAAGCAACAAAACAGAGATAAATGATTCATTATAATGCAATATAAAACTTCAATCATCATCATTATTATTATTAATATTATTATTACATAAGTTTTATATAGCGCCCTTCAAGGCCATCTACTCAGAAGTGCTCCCAGCCCGGTAGGCAATGCGCTGCGGATAAGGGAGCCAGGGCAGGACGTCACACATGTACCTATAGAGACTCAGTCAAACCTTCAAACCTAGGGATGCGGCCTACAAGTCGAGCGGTAGTGCGCAAGACCCTGTCAAGGCATCTAAGCCGACAAGTCGGGAGTCCATCATATATTATGGTGCAGCAGTAGTCTAGTATAATGTTCTATTAACTTTCATATACATGTATGCCTAGGTCCTAAAGGATGTAATAACCACAAAACTGCATGTTTCAGCTGTAATTTTTTTATCTGCGAGTAAAAAATTTTTTACTTGCATTATTTAAAGAAAGAATGAATTCATGGAATAATTAAAGTTATTCCATCTTAAAATTAGCTCCCCTTCTATATTTGCGCCATGTGCCACTGCACCGCTGGCGCCGCTCTCGGTACTGCCCTGCAACAGACAAGTTTACATGAGCAACATAATAGCAGTAGTACTCCTATTGCTATTACAATTATCAGAAACAATTACTTGATTACTTGAATACTTCATTTAATAGTCAGCATAATTTGTTCTTAGGAAAATTATTAATTGAAATGTAAATCCAACCTGAAAACAGAGGAAGGACTGGCTGAGAATAGTTTCGATCCATCAGGCGACCAACGTAAAAATGTAACACCTCCATTACCAAGCCTCCTAATAGGAAAACTGGTATCTAGTGCCACATTCCACACCTATTAACAGTCAGCAATATAAATTCTAGAACACTAATCAAATTCACAATGTAATTAGGCTTTTTCTCTTTGTGATAGCTGAAGGGATCACGCAGCATAGTGCAACAGCAACACAGTAACACATTGGTTGTTGGTAGGTTTTATCCCTGTTTGAAAGATGAAGGGATCACGTAGAATAGCGAAACAGCAATACACTGAGTATTGGTAGGCTTTTTCCTTTTGGGATAGATGAAGGAATTTGCTTTAGAGAGAAACAGCATTACAATGATTGCTAATAGGCCTTTTTGATAGCTGAAGGGATCATGCATTTGAGCTGTACCGATACATCGGCAGCACTCATAATCGGCACCGATTATAGAGATGTCGGCGGCATAGGATATCGGTAAGATAATCGGCGCCGATAGTACAATTTTTTTTTATTTTATGATATTATTTTCAGTCTTTAAGAGCAAAATTATGACAGCAACATCATTGGATCTGTGAAGGACAGCATTCTGTTCAGTTCCCATAGTGTGTGGCTTCAAGGCTACCCATGCAGTAGGCATTGTGGAAAACGTGGGAAACCTGCTGTGCAGAGTGAGTCGTAGTTCCTTTTTAATTACCCTGGGCATAGAGATCTCATCTCTGTCTGGCCTGTATTTTAGGCCAAAGTGGCACATCATAAAAGGCCAAAGTGGCACATCATAAAAGGCCAAAGTGACACATCATAAAAGGCCAAAGTGGCACATCATAAAAGGTCAAAGTGGCACATCATAAAAGGCCAAAGTGGCACATCATTTCAAGCAAGTAAGCAGTGAGCACATGTAATTTCTGCATTGAGACAAAATCCCAAAATCGGAAACCGAGTCACCGAGTCAAGATTTGAGTCCAGGCTTCAACTCCGAGTTCATGTCATTCCTTGCGCTATATAACATACTATATTGAACTGTCGATTTTCAACAAGACCTTTTGTAGAGTTTTTTTGTGTACTTGGATTTGGTCTGAGACTCGGAACATTTGGGACTCCGACTCTAGCAACTCTGGACTCAACTCGGACTCGACTTATGTGGACTCGGACTCGGCTTAGGTGGACTTCACATTTCACAGTCATTGATTTTACTGCAGGCTATTTATTTCTGTTAAGTATCATATTTACCAAGCTTAAATATTTTAACTGTTATGAAGAAATAAAATACTAGCAATACTTGCATTTAAAAAAGTTTTAATGCTACATAGAATTGATTAAGCAGGAATATAGTCTGTGATTGGGTTTACAGTTCTGATTTTAATATTCTGTATTATGGACGTCATAATTAGACAGTTATAATTTACATATACATATATCTTTTCCGGACCCCCTCCCCTCACCAGTTGGCAACTGAAGAAGTGTTAGGCCAAATTATGCAGTTTGATAGATATATCTTTGTTTAATAGACAAACTGACACTCTGCAGTTAGTTACATGAGATGAGATTTGGTTGCCTTGATCAAGATGATAAAGTAAGGCAATTTTTATAAAAGATGTTAGGATTCCTAGACCGACAATCACCCAATGTAGGCGGGAGTGTACCAACTCATATAAATAATTAATTCAGGAACAAAATGTATTTAAATGCCATCTTTTAGAAATGTATATAATTATATAGAATAGGACCTTATGGGTCATATTGCAGAAATGTTAGAAATTATTCCCACTTGAAAGTCGGAGAAAGTAATAGATTTAACCCTGTAGCAAACAAGGGGTCATGCCCTAGTCAGCTGACTAGGGCATAACCGAGTAGACAATTTCCACCAAGTACCAAATCCGAGTATTTGGATGCACTATTTGCCGGATCCGGGTACAAACCGATTAGTAGTGGCAACTGGCCCGGTGAGTACCATCGGCAGGCGAAGCTTAAAATATTCGACTTTCACCATTTCACATAATGAAAAATTAGCAAAATAAATGTTTGTGCCTGTAATAACTACTAAGAAGGCTCTAAGTTTTTAATTTTCATCTTTAGATTGTTAAATGTTAAGAAAAATATTATTGAATTAAGTTCTTTTTATTTTTAACTAATTGTGTGTGTAATATTTGCAGAGGCGAATAATTCCGAATAGTCCCGAAAAACGAGATATTCGGTGGAGGCAAGCGTCAGAGGCGCTTTCCGGTTATGCCCTACAGCTAACCCCACAATTAGTTCCATTGTAGTCAAGTATCATCAGCTCCACCTAGCAAAATTTTAAAACTACCTTGAATATTGTCAATTTGTCCACATTCTCTTATTCCAACATTTTCTTTTACTACAATAACATTATGAAACCAAGTACGGCCTCCTGCAAGTGGCTTGGAGAGTTTGGATTGTCAGATAAAGCCGGACCTTGACTTGTATTCATGAAAATCGGCATCAGCAGTTTCATCAACGTTATCATCACTATCATGACCAGTCTCATAAGAACCTGATTTGTATTCATGTAAATCGGCTTCATATATGCATCAGCAGTTTCATCAACATTATCATCACTATCAGGACCAGTCTCACAGTCTCATAAGAACCTGATTTGTATTCATGTAAATCGGCTTCATACATGCATCAGCAGTTTCATCAACGTTATCATCACTATCAGGATCAGTATCATAAGATGATGTCTCAGAAGAACTAAAGCAGGAAATTAGTAACAGCATTACATGGCGTGATTCCAAATACCACAACAGCTGCTACACAACTACTTTATCAGTTAATAATCTGAGATAACTGCATACCACAATAGAATTGTCAGTTGGTGAAGCAGATGCCAGTAAGCCTTCTTCAGGACACCATGCAAGACTAATGACTGGACAATGCCCAGGATGAGAAAGCATTTGGACAGCACTTGACCATAAATGCGTAGCCAATGACAACGGATCAATTCGCCAGATCAAAATACAACTTTGACATGCAACTGCTAAAACTGAAGAAGAAAGAGGTCTAAAACACAAAAAAGTTAAATGAGATAAAAATAAACAAGATTGCCAAATACAAACTCCTTGATAAGTTCAAAACGTTAGTGCACCATACGAAACTGAAAATGTTTTGCCGATTATGGCAACGTAAGACAAGATGCCTTGATTCAGTTTTTAAACAAGTGTTAAAACAGTGTTATGCTGATGATTGTGAGCATGTCATGATGCTGGTGGCCAGCATCATGACATGCTCACAATCATCAGCATAACACAGGTCAGACATCAGCATAGTAAAAGTCTCAGGAAAACAAGCTTACTGAAGCTTTTGCCAGAGAATGAGCTGTCTGAAGCTTTTGCTTGAGGTTGCATGATTCCAGGTAGTGCAGCAACTGCATCGACCTTCTCAATACCCTTATCATTTAATGGTCACACAATAAAAAGCTAACTATCGAAATGATTGAGGTTTAGAGTCTACTTCAAAGAGTTTAGTGGCAAATGGTCCTGTTCTGAATGAATGCATTCAAGTTCAAGTCGATGAAACTGCTTCACGACAGATAACAAAACAACGTTGTTCTGATAGGTACGGAGCCCCTAAAGGGACAAGAAAGATAAATATTTAAAGTCGTATGAACAAGATATTAACTTGTGCGCACATGATACAAACTCGTTCCCACAACTTATTAACTCGTGCGCACGAGATATTACTAAGTTGAGGGAACGAGTTGATAACTCGTGCGCACGACTTATGAAGTCGAGGGAACGAATTAATAACTCGTGCGCACGACTTATTTGACCAATAGCAGGTCGACTTTTCTGTGACGTAAACAAACTTCTATTTTGGTATTTATGGGGAAACACATTTGTAGTTATATAAACGAAACAATGTCTAAGATTGCCAATTGGTGCCAATTGTTCCCCACGACATATTTGGGTTTTCCATTCTAAACTTAAATCCCACCTTTTCAAGAACTCTTACCAAGACTCATTACTTGACATTCCACCTGTCACTCCTCGGCAAAAGCGACACCCTCCTTAACAGCTGCTCTGCCTCTCTGCAGACCTCCTGGATACCGAATTCTGACCTCCCACGGACTATCCTTTGGAGAACCCTTTCGAATTTATGCAGCGCTCGTGAATAAGCTGGCGCCCTGCCCTTAGCTTTCAAGTGGCGCTTTAGAAGTTTGGAGATTACGAGTACGAGTGGTAGTAGTGGTGTCTATGTGGTGTGAAAGGCTTAGGCCTTTAAGGAAGGCATTTAAAGCTACAATGTCATTTGTGAGGCCGTTTGTACGCTGAGCGTGTGCTAGACTGGGGATATCACTCTGCAGGCGAATATGAAAACGAAAATGAAAAGAGCTACATCCACCGTGAGTCCACGACAACAAATTGCCAGTTAAAACTTCAAGTGTCTCTCGCTCATAGTTATTTTGCTTGCTGTTTGCAAAAAACTGACAATATCAGATAAAGTTATCCGGGCGATTTATCGTATGAGCTGTTGGAATTTGGGACTCTAAAACGATAAATCGCCGTTATCCCACTTCAAACTACTTTGTTGCCAATTGTTGCAGCGATGCCATTATATCCCCGAAATGGAAATTTGTTTATGTCACAGAAAAGTCGGTTTGCTATTGGTCAAATAAGTCGTACGTATGACTTATTAAGTCGAGGGAAGGAGTTAATAACTCGTGTGCATGACTCATCAAGTCGTGCACACTGCGCACAAGATATTAAGTCGTGTGCATGAGTTATTCACTCGTGCCCACAACTTAGTTAATATCTCGTTCCCACGACATATTAACTCGTGCGCACGACTTAGTAAGTCGTGGGAACAAGTTTGTATCTCATGTGCACAAGATAAAATATTCTTCTTTCATGTCCCTTTAGGGGCTCCGTAGATAGGTGCAAAATGACATATTGCCATTGGTTTAACTGAACTGCAGAGAACAAACACACTATTTCCTCAATGAGTTTTCAGAGTTCTAGTCTCTGAAAGTACTCTCTCATAATGTCTATTAACTGAATGAACTTTCACCATTTCACATTCTTTCTATTTCATCCAGAACATAGGAATATATGTGTCAATCCATACTCCTCCAAAGCTATTTATCTCCACACTCCAGTGTCTCATTTTGCTCGCTTTTCAACTTCCTTATAGATAAAGAAGCCGTGTCATTGCCTTCACATACTTTCAAACTGGATGCATTCATCCAGGACTTCTGCATCAAAAAGCCCCTGTCACTTAATATTCCACACGATTGTGAGTAAGACTTCTTCCCAGAGAATCATTGGAGTGGGTTTGCTCTTTCCTAGATGGGCAGGAACAAAACCCCCAAGGCAGAGCCCCGAAAAATATCACCTCCCCAACGCAACACTTTAGCGAAACGAAATTTTTGCACAACATTCTCCTGTGAATTTCAAGTAGATTCATCATTCGTCAAAAAGCCGTGAAAAATTATATGTGGGCAGAAACCCGAGCAAAGCCAGAGACAAATGCTAGTAATAGGATTAAAATCTAACTTCAAATAAATATCTTCATTTAACAAGATTGTCATATAAAGCAAGATCTTACTTCCAGGCTAAATCTGCCACTCCTTTCTGCATTTTGTGTTTCAAGGTTCTTTCAACAGCCAATCCTCTATTTGATTTCACAGAGCGAATATGAACAAAATCATCTTTCATAGCAATAGCAAATTCGGAAACATAAGGATGCCATGCAAAACATCGAACATATCCATTCCTCCTGAAGAAAAGATCAGCAGTTATTTTTGTGGGAAAACTCAAACTATTCAGAATAGACAAATTACAGCATTTTTCAGGCTATAAGCATGATTTTAACTGAGCTTCATTAATACGTTGATATTTAAACAAATACATGACGTTAAAGTGTCAAATTCGGCAGAGGTTGAAAGAAACAGAATCACAAAATCACATTTCATTCATTTATTTAATTATAACCGAAGCTATTTCATAATTGAGCACAAGGTAGCAATAATTGTCAGTATATGTATGAATTAACAAATACTAATAATCTACTATTAGAAGTCAAGTCTGATTGGCATATCCCTAATCATGATGGTGCTCAAACATGTGGAACTATTTTGTACAGATGGCATCCACCATGATTTAAACATAAAACCATAGACCTAAGAAAGAATCATGATACACACCAACAAGAATTTGTAGAAAATTCTTCTATCAGATCATCATTCGACATCTACAGCAACAAATTTACTCGAATTTGTAACAAAAACTCCACCGACAACATCCTTTTTAACACGTTTAGCACCATAGTATCGTTATCATTACTCATCATGGCACAGAGTCCGTAATGTCTGATGCCACTCTTGTCAAGTTCTTCCACTGTCTGAAGCCCAGTGTGTCAGTTCCTGAAGTCGTCTTTTGCCCCAGCCAACAATGTCATCCAGCCACTCCCTGCGTTGACAACCTCTTTTGTTTGGATCCTCCATCCTACCAAACATCACTGTCTTGATCTTTCTGTTGTCATTCATTCTACAGATGTGGCCTAATAGCCTAAGCTTTCCCTAAGCCACCTTTTGCATCAAATTCTCCCTGTGGTAGATTTGTTTACACAGCTCTTTGTTGCTAACTCTCAGTGTCCAGCCTATTCTTAATACAGATCCAGGATGGGCACCATATTTTAGGCTGCCGCTCGCTCGCTTGTGTTTATTATTTACGTTTACTTGTTTTATGTAGAAAAGCTTCACCTATGCATCAGCAGTTTCATCAACGTTATCAGGCATTTTTAATAAAGAATATACTTACTTACTTTCTTGTAGCATTTTCTCTCAATGGTCATGATTCTTCTTTCAATGTCTCATGTTTAAATTGACTAAAGTTCATAAATTGTCTGATCATACTTGTTTTCATCATCAGGACAGGTTGGATGTTTCACATCTGTATAACATACTCAGACCACAATCTAGTAATACTGACAATGCATTTAAGATTCAAAAAGAAACAAACCATCAAACCTCTTCTCCTAGACTTGGAAAAACTCAGAAACAATCAGACAGAACAGCAGTACCAAGTTGAAGTAACTAACAGATTCGAAGCACTTGAGTTAATTGCCGAATCACACACACCAGATGAACTATGGCAACAACGTAAAGAGATCACTCTGAGTGCCGCCAAAACAAAACTTCTGAAGAACTGCGACAAGCAAAAGAATTGGATCTCCAGCGACACCTTTGAATTAATAAGAAAGAAAAGAGAGGCAAAAAAAGTCTCCACAAGAGTACAAAATTCTACAAAATGAGGTACAATGGATGTTACGAAGAGACAAGCAGTAAAAATTGGAAACATTATTATGCACCAAACTGGAGGAGAATGAAAGGAAAGGTAACACAAGGCCTGTATGCCAAATGGTGAAGAAGCTCACTGGCTTGTTCAAGCCTTGAACCACAGCCATCAATGACTGCAACAACAATAAACTTGTTGAACCACAAAAAGTAAACCAAAGATGGAAAGAATATTGCCAAGGATTTACAACAATGAAAAAGAAGAAGATAAAAATCTAAATACAAGAAAAGGGACCACTGCCACTAAAAGAAGAGATAAAACGAGCCATATTGAAAACAGCTATGCGGAAGTTACCACGCCCAGATGGCGTAGCCACTGAGCTGTTTAGATTTGGTGGGGAAATGACTCTGACAAAACTACACGAGATATGTGTGGACATATGAGAGACCGGGGATTGGCCAGAAGAATGGTAAGTCAATTTTTATTCCACTGCCAAAGAAGGGAAATCTACTTCACTGTGGTAATCATAGAACAATTGCGCTAGTCTCACATGTCAGTAAGATTTTGTTATGAGTGTTACTGGAACGCATCCAGACCAAGCTTGAAACAGAGATTGCTGAAGAACAGACTGGCTTTAGGCCAAGAAGAGGCACACGAGTACAAATTGTGAACTGAAGAATCATCTTGGAGAAAGCAAGAGAAAGGAAACATCCACTGTACCTCTGTTTCATTGACCTTACAAAAGCTTTTGACATGATTCAACATGATCAACTTTGGATAAACATGATGGAGATGGGTTTCCCACCCCACCTCATTCAGCTATTGTGAAATTTCTACAAACAACAATGAGCTACTGTCAAGACAGACGGAATTATGTCGACATGGTTTAGTATCAAGAAAGGAGTCCGACAAGGATGTAGTTTATCACCAAGCCTGTTTAACATTCTGGCAGAGCAGGTAATGCAAAAAGCACTACTAGGCTACCACAAGGGATTCAGGATTGGAGGGAAGACTATTAATAACCTTAGATATGCTGATGACATTGTGCTACTGGCCACTTCACCAGAGGATTTACAGGAGTTGGTGCAACATGTTGAGATACAAGCAAAATAATACAGTATGCTGATTAACGTAACAAAGACAAAAGTAATGACAAATAACAATGATGCACTTTTGATCAAAGTGGACAGATACAAACTGGAACAGGTGGACTCATTTACATAGTTGGGGAACAGAGTGACAAAGGACGGGGACTGTGCGAGTGAGGTAAAATCAAGATTGGCTACGGGAATGTCAGTCATGTTTAAGTTGGTAAGCCTCTGGAAGAATAAATCAGTCAGTACTAAAACCAAACTGTGACTCATGAAGGCCATGGCTTGGCCAGTAGCAATGTATGGTTGTGAAGCGTGGACAATAAAGAAAGAAGAAGAGTAACGCATACAAGCATTTGAGAACAAGTGCATGAGGAGACTGCTCAGAATTCCATGGACAGCAATGGTGACCACCGAACAAGTGTATCAAATGGCGAAAGTTTACAGCAAACGGTTGAGCCACATCAAATCCCGAAAACTGCGGTTCTTCGGGCACATCGTGAGACAGCCTAAAGGCAGTATTGAGAACAGTGTGATGTTGGATATAGTGGAAGGAAGCCAAAGTCGTGGAAGACCCAGAATCTGCTGGTTTGACAATGTCATGGTATGGACTGGTTGATGAACATGGTATGAGACAGAAAGCAATGGACATCACTTTCCTATTCATGTAGTCAACCGTCGCGAAGTGACGATGACGATGTGACATGACATACTACTGAACACACATGTTCAAAACACATTTAGTTTTGTTGGTAATTTATAGATCTACTCTTCCAAATCTTGTCCATAGCCTTTAATGTCGCAGTTGTTCTTGCTATCCTCTTCACTATCTCCTTTCTACAATCCAGATCGTGTGCTATGTTACTCCCAATGTATGTGGTTTTTTTCTACGTTCTCTCTTTGGACTCCGTCTACCACAACCCTCCTGGTGGGGTCTTTTTCACCAAATACCAATATTTTTGTCTTGTCAAAATTCATAGTTGGTCCATATCATTTGCCTTCTTTGTACAGTAACTGTGTTATCTGCTCTAGTCTTTGTTCATCTTCATCAATTAGATCAATGTCATCGGCAATAATAAAACACGTATTATTATTACTAAACAGACGAATTCTAGAGCACCGTAAGGCTACATGTATGTATACATTTGTCTAAATACTCACAATACCATCTTTTACATACCTCATAAATGTGCTGGTTTTGCCACCCTAAATACTTGTATGCCTAGGGTCCAAGGCTTAAGTCATTAAGCACAAAATATTTAATCAATAAGTGAACAGTGATCTGATGAAGAAGAGTGCTAAGTGTACTAATACTCACACAGTGGAATAATTAATACACCCAAATATCAATAACATTCATTTGTATGCCAAGGGTCCAATGCTTAATTAATGTCCACTTATCAAGTGGATCACACCTGAAAAGAATCTGCTTCTCATCAGCACAAACAAGCCAACTGACTGTGCAGAGGACTTTCTTAAAGTCATGAATTTACAGATTTGGTGGGTTCTTGACTTCTCTCTTTAGTAGAAAGGACTACTGGAATTTTCCACAATTTTCAAACTTCTCAACTGAACTGAAATATCCAGGATGAGCTTATCTCTTGGAAATTCATCACTATTTAGTTTCATTGATCAAATTGCTATCTTCTATGACTACCTGTCAAGCGCTAGCTTTTGAATTGCATCAACTTGTCAGGTGCACTACACATGAGTGATAATAGATAATCAAACTGCTTCACTAAACTGCTCAATATAAATTTGGATTTAAGATACAAAAATGAATAACATCCAACTTACAATTTAGGAATTTTAGTCAATTTAAAACACATACCGTATATACTCGCTTATAAGATGAGAAATTTAATGCTATTTCAGGATGACAAAAACGGACTTCGACTTATACACGAGAGAGCAAAATAGACCAAAGATTTTCGGATGACCAAATACACACACACGTTATGAAAACGAACTCAAAACTTAAATCCTTAGTTGTCTAGTTTTAACACTGATTTCACAAAAAATCAGAGTTCCACAAATTACTGACTACATATAGTTAAAATCGAAATGTAATTATATTAAACTAAGCTTAGTATATACCTGTACGATAGTATTCTATTAGGTACTTTCTAAGTTTTGAGATTATTGTCGTAAAATACCCACAGATAATTACGACAATGAACGATTTGAAGAGAAAGCGAGCCTCCTACGAAACTGGTTACAAGTTGAAAGTTGTTGAGAACTGCATGGAAATTCGAATGCCATGCAAGAGATGCCTCCCTTACTTACTAAATTTCTAATACAAACCAGAGGTAGTGTATTCATATATTAATTGTTTATATATTTTTGAATGATTTTCAAACACAATTATATTAGATTTTGTATATTCGGAGAAAATTTTCTAATCACTACAAATTTTTTTTAGTCATCACTTGTTTTGAGTTTATGGGTATATGCAAGTCCTTGAGTTTGGACGCTATTTTTGTCAAATAAATTACGCTTCGACTTATACACGAATCAACTTATACGTGAGTATATACGGTATATTATGCAATTTCATTCACATATCTTAAAACAAAAATATATAGCTAAGTTTCCAGTTTCAGACAATCACACTACAGCATGAATCTGTGATAATGTATATGTAACTATGTATGTATGAAATACATCTATGGACATATGTATTAAATCTGTATGTTGGCATACAAGTATGTACATATATGCCTGTTGCAACATATATGCCTGATGCAACATGTTGCATACTACTCATTTAGTGTCAGTTGTCACACTAGTTGTTTCGATCAATGAAGCAGGCAGCAGCCTGAATCTCTAAAAACAGATGATAGAAGGAGCACAAGACAAAAACTCAGGGAATTATTATTACAGACTATTATTAATAATTATTATCATACATTTTATTATAAATCATTATTATAAATTATTATCAATAATTATTATTATAAATTATAATTATTACTTACCGCTAGATGAGGACACAGAAATCCATGTAATGAATTCACCCACCGAACAAGCCACAGAGCCAAACTAGCTGGTCGCGAAAAGAAAAGCATACCTGGGAAAATAGATTAAAATCAAGACAATTCTTTTAGCTAAGAGCATAACAATCATCGAACAAACAATGCACTTCTGAGCCAAAAATGTTGGAAGAAGGGCGGTATCAAATTTCGGTAATAAAAAAACAAATGCATGCGACATGCTAATAGCAGCCAGTTAATTGTTAAGCCTATCCATGTGACACAGTAGTCAGTTGGTTGATTAGACCAGCGTTTCCCAATCTTTTTGGCCGAGGAACCATTTTGATCTTCAAAATGTTTCTCGGAACCCCGTTCAAAGCCATCATATTCTGTTGTAGGTACAACTTTGAGAATGCAGATAATAACAGGTTTAGGTCTAGATTAGTAATAGGTCTAACAGAAATATCGATGACAATGACATATTTTTATACGAATTCTCTTTCGGTAATATCTTATTTCATAAATTATTGCCGTTGTTTGAAACATGTACTTAACAAATAATCCGGCATAAATGGAATCTGGATTGATTAAAAGAATTACATTTAATTGGGAGCTGGATTGATGAAAAGATCTTTTTAAATGGGAGATGGATTGATGAAAAAATTTTTGTCTAACTGGGAGCTAGAACAATGTAAAAAATTCTACATTACAAGAACTTGTTGAGATTTCTGCTTAAATGGAAGCAAAAATACTGAAAGGATTTCCACAGAAATGAAAGCGGAAATAATGAGAAAGTTTCTATGGCAAGTAAAATTCTCATTCTATCCACTCAGCTTATATTTACGCATAATCCTTTTCTTCAATTGCATCTTTTCATCATTATACAAGGAGGACATCTTTTCATCAATCCAACCTCCATTTAAGCATAATTTATTTCATCAATCGAGCTCCCAGTTAAACAGAAAATTTTTCATCAACCCAGCTCACAGTTAAACGGACTTTTCTTCACAAATCTTGGTTCTACTACCGACGCTAACAAGGCTCAGCCAAAATTTCCCATGGAGAATAATTGACGACG
Organism: Bimastos eiseni; assembly: GCA_959347315.1. Lineage (NCBI taxonomy): Eukaryota > Metazoa > Annelida > Clitellata > Crassiclitellata > Lumbricidae > Bimastos > Bimastos eiseni. The sequence continues at coordinate 6,266,784 of OY365815.1, forward strand.
CTATTTATTAACATGGGTAATTTACGATGCTAAAATAAGATCTTACGATTTTTTTTACCTTACTTCCATATTAAGCTATATGCAGATGTTATGCAAAAAGTCTCCAAACAGAAAATTCTGTTCACATTGAAAGTTTTTCGCGGAACCCCTATCGTCATCTCACAGAACTCAGTTAGAGCTGAGTTAGAGCTGATTATAGAGATATTGGCAATATCGGATATCGGCAAGATAATCGGCGCTGATATTAAAAATTATTTTTTTATTTTTTTAATATTATTTTTAGTTTGTAAAAGCAAAATGACGACAGCAGCATCACTGGGTCTGTGAAGGACGGCATTTCGTTCCGTTCCCATATCATGTCATCGAGCCAATGGCTTCTTCAGACCAGTGGTGAGACCACCCACTGTGCTAGTATAGACCGTGGGAATGTGTCAACATAGGTCTTGTGCAAAGTGAGTCATAGTGCCTGCTTATGGGCCAAGGAATGGCTGGCCAATTCAAGCCAAAGAACGGCTGGCCAATTCAACAGAAAAACAGATGAATGTACATCGTGGAGGCATGCCTAATGAATGCATGCTAGCTGCCAATCACCTGAGAGGCTGAGACTAGATGGGTGGCTGTGAATAGCCCAGCCGTTCCTTGGCTGTTAATTACCCCGGTAGTCAGCCAGAGATAAAAAAAAGCTAGAAGAAATGTGTGGCAAGCCAGTTTTTGTTTTTTTAGTTAGGTAATAACCTGCAGTAAAACATACTAAAACCTAGATTGTGAACAATGCAGGGAAATTTCACAAAATCAAAAAATAGCCCATGCATGAAAATTACACAAATTGGACTGTAACTCTGTTTAAAGTTGGCATATTTACATGATCTTGGTGTCTATTTCTATAATTATTGGGTCAGGGAATCGAATGGTAATGGAATGAAAGTGCTGGATCTTGTGCCCTATGAGATTGACATGGTATGAACATAAAAAATTGGTAAGTAAGTAAATAAGTATGCACTTTATTGAACCGCTTGCAAGCGCACTGCGGGAACATCATAAATGAACAATCAAAGAATGTTCAATTACAAAATAATCAGATGAGGCAACTACACCACAGACATCCTTGAAGTTGTAAGAGTAAAGAGAAAGCAAGCAAGAAGAATAATGATCACTATAGGAATAGATTCATTTGTATAGCATTCGATTCATTTGTATACCTATCGGGAGAAAAAACTAGACCCGATGAGTATGTGCAATCGAGAGAAGGTTAAACTGTTTACAGGACGCAAAAGACAATTTAGGACACAACAAGGGTTGTGTTACAGAAGGAGTAATGGGAGGAATCTGCATGACCACAGCGGTCATCAAAAGTCACCTGGTCAAATGGCAGACACTTGTGCCACATCGTTTTCCTTACAATTGCGTTGAGACGCATAAATTACGAAACTTGTAATTATTAAACATGCATAACAAGTTTGGTAAAGTAATGAGTTTTAAGGATGCAAAAGATATAAGACTTGTAATTATAAACATGCATCACAGATTTGGTATAGTAATGAGTTTTAAGGATGCGGTTATTGTATTTGCCGCTGATGATATCTTAAGCTTCTCGAGTGAATTGCCTAACTGTATCAAACACTGTGGTGGGCCCAGTTCCTGTAAGTTGCACGTCCCTTCCATAACATCATCATACAACTGCCTTAGGGCTTCAATGTCGACTAGACTCAGAGCATTGTACTCATCAGAATCACAACTGATCAAGCCTTGCACTTAGAAGCATGACATGCAAAGCAGAATCCAGCAACAACTGTCCACCCACTGCTCGATTATATGCTTTCCCTGTGAGCACATGACCAACCATGTTACGATCAGAGCAACTTTCCAAGACTTTGGCAATGCCAGAGCCAGCCATGACTGACCATATAATAACAAGATAACTTATGATAACATGAAACCCATCCAGCATATAGACCATGTTCAGTTTATGTCATTCAATGACCTCGACTGCCTTGATAAACAGTGGTTGATCGAAAGTAACACATGATGTAACAATGTTCAACGTAGCTGATTGATCAGCCACAAAAGACAAAGTTGACAGGTTATAAGACTTGTCGCCTGGATTCAGATCGATGGGCAACATAAAAAAATCCGTCTGTGGCTGATATTCACCAATGCTCATATTTTGCATGAAACCACCCAATTTTGACATGGCTTAGATTCTACTTGAAAAAACCAACCACAGTGCCAAACAGGATTGTTACAATGGCAATGTATGTGGGTGCTGCATTTCAACAAGGCGTATAATCCAAAATCTGTGTTCTTTTACCCAACACAAGGTTCCCAACACTCAGCTTAAGTAATCTTTAAATTGGAACCTAACCAAAAGCACCATATTTGGATATGTCCATACTAACGTCAATGGATTTGTCTGATGGTGGAACTAAATCACCAGAATCTACAATCCACATCAACAATTGCTGACCTATCTCACACTGCTATCACGTATAGTGGTGTTTAGAGGGTAACTTTCATGGACAACCCGTGCATCGCATACATGTATGATAGGCTACATTGCAATAGTTTTGCTGCAGCTTCAATTATCCACTCATCCTCCTTCTCATTGTCCGCATTCCTCAGTAACACTTGTCACTGATGATATGTGATGTGCCTCAGAAGTATATACTTCTGAGGCACATCACATCCATCCTTGTGACCCAAAAACCTTAGCAAACCATATCTTCCCACCAATATGCATCTGTAACATTTTCTTCAAATGCTTCACAGAATATACGTCACATGGTCCATCTGCAAAGTTTCTCATCTCTTCCTGAACCTCAACAATTGTGTATAATTCACCAAACTTTGCCTCCATAGCATGTAAGTCAAGTTGCAAATACTTCAGCTGTCTGAAGTATTTGCAACTTGTCTGTATTCGGTCGCCAACCACGATCTGCCTGTTTTGCATCATCTAGCTCAACTGAAGACTTTGATCTACCATTACTGAAATATGTGTGACATTTTTTGTGATATTGCGCTTCTACAGCAATGGCATCACCACAAGTTTTTCAACATCTAAGCACCCAAAAACTCCACTTATCCTTGTGCCTCTCACAGACGCTCTCAATTGTCGCAAACAAAGCTTTAGTTTCTGCCAAACGCCTTTTTCATACTTCTGCTTAGGGTGCCTAGTATCAATAGCAGTAGGCTTGGTGCAAAAAAACAGTCTCGTTTCCAATCAAATAGTTTGCTCGCTGAACGGAGAACCTTAACCTGAATGATCAGCAACAACGCTACCTGACTTATGCCTATGCAATTCGCCTTTTCGATCACTATTATAAATTATTCTGCATGATTCATGCACCCTAACTACATGTATGTCTGGATTGCAACCCATGTATCGGGTAACATCGCAATCGCCACGTCGAATATCAGTATCTAAGAGGGATTTTCTTCCTCTCGCTTGTCTTACGACAGTCAGCTTCAAATCATTCCAGGGACTAGTAACATGTAGAACGGCAAATAATACAATTATCCTCACACAGCTCCGAGTTATTGGACGACGCTGGCCATTTATGCTGAATTCAATGTAATTATCAAGAGGGTCTTATATAACGTTACCAGGTTAAATTAGCCGATAAAATCAATGTAATTCCTAACAATGATACAAAATCTAGCGCTTACACTGACTTAAAACTTGTCTAAAGCATCAAATTTCACGAAATTAATAAATTAAATTGCATATTATCGACATAAACATTCAACCAAAGACGCTAAATGTAGCTAGACTCAGAGGCAGATTGCGTAATCAATAGTTATTTCGCCAAATATCAACCACATTAAAAGTCAAATTATAAAGTTTCCCATTGTTAGGTTCTCTGTAGGCTTTAATGAGAATGACCCTAGAGCCAACTTAACACACAGCAATAAAAATCGCTTTGTCACAAATTATGTTAAGGTTTTGAAATTTTGGCCTTAATTCTGGCATACTATGGGCACAGTTCGACGGCGTGAGGTGTGTCTAATCTGTATTGGCTGCCTAGGATTAGTCCCCAACTACCTGCATGCGTATCTTACGGAGTAAGTGTCTGCTTGTATCACAACAATAGGCAGTAACAGTAGGTCTATCTTCTGGAACCGGACATCTTGGGAAACACAATGAAATAATCGGCTAAATAATCGGGTATCGGCAAATGAATAATCGGCAATAATCAGTATCGGCATAATCGGCTAAAAGTTATATCGGTACAGCTCTAGACACAGTAGTGTATTAGTAGACAAACAGTAACTCATTGGTCGAGTGCCTTCCATGTAACAAAAGCATGACCTGTATTTGAGATGTATATGGACCTTGAGAAAGTAAATCTCACATATAGCTCGGAGCTAATGATTTTGATGCCAAGTCATTCATTAGTCAACAACACATCAACAATAATAATATGCCAATGAATTTCAACATTAACCAGTTGCACAAATAAGCACCCAATATCAACTTGCCTAGTTTCTGCTTTTTGATGTTATTTTAACGATTACATTTTTTTGAAGATAATTCAATTAGATTTTTCTTCCCATTACCAACATGTACCGGAAGTCTAGAAGCAACAATAAAAAAAGTACACATTGCAATATGGCGGCGGATAGTGTGTGTTTGCGTAGTTGGTTATCCGAGATGTGAGCAAGAAAACCACATGTGTTATTTCCTGTTTGTAACTAAATTTAGTAGCTGAGCATGTTAATTGAAATGTCGTTAATTTGTCTGACAAATGTAATCATAAAATTGTTTTTATTTAATCAAAACAAACTATTAATTATTCGTTAATTTTTCAAATAAAAATTAAATTAATCGTTACCTACCAGCCCTACTATTGAATTACTTTTTAGTCCATTAGCAACATTGTACCAGTAAGCAAGCTTGTAAGGCTGTTATAACCCCAAAGAAAAATTTTCACAAGGAAGAGAGTATTTTTACAAGTCAAGAAATTCTTTATCCTTGTATAACAACAATATGGTGCATCATCTGGCACACAAATTGTACTCTAGAACAGTCTAAATATGCAAATGAGCCATGCCTTGAACAGATCAGATGAAATATTTGCCATGCTCATTGCCCAGGTCTTTGCTACTCTGAAGTCAATATATATACCAGTTCAAACGTCTTACTCTGTTGCAGGTGTACCTGAATCACACATATTTAAATGCATCCCAGCAATATGCAAGATTTACTAGCTCAAGGTCCATATACAGGTTGGGCCATTAAAAAGTAATCCCCTCAGGTTGTTTGCTAATATTTCGGTCAAAAGTAGAGATTAGTATATGAAAGTTTACAGGCGCAAAACCAATTCATACCTGCATATCATGTCCAAATTAGAATGCAATATTTCAAATACAACAAAAGTTATATCACTTTTAGTGAGCCCAACCAGGGTTTATTGACAGTTAAAAAACTTTCAACGCAGGAAAAAGTAACAAAAACAATTTTACGAAGTCACATAAATTCTCTCATCCTTTTTGGCTTTGGTCGAAGACTGTGGTACTATGTATGTTGTTATTTATAGCTCCCCACACATGATAATCCAAGGGGTTCACATCCGGTGAGCTTGGGGTCCTTCTCAATGAAACCAGGGCAATTGACCTTGAGCCAATCTTGCGTGAGGCGAGCAGCATGCGCAGGTGCCTCGTCTTACTGAAAGATGAATCCAGCTCAACTGGCAGCAGATGCTTGCAATCGAATATTAATTGTGGAAGCAGCTACAACGCAATATGCAGCATCTATTTTGGCTTTCTCATCAACAAAATGAAGTCGACTTTTGCCAACAAAGCAAATAGCAGCCAATACCATAACATGTGGTGCGAACTTCTTGCATTTAACAATCAGTCAACCAGGTTTGACATCGGATTTCTTGCCTCTGGACCAAACACTTATTTTGGTTGCTGATTGGTGGATTGAGGTAGAAGTTCTTCTCATCCGTTAATTTTTACTATCGGCGCCGATTATACTGCCGATATCTCTATAATCGATCCGATTAATCGACACAGCTCTACTCAGAAGTGCACACGCCTCGACGGCGCAATTACAGTTGTACTGCAGAACAATTGTGCGCGAAGGACTTGCTCAAGGTCCTACACAGTGACTGACGAGGGTCGAACCCGCTCACTCAGTGCACACTAAGTGTTACAGGCCGAATGCTCTAACCAATCAGCCACCGTGTCACAAACATCTGTGGAGCCATCTTCTCCACACAGGGTAATCCATCTTGTCAGCCTAAAAGTTCTAACAAAAGTATCAGCTCACGATCAATTGCTGATAACATTGTATAAACTCTATATTCTAACTCTTTCTGGAGTTAGAAAGTCTTAATATAACCTACCTGGAATAGCAAACTTTCTACAAGTAATTTCATCCAATATTCCAGTTAGTCCATGTTCATACCTAAATAGAGAGCATCAAAAATACAGATAAGGTAAACAGTCAGCCATGTTTCATGCACACATAACAACAAAAGTTACAGAAGAAAAGGTTCTCAATCTTCAAAGCAATCTAAACATGATGACAGCAATAACAACAACTTTCAATTGAAAACATACCACAATATATCACAGCATATAGTGACCACTTTAAACTAGGATCCAATTTTTGCAAAATAACAATAGCAATTTCAAACAGGTTAACTGAACTGTGCCTCAAGTTTAGGTACATGCAAATAGTTTACAAGGCAAACCAATTTACACATTATATCACCTCACATTAGTTCTATGTCAAAGTTGTGCAGGACAACACACAACAAGAATCATTTCACAATGTATGTAGCGTAACTCTGAGCTCCGTGTGAAGGCAATGTCAACAAATCATCAGAATACCGATACAATGCTCAATTGTACAGTAAACGGTCATTGTCGCTTAGGACAAAACCAGTCAACCAATGGCTGCTGGTCACTCTTTGTATACGCGAAAAAGCGCTGATCCGCACAGAATCAGAGCGTTGTGGTCAAATGTGTTAACAGCACAAATGTCACCTTTATCTTACTACAACATTATGCTGCTAAAACAACTAATTAGTCAATAAGAGCCATGTTTAGGGTTGCCAGATACATGGATAGCCGAAGGAAGACACAGAAAGATGGAAATGAGGATGCATTGAATGTTAAACTCCGGTATCAGGGATTTTCCAAATGCCTTCACAATGGAACCTGCATGACCATAGGCAATGAGTCCTAACACAGCGCATCAAATGCTACATTGCTGGCAAACTTCTCACAAATTAATAGTAATTCATGCTGAAAAAAATGGAACAATTCCTAAGTTTCTTCGTCTTCCATCAAATCAAGTGGATCATGATGAAATTAAAGAAAATGGTGAAGTAAATGACCTTTGTATCACAGTCCTGCATTCAAGGCAAGTCAGTAAGTTTGGAGTCCAGTCCATGAAACAAAATAGCAAAAAGACGTTTTTGCATGTTTGTATGTTAAACTAGCCAACAGACCAAGCCTGAAGAAGTTGTTTCCTCGGAGAATCACTCGGCTCTACAAAGGCTGAACGAGCACTTTCTTTGGACCAAGATGCCCTCATTAGTTCTGATTCTGCACGGAGATCTGGATAAGGCGTCAGCTACAAGACAATGACAGTTTTACCTTAACATTGCAGACCTTGGCATGCACAGTATTACAAGGCAGTCACAGAGAAGAGGTTAACCCTTTCTCACATGAATTGTTTTTAGAAATGTATGAAATAGATCAGTGGTTCTTAAAGTGGTGGTCCGCGGACCACTGGTGGTCCGCAAAGCTTTGGCCTGTGGTCCGAGAAACTGTTTGGTAAAACAAATTATTTTTACACTTTTTAACACTAGTTTAGCACTAATTTCATTTTTCCTAAATTTTACAAATGAAACTAAATCTAAATTAAAAACTAAAAACATAAACTCATAAAGGCATTTAAGCATCGTCTGGCACTGTGAACAGATAAATGTATTGGTGATGTTTCATCTTTGTTTAAATTTAATTCCAATAGTCTTTGGAATATGAGTGATAAATCAAGTTAGTAGATGACGAGTTGTAACAGAAGGTTCAATATTTTTAATTATTAATGCAAATTCTGTAGGACCACAAGATCATTAATTGTTGAATTTTAAAATTTAAATAAATAGTAAAAAGAAATGTTCAATCATTTATGGACAGTTTAAAGAACACAAATCAAAAATCTACAGGGAAAAAAAGCGAGACTATTCAGACAGTGATTCCGAAGAAGGAAACGATAATAATGGCCCTGCAATTACTGTGAGCAACACATGCAAGTCGAAGCAGCGTCAATTGAGACGAAAATATATATGATCCAGCATATTTAAAGTCATTGGTCATTAATTTAAAGTCATTGGTCATTAATTATGATTACTGCCACTGTTTATTTTTGAATTTTAAGATAAATTTATTGGCTTGCTGTGCAATTTGTAAAATCAATAAATGTTTTATCATTAAATTTTTATACCTGAACAATTTAAAACTTTCATCAATTTTGTAACACTTGGTTGTTGTTGTTACAATGGTATTCTATTAAATTTTTGCTATTAATAATGTTCATGCAAATAACTTTTTTATTTTTTTTATTATGCATACATAATCACAACATCAAAAACGATATTAACAACTTACGTCTTATTAAATTTTTTTTAAATAATGAAATCACACCAGACTCCCTTATCATGGGGGGATTCGCGCTTTCGGTGCTCGTTTGTCCACTGGCACTTCAGACTTCACTGCATACATCATGTTCTCAAGTTTGGTGTTAGTGGTCCGCAACAATTATTAAAAAGTCATTGCTGGTCCCTGGCATCAAAAAGTTTAAGAACCACTGAAATACAAGATACCTATGTTACAACCCAAATAATGACTAAACAGCTATGCAATAAGGCCAGTGACTTTTTCCCCAACATTATTTATGAAAGAATTGCAACCCTGAGTCAATCAATGATAAACAGCCTAGTAGGCCACATGCAGCAAAGGGCTGGACAGCACAGCTCTGATCACTCTGATCTATACGAGTCTGACGTGATTTCTTCAATGGATGCTTCAAGTGACAATCAACTGATGTCTTAAAAATAAGATTCTTCTTCTTTAGTTTTCTGCCATTTCGGCAAGTCCCCATATCCAATGTCGCCACTTCTCTCTGTTCTGGTCCTCCTCTTTTAACCTCTTGTAGTGCCCGTTCCATCATCCAGTCCAAGATCAATGTTCTTGGTCTTCCTCTGGTCTTTTTCCCTTCATTTTTCCCTCAATGACGTTTCGTAACAGGGATTCTTAGTACATGCCCTATACCGCTCTCTTGTTGTCTTCAGTGATCTTTCCTCTCCTACCATTTGTAGTACCTTTTCGTTAGTTCTGTGCTCTGTCTAACTAACTTTTCCACTCTGCGCCAAATCCACATTTCCAATGCTTCTAATCATTCCCTGTCTTCTCACCCTTATTGTCCACGTTTCAGATCCATAATTTTATAATTTTACTTTTCAAGCTTCTATTTGGTTTTCCTCTCAGAGATTCTTTACTTTTGTAAAACACATCTTTTCCCATTCCTATTCTTCATTTAATCTCTTCATGGCACCTTGTGTAATCTTGTGTAATCGTATTTCTTAGGTAACAGAATCTCTCCCCATTTATTGGTATTCTGATCACTTTTATCTCTCCCTTACTTATCAAAATTACCTTTGTCCTCTTTGTGTTTATTTTCCTTTCATAATCTGTTGATATCCTGCTCACACTAGACAAAGATATAAGATTAGATCAGTAAATCTTATAACCATTGAAGTGTCCTGAAATTTATGTAGATGGTACGGTACATTAGCATATCAGTTTAAGCAGGTACTGCCTTCTAAAATTAATAATAGTCAAAATAAAGCAGATAAACGTACCTCATTTATGCGATCATCAGATATATGTAATGCAACAAGCAGAGCATTCTTTTCACACACAGTCACAAACTCAGTAGGAGGAGGATTACCAAATGACTGAATTAATGACATGATAACCTAAAACAGATAAAACAAAACACACCAAATATGTTAAAACAATTAATTGACTTCATACTTTCATCTCTCTATCGAGTAATTTACACCTTTAGAGATCGTCAGCACATGGCACAATCAATCGGAGAAAACTATTGAGGAAATGCATCTTTCATTGGTGCCAAAGTGACCTGATAACCAGACAACCAAACATCCATTGCTGTGGTTGACTGTGAGACTAAAGAACCACCAATTCACCATCAGTGTAACAAGAAGCCATTAGTAACAACAAACTCACACTATATTAGGGCATAACAGAGTAAATAATTTCCACAGAGTCCGAGTAATTGGATGCACTATATGCCGGATCCGGATACAAACCAAATAGTAGTGGCAACTCTGGCCCGGCAAGTACCATCCGCAGACAAAGCTTACAATTTTCAGCTTTCGTCGCTTTTGCATAAAAAAATTTTGTACCTGCAATAACTACTAATACGGTTTTTAAATTAAATTTTCGTTTTTAGATTGCTAAATGTTTACAAAAATTATTAAATTAAATTTGTTTATAATATTTTCCGAGGCGAATATTTCCGAATAGTCTTGAAAAATGAGATATTCGGCTGAGGCAAATGTCCGAGGCAATTTCCGGTGATGCCCTACACTACATGCACTTTGAGCATAAGCACACATGTATATCACAACCTTACCTCCAAGTTCAACCCACACCTCACATTTTTAGCCTAAGCACACATGTATATCACTAGGGGCGTCTACACCATGGAAGCCTTGGAGCGTCGGGTGTAAATAAAGAGTAAACCATGAACCGGTAAAATGCAAAACAAAATGAGAACCATAGGTTAGAGTCAGGTTAAGCGTCGTGAGGGTCAGATAGGCGTCGTGAGGGTCGGTTGGGTCAGGTTAGGCATCGTAAGGGTCGGTTGTTAGGTCTAGTTCGTACATAGTTCACAAATTACTGGTTCGCACCTTACCCACATCCTTTGGTGTCAGCTGTTTGTCTACGAACCATTTGTCCATGATGCCGTTTATTACAGAAGAACTCAATATTGTTCATGAATCTCTGTATATTTGCAATGTTCAATGACTGTTAGTATCACTAGCACAGTGGTTCCCCCTTAGGGGGTCGCGAAGTGTTTTCTGGGGGTCGCGGTGGCTTAGACAATTAGCCAAAATATCTTAGAAAATTTAAGCAGAAAGTTTTTTAAATAAATTTCTTTTTCAACAGTTTTTAACATTATATATTATTTTAATCTTACTATCATTAATGAAGTGTAATGCCTGTTGTGCATTACTACTAGCTTATTTACGTGACTGCAGGTAACGTCTATTCTATGTTATCTGATTCTGGGCCTGATAGCTAGAACACTGTTGTCGTAATATTAATAATATCCATTCTAACATTCTGAAAACCTCATACTATGGAGAGAGAGTGCAAATACTTGGAAGACTAATTGAAATTTGGCTTTACGACCTTGATCAGCAATGGCATAGAGAAGCCACAATGCATTTTGTGCAGCATGGTTCTCAGTGATGCTGATTCTATAGAACCTTCAAAACTCAAACGCCACTCAAAGACAAAGCATTAAAAAAGATGTGGAGTTTTTTCGATGGAATGAATCTGGTCTCAAGTATCAGAGACTTGATCCTCAGCAACAAAGCACACAGCAGTCAAGCTTCAAATTTAGTCACCTTGCTAAACAGAAGAAACCCCACACAATTGGAGAAATGCTCATTAAACCCTGCATGTTGACGGTGGCAAACTTAATTCTGGGGAAAACGTGCGAAATAGAGAAGAAGATGCATTAGTACGAAATCTACTTTGTTTCCCTGAATGTAGCCAGCATTTCCGATAAAGTACAGACTGCATACTTAGATAGGGGCCCATGCGTAACGATTCTTCGGCACGTAGGCTAATTTGTTTCATGAGAAATAATTTACTCAGTTCTGGCATGTCTTGTATCAGTCATATCCAAATGTCACCATGCTTGACTTGCTTAAGTTTTAGTTCCATTGCCTCCATATACCTCTGTGAAAGTGGATTTTCAACGCTTCTTCATATCAAGGCAAGAAACAGAGTGAATACTCAGGATGCTATGAGGTTGCCAGGTTGGCTTTAACAAAAACTCAGCCGCCCTCTGCGAATTTTGAAATTGGTTGCCCAGATGCAAGTAATTAAATTGAAATTATTAAAATATTTGGTTGCATTACTTTGCAATTATATTCCGATAAGTCTGTTTGTTTCCATTGTGCTTTCTGTACCTGCAACTCAGGTCGTTCTTGACCTACATCTATGTAGTAGAGCTGTACCAGGTAGCTGTATCAGGTCGTTCTTGACTACATCTATGTAGTAGAGCTGTACCGATTATTGAGATATCATGCCGTATCGAATATCGGCAAGATAATCGGCACCGATATTAAAAATTATTTTTTTATTTTATATTATTTTCAGTCTATAAAAGCAAAATGACGACAGCAACATCACTGGGTCCGTGAAGGACAGCATTTAGTTCTGTTCCCATATTGCGTCGTCGAGCCAATGGCTTCTTCAGACCAGTGGTGAGACCACCCAGTGTGCTAGTACAGACTGTGGGAACGTGTCAACACACAGCACCTGCATAGTGAGTCATAGTGCATGCTTAAAAGTTAAGGAACGGCTGGCCAATTCAACAGTGAAACCGATGAATATACATCGTGGAGGCATGCCTAATGAATACATGCTAGCTGCCAATCAGATCTCCCCAAAACAATTCAGTTGCCTTAGACTAGATGGGTGGTTGTGAATTGGCCAGACGTTCCTTGGCCTTTAATTACCCTGGGCACATTTCGATGTAGTCCCCTACTAAATGCATACGTCTCCTACAGTGCAAGTATTTTGCTTGTATCACAAGGGTGTTGGTAAAATGCGAACCACGAACTGCGAACTGGTAAAACGCGAACCAAAATGCGAACCATAGGCGCTAACGGATCTGGTTAAGGCATCATGAGGGTCGGTTAGGGTTAGTGTAGTTAATAGATAGGGTTCAGGGTCATAGCTAGTATCGTTTACAAATAATTGCCGAAAACATTTGGCCGAATGAAAAAAAATAAAAATGACAACCATAGGCGCGAACCGGTCACGTGACTTTTGGCAGCCAATCTAAAACTAGTTCGCAAACGGTTCGCATTTTACCCACACCCGTATCACAACAATAGGCGGCAGCAGTAGGTCTTTTGGAACCGGACATCTTGGGAAACACAATGAAATAATCGGCTAAATAATCGGGTATCGGTAAATGAACTTCAGCTATCATGTCATCTACCTACCAAAAGTTATTAAAATTGGTGGAAATTTAACGAAGTTCTGACAAAAACAATTTTGCTTGGTTTATTTTGAGACACGGTGTATAATTATCAGCAAATCAACAGTCAGCAAATCAGATTTTACCCGTGCACCGCGTACTCATGTATAGCACGTTCTACAATATCAAAGGAATAACGCATGAGTTAGGCAAAGTTGCCTACCGAATCTACTTGAATACTGTAAAAACTGAAACGTTGCACATTGCAACTACCTACCTGGAAAAGTCATAGGGCCAATGAATTTATACAATATGTCCTTATGAACACGATATACCATCTATGGTAAATACCGATTTCCGCCTTATATTTGAATCTTGGCTTTTTTTTTAATAGGTGGCGCTTCTTAAAAAAAGACCTTTGACTCTTAGTAATAGATAATAATAATAGATAAATAATAGATAGTAATAGTAATTACTTACTTACTTAGTAATTGAGTACTTACTGTGCTCCTTGCTGTACATCTAAGTGCTATTGGCAATGGGATCCGGGAGTTTAACGACCGCTTTCGACAACAAAGGCCGTTGCAGTCGACAGAAATTTGCTTGGCATATTACAGCACTTACAGCTATATGTGCTATATTGGCAAAGACAACGACCTCATATTTATAGCAAAGATGGTAGAGTCGTAGGCTAGTCGTAGCATTAACCCCTTAACCGTGCATCCCGAGATATCTTGTCCAATAAACATCTGGCCAATCCCGTGCATCCCGAATTATCTCGTTCATGGCAAAATGTATAGAAGGACAAGTGTGCTCACTCGCGATTTTACACGGTCTTTTTGTATTTCCTTTCGCTAGGTGGCGCCAATGTGAAATCATGTTCACCAGTAATCACAATGTCAAATCGTGTATATATGAGGATATTAAATACATAGTATTTACAATAAATTAGAACACATTTCATTTTGAAATAAAATTTATAACAGATTGATAACGTATATCATTATAGCTGAGCCTGGTAAACAAAACAGGTTAAAGAACATCAAAAAGAAGCTAAAATCAGAATCACAAACTGACCCTATACTCTGTTACCAAAGGAAACTCTCCAAAATGTACTTTCACTATTAATAAATTCCATGCTAATTGGAATGCAGATTTCATATAAATGATCTTGTATAAATGAAGTAAGTAAGAATATTTATTATTAGACTACCAGAAAATGCACAATAGCCTACAATGGACATAGACAAGGCCTACTGACACACACCACTTCTCCAGTCCTAGCAAGATAGAACAGTTCTCAAGTAACAATGAGGCAGCAAAAGGCAAGGCTTGTCATTAGAAAATGCAAAGAAGTATATAGACTGCAAATAAGATGGTTTTTGTTGATGCTCAGCCAACTGGACAGAACACCTAGGACAGAGCAAAAAAAGAGTTTGGCAGGCTAAGCCTGACACAGAGTGACAAATTGTGGTGTTAAACCTTGTACTAAACTATGTATGGGTGTTCCATGCTGGCATGTAAGGAAGGTGCTCATGTCACTCTGGTGTCAAGGAATCACTCCCAAGGTCCTAAACATGGTAATGGAGCCAGTATATTGTTTAAAAGATGAACTTACTGAGCAGTTGTTCACAAAATGCAATAACTGAATATAATGTTTTGACAACAAATCAATGCTGTCCATATGTTGTTCATTCATCCGGAAGACATGCAAACATACACCTAAACACACTCGATACACCTTTCAATATTATCCTGAAAGACATCCCAGAACAATGAGCAAATATAAGTAACATGTAAAATTAGCACTTGTCACAAGAAGTCTTAATAAACTCTTGACTGGTTATGCTGTAAAAGCACAATTATGATAAACAGACAATGAATGAGTTGCTTGATAGAGATCTCTAATAACATTCTACCACATGAAGAAGTTAATTACATATTTGGACAATAAGGGGTGATATGAAATTTGATTATAAAACTTTTAACACGTAATCTGTCAACACAACTTTGCCAGCCCTGTAAAGGCCTCTGGATCCAAACCATCGGTCAAGTGAGAACTAATGTATTCCTCAGCCTCTCTGAGAGCCAGGAACAATGTTTGTTTCTGAAGGCCAACGTAATTTAATGTTAACGAGTGTGGTTTGCGGCAGCTGGCTATGATCACTTGAAATAGCTAAAATGCATGAGGAGCAGTGAAGAACTTTAAAGCAATGTTTAATAACAAACCCTGCAACATAAAAGACAATATTGTCTTTTGTGGTGGCTGACAAGGTAGCCAGAGGTGGCACATCAACAGCATCCACAGGATTTTCATCGTTCAAGAAGGCAACAAGGCTATCAATGCATTCAGTAGCCATAGAAACGGGTGCCTGACGCCTTGTAACCTTTACTGGGGTAATCCTGAGCTTCGCATGACACAGTTGCAAGTTAAGGCATTCTTCTGAAATCCCACATTGTGCTCTGACAATATCCATATTGCACTGCAGTGTAGAACGTGATGGCAAGGACAAAATTTGATGGTCGCGTAAATGACTGTAGGCCTTAGATACGAAGCAAAATGCATGACAGTAACCATTTCTAATTGTATCGCATTCCTCTTGCAGATCGTGCTGATGCATGTTTTACAGCCTGTTGAATACCAATCTGCTGATTTTCTGGCAAGTCACTGATGTAGAAATCAATTCCATGAAGTTCTGTTTGCTTTGCTGATTGCTTTCTTAATGCTGACACTGAGTTACATAGCCTGACAATTCTTTGCTGACTTTGCCTCACTTTCCGAGCACAAACCAAACGCTTCCTCATTTTGGCATTTCTACGTTCCTTCATTTTAAGAGCCGCCTGCAATATTTTTCTCATTCTTTTACAAGGAAGACAGCGTTGATTGTCTGTCTCAACAATTCCACAGCAGTTTACATGCCACCAGTTCTTTGCTTTATGATTATAAACACCTAAAGCACTTTGTTGAATAGCAGAATTCAGAAACTCACTGCCTAAACCTGTTGCACCACAACATTCACTCATTGAATTAACTTTGTGTATCATTTGACAGAGTACGATATGAGGCTTTGTGCCAAACCTTGTTTTGGTGTTTATCACACCAAATACAATTACTAGCTCTAGTGATCTGCCATGAGGTAATACATACATTGAGCTTATTTAGTTAGCACAAAGCAATAAACATGAGAAACATGAAGTTTCATTTTTCTTCATAACTTCTATACTACACATTGTTATCACCCTATACATATTTTTTTATCACAACCATATACCTTACCAGATGAAAACTTTAAAAGATACACTGTTTTGGAAATTTTTTCTCTGACTTTTATCAAAGGGTTAAAGCATTCTCGGACCTCGGTAGGGTACATGTAAGTTAACAATATATACAAATAAAGAAGAAATTTTTTTTATTATTATTATTATCCCTAGTATACTATTCAGTGCTTAAAGTGTAAAAAAGAAGTGCCTGGACGCTAGGGGAGCCGTCCATAAATGACGTCACACAATTTTGGACGATTTTTGACCCCTCACTTCTTCGTTACACGTGGTCACAAATGCCACGACCTCCTCACATATGACGTCACATCACAAGGCCCTGCCCTCCTCCCAAAAAATCAAACTGGATGTCCAGAATGTAGTGCAAATTTTCCTATAATTATTAACAAATTTAATTGCAACTATAAAATATTTCAAATTATAATATTAGAACGAAGAAAAATGGAGAAATGAAATAGCCTATAATGATTACAATCTTAGGCATTCCTCAGGATGAAAGACTATCATAATCATAATTAGTGTTGTTTAATTGTGGTAACACCTACTGCTAATTAAGTGGAACTTGCTTAGAAGAGTGTAAGTTTTTTTTACAAAATTACGTATTTTTATGTGATGATGTGACGTCACATTTCGTCGACCCTATCGTCACGCATCGTCATAAATTTGTGACCCCTCCCCATAGCCATGTGACGTCATTTATGGACGGCCCCTAGTGTCAAATAGTTAAGAACTAAAGATTGCAAAGGCAGAGTACCAACATATTAAGTCGACGACAAATGGTTCGTGCACTGTGTTCATTAAAATAGAAGTTGCATTGGTGATATTAATTATGCTGGAATAGAAGTTGGATGGGTGAACGAAATTCTTTCAAAACAGATGCTATTCAGATGAACATAATGCCTACTGAAATAAAAGTTAGATCATTGAAAAGAATATTTGCCTAAATAGAAGTTGAATTGACGAAAATGGTTCTTGCTGAACCAGAAGTTGGATTGATAATAACAATGTCTGCAAATCCAACTTCTGATTCAGCAAGAACCATTTTCTAACCATATATAACCAAATACAATGGGCGAAAAATAGAATTTTTTTATCATTCGTTAGTCTTTTTGTTCATCAACCATTATTTCGTCGTCAATTAGTTGTTGGTGAAATATTTGTTGTAATTTAAAGCATAGGCCTACAGAAAATTGGTTTCCTTTGTGAAATTGTCGAAAAGGGGCCAGTGGCGCAGGCATCGTTTTGAAAGTTGTGAAAATAAAGTTTGTAAACGCAGGAAGCGCGATATTTTTTTCATGCTCTTGCTCCTGTTGATAATAACATATACGCATAGATATAATTATATGAGGAATTGCACTGTCGCATGGATGCTCATGGATGGCGTCCAGGCTCTGCTGGCCAAATAAGTGGCAGGACGGTGTCCAGCCTCGAATATAAGTGCCTGGACGCCGTCCATGACCGTTTAGGCACACTTTAAGCCCTGATACTATTATTATTAGACTTTAATCTGTATAATGTGTATTTTCTTTTGCTAAATTGTGCCTATTACCAATTTACCATTGTTCATAGTTTAATTTCTTGCAGAATTGTTAGAACTGTTTTCGTAGTTGTTAGAATCATTGCCGTTTATTAAAGATAGAAGTACAATATGAACTGATGATAAGTTATTACAGGAGTCGAATTTGACTGTCGGCAGCCATACAAGAGACTATCAGACTATCACCTTACACATAACATTTAATTAACGCTGCCTAGCAAAAGACCGACTAGACTTAGGGTTAGCGGAAATTGAACTCGCGCAGCTGACTCTCACGATGGCGCTGAAGAAATCTCAAGGTTACGATTTTGTTAAGTAAACTATGTTTAGCATACGGATTCTATATGAGGCATAATTGCGAAAAACGACTCCATAAGCGAAGACCGTCACTCAAACCTAATATTTACATGTAGAAAATGACCAAAGATGGCATCTATGAAATTCAACCAATCAAACACGACGTTTACTTTTCCAGTAGCCGCCGTTGACCAATTATGAATATTCATGAAATGCAATGACTTATTAGCGTATACTCGCTGATGAATATTGACGAGAAACTTTAAGAGTTAACAAAACTTTGAACTGATAATTTTTATTAGTGGAAACGTTAACTAATTATTTGGTAACTATGTATCGTCGTAAATTATTTCCATTGTTTGACACTTGTTTGTGACGTCGTTAATTCAGGACGTAGCCTTCAAAGTAGATAGATCGCGATTTTAAAGACTGCAAACGTAATGTAAATCTTAGACAATTTGTCATGCGCCCACAAAAGCCACGTCAGGTAGACCTCTTACTCACCAGCGCTACGTGTGCAAACACTTAACTCACACAATGCTATAGTATTTACTGAAGATGAAAAGAATTATAATTATTTAGAAGCTAAATATATTATTATAATTTTTCGTCCGTCAATCGTCGTAATCATCGTCCGCAGACAATGAGGTTTTCACAAAGTTTCTCCACTTTTCTTTGTCCGCGATTGTGTCCATTGCTGTTCTCATATCCATGTCCCTTTCATTGAGGTCTTGTTTCACATTATCCTTCCATGATTTTGTCTGTCTCCCTCGACTCTTTGTTCCCTCCACTTGGCAAAATAATGCACTTGCTGGTAATCTTTCCCTGCCCATTCTTGTTACATGTCCGAACCAGGTTAGTCTTCTTCTCCTGCTAGATATATACGTGTCCCCAATTCTACGCTCATACCTGGAACCACAAAGCTTTTCAAAATTATTACGTTGTTGACATACACAGCAAACAAAATGGGGGATAGCACACCACTCTGCCTAACACCATATGTTAGAGTTATCATGTATTATGTTGTCCCACATCACAAATGCTACACACAGACTATGAGAGTGGTTAAAACTTCAAGAGGAACTTGTCTGTCCATTAGCTTATTGAATAAAGCATAGTAATTCACTTTTGTGAAAAGCTTTAGAGATGTCCAAAGCACATAAATTGACACTGGAACCATGATTTGCATCCCTCCTCGTTTCTTACGATCATCAAGTCAAGGTCTTTTAGATGAGCCACGATGTAGAACAGAAATGCTCTCATGCATTCCATGCCTCTGCTTCTAACTCTCTATTCGTAGCTCAAATTCACTTCCTTCCTTCAAAAAGCGACTTAAAACTACTCTTTATATTAGCTTTCAAGGATTTGGAAATCTAAGTGCATCTTCTCCTGGCGACTGACTATCCGCTTCTGATTCACATTTCGGTGTGACCTTGCGAGCATTACAAATTTAATTAATTAATAAATAATGCAGAAAACTGTCAGAAAGATGCAGTGGCAGATATAGATGATCCAAGAGGTTCATACCACTGTCATTTATCTCAGATGACTGTACCTTCTCAAACAGAGCTTCATCAACAAAGAAGTGGTCAATAAATGGCTCAGCGTTGCTCGTCTCGCATAGGTATGTGAAACAAGAGAAACTATCCACTTTGTTGTCATACAGCTTCATCCTAGAGGACCTAATGAAGTCATTAAAAATGACATGACAACTCATTTACATACTTCAGGTTAAATTCACCACCAAGAATGATATTTCAATCAGTGTGATCACATAACACATTTTCAATGACCTACTATTTTCGACAATATACCATCATAGACGTTGCTGTTATATGTATTTCTAGGAAAATACTAATTTATAACAAAAAAAGTTCTTAATATTTTGTACAATAATATAGGCACTTTGCATTTTTGTCAATAGATAAGAAATTTGAATTTTTTCCAATTGTTTTTTTTAGGTTTTGATCTGTATTGAGCCTGTGCACACTAACGGTGTTTCATACATTGAATGACTGTGATACTGTATCAGCATTTGTTGGCAGTTGAAAAATACTGGTTGGAAGACTTGGATAAAAGTCCTAAAGTTACATCATCTTCAATGAGTTCACTCAATTGCCTCAAGTCATTTGTGATATCTGCTTAAATATACTGGAATGTTTTACCATTTGTCTTGTGAACACTGCTCAGAGAAAGCGATTTGCTTACAAAATTGAATCATTGAGACCATTTTACCAACTCAAGATGTATTTCTGCAACACATTTTTAATGCACCTTGTTTCAGACTGAGCCATGTATTTGTTATTGAGAAATGTGGTTTTGAACTGGAGTTATGTAATGAAAGGCATCAGCAGTAAACTGAACATGACCCACCACATATCCACCATCGCTAGAGTGTGCTTTTTCCACCTGCGTCGGATTCGACAAGTGAAACGCTGCCAGAATGAAAAGTGCCTCCGTTTCCTCGTCCAGGCTCTTGTCATTTCTCGCCTGGACTATTGCAACTCTATCCTCTCTTGACTTCCTGCGTCAACACTACAGCCCCTATCATCAGTCCTACACTCTGCAGCCCGCCTAATAAAAGGTCTTGCTCCTCGCGACCACATCACACCATCCCTATAACAGCTACACTGGCTCCCCATCCATGCCCGTATTGCCTTCAAGAGTTCCCTTCTCATGTACCACATTCATAACGAAACCTCCACCTCGTACACGACGTCCAAGGTTGCATCATGCGCTGCCTCTGCCTCAAGAGGACTCCATTCATCTATGCGTGGAGACTTTACCATACCTCGCACTAATAAGAAGTTTGGGAACCGTGCATTCTCAGTCGCAGGATCCACAGAATGGAATAGTCTCCCAATTTCAGCTCGTCAAGCCACAACCGTTGCTATTTTCAAGACAAAACTTAAGACCTACCTATTCTCCCTGATTTATGACTAATAATGCAGCACAGCGCTTTTGTGCAAGACTTGTCTTGTCAAAGTGCTTTATAAATGCCTAGTTGTATTATATTGTATGGTGTTTGTAATTTCAAAACAAATCTTTCAGATTGGAAAATCACACAGCCTTACTCCCTGTTGTTAATGGAAAAGTTTGCTGTGAAACATTCACACTTATAGATATATCGCAGCAAGAGACTGCCTCTGTCGGTTAAACTGTAACATCTCAAAGATATTTTATATTTTCAAACCTTTATGATAGGTAATAATAAATCTGCACAGCTTTTAATAACATGTTTATGCTGGTAATCCTTCATTTTAGCGTAATTAATTCTTTTCATCAATTCAACCACCATTTAAGCACAAATCTGTTCATCAATTAAGCTTCCATTTAAACAGTGTGATCTTCAGCTTTGATCTATAAATTGATCATGATTGTTCAGAATGTTTTTCAATGCAGCTGTCTAATATTACATGCTAGACCTGTGTTGTACGTGTTTCTATTTAACTATGTGAGATACCTGCACCAAGATTCTCAAGAAGACGAGTGTTAACGGACCCAGTAGTCAAGTGATTGTGCGATGTTTGAGTTATTGATTGCTACAGCCTCACAGGTTATTAATTAGTAACTTACTATTAATGTCATTACACTGGATAACTTTGCTGCTAAACGTTCACGCTTAGAAGTAAGCTTACCAAATAAGATATTGTGGCCACCAACTGTAAAAATTAAGAGTTATCTTGATCATCAAATAGTACAACACACTATCCTGAAAACAGACATGGACACACACACATATATATACACAAATACATACATATGCATACATATATATATAAATACATGCATATGCATACATATATATATACATACAAATACATAGATATGCATACATATATATATATACATACAAATACATAGATATGCATACATATATATATATACATACAAATACATACATATATATACATACAAATACATACATATATATATATATATCTATACATACATATGCATACATATATATATATAAATACATACAGATGCATACATATATATATACAAATACATACATATGCATATATATATATGTATGCATTTGTATGTATTTATATATATATATGTATGCATATTTATGTATTTGTGTATATATATGTATGCATATGTATGTATTTGTATATATATACACATATGCACATATATATATATACAAATACATACATATGCATACCTATATATATATATACAAATACATACATATGCATACATATATATATAAATACATACATATATATATACAAATACATACATATGCATACATATATATATATAAATACATACATATGCATACCTATATATATATACAAATACATACATATGCATAAATATATATATACAAATACATATATATATATATACAAATACATACATATATATACACAAATACATACATATGCATACATATATATATATATATATATAAATACATACATATGCATACATATATGTGACTCGTCAGCACGGAACCAGTCACTTGTATAAAAAAATATTTTTCCTGTTTTTTGCACCATCCTGAAGCTGCTAGATTTACCTTTCCAAAATCGTTTTCAGCTAGTTTATGCCTTGCATACAGCCAAAGTTATAGAATTTCCAATGTCACCGTTTACGTAATGTGCTATTCGAGAAAACTGCGTGCAAAGTTTAGCCATATTATTTTTATAATCTCCTTTGCAACAGCTATTGTTTTTGAACCGATTTTACTGAAATTTGGCACCATTGCAGCTGCAGGTATTGCAAATGCACTGTCGAAATTTGGTGTAGATATCTCAAGTAGGAACAAAGTTATTAAAGTTATTCCAGTTGACCAACGAGAAATCATTGAAACTAAATGTCAATTTTATTACAAAAGTCTCAAATTCCGAGAGAGGTTAAGCAGCTATTACCTGCTAAGGAATTAGATATTGCAATACAGTAATGGATAAAATTAACATCCAAATAATAAAACACAGAAATAAAATGACAGTTTATTCCAGTCACACTATGTATTCAGCGTCAGCTGGCAAAGTCACGGGTCTTCCACCACCATGTCTTAGAGTTTTACATGTTCCAGCAGTAGGTGATTGTGAATCATCATTGGATTACGAGCTTCCTCTTTGTTTTGGCTCCTCTGTTGAAACAAGGTCCAATCCTTCAGTCTACCCGCTGCCACTGTTCACAGGTCACCTGCTATCATGTCCTCCAGTTTGGTGCGAAGACGATTTGTGGTTCTGCATCATCGGAAGACGATGAACAAACTTCATTTTAACGATGCTGTGTGATAAAAAAGATCATTGTCGTCGCCCTCCTCCTTTATCCAGACTTGAGACTGGCACTGCCAGAGTAATGGTAATGGTAGAGTCAAAAAGGATTTGCTGCGTCTTTACTCGGTATTCTTTATCGACTCTGTTTTTGTCCATGGCGGCTTCTTCCTCTATGTGTAGCAACGGGCAATCAAATTCTTCCATGGATCTACAACAATAAGACCTATCTTATAGTATACAGTTTCAAATACTAAAAGACATTTAAGAGGAATAATTTGCACAGGGATTAAATATCACAATATTAAATTTTAGATCTAAATTATAGATAAATAGCGAAAAGCATCTCCTTAAACTAATCTGAGAGGCAGTAATTGGTGTGAAGTGTCTGACTTCATATCTTAGCCTCAGCATATGAGAGCGAGTGACAAATTCTCTCCCTCGCCGTATTATCCTTCCACAGACAGTGTACAAGCAATGTACTCATCACAGCTGAGTTGGTAAAATGGCACAGGTGGAGCAGAAATCTCGATGCAAATCTCTTCACTAAAGAAGATTTGAATCTCTAATCTCTCTCTTAACAATCCAGCACACATCCCACAACACAATCGAGCCCACCCACACATAAACAATATTTTATAAATGAATTAGCCGCTTAGTCCAGCAGGAGCACTGTCTTTATATTTCGGACAAAACGTGCGACTATTCACCCAGTCACCGTTATGTTCAGTGCAAATTGTAATCTCAAATGTAAACAAAGCCCCAGGTGATCCTCATACCAGAACACCACTGGAGCATTTCAGATTTCTTAAAAATAATTTTTTGCTTTTCTCAGGAAAATCAAAGAAACATATACAGTTCAAGTCAAACCTTTATCATGATCCTCGATAATGGAACTACGGTAGATCAACGTGTTGTTTTGGCAAGTCCAACACAAATCAGTCATTGGCTTGCACGTCGTGATGAATGGAACGAGTTGAAGCTAGTAATGTTTGAAGATCAAAAATCCAGCGACTCGTTTTCCATGTTGTTCCATGCACGTTTGGTATAGGCCGTACACTTTGGTCTTGGTGTGGCTCGATGGCAGCAACTTGATATCATCCCGCTTAAATCCAGGAACCCTTCCAGGAAGCATCATCGCATGCTCGCTGGCATAATTTCTCAGGAAGCGAATGATATCTTCAATTTCGCAAAACTGAAAGCAGTGGGTGTTGTTCTTATGTCCACGGCTTTGTTTTTCTTTTGGTGTTAAACCTTCTGTTTTATACCACTTGAGAATCCCCATCAGTCTGTCCTGGGTAATCCCGTGGATGAACTTAAAGGTTGTACAGCAGATCTGACGGCTTTCCAAATAATATAATGTTCGCTGATGTTGACGCACCGCTTGGCTGGATTTCCTGCTGCGACAAGTCTCATCGGACATGTTTATTGTGCAAGAAATTTTGCAGAGTAGCACCAACATTTGATCCCGTGGGACAAGTGCAGCCATTTCCATTCTACGCCTGACCATGTCCTCCGGAGCATACTGGCTACTGCATTGGAGTCCATTATTAAGTTTACATTGACATCTACAAATAAACAACCCATATAAAAATATTTCTTTCTATTTATCAAATTCATTTCAGTTTGCTTTTATAAAAGCCATGCAACAAAAATGCAAAGCCAATGCTAAAAGCCCTGCATTCAAAACAAACAGCAATTTACAAGATTTATCAACCGGTAAACTGCAATTATTGATTATCGAGAAGAATTCTGATAAAAAATAAATTGCAATTGAAATACTAATTATTATTTCCTATCATTAACTTGATCAATTAATGATAAACTTGTACATTGCACAATAAGGATTGTAAAAGATGAAGTAGTGCAAGAGAGGAAATGACACAACTTTTGCATTTATACTTGAATACTTAAAGACAAGCTCAATAATACAGATTGTAAACCTAACCGTTATGCCTAAGGTCTTATAAAAACGAGCACAGTGAGAAGAGGGTCTAAACCTAGTAGTTGTGCCTGAATATTTATAAAGACAAGCTCAACTAGAACAGGCTAATCTTTACAGTTATGCCTGAAACTTATAATAATAATTAGTTCAATTAGAGCTTAGTTTAAACTGATTTTCGTATAGGAGTCGCAGTGAATCAGAAACAGTACGTGAATGTCTATAAACAAGGATCCTGTGATGCACAGTATTTAAAAAATAATCGTGGCTTACCTGAATTCAGCCGCTTTCTGATATTCAACGGCATTGTCATCAGTTACGAACTCACTAGATGTTTTAGCGTGCGTCATGACCTCTTCGAAATCTGAAACATTCATTTCATTTTCTTCCTGGTCATCTGAATCGTTGTTGGCATCAGATTCTGTCCGAAAATCATCATCACTGAAAACTTCATCATCGCGATCGATGATCAAATACTCTTGCAACAATTCTTGCACTTTTGCTCGATCCGACCGTTTAGCATTAATCAAATTCGCGATAATCTCTACCATTTTCGAGGATTAAGTATTTCAAAATCAACAAAACTAGAATGCATTCCGTGTGTGCGTGACATTTAAAGAGACCGGGTCATACCGAGTGTGCATGCGCATAGCTGACCTTAAAACCATCAGCCAACTGCAGTTCAAGATTGTATCACGTGATCAAATCATGCGCTTCGGTTGCTAACATTAATCGGCTATTGTTTACATAAGTCGACCTCTTTTTGGGCAATCTGTGTGCGTAATAAATAGGCTAAGGTCATATGTTATTAATATAACAGGAAAAGGAGATATTCTGCTTCAAAACGAGACCATGAAGGCAGGAAATCTCGAACCATAACCTAATTAAATATGACAACAAAGATAGCGAAATTTGAACCGAAATAATGATTTTCCGTCTCGTAACATTATAGGGCTGGGCTGTTGGTAAAAATCTTTTTGAAGCCTTTATGAAAGTCCAAACAAAAGTTTTATATATTATTTGCATTAAATATATATTTTTTTAATCGTTTGTGCATTAATATCAATTACGACCGGTTTGAGGTTTGACGTCATTTTTGGTCATTTTAACCCTGATTGTAACCAGTGACAAGCGACTGCTTTCAAAAAAAATTTTCACATATATACAAATACATACATATGCATACATATATATATATATATAAATACATACATATGCATAATTATATATATATATACAAATACATACATATGCATATATATATATATACATACATATGCATAATTATATATATATACAAATACATACATATGCATACATGTATACATGCATACAAATACATACATGTGCATGCATATATATACAAACATGTATATACATATACCTACATATATATGCATACATATATATATAGGCCTACAGAAATTATATACATATATATATATACATAAACTACATATATATATACCTATATATATGTATATACATATATATATGCATATATACATATCTACATACATACATATATATATACATATACACATACATATGCATATACATACATACATATACATGAATGTATATACATATATATGCATATATATACATATATGTATATATATACATATATATATATATGCATATATACATGGATTTATATATACCTATATACATACATCTATACATACATATATATATACATATAGACACACATATATACATACATACATACATGCATACATATATATACATACATAGATATGCAGACATAAAATTTGCTTGCCATATAAGGGTAGGTTTTAAAAATTTTGCAGGATGCTAAAGGGGTTAATTCTATAGCTTAGAATTCTAAAACTTAACTCAGTACTGTAGTCCTTCTGTGTAGGTTTCATATTGAGCAACGCATCTCCTCATCCTCCACTCGTCTCCTCTGTCCATCGCCAGCTCCTTCTCAGTCTCATCCCATGACATCTCCACTCTACAGACATCTCAGGTCGTCTGATGGTTTGCAGCCAGTTCTAAATGACAAAACAATAATGCAAAAAGTCATAAAGTTAAGAAAGGACGTTAACTAGACAACAGGGAGAATAAGACATCGAGTAGGATAGATTGAAGGAGAGCAAACTGTAGCTTTATCATTTAGTTGAGCTGCAATATTCCATAATAAATTTTTCTCAATGACAAAGCATAAGGACTATGTTGCCAAAAGCTTTCATCAAAAATCACATTCAATTCATCCACAACAGGGAGTCAGCCAGACTTAAGACGACATTTTGGAAAGTAAGAAAACACCAGAAAACAGAAAATAATTATGGTGAGCAGACCAAAGAAGAGGGAAATAGACATAATAGAGGTGTAGACAGACTTAAGACTTATAGTAGAGAAATTTAGCAAAGAGACAGGCAGACAAGACAGAAAGTGCTCTCTGTGTTTCAATATCCTGGTCGACAGTTTGCTACATAATTACCATCTTCCAAACGACCCAAAGATCTTATTAGCAACCAATCTACGAGATTTATTATAAACATTCATAAAAACTGAAACTAACCTAGCTGCTTGCACAACAGTCGGTCATCTGGATCATGTTAGTTGCTCCGGACTGGAGCTGAGATCCTCCAAGTGAAGAGCTTCACACGACCATTGAAACTGCCAGGATGGACGGTGACAAAACACTATATCAGATGCCACAGTGTCTGTATACCAAGATGAACGGTGCCAAAAAGCTGGAGTTCCTGGCCTGAGACTGTCAGGATGGACGTTGCCAAAACAGCCAGAGTACTCTGGCTTGAAACTGGCCAGAGTACTCTGACTTGAAACTACCAGGATGGACGGTGCCAAAACAGCCTGAGTTCTCTGACCTGCGAAATTTATAAACCTGCTGATGTTGCTTAAATCTAAGCAGTGCTTTAATTGAGTAAATTTAATTAAGTGGATAAACATTGTCAAGAATGTAATGCATAATTAGGTCAAGAATAGAAACTGCTGGAGCTACCATCGTCTGGCATTCTGAAGCTCAAATTGCCTTTTGTAACTTACTGCGTTTTGTCAGTTAGTTTCTCATTAAACGAAGATATAGGCCTACACACCTCTGAGGAACAATCATGGGTTCATACAATCCAATGCTGCAAGTTTCTAGCACCAAGTCTTCAAAAGTCGTGAAAAGCCACAGAGGATTACAAAACAGGCCAATACAAACTAAAGGATAAAGTGACCCAGGATCTCAAAAATTGGTCAGGATTTCTAACCTCACCTTTGTAATGCGTGTAAAATTAAACTTGACCAGTTGAATATCAACATATTATCACACTGGACAGCGTAATTAACTTATTATTATGAATATTAGGCACTAAAAATATCTTCAATTCAATCTTCACTTGAATCTACAATTAATGTCCGAACATTACTCTAAAACAAAAGAAGACAACAACACATCCACGTAGGATAGAAATACGATAAGAGAGAGAGAGAAAACAAGCAGCAAGGCAAACAAAACTATAGGCCTACACAACAGAAAAATAGAAGGGCAGGAAATAGTGAGCAAGATAGACAAATTTTTTAATTTAACATTTAGAAAAATACCAAAAAATGATTGTATTTACCGCAGTATACGGCCTATAGTTATTAAGCGCAGTCTATGGCCTAGTTACTAAGTCTCATCGACAGGCCTAAATGGCTAACAACGAAATTTGTTGATTATGATCGCTAATTCGGATCTCCAAAATGGAAAAAAACGATAAAAATCGTTGTTTTGTAATTTTATAAGTCTACCTGGTATACTTCTCGACGAAAATTAAATCGAAACAGAAGTTGGCGAAGTAGAATTCAGAAGAACCGCGACGAATATTAGCAAATTTGCGAATTTCGCAAAAAACGGAATTCGACTGTCTCTTTCGAGATCTACGCCGCAACTAATAAGTTCAATAATACGCTGACGCAATCATGACGACATTTCGCTTTTGACAAAGTTCCAACGTTTGTCCAACGTAAATAACATTTATTTATTTATTTGGAGTCTTTATATAGCGCTGCTTCAAGACGTTTATTTGCATTATAAAATTCTATCTGGCAGTCTCTCATCCTCTTTTGCTTTTCTCAAAACCTGCTTCTTCTCGCGAGGCCTTTCACACTGGAAGCGCTTCTGAACGGTTCACCCTACTGGAGGCGCTTTATAAATGCTGAAATACAATACAATAAGTAAGTAAGGTAAGTATACTCTTTCACAATGATACTAATACGAAAGAAGGACATTTCAACGTTGCAGGAATAAAATCATCGAATTCGGTTCGTCAGCTCTGCGGTGAGTCTGCGCCCACACCTGTTCGCTCCCCCAAACGGTTGTTGAAGATTCGTACTCCGGTATACATCTAAGAGTGGTGTACATAGCACCAGGCTAGTCAACGTGATTTGACTTGAGACCTTGGTTACGACTACTCGAGTTCACTAGTCTGGGGATATTGACAATAAAAAGAATTAATAAACTTCAAGTAGGAGTGTTTATGTACATGGTTCACAGGTTCTTATTACCAGGTGGTTTCAATCGATGGTTTTAGATTCATGACCATCAAACCATTGCCTCCTATATTCTGACAGGCCGTAATGCTGATTGTGTGACGTCACATGCTTGGTCCTAAGTTTTGCCTGAATAGTGTGTTAATGGACACAGATATCAGATGCATAATTGTGATCATAAGCTCCAACTTTTTAGTGCACCATTCGCACTGGGCATCAGCTTATTCACGAGCGCTGCGTCAAGTCAGAGGCAGTGTTGGATAGGGCGGATATGGGGCAATAATTAAAAATTATTACAGAAGAGCTGAACCATTTATTACATGCAATTTGCTACTTCATTAATAACAAATTTCAATGATGCAAATCTAGTTACAGCGACTTAAGCACTTTGATTGCGAACAACACTTCTGTGAGTCATAGCCAAAATAATTTAATGCACAACAATACAAAGTACGTTGACAAAGTTTTAACTCTATTAAGGTGTAGTTTTTATTTGTATTTATCTGGTACCATGTAAAACAGCTCTTAAGAACCTTCAAATAAATCCAGAAATTGTACCTTAAGATACCTTCAAAATGTATGGGCAGTCTTCGATTAAACAGTTCATTATTATGGTAAATAGTACACTGTTACATAGGGAGGGTATACTGCATGAGGAAGAATGATGCGCTGGCATCTTTGAGCATGAAGCAAACAATCTTTGACTTACTTCTGGACTGCTCTTCTTCTATAATCATAAGTCTACGGACCACAGTAACATTTCACAGCTGTAAAACTTTTACAATAATTAAGTCTTTAGCGTTGACAATTTTCACTTACTTTTACTCTTTGCTCCTTTACAGATAGTATTTGCATCATTCAATTTTTTGCACTAATTGTTAAGCATAATATTGGCCATTTTACTAGCAATGACACGAATAAAGTCTGAAAAATTATGACCACAATCATAAGCACCAGGCATAAGTGAATGCTGTGAGAAACTTTTCATAGATACAGAAGTAAGTATCTTTTTCAGATTTGTTGCACTAATGAATTTGTGCTCATAAGCTGTTGATACCAAACACTGGAATATACGGAAAACTTTCACTACAACATCAACCATTTCTTGCATTGGCCAGGTCAGACTTCCTCTGTCTAGTGCTTCCAAGTCAGAAAAAACTGTACTTGCAGTGTCACACGCCATCACATCTGTTGTCACAAAGGCAGCAACACAAGTTCTACATGCAACAGACTTCTTTATTTTTTTTAACCAATGTATCCAGCAAGAGAAACAACATGCATTTCGGGATCTGAGACACTTATTAAACTACAGTCATTCAGCACTCCTTCAAAAGCACTTATGTCACAATCTATTACATCATCTGACTTTTCCTCCATAAAACAGCATTTGCAAATTTTTTTAATGAGATTTTGCCCTGCGATGCAGAATTTTTACTCACATTCTATGATTTCACGCACAGAAATATGAAAATTAGTTCCAGCTAGTCACCTGTACTGGGAAAATCTGTATTCTAAGTAGTCAGTTTGAAATTTGCCTGTAAGAACATATTTAAAGTGAAGACTTTCAAGGAGACATCTGACTAAAAGAACCATTGACTTAAAAGTATGCTGCAGAGCAGATGCAGTTTCTCTTGTAACCATCCCATTCCCACTGCCAATGTTCATTACCTCCCATGTTTGAAGCTGCTGAATAACTCTATTAAAATACAGTAACTGATGGTCATCGACTTTTCGTATAGGGTCACATTTCTGAGTACGAAGATTTCTACCTTTGAAAGGATGTTTAACATTTAACATTTTCCACAATGACACTATTAGATCTACAAATACAAGTGTTTCATCAACAGCAGTTTTGTTGACATTAGGAAGTGAAGTTGTTGTTGTGAAAGCAATTTAAGTGCAGCAACCACTTTCTCATTGAAAATACACAACATCAGTGGTACACTTTGCCATTTAGTGTTTGATGGGTGCAATGCCTTATATGCTAAGGACGGTGCAAGTTTAACAAGATTGTCCTTTTCATTCTCATGCAACTGCTTCAAAACATTGAACTTTGCCTTTTTAAGCATATTTGAATCTAGCATGTCAGGAAAAATTATTGTCTGGTAACTGTCTTTTTGGTTGATCAAATTATTTCTGATACATTTGAATAAATGCACGGTGTCAAACAGGAATAAAGTTTCCTACTGGTGATCTATCGAAGGTTGCAACAAACCACCACATAGCAACCTAAACATATTACTATTAACTCGGTTATTATCAGATATCAAGCAAACAACCCTGAAACCTGCCTTTTCAATCATTCTTAAGACATTCATAGTTACGTCTTTCAGATAGGGTGCTGTTAAGTTCTTAACAGGCACTAAAGCAGCAATATCTTTTCTTTGAGACAATATAGAACAAATCATAAATGCTTGGACAGTGGTTGCCTGAATCATGTCACAATTTACAGCAAAGTTGTAACCCTTGTATGAAACTTTAGGCTGAACATAGATCTCATCAAGCAGCATAGTCACATATTGTTCAAGCGGCTCAAGCAGTTGACACTTCTTTGTCAGATAAGTTATGTGAGCACTACATTCAGTACCAGGTTCAACAGTAAAGCACGATGAAAGTTTACGTAAATAAACCGGGTGAGGCAACATCAGAGAACTGTCACGTAAGAAACCATGTGCAGAAGGTGACAGCAAAAACATCTGAAATGCCCAGTGTAAATAATCACCACAGTATTTAGTCTTGCATTGCTGCAATTACTCCAACTGCTGGATAACATGTTTGAGAACACGAATGTACTTAAAGTTACTAATAACGTTGCTTTCATCATCAGCATCACCAGCACCGTCATCTTCAGGAAATCTGCTACTGACAAGTAAACATTGTTGCTCGAACATATCATGCAACAGAACTAAAGCCATTTCTACTTTACTTTTGAAAGTAACCTTTCCAATTTCCCAGCCCTGGTAATGACTCAAAAGACTAGTGAATTTGGAATAAGAATCAAGTTTTCCTTTATTACCTATCACCCACTCCAAGTTATCGTTATTAACCCTAAAGCCCTCACAGCAAATGATAACAAACATAGCATCAGTTACTCAAATGCTGATTCTAATGCGAGGCACATCAGATATATCTAGAATATAGCATGACAAGCAATTGTCTGTCATCTTAAAGTTCCATAGTGAAGTTTGCAGGATATGTTTCATAAAGTTCACGCAAAACTCATGAAATGATGTAATTTTGTCCAGATTTATCCATTATTGTACTGCCTGATTATCTCTGGCCTGCATCTCAGAAAGTCTATCCTCTGGTTTCTTTCTCTTCTTGAAAGGTTCTGATGACAAGCATGATGAACAGTTGAGAAAAATAGATGGAAACGCATCCCTTGCTAGCTTGGGAATTCTTCGAGGAACACTAAGTATAGATCCATCAGGATGCACAGCAGTGTCCATTCTAATGACAAACTCTTCAGCGAAGTGATTAATGCAGATAACCGTATTGACATTTAGAAGGAAATTGTCTCTTGGTCGAGGAATCCGTCGCAACCAGTTTTGTAACTTCTCTTCATTTCCTTTACATTCACTGAGTATGCTAAAAGTTGAGGTACAATCTGATCTCTCATTCTTTCGTTTGCAGTTAGAACTACATCCTGTTACACAACAATGACGAGGCATTCTCCAACTTCAGGAAAAATAAATCCTCTGAAAGTGAGAATATGTATTTTAGTATTACCAGGGGTACCGGATACAGCTTGACTGTGTAATCAGAAGTTCTCCTAAGTAACCAAAAACGAAGTCACATTGGAAAGTTGCACATGAAAATCAACTGAGGCTCTTTGTCATTTATAAGTAAGCAAGCAATCAATTGCTCCATTCTGATAACATGCAGTCCCAAATTATTAAATAATAATTTTAACAATATCGCGTACAGTGTTTTATATTTTATGCTGACAAATAAGTTTTAGCTTAAGTGGAAGCAGGATTTATGAGCCAACTCTCCGCACGCAAATTCTCGTTGCCAATAATAGGCACATTCAAGAAACATACAACATACATTTTCACGTTTTTAGCTTTGCCTGCCGGACAGAGGATATGAGGGGGACATGCAGGGCGTCTGGTAATTCGAAGTGTGGTCCAAAGACATCGATCCACAACGACGATAGAACCAAACTTCTATTATTTATATTTATATGTTCTAACAAATAATAAGGATGTATAACTTGATTACAAACCTCACAACTTAACATTAAATTTACAACGATATTATAGTTTACTCGCGAGAAAATTCAAAAATAAACGATAATCGCCTCAAATGTTTACACGTCTGCAGTGAAACGATGACGGACCAGACGTCACACGCGCCCAAATATAGTGAGCCTTACGGCCTATCAGTATATGGGAGGCAATGATCAAACGCGGGCCTCAAATAAGTATCACCAAATTAGAGTACGTACTACGATGAGGCAGCACAGCATGAGAATACATGGTCCGTCCTTCTGGCACATGCTACCTACCCATCCAACTAATATGTCATCATTACACCAGTTTAAAAAATAAAAATAGTCTAAAAACTTTCAAACTGAACGGTTAGATAAAGTTACTTGTTGTTGCGACATTACATGTTATGAAATGATGATTATGTTGGTTGCTTCTATAGGGTACGCGGAAAAACTGTATGATTTACTTCTAGGTTAATTTAACGTTAAAATTCGGCGGAACCTGTTAGCGGAATGGTTCGTTCTTTTGGGGTTTCGTTTGCTGACTGCATGATTAATTAACACTACTATTTCCATGTTTGTATGCTATGTAATGTCAGTGAACAATAAAAAGAATTGATTGATGAGTATTTTCATCGCATCCAGCTTCCATTTAAACCTAAGTCTTTTAATTACATCCAGCTTCTACTTAGGTATGATTATATTTTCATCACGTCCAGCTCCCATTTAAGCGTGAAAAATTCATTGGGAAATGCACAACGTGCAAGACGTTATTTAATAATTATTATTCGGCGCTTGATCCTTTCCTCTCCACCAAAGACGTCGGAGCTGGATCCACTTCCTCTATTCCTGGTCGAGGAGTCGATTGATATCCTGCTGCCATTCCTCACTCTGCTCTGCAACGCCTCTCTTCGTGAAGGAGTCCTGCCGTCTTCCCAGAAGCGCTCGATCATCACGCCGATAATAAAGCAGTCGGGGCTTGACCCGTCTGTTTCGTCTACCTATAGGCCAATGGCTAATGTTACTTTTATCTCTAAGATAATTGAGAAACTTGTTGCCAGTCAGTTATTTAGCTATTTGGATACGAACATCTACTTCCTCCATGTCAATCTGAGTTTCATAAGGGTCACTCAACTGAGTCCCTCCTACTTCGTCTCCTCTTCGACATTTATAGTGCCATGGACAGGTCCCAAGTAATCCTTCTGGCCTTATATGATGTAAGCGCTGCATTCGATTCAGTAGCTCATGATATCCTCTTGAGTCGCCTCTCCTTAACTTTTGGGATAAGAGACCTTCCACTTATCTGGATCAAGTCTTATCTCTCCGAGCGTTCTACATCTGTTGTCTTTCACTCATCTCCTTCGCCTTGGCGCCCTGCACCCTTTGGTGTCCCCCAGGGATCGGTCCTTGGACCTCTTCTCTACAGTCTTTTCACTGCAGATATCGAGTCTCTATTCACATCTTGTTCTCTTGCGAGCTATTCTTACGCAGATGATGTTCAATCGTATGTGCATTGCTCATCATCCCAGGCTTCTTCTACAGTCCGAAGAATGTCTCAAGCTACAGATACCCTAACTGCCTGGATGTCATCAAATCGAATGCGACTTAATCCGCAGAAAACTCAATATATTTGGCTTGGTACCCTCCAGCGGCTGAACAAGCTCGACTTGGGCTCTCTGTCTTCTGAATTCTCTAACTTTGTATTCTCCACCTGTGTCAGGGATCTGGGGGTAGTTCTGGATCAAGAACTGTCTTTTGTGAAGCACATTTCTGCATTGACTCGTTCCTGCTATTATTTCTTGCGCCAGTTGCGGGTTGTTTCCCGCTCTCGTTCCTCATCTTCTGGTGCCACTTTGGTTCATGCCTTTATCGTTAAACGATTAGATTACTGTTCCTCTCTCTTCTGTGGGCTCCCTCAGGTCCGATTGCAACCCTTGTAGGGGGGTTCAAAGGGCTGCTGCTCGTTTGATTGGTTGTGTTCCTAAATTTGGCCACATCTCTACGTACATGCCGGACGTCTTCACTGGCTTCCGGTTAGGCAGCGCATTCAATATAGAATCTCTTCTATTGTCTGGCACTGTGTTGTGGGCAATGTGCCTGTCTATCTTAGGGATCTGTTCACCTTAACCTCGGCTTCTTCTGGTCGCCGATCTCTTCGCTCGGCCTCTAGAGGCGACTTTGTTGTTCCACATGCTCATACCGTAACCAGGCAAAATAGAGCTTTTGCAATTGTGGGTCCTCATGTGTGGAACAACCTCCCATCCGACCTGCCCTCTCTCCCCCGCGACCTGTCTGGCTCTTTCTATAAACTTCTCAAGACTTTCCTTTTTGACCGGGCCTGGGTCGGGAGCGCCTCTGAATAGTTATATCTAAGAGGCGCTATATAAATTGCATTAGTTGATTCATTATGCTGTTTATTTTCTGGATAATTATTTTCTAAATAATTACGCTAAAGCGAACGACTACCTTTATGCCTATATACGTTCATCATTCGTCAATTCAGTAAAGAAATAGAACACTGTATGTAGGATGTACTTTAAACAATTTAAAGCAATTAAGGTACTAAATGCGTAAAAATCAAGTGCGTTTGGGAAGTCAGTCATAAACAACAACTTACTTACTTTCTACAACCGCTCGCTGCTCACGCATATCATAAATATTAAGGCCGTGAGTCCTTCTAAAATCATGAATATTCATATAGGGTCAACTTGAGAGCGTCAAAAAATATAGCTAGCCGCTATATTTTTGGTACTTATCTTGTTATCGCTTGGTTTCGTTATCTTACACCGTGACCTGAGCTCGTTTTATTGTATGGATCAAAGAGATATATAATAGCAAATCATAATTATTAATGCTCTGGATGCAGCCATACTTGATAATGCTGTAATTTGGAAAAACCATGTAATACAGCGCTCGCAAAAGAAGGTGATGGTAGGTAACATTAAATAAATTAGACTTTTACGACGATGATTATTATTATAGGAGAAAGGCCAAATGCATTCGCCTTTTAGCCAATCGAGCAGTTTTAACTCTGTTGTGGCAACTGCAGTTTGCTATAGACTCCCTTGGTGGCTGGATGTCTTCTAATCGGCTCCGTTTAAATAGGCTTGGGCAAACTAATTGATCGAGTTTTACTAATCGATTAATCGGGATCAAAATCCCGATTCCCCGAAAACAGCAATGTATTATTGAAAACCGCTGAACTGTCTCAAAACAGCGCAATTCATTCATCAATCCAGCTTCTGCGTGAATTCTTTTAATCGATCCAGCTTCCATTTAAGCAGAAACCTTTTCATCGATCCAGCTTCGTTTTCAGGGATACGGCGGAAATCACTTTCGGGAATTCGCGTTTCGGCGATTCGCTACGCACCCGATTAATCGATAGTCAACACAAAAATCGATTAATCGATTAGTCACTATTAATCGATTAGTCGCCTACTAATCGATTAATTGCGATTGCTCGATTGTTCGATTAGTCGACCTTCGACGCTTAGCTCGATTGTTCTGTGAGGCAGAGCTGTTAAACTTGTGCAGCAGAGATGCTGTACTGCGTCCACAGGTAGCAGATAGTAGCACGATCTCTGAATATATAGCCTACAGACCAGTTGCGATGTAGGCAGGTGATGAATCATCCTGACTAATAAGCACTTGCGGGCCAACAGCGACAGTGCTAGCAGGGTGCGTATGTGGGACGTGGTCACGTGAGTGGCATTAAAAGCCATCTGTGTCACACAGCCACTTACAGGCTGCCCTTCAGTTTTAAGCTTGTCATGTTTGAAACAGATAAAGTTGAAAAAGATACCATAAAGTCAAGGCATTAATATTTATTACCCTCTTTTCTTTAACTTGGCGTACGTAAAGTTTGTCATGAAGTGACAAACTTTATGCACGCTTTACAAACTACAGTTCGTCAGAGTTCTTTCTACTCTTTTCTTGGTATGTTCCCGTAGACCTACGGAGCTTAAATTTTGCACGAATGTCACCCTTGCATGACAATGCAGTGGATCAAATTTTTATGGACCTAACTCAAAATATGCAAAAAATTAAGCCTCGTTTACCCACTTGAACGAGTTTTCCATAACAAGCTCCTCTTTGGCAAGTTTACATCATAAATGATCTCTTAAGGAAATGGTTCGATTATGCATTCTATAATGCATAATTGGCATTTTTTCATTGTTCTATTTTTAAAAGTAAACCACTAACCATTATTATAGCTGGCACAAGCGGCAAAATATGTGCATCACTGCTTGTTTAATCAAAGAAACTTGATACAGCGCTTCTTCAAGAAATCTACTCAGGGGCGCTCTCTGCGCTAGCTACAAGATGTTAAATGTCATTTCGATGAGTGTTAGAACAGTTAGCAAAAAATTACACAGTAAGCTAAGAGTCGCCAATGGCTGGCCCACACATAAGCGTGGAACCAACCAACTGATTCTTGTCAACAGCTGACCGATGGGATGGATGTTCAGTCTCTTGTGTTACAATAGTAGAAGTAGCTTTGGTATTGGAAATCAATTGAAAACACAGGAAATAATTGGTCTCATAATGTGTATTTTGATCGGTATCGGCAATGAGATAATCGACTTTAATCTGTATCTGCATAATCGGCAAAAGTGATATCGGCACAGCTCTAGTTCTAGATGACCTGTTATGGTTTCAAACTCAGAAATGTTATGTAACTCTGTGTTTTTGTACTTTTTCAGCTACAATGGGTCGTATTAAAACAGCTGGTGGAATAAGTGTCAGTTCTAGAGAGCTGAAGATAGCTGAGGGCAACACTGGAAGAGATAATTCTTCCAGCTTTTCTTCTAGTTATGCTGCCAATGCAGACCTGAAACTCAAAGAAGCTTTGAAAGAGTTACATTCGTTGACTCACCAAGTTCAGGTAATCATAACTGTGGACTCTAAGCTGAGCACAAAGCACTGACTTATTCACAATTGCTGTGTCAAGTCAAATGTGTTTTTCAGAGAGGTTGAACTTTTGTTCATCTTGGATGGCATAATATGAGAAATGCTCTGTGTAGGGCTGGAGAAACTTGGACTGGAAGGCCTTTTTAGTTGGCCTGATGAACGGTTCACTCTGCCTTAAGGACCTGATGACAATGAAAGGCTGTTTCTCAGAAGATATCTTCGCCACCTTCACCGTGTTTGTGAACGCTGTCACCAGTTGTCGCTATACCCTGTCTACACAGCTTGGCCCAGAGAGTCTGAGCATCCATGTCTTCTGTTAGCTGTCTACGGGAATCTGTTGACTGTTTCCCCGCTTGTGTGTGTGCTCAACTGACCATGCTGGTATTGACTTCAGATGTGTCCTTACTAAGGCTGTCAAAAAAAATGTTGAAATCATTGCCTGGATACCCATCGACCCGCATAGCGGGTACCCGACCACACGGACATTTTTGAAAGGAAATATAAGGAATCGCGCATTTCTGCAGAATGTCAGGCACCTGAGAACTGATTTAATTGCCTGGGCAGTTAACTAATATGATCAACGGAACATTTCTGGTATTTGTTTAGGTAAATTTGCTCATTTTTACATAATGTCGGGCACCCGACAACTGATTTTATTGCCTGGGCAGTCTGCCAATATGACCAACGGAACATTTTTGGCATATGTTCAGGTAAAATCACGCATTTTTACGGCTTGTCAGAACCGATTTAATTGCCCGGGCAGTCAGCCTTAGCCGGGATTCCCGGGTACCTGTTGACAGCCATTGTGCTTGCATCCTCACTTTCTCATCCACTTATGCCCACTTAAATTCATGCCATCCCACCCCCAATGTTTGGAATCAATTGGGTGGAGGAGATGAACATTTTTGGGGTTGTACTCACATCTAAGCTTTGCCCTGATGCACATATCGACCGAATCTGTACTAGGGCTAATCAGCCTTTCTATGCCTTGTGCGTCCTTAGAGCCCCATGGGCTTCATGGCATGGTCCTCCATGATGTTGTACGGGCTACTACTCTAGCCCGCCTTCGGTATGCGTATCCAGCATGGTATGGTTTCTACTAATGTAACCCACCATGTTCGCTTCAATGCTGTTGTTCGGAAGCTGGTGCGACACGGGATGCTCCCCTCTGAACAATTATCATTTGATGAACTCTACGATTGAGCCGATGTCTCCCTTTTTAATTCCATCCTCTCTAACCCTGACCACATTCTAAGAAATCTTCTTCCTCTTATTAGGAGTGTGGAGCACCAGTTGAGACCGTGTGCTCACAACAGGTCTGTTCCCCGGACTGACGATTTCACCCGGTGTGGCTTTATTATAAGATTATTGTATCAGCGCCTTAACCCCCATTGGCTTTTCCTCCTGCCCGGCCCTCATAGTTGCTATCCTGGCATTTTGCTAATTTGTATAATTCCATCATTTTATGTATATAGATGTTTTGTTCGTACTTGTTTATTTGTACATGTCGTGAGTTTGCAGACATCTGATTAAAGAATATGCTTACTTACTTACTTACATAAAATAATCAAGTTAATTTATGTGGATTTTTATTATTCTGGTGTTAACTGGCTCCCTTATAAGCAGTGCATTGCCTATCGAGTCTCTGCATTGGTCAGACACTGCATTGAAGGCCTGGCACCCTCTACCTAATTGAACTTTGCTGCCCCACTGTAATTGTCGCACGCGATGGCTTATTACACTCTGCTGCGCAAGCGGAATTACTTAACTCTTGTGCGTAGATTGCAATCCAACAGTGTCGTGCTTTCTCACTGGCTGGTCCGGTGACCTGGAGCAGACTTCCAGTGGCACTGCGTCTCACGCCAAGAGGTAAATCTGCCTTATTCTCGTCTGTTCTGTTTGACCGAGGCTGGGTTGGGAGCACTTCTGAGTTGATGGCCTTTGAAGGGGTGCTACATAAAACTACTGTAATATTAATAATAATGATAATCACTAGAATAATTATTTGTTATGTTTGCTTACAGGAAGAGCGTTCACGGGGCGAACATAATTTATCCAATATCTCTAAGACTCATGAAAAGATACAGCAAGAAATCAAGAGTATGTTTCAGAACTCCTTTGCTAGAACCATAACTAGTACATCAGAAGTTGAATAGTCACATCAAGACTTCAGTATATCAAAGTTCGGTATTTTGAACTTCCGGTCATGTTAACGGCAGTAAATCGCCCGATCACAATCATTGTAAACACACAAACATTGCTCTGTTTTATGGAACCCTCTGAGATGGAAGTGTCGCATACTTTGAGAGCAGTGTTAGTTCGTTATCAAGCAGTGGGCCTATTGATATATATTGAAGTTAGAGAGCCACACAGAGGACATAATTTGTTAATGGAGAAAGACAGTTCATGATGCGGCCAACCCTCGCTACAAGGATGGCTAGAGATAAGAGAAGAGAGCCACTCTGCAACTCTATACTTTTGGCCTAGGGCCCATCCATATATTACGTACACAAAAAATTGGATTTTTGGACCCCTCCCCCGTGTTGGACCGCATACATTTCGTGGACCCCTCCCCATGCGTACGTTCATCTGAACCCCATTGCAAAGGTTAAATAGCCAAAGACATCTATAAGACATTGATTTTACTGCAGGCTATATATTTTTCTTAAACTTCATATTTATCAGCTTAAATTTGTTAACCGTTATGAAGAAATAAAACACTAGCAAAACTTGCATTTTAAGAAGTTTAATGTTACATAAGATTGATTGAGCAGGAATATAGTCTGTGATTGGGTTAACAGTTCTGATTTTAAAATTCCGTATTGTGGACGTCATAATTAAACAGTTATATTTGTGTAGGTACATATTTTTGGACCCCTTTTCCCACCACCATACGCACCTGCACGCAAAATCACCAGCATTCGAAAGCCCACTCTCCTTGCTGCGTACGTAATATGTGGATGGCCCCTTAGTTGAGGATGAATAATGATATTCGTTTATTATAAAAACAGACCACTTGGCTAGGTAA
This sequence comes from Bimastos eiseni, assembly GCA_959347315.1. Taxonomy (NCBI): domain Eukaryota; kingdom Metazoa; phylum Annelida; class Clitellata; order Crassiclitellata; family Lumbricidae; genus Bimastos; species Bimastos eiseni. The sequence continues at coordinate 6,309,004 of OY365815.1, forward strand.
GGGATACTACACATCTGCACAAGTCATTGGCCATGTTGGTCGATTGATTGACTGCTGCATCATTTATGTAAGTAAGTAAGTGTATCCTTTATTAACTAACTGCATATCCACACTCTGGTGAACAATGCATTTAAAAGTACAACATTCTAATTTATAAAAAGGATTATTTACGCTCGATTGTCTGCTTGTGGAATAACACATGGCCATGCGTGTAGGGAGTATACGAAGTTGTCTATAAATAGCAATACATTTAAAAGTGCAGCATTCTGGCATAGCAATAGGCATAGCAATACATTTAAAAGTGCAGCATTCTCATTTAAAAGGATTTTTTTATGCTGTATGGTCTGTCTGTGGAATAAGTCAGTTTTCATTTGTATGCAAAATTTATTCAGTAACATATTGCAGTTTTCTAGTGCTTGGTTTGCATACTTGACTCATTCGTGGACTTTGCCAAGGATTTTGTGCGGTTAGGAGGCATTTTGTTCGACAAGTTGCCTAACCCATGTGATTGCATGAGGTCCATCCTTCTGATGTATGCGGTTGAGACTCAGCCACGCGGATGGTGTAAGCCTATTGTGGCCAAGTGTTTTCGTCTCAGTGGAGGGCGTCTGACCTCATTCTAGTGACCTCAACCGAAAGTCACGGGTGGTTATTCAATCTACCGACCAAAACACAGCGAATGCCTTTTCTATGTCCTCCTTGCACCTCGACATGCTTCCACCAGAGAGGGACTACTTGTTGTCATTTACTCGTCGTCATTGTTACCGTGATTGTGAATGCTGTCACCAGTCATCGTTCTACCTGAATGCTATACAAATGAATTTATTCGTATGGTAAGGGGGTCATCCACAAAGAGCGTCCGCACCGAGTGGGTAGGGGAAAATTATTGCCAAATCATGTCTAATGGCAGTTACGTCATAATCTTAGTTGTTTATTAATAGCTTAAGAGAATGATATATGAAGCAGGCATGTTGGTCGATTTATCGACTGCTCCATAATTTCAGTGGCTCACATGCTCTATGCAGCCCTAGCATGATGGGGTATGTGGTGCAGCAGAAGCACACCTGGGTGCAGTCACCATTTGTCAACGATATTTACTATGTGACACAGTTCTCCAGTACCACTTTACATAGGCCCACATCGGCCAACCGTAGGAGATGGACCTATGGTTGGCCGATGTGGGCCTATGTAAAGTGGTACTGGAGAACTGTGTCACATGCTGAACCGGTTGCTTCCTCCAATAAAGACGACCTCCTACACGCCCACGACCGCAAGACTGAGTTATTCCACAACCTAGCACGATAATTCTTTTTAAAATGCTGTTCTTTTAAATGCCAGAGTGGGGATATACAGTTAGATAGATTAAAAAATGCTTTCTTACTTACTTTACCTGCTAGCAGTTTAGTATGCCAAAGGCTCAATCCCACAAAGTTTCTATTGCAAAGCATATGCACTATTGCCTGGGTTACTATGTTACACTAAATTTGGTATTGTGTGGAATTTTCATAATGATGATGGTTGCTCGTAGGGCTGTTAAAAAACATTTTTTCCACAAAGAATGTATCGCGGCGCCATTGTTGTAGCTGCCAAATTCCAGTTTTCTATTATTATTTCTAGATTTAAAAGTAATCTGCATTATTTTGCAGTAACTTGAGCAGTAATTTTTGCTGGATATGGTTTTCATGATCTCAAAAACTTTAATTAATTAGAAAATGAAAATTCGATCAGACTTTTATAATTGATATTATAAATTAACTAAAGTGTTTCTGTGATTTGACATAATGGAACTACTTTTATCTTACATGTTTGCATTCGGCCATCTGACTACTATGAATTGTCCTGACTTTACAACACCTCGAACCACTTCCAACGATGGCAATCAATATCTCCTAGAAGCCGTTTATTTAGACCCAACAATGTAATGCAGAACAATCTTTAGTTCTGTTTTGAAGATGTCGAGACTTGTAAAACCAAAGCTAATGGTCACTTTTATGCAAGAAAGATTACGACGATTGGTTACAAGTGAGAATAGTTGTATGCTTTGAGGGTTTCATCGAGCACAGTCAGCAATGAACAATTGGAAAGGATTGCATCATTGGGACTCCTATGATATCGGGTTCATGAGCTGGCCGGCATCAGCTTGTGCAGGGTGTCCATGTCAACTCCTCGGCACCGAACTTAAAACACCTCAGCAACGAACCTACCAAATATGAATATATTAATGGAGATCACAACAAGTCATCACAGGAAAAAGATTTCACTCTATGTCAAAACACTTTACTCGTCAGCCCAAACATCATATTCTTAACACAATTAAAAAACCCAGAAATCTCATCAGAGTTCACTTAAATTATCTCCCCTCTAGTCTCAACCTTCAGTACCTTCTCAGAAAACTCCACCAACTCACCTAATCCCCTTGCCAAACCATAAATTCTTGAACAGCTTGAGATTGAATTATTTAGATACAACATAGAAATTGCAATAATCTGAAACATGGTATCTCGCCATTAGCGTCCAGGACAAAGCGCCCCGTCATAAGCGTCCACCCTCAATTGCACCCAGGACAAAAGCGTCCATTACTCAAGAAAGAGAAGCAAGAAAGAAAGATTTATAAACACATGCATAAGAGATTTTTTTTATTGAAACGGCACTTAAACTCTTTGCATAATTTTTAATGTTTTAATGAATTTCAAACTTTTCTTCCATTATTTTTAAACTGCAACATTATGTGCGATTCTTTGGAGATATTTCAACACTGGTACATTGCCGTATGTTGGAATGGAATCAAAGATTTTAGGCGTCGATTGAGTCTGATGTACTTTGATTTATTTGTTGAAATCCTGCTCGATAGCATTCAATCTTTATCTCTACATGATCTTGTTCCTTTCTAAGGTGGTAAACGAGTTTGTAGACCGACGGATGTTGACAATCTAATGCCTGTTGAAATGACCAATGCCATGCCTCAACGAAGTTATTAATGCGTGGCAAACTCCTGTAAACGCTCGCGTGTGTTCCAGAGGGTGATATGAAATCTTGGATTTCCTTGGCAGTTTCTTCTTTGTCTTCCAACATAGTCATTATCCTTTCAGTAATCATTGATTTGTGCGAGTTGTGGAGTGCTGCTTTCCACCACTTCATCAAAAGCAGCTGCAACATCTTGGACTGGAACAAGCTGAGTTCTAAAAACATTTTGATATGCAGTCCTGTACCTTTTGCCACAGAAATTGGCCTTGATAGAAGAAGCATACTGCTAGACGTACTCTAGGGAAGACGGTTGCACATGTGTTTAGACTGGCTTTCTGAAAATCTACCATAATGCTGGCAGGATTAAGACCAGGACGCAGCTCAAGAATTTTCTTCATGACATGTTTGTAGCCATGCTCTGTTTTTGTCTGGGAGCAAAACGGATAGGCAGATTAGCAGATAGGCAGAGTTGTTAATCAAAGCATGGATAGTGAACAACTGAGTTAATAGTGTCAGGGAAACTTTAAAAGTACCGTCTATAAACCAGTGTACATTTTCCTGTAGGAGGTTCAGATTCTCCGTTATTCCGAACATCAGAATGCGATCATCGTCGTCCGAGCCCAATTCCCACAGAAGAAAATTGGTACCTCTTGTTGATTGTTGCAGATACTCTGGAATGGCAATTCCGTTTAGTGAAGTAATGCTGGTGTATGGAAGATCGCTTCTCTTTCTCTGTCGTTCAATCTCTCTCTGCAAAGCAATATATGATGGCAATGCACTTGCTGCCTGCAACAAAATCCCGAAAGAGCTTTGCTGGATGATTTGCCATGGTCTCTCGACAGTGATCACTGCTCTTCGACGGATATCTGCTACGGTCTTCTTGACTTCGTTGTGTTCCGAATCTGGATCATGGTTGTGCTCAGTTGTCACAGTACTTGCGTCCTCTGTTGTCACTTTAATTCGCCCTTTACAATCATGTTTACAGCATCTCCAGGATGCACTGTCATCGGTATTAACGCGGCGCTTTCTTTATCGATATCCATCAGTTATGATATGCTCTCTTTCCTTCTGCGACTTAATCTTCTCCATGATCAAAAAGATTATAACTCTTCTGAAATTTCTACACACTCTACATCTGGTATTTATAGTTCTCTTAGTTTATACTTCGTAAATATGTACTTTGATGTCTGCCCAACTTAATCAACAATTTAAGCAATTAGCTTTCTAATACTGCTTACTGTTCTACTGTTAAGATTATAAAAAATATTTAGGAGTTTTCTGTATCAGCATGTATGGTTAGATGTGTGCTCACTTGAAGACCAGCATGAAGATGCATCAATAATAACACAAATAATAAGAAGACTCAAGCCTAATATACTGCATTCAACTAAGAAGGACTATGTACTTAGTAACCTATAGAGTATAAACCTTGGCCTATAGCTGATTGGAAACAACTCAAGAAAAGTTCACATCCCTCGTTTTACCTCAACCTTGATTCTTCATTCACTGATATCTGCACTGCTAATTCTCCTGTCTTCGACATAGGCATGACCTTTTACCAAAACCTTAGCTTCTCCGTACCGTACGTTTATATGATTCGTTCAGTATTCTTTTCTTTGGCACTTAGGATTCACAAGGGCTTAACTTCAGGCTGATTTTAATGTTACGTAATAACGACAGATATGTGTGTAAGTCAGAAATAGACTGAAAATAATACTGTTTGAATTCTATCAAACGCTGCATATATTTATACGTATATATAGATTGTATGTGTGTGTATATATATATATATATGTATATATAATAATGCTGGTGTATGGAAGATTATATATATATGTATGTATATATATAATGTATATATATATATATATACTGGTCAATCGGCTGATGGGCCTATTTAGAGGTGCTCTCTATATTATATATATATATTATATATATATATGGCAAGTGGTGTGTCTAATCTGTATTGCATGCCTAGGATTAGTCCCTAACTACATGCAGTGTTTTGCTTGTATCACAACAATAGGCAGTAGCAGAAGGTCTATCTTTTGGAACCGGACATCTTGGGAAACACAATGAAATAATCGGCTAAGTAATCGGGTATCAGCAAATGAATAATCGGTATCGGCATAATCGGTAAAAAGTGACATCGGTACATCTCTAATGATTTGATGTGTGCTCACGCGAAGACAAACTCAACGTTACTTCAAAGTATAATATGCAGACAGCAATAGGCAATAATGGGCGCATTTTACAGGCTTTTTTGATGGGCGCTTATGAGGGGGCGCTAAGGATGGGATGTCCTGAAACACACTTTAAATCCAAACACCTTGACTCGGTCATCCAAATTCCAGGATGTATCATCTTTTGCAAAGATAGATATGTAAGAAAAGGAGGTGGAGTTGCTATCATCACCAAATACCATCTGAAATCAAGACCTCATCAGCCAAAAGAAACTGAAATTCGGGCTAAGCCTACTATGTCGATGCTCTATCACCCACCAGCTTCGAAATATCAAATTACTTATCTCCTACAACAACTCACCAGTAGTATTGAGAACTAATCCTCCAAGATAGCAATGCTCACATTATTCTAGCACGAAACCGTTACACACTGGATAATGATATAAATAAACTATCAGAATTTACCGGACTCACTTCAATTGTCAAACAACCAACAAGAGGAGGAAACTTTCTTGATCGTCCTCTCACCTCTACCAATCTACACTGACATTAAAGTTGTCAGCCGAGTTATCAAAACTTATCACAAATCCATAATAGCCTCCACAATATCTAAATCATTAACCTCAATAAGACAAAAATCAAGAAAATATTTAGAAAACAAACCTCTGAACAACGCAGTAATCTGCTGACCAACCGTCAGGACTACGACCCTCAACATCTATTCCACTTAGACAACCCCAAAGAAGCTTGTGAGCAATTTTATTCAAACTCTCTCAATTGCTAAGACAATTTCTACTTGGAAAGAACAATTACTATTACCTCCAGTGACCCACCGTACACTACGCCAGAAATTAAACAGATGTAGCATCATAAGAACTACTTAATGCATTTAAACAAAATTGAAATAGCCTCATGTCAATTCCTCAAAATTCCTCATGCTATTGCAGAAGAAATCTCCTTTTCTCCATTTTACACAACCACAAGCATGTTCTTCACTTCTACCTCCACTCCGTCCCAACTCCATTCACCAATTAAGATCACATAACCATGTTCTCTCACCCAAAGATGACTTTCAATTTATCCCCATATCATTATACAAAAACATTTACTAGTTTTTTATTAATTCTAGCTGCTATTATTGATCAGTGATCACTGTCACTCATTTATGCATTGTTGTCAAATTGTGTTATTTCTTAATAAACAAATATTTATCACAGTTCCCAACCGGTGGTACGCATGCCCCTATGTCTCCCCTGCTGTTGCAAATATATCCCACCTGTTGCCAAGGGGTATGCAAGAAAAGATAAAAAATCCATTTTTTGACATTGCATTGCAAGCTGAGTTTTCTGCCGAGGAAAGATATCTATTCATGTGATGGTCAATTGAGGAGTGAATTCAACAAGGACTTGCTGATCTATCGAATATCTTGCACACCATCATGAAATATTTTTTTAACACTTTGACCGCTGACACATTTATTAACCAGGCGTGGCAAATATAGGCTTATGCCCAAATTTAGAAATTTTGCTTTTCATGTTTTTCTCCATTCTTTGGTTGAAGAATTAAAAATAACTTCCTTTGAGCGTTTTCGTAAATGCCACACTGTTGGGCCTAGAATAGTAATAGATGCTGAGTTTGAAACTGTTTGAAGCATTGTTATGGACAGGCTGTTAGAGGCAAGTGTTGCAGAAAATACACATTTCGTTGTGTCTTCCAGGCTTGATATAAACCACACGCTTCCTGCAAGGTCTCTTTGGTTGCAGTTGACAGGATAAAATCCGATTCGTGAGAAGAGCACAAAAAATCTCGTCATGAGCAGTAAATAGTTCAAGGAAAGACTAGGCCACGGCCTTAGCAAACTCTTGTTAGCATGCAACACAATCTAGCAACCACCATTTGTATATTCGCTAGGCAAAATAAATTCCACAGATCCTTCCAATTATCCTGACAATATGCTAACATATACTGACAAATACCCATTCTTTTTCACATACTAGTATGTTTTATTTATTTTGTTTACCGCAAGACACGATGTAAGAAATAATTCTTACATTGTGCCGCGATTCGAAAAATTAAGATGGCCAACGTTAACAAAGACACATCATTCATTTTGTTTGTAGTCACTCTGACAGTGCCAAAAATAGTCTAGAAAAATCTTACATGCATTCAGTATGTAGCAGCACATGTCCACTATCATTTATATGCAATAGGAAATATTACTGCCATGCTGAATAACATCTGAGCGACAATTACTTTTGGGATGTGTATACACGTCCCTAGTGCCCCGGCAAACCAAATTTGGGACGTGTATACACGTCCCTACCGGTCAACGTGTTAATACTATAACTTTTTGGTTTAACCATGCTACAGTAATAAACTGAAAGGTCTTTACAGTACTGTAAAGCAGGATGATGATGATGGCAAAGCTTCACTGTTTTCTGTTTTAAAATACTTTTCTTAGAAGGATATGCTGTGTTTTTGTATACTTTATTAAATGAACTTTTTTTAGTTTCACCATACTACAAAACTAAACTGAAGGGTCTTTACAATACTGCAATGCAGGATGCCGATAGTGAAGCTTCGTAAGTGCACTTTAATTATGTTATCTTTCCAATTACTTTTAATTGAAGAAAATTCTGTTTTTAAAATCAAGGATAGAAGGTCAAATCAAGAAAACCAATTGGGTTACAAAATCTGTTCCATCAGACACAGGAACGAAGTTTGTGTTGGAGGACTGCTTTATCATATCTGTATCTCTGATCATCACTTCATCCTATCGATATAACTTTGTCCAAGGAATCTGAACATGATGCCATCTTTCAACTGTTGATAGAAATTCATTGGTTACCCCACCTTTGCACATGGGTCTGACACTGGCATCTCTTCTACTGTTCATTGTTTTGAAACTGATGTGATCCTATCTGTTAATGGCATTTAGCATCATATAGGCTAGCACAGAGGTTTGCTTTGTCTTGCTCTTTCAGTGATGGCACACAGTGTTGTATGCAAGACTTGAAACTTCAAGACGAGACAGCGAGGTGCTGAGATCGAGACACTAGGCTCAAGACAGTACAAGACAGTCAAAGACAAGTGATCCTATATAAAATGCTGTAAAATACTAATGTATAAGTTTTCGGGAAGAAAGTTCATTTGTAATTTCAATTAATTTCAATTTGAACCTTGTAATGTATATAGTACCAATTCCTGAGAATAGTTTTTATTTTGCCGCAAGATTTTAAGACAGTTGACGCGAAACTTATCGAGACCGCTTGTTCGAGACAGAACAAGACTTTCACTTCAAGACAGTTTATAAAAATTCGAGACACTACCTCGAGACCGAGACCGAGACAGTAGGCTTCTGAGACCGAGACACTAAAAAACTGTCTCGAGACCGAGACACTGTCTCGAGACCATACAACTCTAATGGAATATAATATAAATGTTAAATTACAATCATAGTTTCAACTAAAAAGTGAGCCAATGACAAATGTTGACGGACTTATTGTCTGAGAAGTTGCTTATGATGCAAAGCAGGTTGCGAAAAATATAAGTAAGTATATTGTACAGAATCTGATCTGTACAAGAGATTTATCTATATTACCTATTAATATTTATTCTTTTTCATTCTGTATGATAATGTGTTAAATGTAATGATGGACGAACGGAAGGAAAGTTTAGCTGAGCCGGCTACAGCAAGAAGAACGACTCAGTTGATTGACAGCGGAAAGTTCCATAGTTACTTTCACAACATGTTGCAGTTGGAGGTACCAATAGAGTCCTAATAGTACAGCATCATAGCAAAATAATTGTGCGCTTTGTGATACAAGCATGAAATTTTGCACAGACGTTATACATTGTATTGTTATGAGATTTGGATATTGGGCAAAAAAAAAATTTGAGGGGAAAAATAAGAACTTATTTTCAAATTTGTTATCTTAAAGTGAAGAAAAATTTTGTGTGTGTAAAACTACAAGTTACACATGCGAGCCAAACTGAACAACCCTATCGGAAGCGACCTGATGATAGTTGGTGTTCTACAAGTGCAAGAAAGATCATATAAAAGTTGTTCTTGCAAGAAACTCTCACTTTCATGTGCTGTTTTGTTTCTACGAAGGGAACTTCTGAAAAAGCAGAGATAAGTAGATCTTAAATTAATACCTTCAATTTCAACTTACATCTGTAATATTGATTCTGAGAAACATTTATATTAACAGCTACTTTTAAGGGCAAAAATAAACAATTTCAAAGTTTGTAACCATGATTTTTAATTGGTTTGAATGTTTAACATAAACATTTTAAAAGGGTGTAACTTGGATTTTTAATCTATATAAAAAAATGTTCAATTTAAGAAAAAAAATTTTAAATAAGTTTTTTTATTTTCAAAAAATTAAAAAAAATAGTTTTCCGTATGGCCCAGTATCCAAATCTCATAATAATACAATGTTTAATGCCTGTGCGAAATTTCATGCTTGTATCACAAAGTGAACAATCACTGGATATTTTGGATCTATGCCGCTACACTATTATATACCTCGGAAAAGATGATATCAGCCATGAGAGACAACAACTAAAAAATAGATGATGCGATCAGAAAGTATAAAAGACATGAGTCTGTGTCAGGGTTGATTAAAGTGATAATCCTGAAGAAGCCTAATCGAGATACTTGCCTAGAAGAAGGAAGCGAGATCTGTTAGAAGAGAAATGTAGGCAGTAGATGCATGTGGAAAAGGGGGAAGGAATTGAGTTTCTATGACAAAAGCCGATGAAGAATAAAGAAACGGAGAAGAAAAGAATCCAGCTGTGTATAATTAATTAGGTGTTATAAGTAGACTAAATAGATATTGAGAAATGGATCTGGAAATTTGACATTGAGATCGAGCTAATGCGCAACTGCCTACTTGGGGTGGCCCCGACCTACCTGAGGCTTTTCTGCATTTTGGTGTCTTCTTTACATGTAAGGGCCTAATGGCAATCTTCCACTTGAAGTCTTCTTGTTGTTCCGTGCATGCACTCAGCTACAGCGCAGTCGAAGAGCTTTGTCTATTTTCGCACCTCAGCTTGGAACTGTCTTCACATTCTCTGTGCCTGGAATTACTGACCCTCACCTTGCCAGTTTTGGAGACACCTTAAGACTTTCCTGAATTATTAATGACTTCAAATTGTGTAGAAATAAAGTAACCATTATTAGAAGAGTTTGTTAGACAATAAATAAACGTGTCTAGAAATTAGTAAAAATGTTTTATGAATCAATAAAATATCAGAAGTATCAGAATACAGATATAAAGAAATGCAGGAGAACAAGCTGATGGAATTAGAGTTAACTCCCCACTTTATAGACCCACGTCCACCATCGATAGACTGATGGGCAGAATGGAAAGAATGCATAACGATTCCAACAGGTGATATCAAAGTATGAATAAGGAGATAGAGACAACTCCTAGACTTAACTAAGAAGTTGACTGAGAAGTTGACTGACAATGAGAGGAAGAAGACCGAGAGATTGACTGACAATGTCAGAGAATTGACTCTGAATTAGATTGTTTGTTCCCAAAGTGATAGAAACAGTAATTTAGCCTACAGAAACAATGATGAAATAGAGCAACCTGTTTTGAGGAATAATGCCGTGGTGAGGCATCTCTGGCAGGTCCTTGGGTTAAAATTGAATAAATAATTCACTAAACTTATATATTGCACTCTATTCTAGGTAATTAATTTTTTTAAGATTTATTTAATTTATGCTTTCTATTAAGGTCATATTTTTGGCAGTGAAGATTAGGCAGTCATTTAGTAAGTGCTTTTTTTCAGTTTGATCCGACGTGCTTTGGAGAAAATTGCTGAAATCAAGTCTCTTAAGGATAGTGGTAGTAAGTTTTTTCTTGCTTTTTGTTTTTAACAGCAAGGGTAACATCAACTTCTATATATTTGGAAGTAGGGATAACCGAATTACAGTTTCCTTACATTGACTGAGTATAATGAGTGATTAGTGCAGAGTCCGAGTACCAAGTATCGAATATTAAAAAAAGTCTCATTTTCTTGATTTTAAGTTTTACAGTTTGCATAATTTTTATGACTTCAGTTACCTATTGACGATTTACAAACACGCTGTATGCCTGCACAGCTTCTAGTGAAGGAGGCTGTACAAGGTCAACAAAACTTGCCATGTAGATGATATAAAGCAGCAGTCAAATTTCTGAGCCCTGAAGAACAGTAGGAACTAGGCAGACCAAGAGGAGCCATTGGCAACGCAGTTGGAGTACTCTGAAAAAAAAGAGCAGAGTCACTAGTGGTTTTTTCATCAGACTACAAGAAATGGAGATGCACTGGGGAAGTATGGAGAGGTCAATTGAGTGGAAAACGGAGCTGACATAAAAAGAGCAAGGAGCGAGATATTACCAGCATCCATAGCAGGCTTGGGCAAACTAATCGATTAATTGAGTTTTACTAATCGATTAATCGAGGGTCAAAATGAAAATCGATTAGTTGCCTACTAATCAACTAGTCGCCTACTAATCGATTAATCGCCTACTGATTGATTAATCGATTATTCGTGATTGCTCGATTAGCTCGATTGTTCGATTAGTCGACCTACACTTAGTTAGATTGTTCTGGGAGGCAGAGCTGTTACACTTGTGCGACAAAGCTGCTATACTGCGTCCATAGGTAGCAGATTGTGGCACGACCTCTGAATATATAGCCTACAGGCCAGTTGCAGGTGATGAATCATCCTGAGTAATAAGCACTCGCGGACCAACAGCGACAGTGCTAGCAGGGTGTTATGTGGGACATGGGGTCACGTGGGTGACAATAAAAGCCATCTGTGTAGCACAGCCACTTACAGGCTGCCCTTCTAACTAAGTCTGAGGCCCTCGTTCTTTTCAGGCAGGTCCCATCCGAAAGAGAGTTTGGGTCAGGAAGGGCATCTGGTTATAAAAGCGTAGAGCTTCTGCGGCCGAAAGTCTGGCCTAAAAAAGCACTGAAAAATTACTTCTTCGTCCAAAAGATCTTTGTATATGTCTAAAAACGACACTAACCCTAAACGACGCTCACAACGCCTAACCTGACCCAAACCGATTACACGGTGCCTAATATGATCATAACCTACCCTCACGATGCATATTACAAATTTTAGGTGTTTTAGCAATGCACATGCGCCAATGGTTGTGCATACGCAGAGGTAAATTTTGTATGGGTTCGGCCATAGAAGTAGCATTTTCATTTATTTTTGGGTCGAACGTTTGGCCGCTGAAGATTTATCCGTTATAAAAGCATTTGCTCTAAACTGTTCAATGGAACAATGATAATTATGATTATAATGAAGCTGCAAACGATCACACTCACACTGCATGTTTAACTGTTTATAGGCAAACAAGCTGCATTGAAACATATTAAAAGGCGTCGATGTCTCAAACACCAGGTGCGTGCCTTCATGTCTTTGTCAGGCACGCACGTACAGTAAGCTTGCACAGAAGTTGAATAAAACTGTCGGGAGTCATGTTATACATCTAATTGCAAATAGTTTTGAAACATAGACAAATAATTATTATGTCATACGCGTTATAAATAAGATTTTCATGATTAGTTTATGCGGGCTACCGTAATTCAGCATTTACTGAAGAACATAGTCAATATCACGAGTTGTGATATTCCTAATCGAGCTAATCAAACAATTGAGCAAATCGAACAATCAATTAATTGCCTACTAATCGATCAATCAAACTAATTGATTAATTGACGCCTACTAATCACGATTAGTCTCAATAGAGCGATGGGAGGGAAGCAGATCATTGGCATCAAAATGGACAGTCAGCTGTAGCAATAATATGTTCAAGAATCTTTGGGGATCAGGCAATAATTTACTGGATCGGCAAAGTCCAGGCCTTCTCGGTTAAGGGCCAGGTGTGAAATTACATTTCTTTTAAATTGGTAGCTGTGCATCACAAATCGAGTAGGTACACATCATTGTGAGGGTAACGCGTCAGTTGATTCCCGTCAGTTGATCCCCGTCAGTTGATCCCCCGTCAGTTGATCCCCCGTCAATTGGTCCCCTAGTCAATGGATCCTCTGGTCAATTGATCCCCTCATATCTCTAGGCTGTGTATCACAGACTTGTAGTTGAGACTGTAAACTAAAGATTGATGTTACAGATTTGCAAAATAGCATTAAAAAAATAACAAATGAATGCTTATATATATATATATATATATATATATATCTAATATCTCAGAGCGATGGTTTATTTAACCCATGCTTATGCTTAGGACTTTATCCTGATAAACTAATCTTATCATGACTCTCAATTACACTTTCGTATTTTTTTTATAATTTTAAAATTTCGTGCTCTTTTACATCGTTCTTTTAATAAATGGATAAGGTTGCAAGTGGAACATGAATGTTGTATCAATTGGGCTGGATTCAATAGGCAAGGGATCAATTGATGAAGGCATCAATTGACCAGGGATCAATTGACGGGCGATCAACTGACGGGGGATCAACTGACGGGGGATCAAAAGACGTAGAATGATTGTGAGGGATGAAAGAATGTTCAGAGGTATGGAAAGCTCGACCTCTTCTGTATACTCTCCTCCGACACAATGGCACGTTAAACAGATGCTCTCTTGACTGTTGGCCGTATCAGATGAAAACATGATAACTTTAAATGAATGCATGAATTTAATTATTTTGTAATTTCCCAGTTTTTTACTATGAAAGTGATAAAGTGATTTAAAATATTAAATATGATTGTCTTTTGTAAATAAAGAAATCCGATTTTATTAATACTCGGCCCCATTGTTTGTCCGAGTCTGATTAATGCCTAGTATTACGATACTCATCCCAGTCATGTTTCGGTTCATCCCTGTTTAGAAGTTTGTGGTCCACATTAATGCAGTGACTTTCAAACAGACTACAGGTGGCATCTTGTATGGTCCCTGATGTATGTCACCAATTGGCAAATTTTGCATACCAAGCATTATTCATGTCCTGGTCATTAAGTCCAAACTGGTTATCCAGAATATATCTCAAGGATCACATTCGGACTCCTCTTTCTGCAGCTTCTCATCGACCATTTGACTCGTCCATCAAAAATGTTTTAAAATCAACACTAAGTCACGATATAGTGCATTCATACACAGATTTCCAGTTTAGGCACATGATTATGGTAGCTATAAAAGTATAAATACATGATGTTAGCAAAAAAGAGTACAGGCAAAACCAGAAGCAGTCAAAGAACTAGGAAAAGAGCAATTTGGGTTTAGAAATGCCATGGGAACTAGAGACGCGATAGGGGCGCCAAGAGTACTAACAGAGAGGAGCTGTCAGAATGATCAAGAGGTCTATATATGCTTTGTTGACTATGAAAAAGCATTTGATAGAGTAGACTGGAGAATACTGTTACAGGTGCCAAGGAGGATGGGGATAAGTTGGAGAGACAGAAGACTGATAGGGAATCTGTATATGGGACAAATCGACACGAGTAAGAATAGATGGAGAATTTTCAGAACAAGGAAAGGTGAGACAGGAATGTCCTCTGTCCCCACTGCTATTCAACACCTTTATAGAAGAACTGTTTAAAGAAGCAACAAAGGACCTGGAAGATGGGATAAAAGTAGGAGGATAATGGATATAAACACTAAGGTTTGCAGATGACCAAGCAATGCTAACAAGAAGTCAGAAAAGCTTACAGATCATTGTGGATAGACTGAACACGGCATCAAACAACTATGGAATGAAAATAAATATCAAAAAGACAAAGGTACTCATAGTAAGCAAATGACAAATAACCGCAATCAGAATATGTGTTGGAGGAAGAGAAATTGAGCAGGTAAAAGAATTCTGTTACCTGGGAAGCATGATCGGAGAAGATGCCAGATGTAATAGAGAAGTAAAATGAAGAATAGCAATGGGCAAAGAAGCATTCTCAAAGAGGAAAGAACTATTGAGAGGGAAAAATGAACAAAGAACTAAAGAAAAGACTAATAAAGACACTGGTATGGAGTCTAGTATTGTACAGCTCAGAGACATGGACAATGAGGAAGGAAGATGTAAAAAGATTTGGAAGCCTTCAAGATGTGGATATGGAGGAGAATGGAGAGAATCAGTTGGACAGAGCATGTGACAAACGAAGAGGTACAGGGAATAATAGGAGAAGAAAGAGCCCTACTATAAGACAAAGACAATGAAGATAGCATGCGCTAAGAGGAAACTCAATAACGAAAACGATCTTAGAAGGGAAGATAGAAGGAAAACGTGGAAGAGAAAGACCAAGACGAATGATGCTGGACTTAATGATGCCAGATGGCTACCAGAGACTTAAAGAGGAAGCGCAAAGGAGAGAGGAATGGCAGCGTTGAAGATTTGAACCTGCTTGAGAAAGCAGAGAACAAGAAGAAGAAGACATGATGTCGTATACAAAAGCTGTTAATTAACCTCTTGTTGAAATTAAATGGTATGCACTTTTTAAATGGACCTATGCCAATGTCTTGTGTTTATTTCAATTTTTTACTATAGTTTTTTGCAGTTTGACACAAAAGATGCCAAGTGCCAAAAATAGTCTAAAACATTCTTACATGCATTCGGTAGGTAGCATCACATGCCCACTGTCACTAATGAGCAGAAAGAAATACTACTGACTCAGAGGTGCTCTCTGCCCTGACAGCGCAGGTAACTCAGAGTGAGTTACCTGTGAACGGCGGTTAAATACACATGCCTCGAGCCTCTGAGCAAACCCAAGTTGGGATGTTTATAAAAATTGTTAAGACATTGCGGTATACTACGGTATATACTCACGTATAAGTCGAGAAATTTAAGGCTTTTTCAAGATGAAGAAAACGGTATTCGACTTATATGTGAGACGCGAAATTGATAGAAGCTTTTCGAATGACCAAATACGCACGCGTTACGAAAACGAACTCAAAACTTAAATCCTTAGTTGTCTGGTTATTTTAACACCTAATTCACAATAAATCACAGTTCCACAAATTACTGACTACACATTGTTAAAATCGAAAAGTAATTGTTTTTTAATAAGTTTATTATATACCTGTATGATGGTATTCTATTAGAAAAACAGTATGTTTTGAGATTAGTGCAGTAAAATACTTACAGATACTTTCCACAATGAGCAATTTGAAAAAGTAGCAGGCATCTTAGAAAACTGGTTTCAGGCTGAAAGTTGTCGAGTATGCTGCACTGCACGGAAATTCAAATCTCATGCGAGAGATGCCTTCCTTACTTACTAAATTTCTTATACGAACCGGAGGCAGTGAACGGAAGTCATCCATTTGTATTCACATGTTGGTTGTTTATATTATTTTGTATGATTTTCAAACACAAGTTTATTAGATTTTGTATATTCCGGATAATGTTCTAATCACTAAAAAATTTCGTCATCACTCGTTTTGAGTTTATGACTTATATGCAAGTCGTCAATTTTGGACGCTATTTTTTTCATAAAATTACACTTCGACTTATACGCGAAACTTATATTTTTTTAGACACATATTGAACTGCATTATCCAGATTTCTTTGTATATGAGACTAAAAGACTAGTTTGTTAGAATCTTATTGCTGACACATTTTGTCTATTTGCATATCATGTCACCAATAACTTTGGGTGAGTGGGTTTGTACATGCTGTAGATGACATTATCATTACTTAAAGTTCAAACTACTTGACTGCAATACTACTATAACTTTTGTTTCAAAATCCTATGCATACTTAGTTCATGGCGGTGGTTTATCTAAAAAGTTACGCATTTCTGTGGAAATGACCTTTATGAAACTTTGCCCAGAGACTCTGAACTGCTTTACTGCAAAATTACTATTATAATTTTTTTTCAAAATCCCATGTTGTGCTTAGTTCCTGACTCAACATTTACATCATATAATCCCTGTCAACAGGAATTCGCTGGTTGGTTCCACGCTTGTGCGTGGGTCCACTACTGGTGACTCTTTTCAGCATATTGTGCACAGCACAAAACCAAATTATGTAATATATTGATTCCTAATGACATTTACCATCATTTAGGCCAGCGCAGAGAGCACCTCTGAGTAGATTTCTTGAAGAGGTGCTATATCAAGTTTCATTGACTGATTGGTTGCAGGGCTGTTAACATCGTGATAAAGTATGGCGTTACTTTGGTATCGTGATACTTTTGTCAGTATCGCAGCAAGTATCGTGATAGTTTTATTTGCTGGTATCGCATGTGTATCGCGATACCTATTTTTAGCCTATCAGCGATACTCGATACCAATACTTTTCTCACTGAAATTTTTATAGTTTCTCAAGAAATATGCAACGTCAATCGTTGTACTTTGATAAGTTTAGGCCTATGTATATGTACATGTATAGCCTCTTTCGGCCATATAAACCTTGGTGCAAATAGATGAAATATTTTATAGGCCTAAATAAAGAAATGACCGTAGTAGGCCTAGGCTATTTATATAAGTGGCTTGCCTAATTAATTTTTAGAGTGCTTGCGAATTTAGTTGATCTTGAAATGAATAGGACTGTGGAAACGAAGATATAAGAGCATTGTGTTCGAGCAGCGTGCCTGTAGGCTACTTCAAAGACTTTGTGATTGACCCAAGCACCAATATGAGCAGGACTGGAAAATTCCCATGTTCTTTCGTGTCAACAGTTTTTGGGCGATACTTAGGGACCAGAAACTTTAGATCATTTTAAAATAACAAGTTGATTCATCAACCTCTTTAATTAGTCATTAAGCCAAATTTATGAATGACTACCGGGTATGTCAGCAAAATACAATAAAGTGCCATTATAGTTTCAAAGCACCATATTTTCAAACAGAAGAAAAATTTAGATTGGGGTGACATCTGTGTTTAAGAGAAAAGCATGTACACATAAAGCAGTTGCTTGGGAAATGTTCAATAATTATCAGTGCATGAATTATAATTTGTGCTAAGAACGAATTCAGCAAGCATATTGAAAAGTATTGGTAAAAGTATTGGTATTGGTATTGCAATACTTCTCAGAAAAAGTATTGGTATTGGTATCGCAATACTTTTAATTAGGATGTATTGGTATGGCTATTGCAATGCTTTTTTCAAGTATTGTTAACTGCCATGATTGGTTGATTTATTTATTTATTTATTGATTTATTTATTTATTTATATGGCTATATGGCTCTCCAAAATGACCATCACTTTGAAACTCTGAAGATGACTTGTCACTCTATAGAATGCCTGTAGAAAAGGATTCAAATTTTTCATGTGTTTTTAAAATTCAAATTGTTACTTATTCAGGTGGGAGCAGGAAGAGGCAGATAGTACGAAGAGGAGTTCTTATGAATATGCTGCAGCAAAACGCTGTCACCTTGCCCCTTTGGGTTGGCAAATCGGGCGAAAAGTAATTATCAATGTTGCCTTTACTATGTTTGGGTTTTGGCATCATAATTAAGGCATAAACTCTGTTTTCGATCTGTAATTATTTAAATACATTTTTGCTTGATCTCTTTCTACAGAAAAACTTTTACACTAATCACAAAGGTCTACAGACAATGATAGGCTGAACATAAATACTGAATACGGAATGAAGGTGAACATCAAAAAGACAAAGGCACTGAAGATAAGTAAATGAAAGGAGACAGTAGTCAGAATACTCACTGGAGGAAAGAAATAGAACAGGTGACAGAATTTTGTTACCTAGGGAGTATGATAACGACAGATGCCAAATGTCACAGGAAAATAGAAGAAGGATTGCAATAGGAAAGGAGACATTTTCAAGAAGAAATGAACTGAGAGGAAAACTAAACAGGAATCCAAAGATAAGAATGATAAAGACTCTGATATGGAGTGAGGTACTGGGTTATGGTTATGGGTAATGGGTTAGAGACATGGACCATGAGAAAAGAAGATATACGGAGACTAGAGACTTTTGAAATATGGGCATGGAGAAAAATGGAGAAAATTAGCTGGACAGAACACAGCAAATGAAGAAGTTTTCAAAAGGATTGGAGAGGAAAGAACCTTGTTACACACAATAAGAACGAGACAAAGAAAATGGATTGGACACACACTGAGAGGAGATTCCTACAAGGAGAAGTCGTAGAAGGAAAAATGAAGGGAAAGCGGACAAGAGGAAAACCAAGACAGATGACGCTTGACTGGACAATGTCAGATGGATATTGAAAGCTTAAAGAAGAGGCCCAACAACGAGAAGAATGGCAACATCGGACATTTGAACCTGCCAAAGAGGCAGAGAACTAGAAGAAGAAGAATCACATCACGTCAGTTATTGGATAAAATGGAATTTGTTATGCCAGAAATGAGTGCAAATGTATTTCTTTATATGGCCTAGTTACATTTTCTAAACTGCATTTTGACTTGTAAAGTGCCATCATTATAAAACACAGACATCAATTCATTTATTCATTCATTTATTACAGAGATTTATATAGTGCCCCTTCAAGGCTACTACTCAGGAGCGCTACCGACTCCAGCACATTTAAAAAGAACAGTTTTAAGGCGAGTATAAAATGAGTCTGAGTGGACCCTTGGTGACAACCGCAACGCCAACAGGAGCATGTTCCAGGGGCCAACCACTGAGAACACACAATTCTGTTTGGTAGTTGTACAGGCATATGGGACAATGAGCATGCCTCGCTCAGTAGAGCGTAGAAAGCGGCGACTCAGTACTCTCAAAGTAGAGTAACAGAGGTCACGAAGATAGGCAGGGGCGAGACCTAGCAAGGACCGCCATACCAAAGAGATGATACGGTACGAGATTCGCTGTTGGAGGGGGAGCCAGTGGAGCACATCCAGTATATAGCCGGATACATGGCCAAATTTAGGAATGCGTCCAACAAGACGTGCAGCAGAACGCAGAACCCACTCCAGGCACTGCAAACGCCCAGCTGGAAGGCCTGCATAGAGTGAGCAACAGTAATCCAGTCGGGCAGTAAAGAGGCATGAACAAGGGTAGCTGTGGTGTCTGGAATGATGCTTATCATGCTTGTTGCAACTGAGACTGCAGTGAAAAAAATCATCAGGCAACATCAAGCAAGAAGTTGAAACTAACTTAATTGAACATACCGGTAGGTAGGGCTGTAAATTTTTCTCTGTTGATATTTGAAATTCGTGGTAAAAAATGACGAATTTGCGCCATATTCGCGGTCAGATTTGTAACACAATAAATACGTGAATAACTGACTAATCAACGGTCAAACATGCCAATAATGGCGGGTGCTGTTGCTGTCTTCTTTGCAAACATAGATGAAAGAGCAGGTTGCAATTTTTCCCTTTTTGCTTTTCCATTCTTGACATTCTGTGCTTTGCGCTTGTGAACGGTGCTTATTCTGTTATTCAATTGCTTCTTAGTGCAACTGTCCCTCCGATTAAATTCGATGGGCAAATTGCATGTTCTACAAAATAGTAGATTACCACTCGCTGCTCACATGAAACGTTCCTATTGGGCTTAAGCTGAGTGTCCTCCTCTGGCCACGAAATGTTTTCGCACACGAAGTCGTTACTAATGTTTAGAAACTGCCTTTATCACATCAAAAACACGAGCAGCATGATAAAACTGTCAAATTTGCAGCCATTCATGGCAAAACGTTAAAATTTGCGGTAGTGTCCAAAATTCGCGAATTTTGCGAATCCCCATATGACTGCGCAAAATTTACAGCCCTAAACATAGGTTGATTTTTTCACTGTTTGAACACATTTCAGACCACCTCCTCTTTGTGGGGCTCTTCCTGCTGAGGTGAACTATGTTGCAAAACCTGGTGATAAGGTTGCAGCTCGTGTTAAAGGTCAGGATGATGAAGAAAACTGGATTTTGGCCGAAGTGGTATCATATAGTTTCAGTACTTGCAAGTATGAAGTTGATGACATAGATGCTGAAGCAGGCAGAGAGTAAGTCTACCTTGTTTCTTAATAAATACTTACTTAATAAATACTTACTAAATAATAATTAGATAACCAGGCATTCAATGGACCAATGGACATTTAGATCATGCAGCTTAAAGAATCCAAAAGAAGAGTGATGTGCCAGGCACTGCCTCCTAAATACTTACTCTCAGGTTGTCAATTGTGTATGATGCCAATTGTAAAGCACTGCTTGACTGATGTGTGTGGCATATTAGAAAAGATTGCAGAAATGTATGTAAGATTTATACTTTGTGTGTTGAAACTTCTAGATCTAATGCACAGAAAAGATTAGGGCTGGGCTGAATATTCACTTCGTATTTGCTTCGGAGCTGAATAGTGGGCCAGATAGGTATTTGACATTCTGCTTAATAGTAGCGGTTTGACCAAATAAAAATTTTAATCACGTGGCATCTGTTTCTGCACATGTGGCTTCCATATTGAGTTGACTGAAGTAATTCTCTCATTGACATAATATACCGTATATACTCGCGAATAAGTCGCATAATTTTGGACAGTTTTTAAAATGCGAAGTTAAGGGTACGACTTATACTTGAACCACACTAAGGTTTCATGTGTCCAACATCACATGGTAGTAGAGCAGAATCCGCTAGCGAATGTACAAATTTTTACAGTATATCCGCTAGCAATTATATGATTTATAGAAATTAGGTACCATCATAAATCTTGTATTATGTTTTATTTCAAGTTACTATTTGATGAAACTACATTTTTTACACAAATTCTTGCATAATAAAGCATTTTGTTATTGGCAAAACCAACCTTGTTTGTACTTCTTTACTCCCATCTTCCAAACATAAGGCTTGTTCTTCGGTTCTCTGCCTACAGGCAGGTTCATATATCCAATGACGCCACTTCTCGCTGTGTTGAACCTCTTCTTTCATTTTTCTGTTTCCACCTTTCTCCATCATCCAGTCTAAAAGCATTGTTCTTGGTCTTCCTCTTGTATTTCCCTTCCATTCTCCCCTCTATGATGTTTTTAAGTAGTGAATCTCCTCTCATTATGGGTCCTATCCATCTTCTCTGTCATTCTCGAATTGTCTTTATCATTGATCTCTTTTCTTTTACTCTCCTCAATATTTCTTCATTGGTCTTGTGCTCTTTCCAGCTGATTCTTTCCATTCTTTGCCATATCCACATTTCAAATGCATCTAATCTTTTCTGGTCTTCTTTTCTTATTGTCCATGTTTCCGCTCCGTACACGACCACACTCCACACCAGAGTTTTGACCATTCGCTTTTTTAGACTTCTACCTAGTTTTCCCCTCAATAGATCTTTCCTCTTGTAGAATGCTTCCTCTCCCATGGCTATTCTCTTCTTTGTTTCCACGTGGCACTTTGCATCTTGTGTGATCAGACTTCCCAGATAGCAGAATCTCTCTACTTGCTGTATCTCTTCTCTATTTATGCTTATTCTGACTGTTGTTTTCTCTGCTTTGCATATTTTCAGAACCTTTGTCTTCTTTGCATTTATTTTCATTTCATACTCTGTTGCTATCATGTTTAACTGGTCCATTATTTTCTGCAGTCGCCATCATCGCTTGATCTTCTGTGAATCTTATTGCCTTTATCAGTCTTCCTCCTACCTTTAAAACATAAGGCAAGCTATGTAAAACTTCTGTAGTGCCAAAATTCAAATAATAATGCAACATTGCCATTAAAATACCAGGAATTCCACAGGTAAATTTTAAGCTGTAAGATATTACCTTTGTAAGGACAGTATACATTATCAGTTATTTCCTTTGACTGCATTGATCTTCACGGGTTATGTTGCAGGTATAATGTTTTAAATATAGCACTATATAAAACAGTAATAATGACTCTATGCATTTATGCTATATGCACCCTTCCTCTAATTTACAGTAATATTATCTCATCTCCAATTTAACTGCAAAAGGTACAAAAATTTACAGTAATATTATCTCATCTCCAATTTAACTGCAAATGGTACAAAGTCCACATCATAAAATTAAAGTTTTTAATATACAGAATTGTGCAGAAATAAATACTTAGTTTATTTATATATATAAAGAGAAGATTCTGTCTGTCCAGCTATGCATTTGCAGAGTTTTACAGCTATTGACTCAAAACCTTCACCGTTGGCTCGGGAACACCTAGGGCCCGCAGCCAAGGGGTTGGTGAACCCTGCGTCCGCAGTCTTCCTGGTCTCCATGGCAAAAAACCTGTCTCAGGACTACTACCCCAAGAAGTCCACATAAAACCAAAGCTTCCTTCTCATTCGCCAGGAGCATGTCAACGAAACACCTGCTCCACATTTGCCAACATGTGCACGTGATATCTCTCTACCACACCTGTTGTTCTTTTACACCGTCATAAATGAATGGTCATAAATGAATGGACGGTTTGGGAGATATCGTACAGGTACCACATATACAAAGTTGGCCATCGTTTGCAGTCGCTCAGGTGTGTATGTACTTTGTACACATCAGTGTCTGTACAAAATTCCGTTTAGGCATTTCCACACAGCTTTTACAGCTATTCACTCGAAACCTTCGCCGTTTGCTCGGGGAACACCTGGGACACCCAGTATAGGGTTTGGTGAACCCCGTGGCCGCCGTCTTTCTGCTCTCCAGGACCAAAAACCTGTTTTAACCCGTGCAATGCCGGGTTCCCCAGCTAGTTAAACAATAATTCAAAGGACTTTTTTAAGTGGCTTAAAATATTTATTCAAGCATTACAACTAAACACGTTGGTGCGAAATTTAAATATGTGTCGTGTGTCACATGAAGGCTGACTTGCGGCCACGACTTATATATGGATCAATGCAATTTCTCACTTTCCCAACCCAAAATTTAATGGGCGACTTATACGCAAAGGTGACTTATTCGCGAGTATATACAGTATGCTGTGGTTGCATCCAGGCGTTTCTTACTGCCAGTATCGCAGTGTAGGCCATCTCAATTCTAAGTTTAGTTAAATTAGTTCCATTCCTTGTTTACACAGACTGGCAGAAGGATGTAAAAATACATGTAGTTAACTGTTTACTTTCAGTTTATGTACTAAATTTACTGAACTGAAACTTTTGCTTACAATTGAATTTGGTCAGTAGACCTACTAGACCTATTTTGCACACTATTTGTATTCGGTGAAATAGTTGGTCCAGTTATTCGTATTTGGCCGAATAGTGTTTCGGTGCACGCTAGAAAAGATACAGTTGATTATTATAGAATTTTGATATTCATTCATTCATTCATTCATTACAGAGATTTATTTAGCGCCCCTTCAAGGCTACTACTCAGGAGCGCTACCGACTCCAGCACATTTAAAAAGAACAGTTTTAAGGCGAGTAAAAAATGAGTCTGAGTGGACCCTTGGTGACAACCGCAACGCCAACAGGAGCATGTTCCAGGGGCCAACCACTGAGAACACACAATTCTGTTTGGTAGTTGTACAGGCGTATGGGACAATGAGCATGCCTCGCTCAGTAGAGCGTAGAAACGGTGACCCAGTACACTCAAAGTAGAGTAACAGAGATCACGAAGATAGGCAGGGGCGAGACCTAGCAAGGACCACCATACCAAAGAGATGATACGGTACGAGATTCGCTGTTGGAGGGGGAGCCAGTGGAGCACATCCAGTATATAGCCGGATACCTGACTAAATTTAGGAATGTGTCCAACAAGACGTGCAGCAGAACGCAGAACCCACTCCAGGCACCGCAAACGCCCAGCTGGAAGGCCTGCATAGAGTGAGCAACAATAATCCAGTCGGGCAGTAATGAACAAGGGTAGCTGTGGCAATATATATATATATATATATATATATATATATATATATATAGAGGAATCTCAATAATGAAAGCGATCATGGAAGGAAATATGGAAGGAAAACACGGAAGAGGAAGACCAAGACGAATGATGCTGAACTGGATGATACCAGATGGCTACCAGAGAGTTAAGAGGAAACACAGAGGAGAGAGGAATGGCGATGTCAAACATTTGAACCTGCTTAAAAAAGCAGAGAACAAGAAGAAGAAAAATATATGCAATTTCCAACTAATGTGCTTCTACTGTACAGTATTAAGCAGAGATGTTGTGCCATGGTACTATAACTTGAATCCAGGAACTAAAGAGGCTCATTCACCAGGAACAGTTATGGCCACATTAATGACCAGATAAAGATAGAATATAAATAGTAAAATACCTTAGCAACCATACATTAATTTATATCAGATTTTACAGGTTTAATTAGCACGTTATTTGCAATATAGGTATATCCCAGTTTTTTTTAACTATTTGGAAGTATTCACCTCAGCATATAGTAAACATGCGGATATATAGTTTAAAAAAATTGAAACTATGATTAAGAAAATTTGTAATTCAATAAATAATTTAATTGATGTTATTTAGTACCTAATCATTATTATTTTCAAATTTTCTCCTACAAATATAAGGCTAACATTTAATTTGTATTATTATTATTATTAATTTATTACAGGTAAACATTATTTTAGTTAATCTCTGTATAGGAAAATTCTTAATTTTAAGCTTCGCCTTACATGATGACGATTTACGAGGCAATGTTACTTGCCAGAGTGGCCACTCTAGTAGTGACCCACTACTACTCAGTTGGTACCCGGATTCGGCAAATAGTACATTTAAATACACGTATTCGGTACCCGGTGGAAATTGTCTACTCAGTCAGTCCCTGTTGCAATATATTCTGATAATTGCATTAAAGTATCTTAGTTTTAAACTTATGGCATATTATTGTTGATCAGAATTAATAAGGTCACTGCATACATGCATATGCACAGTTATGCCAGTTGAACACGATGTTAATGAGTGTCGGCATCGATCTAAATTGCCAACCAATGCGATGGCTCCCAATCTAGGTCTCATCAAGTGATAGCAACCTGATTCAGTTTTGTTTGCAGGTGCAACCCCGTTAAGCAGAGTTGGCACAGTATGTATTTATATCGTTATTATCTTGACACCATTGGCTAGACGAAAGAAAGCTATCAAACAATGTCAACATTGTTGTTGCTAAGAATAGAAAGTTCAATAATTGTTAAAATGGGCTGATTTTCAGCACAAACATTGCACAACATTTAAAGCCATAACTTGTATGCAAATAAGTCACACCTTTGCAAAAATAAAAATTAAGTAATACCAGATTTAATAGCAGATTAGATTTAAATTTGAGGGGAACTGTGGTGACACTGCCCTCCTCTGTAGAACAAGCACAGTTACAATTGCATTGACTATTGGAGCAGCCATTGATTTGTGCTTGACATAATATGATAAATGGCACAACAGAAGCTTCCAACGTATTGTCAGCTCATTTCAGGTTCATTTCAGCAATTGCTTGAGAATTGTTGCTACTTTTGTGCATTGAGCAATAAATTCTTTTATTTAGAAGACATGTCTTGAGTCGCAGAAGAATTTTACCTCTGCCGATATGGAAAGCTAATCCAGAAACTGATCCAGATGCTCTCTTTGCTAAAGAAACTGTAAGTAAAATACAGAACTGACTATCTGAAACTATTTTGTTGATAGGAAAGCCTTATTTTGCTGATTTTCTTAACTATATCATCTTATGACCTCCCTCTGATCTATTGTTATGTCTCAAGCATCTTTGTTGTCATGTAGGATGCTCATCGGATTATCACTTAGTTTTGCTGTGCCATAGGTTGAGGCCAGGGATATATTCGTGAACTAGAAGTCGAATAGAATAATAATTAATTGATTCTCGGTGAAGTAGAAGTAGAAATAGAACAAGAATTATTTTAAGAACTAGAAGAGAATAACAAGTGAAATGGAGACCTCCCAAAATAAATAAGAATAAGAAGTAAAATTAATTTCAGAACAAAATTTAATAAACATTTCAGATGCGCTTTCCGTGGGTCGTTATTAGTAGTAGTGCTACTGCGCTCCAGAAATAATTATATCTCCATTATTGTCACGCGCATGTATCAAACTTTTCTTGCAATCGGTCTATGACATTTTATAAGGATTTCTGTGCAAAAGGTTTTAGATTTAATTATGAGTTTGTCAAGTATGCTGGCTGGCCATAAAAGAGAATGCTCAGTATGGTATATTTTTATTACAACCCAGATGTTGGGAAAAATGGAAAATGTCGATGCTTAGCAGTTAGTGGCAAAACAGGAGACGAATGTGGCGTTTTTATCACAGGAAATTAAGTTTTGTTCAGAACAATATGAAACTGTCTTGGAAAGTGTGGCCCCTAAACTGAGCTCTATCCATA
Source organism: Bimastos eiseni (assembly GCA_959347315.1). Classification (NCBI taxonomy): domain Eukaryota; kingdom Metazoa; phylum Annelida; class Clitellata; order Crassiclitellata; family Lumbricidae; genus Bimastos; species Bimastos eiseni. The sequence goes on from OY365815.1 coordinate 6,336,283, forward strand.
ACATCAGCTGAAATGAATTCTTTGAATTGGACATAAAAAGAGTGTTATTTTTAAAATTTGCAATCCATCGGAAATGCATGACAGTTTTTAAATAATGTAGTCAGATACATTATAAAATGCAGAGAATGCAAAAGGTACCATTTATGTTAAACATATCTTCATATCCTGCAACCTTAATTGTTATTGTATTTGCTCATATATATTGCTCCACTTCAAGAGAGATGCTCCTGACCTAGCATCACTAGGCCACAATCAAACAGTATGGGCTTCAAGTGCTTGCAGAAAAAAGGCCAGGAGAGGCTGATAATAAGGAGAGAAACACCATTATTGTCCAGATTATGCATAGTTTGCATGGTTTCGTTTTTTTCTTTATACACAAAGAAACATTGTTGATTACATGTCCTTTTCTTTTCCAATATAGTCAGAGACTATAGTGTCTTATAGCAATAGCAACGAAGACAATTTTGCATTTGATTTTTCAGTTACGTCACTCAGCAATGTTCATATCAGGATATGAGCAGGATATGTTCGTATCAGGATATGAAAATATGCTACTCTCTGCTGGGCTCAATGCCAGCAACTGCAAACAACAGTTACTCAATCTGTACTGAGGGCAGCTGTGCAGCAAGTCCGTGTATCTAACGGTCTGGCATGTTAAATGGTATTGAAGCAAGCCATGATCAAACCTGCATATTGAGCAAACGAGTAATAAAATGCTCATGTGTCAATGAGTCTCTGCTGATTATTAGGGCAATTTATGTCATGCTTCCTCATTGAGCTGATATGCAAAGAAAACACCATCGAAGATAGAAAAACCTCAGCTAAAAAATGAATAGATCACTGTCACCAGCAAACTCCAACATTTATTCTAAGAACTGCCCGAAGTTTATAGGTGTATAAAGAGACTTGCACAAACTGACTGTATGCTGAAAATGCAAGCATCTAGCTATGAGACTATCTGGAATTCATCAAATACGAATAAGCTGATGATCACGTAAAGCGCCAAAACACAAGTTTGTTACAGCTTGACATCAAGCAAGTTCATCTTGTGGTGCTGTTATAAAATGGCATTCATTTAAGTCACCTTGAAATTTCAGCTGACTTTGATTCCGTATACAAAATTTAATAAATAATTTTCAGTTATTGATTTCAAAGTGACACACTGCACTGACCGCAGTATGCAAAGTGGGGTAGCTGTAATCTGTCTTGCTTTCTGCTGCTCTTCATGCCATGTGTTGTCCACTTCTCTATCCCCATTTAGGCCTCCATCCCTTCAGCTTTGGCTTCATTCAGGCCTCCATCCCTTCAGCTTTGGCTTCATTCAGGCCTCCATCCCTCCAACTTTGGCTTCATTCAGGCCTCCATCCCTTCAGCTTTGGCTTCATTCAGGCCTCCATCCCTCCAACTTTGGCTTCATTCAGGCCTCCATCCCTTCAGCTTTGGCTTCATTCAGGCCTCCATCCCTTCAGCTTTGGCTTCATTCAGGCCTCCATCCCTTCAGCTATGGCTTCATTCAGGCCTCCATCCCTCCAACTTTGGCTTCATTCAGGCCTCCATCCCTCCAACTTTGGCTTCATTCAGGCCTCCATCCCTCCAGCTTTGGCTTCATTCAGGCCTCCATCCCTCCAGCTTTGGCTTCATTCAGGCCTCCATCCCTCCAACTTTGGCTTCATTCAGGCCTCCATCCCTTCAGCTTTGGCTTCATTCAGGCCTCCATCCCTCCAACTTTGGCTTCATTCAGGCCTCCATCTCTCCAACTTTGGCTTCATTCAGGCCTCCATCCCTCCAGCTTTGGCTTCATTCAGGCCTCCATCCCTCAAACTTTGGCTTCATTCAGGCCTCCATCCCTTCAGCTTTGGCTTCATTCAGGCCTCCATCCCTCCAACTTTGGCTTCATTCAGGCCTCCATCCCTTCAGCTTTGGCTTCATTCAGGCCTCCATCCCTCCAACTTTGGGTAGATGTAGGGCCAACTTTTGGATAGATTGGGGCAAAGAGACCTGTTTGTCATCTATGTGGTCGAGAATTACAATGTTGCTTCCAGTATATCATGCCTACAGCACTAATCCGCCACACGATTTATATAATGAATTATATGTTTGTCTGTTGATGACATTGTGTCCTGTATAACTGCATCATTCATTATAAAAAGGTGCTGTAATATGCCAAGCAGATTTCTGTCAGCAGCAACGGCATCTGTTGTCATAAGCTGTCGTTAAACCTTGGATCCATCCATGACGCCATGCGATGCTAAAGCATCGCTTGCACATAATTTATTCAATAGGCATCTCTGTTCTTTAATTCTTTCGTTAGTATACATGTATGCAATCCTCTTGAAGGAGGACCGAATTCTGCTTTTTAGTACCTGTAATTTGTGCACTCACTTTCGTTACAGGTTCACTTCACTATGGGCGATGCAATGCACGCGTTTGCGTATTATGCTCGTTCTATGTTTTGTATTTCTGTGTTTTGAAGTTATACTAAATATTTGAATGAAGTTCATATTTTTTTACATTTATTCGATTACCGTCTCAGTTATTTAGTCCCTTTGTTAGCATATACTAATCCTCTTTAAAGGAATTCATTCTTTGTCATTTTTAGTGCACTTCTTGTCATATTCTTACTAATCATTAAATTTGGATTGAATTTACCAAATTTGGACAGCCATATAAACTGTTCCTTTCTCACTTCCATTGCATCAGCTTTTCTATTACATTCCATTCCCGCTACACTCCCAAACGAGGTTGAGAAGGAGTTGAAAGATGATGGAGGAAGAGGAGAAGGAGGGGAGTAAGAGCAGGAGATGAAGGCAGAGGAGGAAGTGGAGGAGGATAAATTGGAAGAGGTTGAGATGAATTAGGAGGAGGATGTGGATCTTGAGGAGGAAGTAGAGGAGGGGCAAGTGTAAGAAGGGACTTGGAGGGGAAGGCATGGGGCAGAGAAGTTCAATGGGTGAGGAAAGGGAACTAAACTGTCTGGTATACGTTTATAAGAGTGCTTCTGTTTTCGGTTGTATGTGAAATTAGCATCAGTTTTGTCGTTTTTATTTCCTTACAGTTGGTATTGGCTTTATATCCTCAGACTACATGCTTTTACAGAGCACTTATATATGAACCTCCAAAGCGGGTAAGAGTTATCGTGATATACAGCTTGAATCATATTTGTATGTGGGTGTCAATATTGCTTCTTCCTCTGGTATTTCTGCCTTATAGGCAGGTTAAAATATGTCTGATGCCGTCACTCTTGCCATTGTGCCTCCTTTTTTAAGTTTTCCATATCCCTTTGTCATCATCAGAGCTGTACCGATTATAAGACATATCAGCGGTATCTGGTATCAACAATGAAAATTGGCACCGATATTAAAAATTACAGTTTTTTTATTTTATGATATTATTTTCAGTCTTTATGGGCAAAATGACAAACTGCATCATTATTTTCTCATGCTTATAAATTCATTATTTCCCATATCCCTCCACCTTTTGATCGCTGCACCAATGAAAGGCTTGTCGCCTCGCAGTCACTGCGTGTTTGAAGTGCCCTTTTTCCCTTCTCACCATTTGAAGTATCACTGCCTCCTATGAATGTATATTTACTGTGTTCCTCTTTCCCCAAGCCTTGCGCCCGGACCACGGCACCTGAAGTGTCCCGTGTCAGCTGTCTCCCGTAATCCGTTCCCATAGCGTGTAGCCCGAGTTAATGGGCATGGCTACTTCTGACCACCCAGTAGGTGCTGAGCCCCCATAAATCATGGGATAATGTTCGAAGACCATTGAGACAACTCTTCGAAACGTGACTATGATGTACCATGTATTATATATGTACTTGGTGACGCATATCATCCTTGTTATAAATGCGTCGGTTAAATAAACTTATATCAGTCAGGTGAAGGTCATAGCTCAACTGCAGAGTGAGTCACGTTATCTGCTAGATTATCCTGGGCAGCTATATTGTCTCTGCTGGGTGCGAACTGGCCACTGGTGGCACCTTGTTGAGGCTATTGTAGACCAAAGTGGCTTGTGTGGGGGAGGGAATGGCATGTTTGTTAGAAGTATGTCTAAAGTTGCCATCAGAGACATTGAAATCTTAATATTTCAAGGTTTAGTGAGAATAGTGATCATGATAGCCCACAACACTGGTTCTAAGTTTACATGGTGCGACAGAGACCGTTTTCCACAAGTACCCATACCATTTTAGACCTAGCTGGTTCACCTTGGAAAAGGCTTACCTGACAAAAGAGAAGAAGAGGCCGTAACATCAAGGTATAATTGTTTATTTTATTCCATAATGCATAATAGGCACTTTTTTGCATATGTCTAATTTTGACAGTAAACCGCTAACCATTTTAATGGCTGACGCAACCAGCAAAAGTCATATGTGGTGCTACAATAGTAGGCAGTAGCAGTAAGCCAATCTTATGGAACCGGACATATTGGAAAACAAAATAAAAAATTTAAGTTCCTTCCTGCAGAACCATTCCTTGTCGGTGAATCATGTTTCCAAAGATGTCCTTTGATCCCCGATGTGTTTGGCTCATCCAAACGTTCGTTCCTTGGCCCTGTATATTATTTACACCACAATTTAGGTCCTCTGCTGGCGCTGTCCTGAGCAAGTCCTGTGTGAATGACCTCCAAGGGTATTTGTACTGCTCAGCACTGGCAGATGCCATTGTGATTCATGCAATGAGCTGGACCATAGAGACCTTGGAAGCCTGGATGTCTTCCAACCGCCTGCAGCTTAATCCATCTAAGACCCAGTTTATCGAGTTTGGCATGGGCAGCAAACTAGCCACAATTGACATGGAAGCCCTTGCCCTTGAATTCCCTTGGTTTGTTAACTTGCCCTCTATCCAGAACTTTGGTCCTGGACAGAGGATGAGTAGTTCTGGACCATGAACTTACCTGCTCCTAATAAATCAATTAATAGACAGTGAAAGCATGTCGTGTGAATGACAAGGAAATGTTCATCCAATGTCCAGAATTTCTGCAAGCTGTTGCTAGAAAATTCTTTGAATGAAGATGAACAACAATCTGAGACAATTTTTTACTCAAATATGTTTGTATTGATAGTAGGCAAATTTAGATGTATATATGCTATCTCGAATGTTCCACTTCGTCGAAATTTCAGACTTCATGGAGGGTTTAAGAGAGATCGTTGTTAACTCTGCTATTGTCAAACGATAAACTTAATTATTTTCTACGTTTTCGCCGTCACAGAATGATAATTATAGGCCTAACGGTGATCTTCGTTTAATCGGAAGTTTTAACACCGGTGTATACATCGCATCGCCGAAGACACGACCTTTAGCTTGCAATGGTAGAACTAACTTTTCCCGCATGCAAGTTAAATAATAGTTGAGTAAGGCAATCGTAATCTATGCATAGTCAGTTTGCAGAAGAGTAATATTGCAATAACAGTGACATTTGTGTTTTAACAAAATCATCTGTTAATTAAACAATGAGCATAATAAATTTCTTTGCCATATCAGGTCCACAAATAGCCTATAAATAGCTTGACTAACGTTACGACCCTGCAGGGCCCACGTGCATGGCGGATTTTAAAATGGTTGTAACGTGCACCAAAATGGCGCTGCGCCAAAACGTCCTGCGCCAAAACGGCTGCACCAAAACGTCACGTAACACGGATTTACCGTGTGTGACAAGTCTATCAGAATTCTTTGAGAAGGTCTATGATATGATATTTAAAAGAAAGTTGGTGTATATAATTTACCTGGATTTTGTCAATGCATTAATAAAGTACCCCATGAAAAACTGGCAAAAAGTTGCAAGCATGTGGAATTACACAGAAGATACAAAAGGCAACAAATATTCTAGCTGGATGAGTTAAGTGAAGTGCCACAAGAGCTGAGGGATGCATATGGGAAGAGAAATATATATATATATATATATATATATATATATATATATATATATATATATATATCTTCATTTAATAGACAAACAGTCACAAATTGACACATTGCGTTTAGTTACAGAAGGGGAAAATTGGTTGAATAGGGTCCAAGTTTTGTTCAATTCTAATTTATCTTTTCGCTGCAGCTTTATCGAAAGCTTTTCATAAAATGGGGGGGTGAGTATTGAAACGAGTGTAGGACAAAAACCCCCCCGGACAAAAGCCCCTCCCGGCGGGGGCAAAAGTCTCCCAGACAAAGCCCCTCCCAACTAGGACAAAAGCCCCCCAGTGTAGACCATAAGCTCGCCCAGATTATATAAGCATGCTTGTATGTGTGTGCATATGATGTATGGTTGTATACACAATATGTACGTGTGTATGGATGTGTCCATGTCGACTAAGTGTTACTAAACCTGTAATATATCTATTTTTAGTGGGTTGACATATGGCTTTTGTTCCAATACCTGCAAAATTTGAAGACGAAATGGTTCATAATATGAGGTGTGCATGTTAGAAGTCTTCGTTTAATAGGCACACATTTCTGAGATTTTCACCTATAGCCCTGGGTTTTCACCCACTCTCAGAGAGATGATTATCACGTTTCACCGAGTGAGTGTCATCAACTGTAAGCATAGCCTACTTGTTAGCTTAACTTCACCCCTTATATTCTTAGATTATCATGTATATATATATATATATATGTATATATATAGAGGTATTCACCCACTCTCTCTTATTAATGGGAGATAATTATCTGGTGTCACTGACAGTTTGCTAACCTCAAGGCCTAGGTGCTTACTAGCTGACGACCTTCACCAATTATTAAGGCGTGTCACGGACTATTTGCAGTATTTATGCATCCAGCAAGATAAATAAAGATTCAGAACTGGACTCACTTTGTCTCCTATACAGCACGATAATTAGTTCATACTTCACACTAGGGGGGCTTATGTCCGGGGCGGCAAATGTCATACCCAAAGTTGAGGCGCTTTTGTCCGGGGGGCTTTTGTCCGGAGGGGTTTTTGTCCGGGGGCTTATGTCCGGGGGGATTTTCTCCGGGGGGCTTTTGTCCGTTACCCATTGAAAGTGAGTGAGGATGAAAGGAACTTACTTAGGAGTGACTATGCACAAGAGTACAAAAGACTGAAGCAGCAAAGAAGGCTAACAAAACTAGGCATGATAAGATTGGCAATAAGTCACCAGAGACAAGGATTAAAAAAACACAGTTGGAATAAAATAAATCCTTAAATTGTGTGTATTGTCGTGCATGTTGTAGCATAATTGTAAATTAAATTGGGGTTTAAACAGAACTGCCAGTTTCATTTGGTATTCTATTTTGTAGCACAATGTTGAATACCAAGTTGTGATTAATTTTTCAATCATAGAATAGTCTTACAGTTGCAAATCAAGTGTATATCTGGACATCTGTATGTAAGAACATAGAAAGATTAGCAATAATTCATCAAAACATGTATAGAAACAGGATTGACGACCAACACACAGGCAACACTGTTGTATTGCAGCAGTTTGTGAGATTGTTTGAATAAATAATTATATGAATGGTTGGTTGTTTTTTAGCATGGTGATGATTACTTGGTGCTTTTTGAAGATACTTCATACCCAGATGGATACTCGCCACCTCTGAATGTTGCTCAACGCTATGTAATTGCTTGCAAGGAAGAGAAAAAGAAGTAGCTTGACTTGCATTGATATGATGGAGTTGCATTGAAAAGCAGCACAAATAACTTCTTACTTAAGTTATCTCTTGTATAGGTGATTGCTATGATATAATGCAATCAAATAATGAATTCTATATAATGTGTTACAGATGATAATAATAAATGGCCTCGTCTGGATAACACGTCGATAATCTCGTTATGCACACACACAGGATTTTAACGCAAAGTTCGTTTTCTTCTACGTTTTTTGGGGGGGTTTGAATGTTCTGACCCTAGCACACCCTTGTTGTGGCACTTGGCTTTCGTTAGTTTATAAGTTTGGTGTGCACTTGGTTGATTTAGGACCAATTTAGTATAGCTTCACTTCACATAGTCCACGCATGCACACATAAACGCGTGTTTATTTATGCCTACCCAGCGGCTATGTATTTGGCGCTATTCGTGTCTTTGCTGTCGGACACCTCTGTAGAGCAAAATTTATTACTTTTCATAATCTTCAGTCAAAGTAACTCTGGCATTGTTGTTCTTTAATTGTTGTTCCAGACTAAGTGTTCTGGTGATGCTGTGTGAATTTGGTTGAGGGTTGTCTTCTATTAGTGGCGCTTTTGTGGTTATTTCCATTTCGTGTTTTGGCACTGGGAGTCGCCCTGTGTAGGAGCAGCTATGTGCTGGGAGGCCAATTTGCCATGTGTCGATGCCCCGGACCTAGCTGGATGAGTTACAAACCACTCAAAACAAGTGGCACCTGCAACCATTGCCTAGTCACCAGACAACTGCACTCAGAGGGTGGGCTTATCCACCTTCGTGGCCCCAGAGGTAATCCTTGCCCTGGTTCTAACCACCCGCAATTGGAGAGTTCAGTATGGGGACGATGGACCATGCGATCGGGAGCGATGCTAGCGGAGTAGTTGGGGAGAATCCGTCACGGACTCAGTCATCTGGGACCGAACAGTGGGAATGGCCCACCCAGTGGCTCGCGGTCCGCTTCTCAGGAAGGGGCTCGCTCGGCCCGTGCTCAGGCTCTGATGTCGACATTACTTGTCAATTGCAAAACACTAGAGTCGGTCAGGGCTTGGGAAATCTTGCTGGACTTCGCCTCCCTCGCCCAATCGCCAAGTTCTGGTTGACACCGCAATTTAACAACAATCATAAGAGCCGCACCCTGAATTGGCTTGAGGGCCCCGTTGCATGCGGAACGGCTGTGTAAGGACCTTCAGCAAGTCCTTCACACGCCATTCCTCTGCAGTACAATTGCACTTGCTCTGTCGAGGCGTGTGTATGCACTTCTGAGCAAAAGATGTTGGAAGAAGGGCGGTATCAAATTTTGGAAATAATACTTGCATGTATGTATTTATGCATGTATGTATGTACGGGTATATATATGTATGTAAGTGTGTATGTATATGCATGTATGTATATATGCATGCAAACGCATATGCATACGTACGTTTGTGCGTATATATGCACGCACGCACAATACATACATGCATACATATATGCATGCATACATACATACATACGTATGTACACACATGCATACAGACTGACTGACAGGCAGTTAGACAGACATGATACAACACGGTATTTATGTATGTATGTACGCACGCATGCATGTATGTATGTACGCATATATAGTTTGGGCAAGCTTATGGTCTACACTGGGGGGACAATTAGCCTAGTCGGGAGACTGTGATCTTGGTCTTGATACCGGATAACTTTGGTCTTGGTCTCGAATGCATCAGTCTTGGTCTCGGATCATCGGTCTTGGTCTTAAAGGAACAATGTTGGGATTTCTCACCGTCTTAGGTTAGCATTCTTGGTCATTTGCCGTATCAGAGCAATTTCTTTGATATTTGTCTGTAATTTTCGATTATTAGAGACACCGGATGTTTAAGCCCTGTACGATTGTTATCGATTTATGACGTGCTGACCATCGACATATACATGTTACTATGGGCAAAAAATGCATTTGCAACGGAACCAGCCATTTCAAAATTTGCTTTCACAAATTTCAAGGTTTTGGAACTATCTAAATAATTATGTGGTCGGCCACGCATAGTCACTGTACAATTCCGAGTACGAGTAGGACTACACCATGCAAACGGTACGTTGATCTACTTGTTCAGATGTCTTAAAGTATTTGCCTATCACATGGTGTAAGTAATTTTGATATATAATGTGGTATTCTCAGGCCGAAGCCAATTAGGGCTGAACCCGCGAAGTTCAGAGTGGCCGGTAACACTGTTTTCTGGGCCATTATTAAGATTAGTATTCGTCAACAATAAAATAAAATGTTTTAAGCGTCTTATACCGTTTTAGCGTCTTAATAAATGTAATTTTTTTTTAAACTAGAGTATTGGGCTTGGCCTTCGTATCGGACCCTCGGTCTACGCGGTCTTGGTGTTGGTCTCTGTCTTGGTCTCGAGGTTTTGGTCAACAACGTGCCCAACACTGATCTTGTTCGGGAAATATGATCGCGCTCAGCAAAGTCTCAGTCAAAGTCTCTACCACCAATAGCCGTGGGCTATGTGTGGCGGAGATTGGCGGGCCAAATGCGCCAACCGATATGAGGTGGCGCAATGCTCGCATCTCACTTCGCGCCATTGCAACTGGTATTAGGAGTCACAGATGGCTGCGAAGCTGCTGTCCACGCCACACGACGGTTTGCTTGGTCCATGCGCCTCGACCAGGTGTTGCTGAAGCGTTACTTCAAACTGTTCATGAAATCATTCCTGGAATGTACCCGTTTGCCCACCAGGCATACTAGGCGCCCTTGGTCCTGAGGTTCGGGCACATGCTCTTGTCAGATTGGCTCACAGCAGGGCGATCTACTGGGCCCACTGCTATTTACTATGCAGCCAGTGGCGGCTCCACGGGGGAGGCAGAGGGGCCATGGCCCAGATATGGTGTCATTTAGATTTGTTAGCCTATTTACTTGCTAAGGTACAATGCATGCAGAAATTGTGAATTGGTTTTTTTCGGGGATTCTCAAAGGCACGAAGTAAGTAAATAAGTAAGTATGCACTTTATTGAACCGCTTGCAAACGCACTGCAAGCACAAAATATGAACGTTAAAAAAGAAACATATCAAGGAATTACACAGCAATTAGACATCCTCAAAGTAGTTAGAGTAAAATAATGTACACTCATGAAATAATCATAACTAGCAATTACACAACAGACATCCGAGGAGTAGATAGAGTAAATAGAAATCAAACAATACCATTGCTCAAGCTTACTGCAAACCTTTAAAACCCTGTTAATATTGATGAATATCATGTGTTTAGAGGATTGAATCTGTCCGGGGGTCCGTAAGTGGCCCTGATGGCATTCCCTCGGCTTTTGTCCTCGATGGCTCACCTTCTCTCTGCCCCGGTTACGTATCTTTTAAATTGCTCTCTGATTTATTCATACATGCCGCCTCAATGGCGTTCTAGTTGTATCACGCCTGTCCCTAAAACTGCGCATCCTCAAAATGAGCCTGATTTCAGACCCATTTCTATTACTCCTGTATTATGCCGCTTGTTGGAGAAAATAGTTGTTAGGAATTACTTCTATCCTATATTCACTGATCCTGCGACTAATACGCATTTCGACCCACTGGCTCCACCACTTTTGCCCTCGTTGCTTTGACTCATGGAATTTTAGGTATGTTACAATAAGAGCCCCATGTACGTCTTATCTCGCGGGATTTCTCCCGTGCCTCTGATACGGTTAGGCACTCTTACCCAGTGGTTGTATTCGGCCGGATCTGAGATACGGCACCTCGGTTTTGAGATCCACCACCTCACATACGAGATCCACCACCTAAAATAGGAGATTCGTCACCTAAGAAAGGAGGTCCACCACCCAAAAATCTGATTAGCGCTTTCGGTATTCACTTAATCCTAGGAAACTACTTACGTACTTACTGAAGTTGCCGCGGCTGTCTTATTAATTTGACGCTATACTTGCGAATGATAGCCAATGCATTCGTAGTCTCATAGAGAACACAGGCAAGACTCGAAACAGATAATATTTTATGTATACATGTTCATATATAGGCCTCTCTATATGTGTGTGTATATATACATATATATATATATATATACGCAAATGTATAAACTATGAACATATATAATTGACACAATAGGAATAGATTCAATTGTATAGCATTCGAGTGATAAAACCAACTCAAGTTAGTGCGTCAACGCGCGGGATCTCTCGATTGTGCGATCGAGGACAGAGTGAATTGGTAACAATCTTTAAAGGTGGCAAAAGACAACTTAGAACATGGCAAGGATTGTGTAGCACAGAATAGAAAAGAGAGGAATCTGCACGACCACAGAGGTCGTTAAAAGTTACCTGTTCACAAGGCAGAAACTTGAGCCGTATCAGTTTCCTTACAATTGCGTTGAGACGCATTCTCTGGCCAGTGTTAGCAAAGCCTGACCATGCAGAGGAAGCATAGAAGAGGCGGAAAAGCGAGATGGCTCGAACTACATCATATAAGCGCGTCCCCGACAGACCATGAGGAACAACGATGTAGTGCACAGAGTGATTGGCTGGCCTTTATACAGATCCGGTCAATATGTGGGTCAAAACTAAGTCTATTGGTAATGGTTACCCCTATAAAAACGGATGATACCACGCTTTCCACACCTGGTATAGGGGGTGGGAGATTTGGTAACTTAGATCGAGGGTGCCTAAATATCGTCTTTTTGGACTTATTACCATTGAGCTTGAGATTGCAAGTAAGTGCCCATGTAGCTACATTTTCAAGCTCAGAGCCTGTAGTGTATATGAGTGTAGGACAAAATCCCCCGGACAAAAGCCTCCCCGGACAAAAGCCCCTCCCAACTAGGACAAAAAGGCTTTTTGTCCTAGTCCTCTGTCCCCCCCTCGTGTAGACATAAGCTCGCCCAAATTATATATACATGCTTGTATGTGTGTGTGGATATGTTGCATGGTTGTATGCACAATATGTATGTGTGCATGGATGTGTCCATGTCGGCTAAGTGTTACTAAACCTGTCAAATATCTATTTTTAGTGGGTTGACATATTGCTTTTATTCCAATACCTGCAAAGTTTGAAGACGAAATGGTTCGTAATATGAGGTGTGCATGTTAGAAGTCTTCGTTTTATAGGCGCAGATTTATGAGATTTTCATTTATAGAGGTCTTTGCCCACTCTCAGAGAAATGATTATTGCGTGTCACTGACTGACTATCATTAACTGTAAACATGCTTACTAGCTGACCTTCACCGCTTATATTCTTAGATTATCATCTATATAGAGGTATTCACCCACTCTCTTTTATTAACGGGAGATGATTATCGCATGTCACTGACAGTTTGCTAACCAACTGTAGGCCTAGGTGCTTACTAGCCGACGACCGTCACCGCCTATTAAGGCGTGTCACGGACTGCTTGCAGTATTTATGCATCCAGCAAGATAAATAAAGATTCAGAACTGAATTCACTTTGTCTCCTATACGATGGCAGTTAAGTATATAATTTGTCATCATCCGTTCATACTTCACACTAGGGGGGCTTTTGTCCGGGGGCGGCAAATGTCCTATCCAAAATCGGGGAGCTTTTGTCCGGGGGAACTTTTGTCCGGGGGGCTTTTGTCCGTTCCCCAGTGTCTATAGCGGAAGCAGGAATCAGAATGTAGCTGTCGTCTGCGTATTTACGCAGTTTATTGCTGTGATGCACAGGTTTCAGGTCATAAATAGTTACCACGGTCTAAGCCAAGATCCCTGTATGGTACTAGTATTTATTTTACATAAGGCAGAAACTTGGCCATGGAATTTAGTACAATGCTGACGGTTTTGCAAGAGTGATAAGATTAAATTATACAGAAAATCAGGTATTGGCAAAAGAGCAAGTTGCTCGGAGTGTCTAACCGTATCAAAGGCACGGGAGAAATCCAGCGAGATTAAGACGTATTGTAACATAAAATTATCTAGAATTACACGAGTTAGAGCAACGAGGGCAGGTGTGGTAGAGCCAGTGGGTTGAAATGCATATTGGTCGCTAAGAGTAGAGTTAGTCTGAGAATCAGTGAACATAGGATAGAAGTACTTACTTGCATAACGAAATCTGAAATAATTTTTGTCTTAACATTCTAAAAGGACCACTTACTTACTTGCTTAGAATTTTTAGTGATAGATGTGGTCAGGGATCAGATAATAGAAGAGGTCAATGAATCTATGTAGTTTTCAATCCTCGTTGATGGGACAAAGGATAACGAAGAGTTGTTTTGTGTAATGCGATTTTTTGCAAACAATAAAGTTAATGAATATTTTTTAGATTTCAAATTAGCAATCGGATTAGATGCAAGTCATGGATTATTTTAGATGCTCTTAAGTTACTTGGGCCAAACATAGGTCCAGGTTTAGTTGGTCAAGGTTATGATGGTGCAAGTGTAATGAGCAGAGTTGATAAGTGTGTCCAGCAGTTAGAAGGCAGTTGGATATCACTGGTCATTTATTTCCATTGCCACGCACTTTAATTGAATATAACTCCAGTTAATGAATCTGTTCCAGAAACATTTTTGCATTACTTATAATTGAAAGGTTATGCGTTTTTGCTTCACGCTCTCGCTGTGCATAAGAAATGGGTAGAAATACATCATATTGATCCGGCGAGGCAATTCAGCGATACTAGATGGGTTTGCCGTATTGTTTCTTGCCCTAATAATTATTATCAGTGATCAATTAGATTAATTGGCATAATGTGCTAGAGAATGTTGATGAGGCGAAATGTTAAATAAGCAGTTGAAGGCTTGAAGCCAGATGCTTGTTATTATTACCAGACATTATGTGTGGCGGACAGGCCACAAGGTTTGAATGAAGGATTTATTTGTAAATAATCGGCCCGCCATACCGCTTAATTTTACGTATATTTTCTTACATTGTTGGTATACGAGGGAAGACCGATCAGCGGTTTATAGTTCATTGCATAGTTTGCAGACGCATGAATTGGCTTGATTATAGCCTGACATACGGTGCATCGCTATATTACGTGAAGCAGTGATTCGTACTGCTTCATACGTAGAGTGGTTCTCGTACCGCTCCAGGGATCGTTGAGTGTTGCCGTATAAATACGACCTCTAGTGACAGCCGCTCTCGCGGTCAGGCCGGTGCTGCTTTTCGCTGATCTGGCGGGGTGGGCCCCTCTGCCGTCGATCGCAAGACGGACCGTGCCCTGATCGTAGGAGTCAAGAGGTTGACAGAGAAAGACCGATCGTGAGAAATGCTCACGATCGGTCTGGGTGCCGTTCGAGAGTGCGTAGAGACCCGATTGAGAGAAATAAATGACTGAATGACGGGAATACGGGGAAGATGGTGACCGTCGGTGGCCGTGAGAAAGAGATCGGGTAAAGCCCCGAGGAACCAAACGCTTATATCGAGAGAGACCTCGTTGGCCGTTGAGATAATATGTCGGGAAAATCCCAAGCGGAAGCGATCGAAATATTCTGTTCTCTTTACGATTTCCGTAAATATCTATACTTTCTATATCTATCTATAGCGAAGTCTATAACTTCGTTATCTACACGTACACTATCACTATCAGAGTCCGTGATTACCATGCCAGTGTAATTTTTATCGAAGCAGAATATATCAGTGTTGGTGGGTAACTGCCAACACAGAGGACGGGGAACTTACTCCATCAAATGTGGTGCATAATAAAATATACGCGTGCGGCCGTTATGCCATACACGGAAACAGATCGAGAGATACGTGTTGAGTAGAAGGCGTGATAGCTGTGTCTAGCATGATATGACGAAGAGCTGTGAGACTGGTAGTGTCTAGGACGACAGAGTTTAGAGAGTTGCGAACAGTAATGTCTAGGGGTACAAGACGTTGAATTTAGCTACCGATATGACTTAGGGACTTGTTTCAAATATATCTGAACCTCGTAACTTAAGAGAACGTTTGGTGTCCCTAATTGGCGATAGTTTTAGAGTCACAAGATGCTGAATGGTACGACATCAGGTAGAGAGAAAGAAGAGGCTAGTAGCTTGGAAGGTATGCAAGGCGAGGAAGACTCCTGCCGGTATGATTATGAACCCTGTTTTGAGTATGGCCATCCTCGTTGCCCATCCGGCGACCGCGGAATAGGCAGAGTCAGACCTCGTGACTAATTCAAACAGTGTTACCTTTCTTGGAGAAGAGGCCCATCCTTAATCTATACTGGTGAGAGCGATCATCCTGGTAGATATCGAGAACAACCAATTGCAATTGAGACTCGATAAGGAAGTGACTCTTGCGACTCCAGACGTGTCAGCGAGCTGAAGTCGACAACGTCCGAGAGCTAGGCAGGCGCTCGGGCGGCAGAACGCCACATATGTATGTACATAATTGTATCAATTCAACTCCAATATTCAAGTGTTGACTTATCTACTGCTGCCGACGTTGTCGGGCATAAAACTGCATATTTTACAGAAAAAAATAGATGAAAACAAGCAACTAATTATCGTGTCTTTTATGAGACAAAGTAAGACACAGTCTAGTTATGAATCTTTATTTATCTTGCTGGATGCATAAATACTGCATACAGTCCGTGACACGACGTAATAAGCGTTGAAGGTAAGCTGTATTCAGCAGCTACAGTTGGTTAGCAAATCGTCAGTGACACGTGATAATCATCTTCCGTTAATAAGAGTGAGGATGATAATCTAAATGTCCCATAAAAACACTCATTATTTACAGCAGTCACCATATATCACGTGGTATCAAATTGGCTTCTTTATTCTTCAACAAACTTTGCAGATATTGGAACCAAAGCAATATGTCGACCCGCTAAAAATAATAGTTTACACAGGTTTAGTAACACGTAGCCGACATGGCTACGTATTACTAAATTCATGCACACATATATATTGTGCATACAACCAATGCATCATATGTACACACATACAAGCATGCATAATTTGGGCGAGCTTATGGTCTACACTGGAGGGCAATTATCCTAGTCAGTGGGCTTTGGTCCGGGGGCAAATGTCCGGGGGAATGTCCAACACTTCATTTAGGCAGCACACTTCTGAACTATACCATTCACTTACTGCTATGACAGGCATTTATGCCAAAACATGTCTTTCTTGGTATAATTATAATGATAACGCTGTGTCTTTTTACACTTTGTATGATAGTAATGTTGAAGACCTCAACCATGAAATTCCACAATTCGGCGCCTGCTATTGCATTCAAGTTTATGTGCAACTAATATGACCAAAACATATGTCCTGGACCATACAAACTTGCTTTTCGTGGAATGTCGAACATAGCCATTGTTTTACCATTAACATCAACACTCTGTCGGAAAAGCTTTTCTGCTCTAAAAGTAATGAAAACATGTATAAAAAGCACTATGTCTGATATTCGTCTAAGTAGTCTGACAATGTTGTCGATTGAATCTGTTCGAGCAAAGTAGTATAAGTACTAGATGTGCCTTT
This sequence comes from Bimastos eiseni, assembly GCA_959347315.1. Taxonomy (NCBI): domain Eukaryota; kingdom Metazoa; phylum Annelida; class Clitellata; order Crassiclitellata; family Lumbricidae; genus Bimastos; species Bimastos eiseni. The sequence continues at coordinate 6,353,312 of OY365815.1, forward strand.
GTTACTATTGACATGACAATCGTAAACTTACTTTTCATTATGTGTACATGATGTGCATAGTTAATGTTTTGCTTTTAAATAAAGTATTTCCAAATATCTTGGTGAAGAATTCATGTTGCTCAATAATGCATATACAATGTATCTTGTAGAGGTCACTGTTGATCTATAGGCCTACCTATCACTTTCCGTTTTGACAAATGTGAGTATCCAATTGCCCCAATATGGGTATCCAATTCCCCCCCCCTCCCGGGACCTCAGCCTCGTTGGCCCCTCTGAGGGTAAAACCTAGAGCCGCCACAGTATGCGGCCAGTCGCTGGAATTAATCTTTAAGTGTGGGATTTCTGGATGGCCTCACCCTCGGAGGGGAGGCCGGTGCAGTCTATTGACCACAATATATTGCTCCATGGTTCGGCTTTTCTGACGCTGCTCTTCTCGCGATTCGGTCCTATCTCTCTTCCCACTCTTTCTCAGTAAAAACCTCAAGCACTTCTTCACATTCATGTCCGGTCACCTATGTGGTTCCTCAATGTTCTGTTCTTGGGGTGTGTAGGACAAAAACCCTCTGACAAACCCCTCTGACAAAAGCCACCCTCTGATATAAACCCCTTCTGTTTTAGGCAGGACATAAACCCACCGCGATAAAAAAAAGCCCCTTGCCCTAACTAGCTTCTGCAATTAGAAGCCATACCATAATAACTGACACTACTAAAAAAATTTGCACATTACAAGTGACACTCAGTACGACTATTAGTCTAACTCAGAGGCGTCCAGATAGGGGGCGGGGTATTTTTTTTAGTTTTAGGGGATATCTTGACTATCTGACACTTGGAATCAGGACGCTTGCCTATCTCGGTTAGAGGAGGTTTGACGACGCTTCTGGTCTAACTTGTATAAGAAATCGTGTCACAGATAACACACATACGCTCTGTATAGACTCATCTGACGCGACTGAAACAGACGTGTCACAGATAGCCTGCTTTACGCACAGTAGTGCCTTCAGTGTACCTATCATATGTTAACAACAGAAAGACCAAGGAACTAATTAACTGTTTGCTATTTAACTAATGGACGATACAAGAGTGACCGCATCAGACTTTGAAATGACACATATGACACATGCTCTACTTCAGACTTTAAAGTATACGCACGTTTCTAAATAATAAAAAGTAAAAAAAGTAAAAAAAATTATTCTTAGGGGGGTTTTGTCCTACTTAGGCGGGGGGGGGTTGTCAGAGGGATTTTTGTCAGAGGGGTTTTGTCAGAGGGGTTTTTGTCAGAGGGGTTATGTCCGCGACCAGTTCTTGGGCCCCTCTTGTTCATCATCCTCTATACTATCCCTCTGAGTTCACTCATTGACGCATCCTCGGTTGACCATCATCTATACGCTGACGGCACCCAGTTATTCATTTCTCTCTCCAACTCCAATAGTCATCTTCTGCATGTCGTCACCCAGATTTCATCCTGGATTACCTCAAATCTCCTCTGCCTGATACCCTCCAAAACCGAGTTTATCCTCCGTCACCAGCAGAAGAAAATTGCTGATCCCTCAATTTGCCTCAAACTTGATCCACCCACACATTCACTGCAAATTTCTCTGTACGCAACCTAGTCTGTGACCGAAACCTTACATAATCCATCTTTCTCGCTCTTGCTTCAGTCATATCCGTGATATCCGTTAATCCGCCCTATGCTTGACTCCGAAACTACATCCACAATAGTTTCACACCAATAGTTCCCGCTAAATTGTATTACTGCAATTCCTTTTCCTCAATACAGACACCACCCAATTAAACCACCAAATTAACCCGCCTCCAAGCCATTCTCTCGCCTGTGCTGTCACCTAAAGCCAAAAGCATCGCCATGTCACTCCTGCCCTCAAGTTACTCCGCTGACTCGAAATACACAAACGGATCGAATATAAGGGCATTTAACTCACCCACAACACATCGCAATCCTCACAGTTCACATAGTTCACATAGTTGACAGTTCAGTTGTTCACGATCAGGGTAGTGGTGAATTGGTGGTAAGAAGGCGGGAGACAACTCTCAGCTGGCGCAGCTGATAGTAACAATTGCGTCAGAGCTCATGAATGTGTGCTGTGATGTGTGCTGGACCAGAATGACACCTAGTTGTATAGGAGGTGAACCGCGGACACTCAGAGGCAAGGGGTGCAAGATTGAGTTTTGTTAGCTGTTGGCGCGTGCCTGCCACTGCATAGCCAGATGAGTTGGGTTTTGGATGGGTTGAGACGACATCCAAGCCATAAGAATATCCTGCGCCTGGCTCATGGTTCGGCCTGTGGAAGCAACATCGGATGCTAGGCAGTGCATGTATGCTTGGACATCATCAGCATAAGACTGGCGTAGGGCGGAGTTAGCTGCGAGAAGGAGGCCTAGGTCGGCCGTGTACATTATATAAAGAAGGGGACCCAAACCAATACCTGGATGCAAACAACTGATGATGGAGTACATCCTGAAAATCAAGGCCATACCAAACCATCCGACGCAGACAATCGTCAACGGTCGGAAGACAAAGGCGGCGAAAGACGACATGGGCCCTATCCGAGTCAAGGCGCGACAGATCCACAACGAGATCGCAGCGCCTAGCATCTCTACATTCACCTACGGCGGAGGACCGCCGTGGCAACTACGTCCGCCCGTCATCGACACCACTATGGTCGAGAAGATCCGAGACTCGGAGGACCCTCTCAGAAGAAGAATATTGGTCGAAAATCACATCCGAACCTACGACAGACAGCTGGCTATCTATACGGATGGATCGAGGAGCCCAGCTGGCAGGGCATCGTGCTCGTTCTACGTACCCTCCTGTGGTCACCATGGAAGCTACCGGTTGACTGACGGCGCGTCGGTCCTGGTGGCGGAAATGGAGGCCATAGCGAGGGCGGTAGAACGTCTAACACAACTAATACTGTCATCATTTCAGATAGCCTTGGCGTAATACAGAGCCTGGAGCGCCAACAGTCTGGGCTCGTACATGGCAGCTCGCATACCTCAAGTATGCTCCTGATGACAAACGGACCGACGTTTCGGTTCCAGTGATGATCGTCTGGATACCTGGTCATCTTCGCATAGAGGGAAACGAGACTGCAGATGCTCTTTGCAAACAGGCTCTATGTCACGGCGAGGTGGACCGTCCGATGATGCTGGAACACCAAGAAGCTCGGAACATCTACAGGGACCACTTCCTTCGCAAATGGCAATCCGAGTGGACCACCTCCGACACCGTTTTGGACTACCGAGCCATCGAGCCGAGCGCCAGCCTAACCCGGAAGAAGGAAGTCGCCATCACCAGACTCCAGCTGGGCCACTGCCTTCTCAACACCCAGCTGAAGCAGTGGAACCTCCATCCGACTGGAAGTTGTGACGAGTCAGTGACGTCCAGGAAATGGTCCACCACTTCCTACTGGAGTGCCCTGCGCAGGTAGGCCGCCAGGACGAACTCATCCGGAAGTGCGCGAGGGAAAACTGGATCTTCGACCTGCGAACCACTCTCACCCAACCCAGCTGCCAGGACATAGTCTACAAATGGTTGGAAGTATCCGGAAGAAGGCTGTAGAGAGTACTAAAAACAACTACCCCGGCTAACCCAGACCGCCTTTTAGCAAGGAAGGATACGTGCTAACCCAGGCGGTCCTTGCGCCTTAAGCAATGAAGGATACCCGGATACTTGTGCCATAAAAACAAGGAAAAATACCGCAAAAACGGTAAAGCATCTAGCTCTCTCTACCTGCCCCCTAATGGTTGCCATTAAAACTGCCTGACGAGCAATGGCTCGTCAGTGGTGGCAGCAGAAATAGAGACCATGAAGAGGGCGAGACAAACTAGACATCCACGCTAACACCTGTCTTGTTGTTGTCTTTCAGATTCCTTCAAGACCAGGACGACGAAAGACAACGTCAGCGCAACAAATAAAGACAAATAAACAAATAAAGCGAAGACGAAGACACGAAGCCAGAAAATAAACACTGAACAGTTATGTTCAAATTAACCTAAAGACTATTAACCTTATAAATCATATTGTATTGTAAATGCATAAAACAGAGACTGACGCATATCATCCTTGTTATGGATGCGTCGTTAAATAAATTTATATCAGTCAGTCATACCGATCATACCGATCATACCGAGTCATACCGGCAAACCAACAGAGGCAGGTACCCAAGGCCCGCAGACAACTGAGAAGGAACGTGCAAGAAAGATCCTAGCCAATCAATGAAGTTGCTAGAAATGCCAAATGAGACAGAGAGGCGCCTAAGTAGAATATCATGGTCCACACTATCAAAAGCGGCGCTGAGTCACCTGCGACCTATCGATAGCCCCCCCCCCCACACTATATATACATATATATGTATATACATATATATGTATATATATATAGGCGAATCAGAAGGGTCTCGGTAGAGTGGTCCTTGCGAAAACCCGATTGATAGCAGATTATTCGTTTTTAGATAAGCTGCAAGTTGATAAGCAACAATTTTTTTCACTATATCAGACAGGAAAGAAACGTTTGCGAATCGTCTGAAAGTTTGCTGAATCAGACGCGTCGAGTCCATCACGTTTCAGAACAGGAACCAATATGAGTTTCTTCTGTGATGGCGAAAGAATGTCTTCCAGTAGAGAACGGTTGCTGAGGAAAGAAAGAAGAGGAGCTACGTTTTGCTGAAGGAGGAATGTAGGGAGCGGATAAAGCTCGCAGGTTTTCGAGGCTAAGGCGAGGACAATTCGTCGCAGCTCCAGACTAGAAATTGGACTCAGGACGGACAGACTGCTTTCCGTTGAAGAAAATGACGGCGGAGGAGAGCTGGCTGTAGCCTCACGGATTGAAAGTACATTTGATGTGACGGAATCGAGAAAATCGGCAGCCGTGAAGTAAGGTGCGTCGGCAGGTACCCAAGGAGACCTGGTCCAGCCGCAGCGTGAAGAGTGATCTTGCACTCCCAGTTCCTTTTCCAGGTAGCATCTCTGCATCCAGAGGACATATTTAACCCAACAGGCACAGTCATGTGACTTCGTGGTTCGTTTATAAACTCTGTCTTGGCGTATTGTATGGCACAGAAGAGTTCGACGCTCAGCATCTAACCAGGGCGTCGAAGCGAAGCGACTCACTCTGGCCGGGTGAGATGGCAGAGGACGATTGATAACGCTCACCATATGTCAAATATGTTTTGACAGGCAGTGTGAACGGATCGGTGAAAGCAGGAATACCGAGCAGCGTCTCTCGGAAGACCTTGCGCCATCCCCGTACTGGCCGAGAAATGTATGTTGGCACTTCGTGGAGGAAGGGGATGACCTCTGACCATCTCTGACCATCGCCACGATGATCAGAGATGGTCAGAGGATAAATGTCAATGCCTGTCGGCAGGCCGTCGTCACGTGTGAGGATAACGTCTAGCCAGCCTCTACACCAAAACGTAAAGAGAATTTCCACAACAAATGATGCGTTAGATCAACATCTCAAGAGGTGTATGTTTCAAGCGAGCATAGTCCATGATGCCTTACAACAACCCTACTGACCATGGGTGATAAAGGAAACAAGGAAATTGCTTCGCGTTCGAACGCTGCCTCCTAACCTAGATGTGAAGTACACTTGAACAGGCACCTGCTATCTCTGCAAGTGCATGAAGGTCAGACTGAAGTGCAAAACAACTTGCAATTCTTACCTATGATATTATGTGCGTTCGGTTTGGTCTTAAGGCTGATTATTTAGCACGTATCTTATGACATTTCATCTATTACAGCAACGATGATGACAATAACGGCACCATCAGCAGCGAGTATGCCAATAATGGCATCATCGTTGCATTTATTGGTAATACGCCTGATGTACTTCCACCTGCTAATACTGATTCAGAATTCATTTCAAATATGCTGAAATCGGACCAACTAGTCTAACGTTATAACGGTTTCCATATTTCGCAGAAGCAGCGCCGTCCCTCAACATTTCAGCGTAAATGTGCCAATGAGGACACCAACTTGTTGTAACACCTACAAATACTTATTCTGAATCCATACATATCATATATGTTTTGTCAAACCTAGATCCAATGCAGATAAAGCGAAGGACTACCAACGAAAGTTTATCGTACATCTGTATGTCAAAGGCGTTCCTGTGAGGGGCCTTCGGGACTTTTGAGCTGATGTGTCTCTAATTGACGGGCTATCAACAAAAGTTGGTCCGATTGGTCTCGTTCTTGACAAATCGTCTGCCAACGACAAGCTCATGGTTATGTGTGCTTTTGGTGTTGTAGAATATTTATCGACCTGCTTGGCAGACATCTCCAACAACAAATCGCACCACACGGATACGATTGGATTGGTAGAGTTGGAGTAGGAGTGGTAGAAAATTTAGGATACCATTTCTAATAGGACACGATTTGTTCACTTAAAACCCAGATTTACCAGACCCATTGCTGCCACGTGACATTCCGAGACCGACAGAACCACATAAAGCATTGGTGACAACGAGACGACGCGATTACGGCAAACAGGACAGCGAAATCCAGTTAACTGATAACGGTAATAGATTTAGGGCCTATAGACGCACGACGGGTTATTGACTCAGGAGGCAGTAAACCAGACCTATAGCAGCTCGGAACAGCATGAGATCATTAACGGTGTCCCGAGTAGCTTACAAGCAATTAATGAGGTCACCGAACCGATAAGGGTCACGATGACCGAAAAACAGGGAGCACCGGCGAACGGACTAGACGATGAAATCAAGACCGACAGACAAGTGTCGACGGACAGACGACAAACAGAAGAGACGAATTGATATGGACCACTCAAGTAACAAAGAAGCAGATGAGTCACCCGTTAAACAACAGGTGATGATTACGACGACGACAAAGCATAAGAATGGAAACAACAGTTAATAAAGAAAGCTCAGATTTAAAACAAGCCCAGCTAAACGACGCGACGCTGATCGAGACATGGAATCGAGCCAGAGAAGACGACACTAGCTTTACAATAGAAGGCGATCTTTTTATCAACGGAAGAAGGCGCTACACGATAACGACGAGGAAAAGGATGGTCATAAACAATTAGTCTGATCCAAAGTTTTAAATCTGACGCACGACATGCATCCCTTTGTGGAGGTCACAAAGGGATGCAAGCAACAATATCACGAATTCTGGACCAGAGCGTGTATGCTTGGACGTCAGTCGTCTTCAACGGCCAACTGAACGCATTGCCTATGCGTTCAGTTGGCCGTTGAAGACGACTGACGTCCAAGCATACACGCTCTGGTCCAGAATGTCAAAAGACAGCAGGCAGACAAAGAATTATCGATTATCAATTATCGATGAAGTCTTCCATACTCTTGTGGCCAAGTCATTGTCAGAAATGAAATTCATTTTGATCATTGTCGAGCAAACGACGCATTGGCCAGAGTATATACCGCTTTCTAATGTGGCTTTCGTCGAGGTGTTTGCGCGTACAGGAATTCCGCGAGTAATTCGATTAGACAATTGAGAGCATTTCAAGGACCAACTTGTGCGGGAACTGGAATATAGGCCTATGCTCGGCATATCGCCGGTATTTTCGACAGTTTTTAATCGTAATACGTCTTGGCTGGCAGTTCTCGGCGTTCTCTGTTGTCAGTGCTGGGCATTTTCAGGCTTAGATGATCCTGCGTCATCGTTAGATAATCTACGACACTTCTTTTGTTGGAGGTTGTCTCCTGTCCACGCGTCTCGTATAACTTGTAGTGGTCATCTGACGTCGTGTGCGTATAGCAGCTCAAATGGAGAAAAACCTGAGACCCTAGATGGAATCTGCCTAAAACTGAAAGCTAAAAAATGGTAGCACATGGATGACCTTTCTCGACATCTCCCGCACCACTCTACTCATGCACTCCGCACTTCCTGCTGTTTCGTGGTGTCAGACAATTGGTCCTAGGTAGAATTCACTCTACTATTGCATTAGGTATGGGAGTCAATTTATCATAGGAAGAATTAACTCCAGGGAGTGTTTATTAACGGGATGGAGTGTATTTATCAGAGGAACAATTAACTCCCGAGTTAATACTAGGTTCAATACACTCGGGGAACTTCAAAATATTTGAACAACTATCTGAGCATAATACTTAGTTCGACAAACTTTTTTGATATTTTAAACAGATTAAATTTAAAACCTATTCTTTAAATAAAATTCTAACTGGAATTAAAATGAAAACTATAAATTATTGAAAATAGGTTCAAGCTTTTAGGTGTACATGTTGTTTTATTAGACGTAGCCTACATGCTATATTAACAAACACAACTTTTTAAACGAACATAATAAGCTACATTCTTAATAAAAGGTATGCCATGATCATATATAGATACTTGCTTTTTTACGTTAATAAAGGTACTATTATCAATATTGCTTGCTACACTGTACATTTATACAGAACAATTGTTCTGTATACGCAACTGCATACTACAGGACCGGGTTAAATAAACTACGTTATTATCCGCAACGTATACGTAGTCTATTGGCAAAAGTTTTTCAATGCTTGTAGCCGAGATAATAATAAAAATATTCGACGATAAAAAGATTTAGCTATGTCATAATTGACACGTTCCTCTGCAAAGGGGTACAGCGCTCTGTAGCCTCAATGTAGCACTTTCAAAAAGATGATTACACACTTAAAATCGTTTTTTAGGCAGCCCGGTTCCTCCAGTACCGCTTAAATTGGCGCTTGTGAAGTTTAAGGAAATGGAAACTACCTCCTACTCTTACGCAAACGATATAGTTAATAAGAATGTGTAGGTCTACTTTTAAATGTTTTAAATGACTATGATTTTTTTGACCATGATGCGCATAGCAATTGGTTCAAAAAAGAATGTACATGCTTGCTTACAGTAATTGCCGTCGTTTCTGTATGGCATCAGTATGTCAAATGTTCTGAAATATTAGTTTGTTGACTCTTTGGATTGAGTAGTAATCGTTTGCACCACTTATACAATTTTAATCGGCTTTTTGATCACTAACAGATTTTCCATAAAGTTTAGCCTGGTCTCAACGCCTGTTTTTCTTGTCAGATATGATTTATGCCTCTGGCCATTGATAGGTTTGGTCACAACACAAAGCATACGCAAAACATTGTCTTTGGACTTTGCAAGTCCGATAAACTAAGACCAATTGCATTTGTTTTTTTCCTGTGATGCAGAATATCACAACGGCAGCACATAGAATTCGAACTCATCGAATTCGAATTCTATGTGCTGCCGTTGTGATATTCTGAATTGACCAGAGTGTCGGAAATATTGGGCAATGCTCCGTCAGGTCGACGCACTCTCTTCAATGCTAACAGTACCGCTGGTAGCAGTACAGATTTTTGAAACCAGAACATTACAGACAGCCTGTACGTACTGTGCTGAACAACAAACGAACATGGAATCGCATTGGCTGCGCCAATCAATAACTTAGCTATTGGACGTCGTGGAAGCAATGCATAAGTCACATGTTGCAGCCTGTGTTACTCGCTTGGCAGTCGAGTAAATTGTTAGGACCTTGCTGTGCTTGGCTGTTATTATAATAAAGAAGCACTTGTCGTCACCGAGAAAGGCTTGCGCTATAATTGTGTCTAAGCTATTAATATTCACATCGCTATTTGTTTGTTGTTTGAGCAATTGAACAAAGGCAAGTATAAATGCAATATTACCAGCATTAGCATTGACAAAAGCATCAGCATCACCGTCATCATCATCCGTTCCAAATGTCAGCCATTTTGGTGGCGATGGGTACAATCAGTAAAGCAATCGTTTTAAAATTGTGGCAAGTTCAATAAATAAAAATTCAATTTGCGATACGAATTGACTGGATGCTAAATTAAACAGAGGCCACGATTAGTTTATGATAATCAGCGGTAGTTGTCTTTGATGTCCATGATGTCTTTGCTGAACAACAAACGAACGTGGGAGACAACGACGCCATATTATTTATTAAACTTGTCACTCTATCCTTTAAATTTAATGTATAAATTGCTTTATACCCATGTCAACACAGGTGTAGTAGGCCAAATACACTCCCCCTTTAAAACAATCCCGGGTCAATTTTTTATAGGATAAATTGACCTGGGAGTCAATTCTTCCTAGGAACAATCGAGTAGTGGAGTGCACTGTACCTAGGATATACACACCCCGCTGGTGAATAAGACACTCGCGTGGAGTTAATTCTTCCTAGGATATCTTGACTTTAGGGGCGTTAATTGACAACTTAATTTTTCCTAGGACAAATTGACTTCCACATCTAATGCAATAGGGAAGTTAATTATACGTAGGACAAACTGACTCCCGGGGAGTTAATTCTTTCTATGATATATTGACTCCCACAACGACTCCAATAGGGAAGTTAATTCTTCCTATGATAAATTGACTCCCATATCTAAGTGCAATAGGTGAGTTAATTCTACCTAGGACAAACTGCTTCCCATACAATACAAACTGCTTCCCTAATGCAATAGGGGATTTAGTTAATTCTTCCAAGGACAAATCGGCAATAGCAACAACAACAATAGGGAAGTTAATTCTTCCTAGGATAAATTGGCTCCCATATCTAGTGCAATATGTGAGTTCATTTTTCTACCTAGGAAAAACTGTTTCCCATACCTAATGCAACAGAGGAGTTAGTTAATTCTTCCGAGGACAAATCGACAACACCAACAACAACAATAACAACAACAATAGCAACAACAATAATAAAAACAACGTCAACGACAGCGACAACAACAAAAACAACAGCAGCAATAACAATAACAATGACAAAAAAATGTCTATAATGACTACAATAACAGTAACAGTAGCAATAACAATAACAACAGCAATAACGGTAACGATAACGACAATGAGAACGACAATGACAATAACAATAAAGACAATGCTAATGACAATAACAATATATATAATAACAATGACAATGACAGCAATAACAATGACAAGACAACAATAACAGCAACAGTAACATTAATAACACTGACAACAACAACAATAACAACGATAGCACCAATGACAATAACGACAATGACAATGACAACAATAACAATACCAATAATAACAATAACAGCAACAATAATAACAACAATAATATTAACAACAAGAATTAACTCCCCATTGCATTCGGTATGGATCCTAGGAAGAATTAATTCCTCAGGAGTCAATTTGTCCTAGGTAGAATTCACTCTCTACTGCATTCGGTATGGGAGTCAACTTATTCTATGAAGAATTAACTCCCCGGGAGTCAGTTTGTCCTATGTAAAATTAACTCATCGAGAGTGTTTATTCGCAGAGGTAAGTGTATTTATCCTATGAACAATTAACTCAACAGTCAATATATGCTCTGGGAGTTAATTTATCTGGGTACCTAACTTAGCCTCCTACACCGGTGTAGCGATACCTGAAAAGAATTCGTGCAGTATAAACGCAGAAACGCGAAATTAAATAACTGGCATTCTGTGAAAGGCCTCAATGGGGCATGGAATTCGTTTTCAATTCCATGTTCCTATATACGAGAATGAGATACAAATGAACAAAAAAAACTGTTTTCCTTGGTATAGTTCACAATGGGAAATAAATTATGTGCACCGTGGAAGAAGCCTTACACAGAGGACGATCACTGGACACCTCGAAAAGACTCGCATCTGCTTAGGTAATCAGCCGAAATTGTCTAGTATGCTCACAATATGTTCCACTTTTCATAATATATATATATATATATATATTATGACTACAATGACTACAATGACTACTGTCTTTCTATTTTTTAGATGTTATTCATTATATACATATATGTTCAGATAATCTGTATATTTTACTAGGTTTTGACTTTTTATCAGCATTTCTTCGCGGTTAATTTTTTGCAATAATTTGCAATAATTGTGTAACCAAACAATTTGCTGGTTAATATGGCAATTGATGGCAATGGCAATTATGACATCATCATAATTTCATAATGTTAATTGTGCGGTCTGCAATACAACCGCATGCAATGCTGAGAAACCTAGTAAAATATACAGATTACCTTAACATAATTTCGGTCATCATGCATCTAATAGAAATATGACCGCATTCTTTAGTCTTGCAGTTCAATTACTAATTAATCGCAGATTTCGACAATGTTAACAGGTTGTGGGCAGAAATATTTGAAGTTCAAGAGGCAAACGGAGAAATATGTTGGTCAAGAGTGTCCGATGATGTCGTTCCAGTGAACATAACTTGTATTCAAAATCACCCGAACACAGTATTTCACATAACAGCGTATAATCGGCACGTAGAAAAGATATTTGATGTGCGACTCGTTCAGCCAGGTAAAATTGTATAAAAAAAGCAGTTAGCAACAATTAATTATTCTAATTATTTTAATTGTAATCGTATCCTTGTGCCAGTGACATCTCTGGAACGCGCCTGTATGATGTTGTTCAAGCCACTTCGTTGTTTCGTCCTCTCTCACATTTTGCTCCGTACGTCCTGCGCAGCTTGCAGGACGTATGAGTTATAATAACTGCTTGATAGGATTATTCTGTGATTCAACATCGTTCGATTGTTCATACCTGATGTTCCCGCAGTGCGACTGTTCAATAAAGTTGATACTTTCTTACTTTTTACTTACGCTTTGTCTATGATTGAAATTTGCAAGCCTCGGAAACGTAGGCACTTTTTTGAAGAGCGTAATTGCATCACAACAACTTATTCACATGTTTCTGATTGGTTCAGCGTATCGGGATCACCAGTTACTTTCGACATTAGTGATGCAATCGTTAGATGCAATCTAAGATAATGCAATCACAGACAAACCTCCTCTGACGCAGTTGTTATTATCAGCTTCTCCCAGTCCTTGACTTACTAGCTTGTGCACGCTTTTGTTGTAGCAAGGCTTGACTACTGTAGCGCCTTATACGATGGACTTCCTGCTTGCCGGATACGGATCGGGGCCCTAAATGGTACGGCGCTGTATTTGAGTGTTTAGCCCAACCATATTTGCGTGAGCTCTGCCGCTCCACTACGCATGTTCAGCGCCGTAGCTCTCCCCGCTTAGTTGCACAAGCTGAACATATTGTGGGCACAATATGTTCAGCTTGTGCCCGTTCCAGGACTACTATCAGGTAATGCCGCGCCTTCTCAGTGGCTGGTCCTGTGACATAGAATGGGCTCCCTGCTACGCTTCGACAAATACCTAATAATCAGTCTGCCTTGTTTCTCTTTACTCCTAAGACTGTTCTGTTCGGCAGAAGGGAGCGCTTTTGAGTAGGCAAACTTGAAGGGGCGTTATATAAAAATGACTATAATAATAATAATAATAATAATGTTAAGGTTCCCTTTGTCGAGGGCACTATTATTTTATTTACTTGATTTAAACATTGGCCGCTTGCTTTTCCTTTTTTGTACTCTCTGACTTTTGGCCATTTTGCCTTATGCCTATGGCCAATGTACTATCTGACCTTTGGCCAATGTATTATCTCTGCCTTTGGCCATTGGCCTTATGCTTATGGCCAATGTACTCTCTCTGACCTTTGGCCATTGACCTTATGCCTATGACCAGTGTACTCTCACTTCCCTTACTCTTTCTGACCTTTGGCCATTGACCTAATGCCTTTGGCCAATGTACTCTCTCTGACCTATGGCCATTGACCTTATGCCTTTGGCCAATGTACTATCTGACCTTTGGCCAATGTATTATCTCTGCCTTTGGCCATTGGCCTTATGCTTATGGCCAATGTACTCTCTCTGACCTTTGGCCATTGACCTTATGCCTATGACCAGTGTACTCTCACTTCCCTTACTCTTTCTGACCTTTGGCCATTGACCTAATGCCTTTGGCCAATGTACTCTCTCTGACCTATGGCCATTGACCTTATGCCTTTGGCCAATGTACTATCTGACCTTTGGCCAATGTATTATCTCTGCCTTTGGCCATTGACCTTATGCCTATGGCCTGCTATGTAGTCTCTCTGACCTTTGGCCATTGGCCTTATGCCTATGACCAGTGTACTCTCTCTTCCCTTACTCTCTCTGACCTTTGGCCATTGACCTAATGCCTTTGGCCAATGTACTATCTGACCTTTGGCCAATGTATTATCTCTGTCTTTGGCCATTGGCCTCTATGCCTATGGCCAACGCACTTATTGGCCTTTTGCCTTTGGCAATAAGCCACGCCCCTTTGACCTCCGAGCAGCGGGGCTTTCTTATAAAAAGTCGAGACTCCTAACAAGGACGAAAGAAGTGAGGAGAGGACTTTGTAGAAAGACAGTACTTGCTCGACTACCAGGTTGTCTACCTGGATACAAACATGGATGTAAACGTTGCGAGAACGACTTCGCAGGTCCTAAATTATTAATTACTCAGTGGGGGTAGCTATCTTGCTGTGCGACTTCGACCCCCAAAAACCAGACAATACTACTACTACTACTACTACTACTACTACTACTACTACTACTACTACTACTACTACTACTACTACTACTACTACTACTACTACTACTAAATATAATAATAATAATAATAAACATAATAATAAACATAATAATAAAATTAATGTGGATTGGAAACGATCGGAAACCAATTTCGACATGTATTCGATATAACATAAGGTTGAATATTTTAATATCGCAAATAATATCTTGAAAATGTCCACTGCTTAAAACATTATATGTATTTAGGCACCAGAATCACACAAGCATCTGAATGTTTCGCCCACTGGAAAGATTCCAAATGTGATCATGAATGGGGCCTAAATTTTACTACACCGCTTGATGCCAGACGGTTTCATGACTGTTGTATGGTACGTATACATAGAAAACGTAAAATACAATTATCTAATTAGTTATGATATTTTATTATATTTTATTACATCAGTTATTATTTGATTTTTAAAATCGAAATTTGTCGATTAGGGTTTGAGTTCAAATGGGTTGCTTCTTGCGAGCTTGAGCTGAAATAAAATATAATTATCGGCGCCCTTCTTCTTTGCATAAGCTTTGGATTGGCACTGCTAGAGTGCAAATATTTGAGGTGTTGGAACTCGCCTGCTTTATATAAATGAAATTAATTATATGTATCAACAATTGTCTATTTGTGCATTAATTGTACAGGGCGCCACAAAGCAGAATTGGCGGAAAGCTGCTTCATCCGCTTCCCTTGGATTAAGCCCACCGCAGGTTGTATGTAACAGTAAAGTAATTAATTTATTTTTCCAAGTTACTTTTCAGTTACAAAAAACCTAAAACAATAATGTTATTTCATTTTCATCCGCTAATAGCGTTCGCCCGGGTAAAGACAAGATTTTGGCCCTGGAGAGGAAGAAGACGGCGGCCGAGGGGTTCACCAACCCCTCTACTGGGTGTCCGAGATGTTCCCAGAGCGAACGGCGAAGGTTTTGAGTGAATAGCTGTAAAAGTGTGCATATGTCGGAGAGAAAGACACATACAGAATCTAGATATACTTGTAAGTAAATAGTGTTTATAGCACATACCCACGTGACCGACTGTGCAAACGATACTGTATAGCTGCTCTCGCAGGTGACACGAATGAGAAGGAAACTGCTTTTATGGGTGTGGCGTTTCGAGGTCAATAGTTACAACTATCCAACAGTATATTTAAGTCGCTGTCTTTCAACTATATGACACACGTACTTCATCCGTGTATGGCAGAGATTTTAGAAGTTGTGGTCCACGGATTTATGCACTTCTTTATAACTAATTTAGCATGAATTTATCTTTTTTATTAATTTAACAATAAATTAGAAACTAAAACATGTGACTACGACATAAACTCATAAAGGCATAAGCGTCGTCTGGCACTGTGGCCACTGGTAATTGTAACGTGTTGGTAATCTTGGTTGAATTTAATGTTCCTAGTTGATTACTGATATTATTTATTTTAAAAAAATGATAAATTTGTTGGTTCTGCTGCGCGGTTTGTAAAATCAATAAATGTTTTATTATTTTATACCTATTTAAGCAATAATTTTCATGCAAATTACTTTTATTATTAAAATTATGAAATCAAGCTTTTCAAGCTTACAACGCTATCCAGATTCCCTTATCGTGTGGGGATTCGGTCCTTTGCGCTCGTTTGTCAACTTAGACTCACTACATACGTAGACGTGTTCTCGCGTTTGGTGTTAGTGGTCCGCAACAGTTATTAAAAAGTCATTGCTGGACCCCGGCGTCAATAAGTTTAAGAACCACTGGTATATGTAACGATGGCTTAATTTCGCTATATTCACGTTTGTTGATTACACTATTTCGCTCAGTTTGCTGTTATGCTTTGTGTTGTTTGCCTTTATGCACGTTTGATACATTTTTGATAACTGAATGACATGATAATTTAAAATAAAATTAAATTTGTATGTAATTATTTATTTAATTAGTTATTTAATTATTATTTAAACTGGTTTTTCTTTTGTCAGTTTACGAAGTCTTTGTATATTTGTAGAAAGTTCAATGCCGCAAGGCTGCGTCTAACCCAACGTCGCCTGTGGCGCATTCTAGAGTACCGTCGTCTGCTTTAGATGAATTTCTGGTCGATGACGCTATTGAAGCTGGGTTTCTTTTGCCAGGCAGAGATAAACAGCATAATGAAATTGATAATAGTTTAGACTCTGAACGACTAAGGACATATCAGTTGGCTTGTGAAAATGTCTACACACGCTTAAGCCACAATCTGGAAGTGCAATCACAGAATAATTCCCTCGCTGAGAGAGAAATCCCTTATGTGGCAAAAAGAAGTTGGGCTCTGTCAACATGCGGTTCAGAATTTGGAGATAGGACTTCGCAACATAAATGCAAAGGAGAAAATTGTGTAAATGATTCTTACAATGATCGCGTGCTGCACCAGGAACTTCGACAATTTAGTCGAGAACCGTCAACTTTAAATATCTGCAATATGAAAAACCACGATTGCAGTTCAACTGATGACTATTATAGCAATGCCAATGACACTATACGAGTTGCACAAAGCGAACTTAAAACTGCTGTTGATGATAAAGAGTGTACGCACGAACAACGTGATAAATGCGCTGAGACTTTATGCATACAATCTGGATTTGACAGCACAACATTGAAACGGCTGCTGCAGACATTTCCAAATTCAGCACCGCTAGCACAGGAATTTCTGCGCCCAATTTCACAATCTGTAAACGCAAAATGGCATGGGTCATATGAACAAGAATCTCCAATTATTCCTGGATCCCATTTGATCAAAAATAGCCCGATACTAGGACAAAACAACATTAGCACAACGCTGCTTTTACAGCGTAAGTTTCTACATATTTGATGTCAGTGTGTTGGTTTTATAAAAAATGTTTTTTTTGATCATCCTATAAGCATTACATTTTGTTGATGTCTTTCTTTATTAAATATTTAAATCTTAAAAAAATGTTATTACTCTTTCTGGCCTCAGAAACATTGATGTTGTTGAATTTTATTGTAGAACAAAGTAATAACTTTGACATGACAAGTAATGGACCAGATATTAATGTAAGTAGATTTCTTGATTTGTTGAATTTTGATGTGTCGATGACTTTAAAAAGCAGATAAACTGCTTTCTTTATCACGGATTCCAGTTATAATTTTGTTAGACAATTGTTTAAAGTGATGAAATCCGACACATTTTAATATTAATTTCAGGTTACTCCGTTCAATGACCAAAAACAAGAAAACATTCAAGCAGTAGAAATTTTACCATTTCGATTGCAGCAACCATTTATTAGCAGAAGTACTGCTATCAGGAAAACTGGGTGCGTCTCTTTAAACAATACTACTGTAAAGTAACAAATTATTTTAAAAACGCTGAATTTCTAAGTTCTATCTTGGATAAATATCCCAGGTTCTATTATTAAACTAAATTTATTAGATAATGGGGTTTCAATTAATCGAAACCGGTAATTAAAATTTTACTGAGTTTTTACATGATGCTTTGGAAGAATATGAATAAGGAAACAGATGATTAAGTGGTTCTGCTTAGTAAAACAATTCACCTCAACTTTCGTTGGGATTGATGCCAAATCAGCGGGGTTCGGTTGTTCCTAATGAATGTTATGGACAACTGAGCAGTAGGATGACAACAAAATTTGATCAAAAAACAAATTTTGATCAAAAAAAGTCTGATACATTTAATGTGAAAAGATACTAAGATCTGGCTGTAACTCGGCGTTTACGCATAAATTGTATACGAGCAAATTAATATTACGCGAAACCTCTACCACTCAGCACTCATAAGTTGGCAGACATTACAGACATAAGACAGAAATTACCGGATTCATAAATGATTTGTTAATATGATATTAAATCTCCATTGGGAATACAAATAGGGAATACATATACTTGCAAAACATCATCTGATCAATTTGTATATTTCGTTTGCAGCTATTTATTGATTCAAAACTGGCTTTCGTGCAAAATTGTTTCTGTTGTGCTGTCGCCTCATCGGTTTTGGAAGCAATTTTGGATATGTCTAAAAGGAACTGCTCTTCTGTTGTACGACTATGAATGTAATAACACACGTCACGAGCATCCGACTCATGTTCTTGGTGAGACCTACATCAAATGAGCTAGCCTAGACAAGAAAAAATGTGTCCAGCTTAAGAACACCGATTCGATATCTAAGGGTGAAACGGTCGTCATTATTAGGTGTGATTGAACACACGATAGCGGTTAACTGTATAATGTCTTCTAAAGTGGATTGTTTAATATATAAGTCGATTTGTCCGTATGCTGCAGAGATTTTGAGAACTCGAAATACCTGTAACACAGAGTTGAATTAATAAAATATAGGAGACTTTAATTTCTTGCATTAATATTTTAGTCTGGCGTTTGATTAGAAAGCAATAAATACCGGAATTGCATATGATTATTTTTAAATTGTAGTTATTTCAGGATGTTTGGCTCATCCTCATTCAGATTCTGTTGGATGCGAAAATACATTTTCCGTCAGCACGATTTTTGGCAGTGCATATCTATTTAAGGTAATGACGGTGAATTAAATATAACATGAATTAAATATAATTGTGTTCAAGTAAGTTTCACAAGTTCCCGGGTTATTTTCATCGCTAAGATACGAAAGTGCTTTGTTATGCGCGAGAGCGCAAGGCAAAGCACTTTCAATTTTCAACTTGTCAAGTCTTTTGCGCCACTTAGTGACGGTGGTGTTGCATGGTGGCCGATTTGGTTGTAGCAGTCGGCCCGTAACTCGGGTCACCAATCAGCCACCATGTGTGTTCCACCCTTGCGCACAATTGCTCTGCATTACAACTGCAATTGCGCCGTCTTCTTATTTCGGTTATCGCCAGACTTCTTCCAAGGCAGAAATGGAGAAATGGATTTACAATATGCACCTAGCTTGTTTGCACACCTGAACGTAAGAAGAGCGATATCTCATTATTTATCACTGGTGCAAGTTGAAGTGGTTTTTGTGAACGCTGAGATATTTTCGAACTCATTATCAGAAATCTATGTTTGACATAAAATATTTTGATTCTCTGATTGCTTATTTCGGTTATCTCCAGACTTCTTCCAAGGCAGAAATGAATAACTGGATTTACAATATACACCTAGCTTGTGCGGCGTCTTTTGCAAGACATCTCGGGAAGTCGAGTGCAATGAAACTGCTGTCAAATGAAATTCACAAGCTGGAGAACAGCATTGATCTGGTAATTGTATGTAATTGTATGTATGTAATTTTTAAAAACAAATTATAGTATTGCAGCATTTCCATATTAATTAATACTTTCGTAAATGTTACTAAATATGGTCATTACACGCGAAAGTTGATTTGTCCGAAGATATATTTACATTAAGTAATTGCAAAATAAAGGATAACAGTTAAATTTTAGCCGAATATCTCAAAATTTCACCGAGATTTTTAAAACCATAGATCGGATCGCGAAAAAACAGCATGATCTATCAAGTTTGCACGGGAAATTAACTAGACGGCTACAAAATTTTAATGTAACCAATTTGCTGTGCTCTTTCCAACTATACAGGGTGATATTTATTACACGTGGTTTGATATTTTGAAAAGTCTACATATTGCCAAATTTCGCGCCCGACAAGTTTGATGTATTGTGGACCAATTTCAGTGTCAGGAGTTGTGATTTCAAGGCTTCTTACTGCCTTACCATTATCATGATGCCGTAAGATATTTTATTTGCAAATTTTGGGTTAGCTGTTGGACCCACTTTCACGAACGTGAAATACATACATAAACCCGTGCAAGGAAGATGTCATTAGAAAGCCAGACAAAATAAAACTAATTAGCACCCATGTACCTTTATATAAGACCAATATCATAAGTATTGAAATATACTTTAATGTCTGAAACTTGAGCGAAGATTTCAAGATATTGGATTTTTATAGATAAATAAATATAACTTTATATGCATGAATTATGAGAGGTTCTGAATTATTACAGGTTAAAAGTTAATATATGCTACCCTTAGTGCGGTTTAATAGCAGATAAAAACGCGCTAGTTGCTGGTCCCACTCAGTTTTACTTTATAAACTACAATAATTACAATAAATTTATGGTTCTGGATTGAAATCAATTGGATTTCCGAATCTCGTGAACGTTTAAAGCAATTTATTGATTAAATATTATTGCACACGTCGACTATTGTGTGTGTGTTTGTTGATTCCGTTTGAATCAAAGTAGTTCCAAGACACGTAAAATAAACAAATGCCAATTAACGATTTCTTTATTGTAAGAGCTTATTGAACCGCAAACTTGCAAACACACTCGGGGCATCAATCAAGGCATATGATATCACACAACAATGCAAAACAGAAGCAGTGAGAAAGTGAAGAGTAAATGAACAATTCGTTTTGGTTTGGGAGGAACAATCCACACTGGCAAAGGACTAGCGTACTCCACATGGAGACCAACACCAAGATAACTTCTCCTGTGGAGAAAGTAGATCAAAGTCAGAATTAAATGGATCAGCTCAATGATTCAGTTAGATGAATCTAAACAGAATAATAAATTAATAACAACAAATAATTAATGACAATTAAAAAATAATAATAAATAAATTAATAATAATAATAAAGCGAATCTGTAAACTTTTCATTGTTTTTATTCAGCTCTGTAAGAAAATTTTCACCACACATTAACATCAACATCATTAATGTTGGTTTATTATATTCAATGCTGAGCGTTGCGATGAATACTTATTCATCGCAATGATGAAATAGAATTATAATTGAATATAAATATTGATATGCTACATGAAATCTGCACAAATGCACCTTACTTCACGGAATGTGACCACAATTGTTACATTACAATTATCCCTGTTTTATGATGACGTAGGATTTGAAAATGAAAAAGATGGCCGGTATGCAAATGCACACGGTCAACGATCCCATCGACCGGGATATTTTGAATCGACAGATAGCATCGTGGGATGAGAACCTTGAAAAACTATTCATTGAACAGTATCAGTTGCGTTGTTACCTGTCAGCTTTGCAAGGCGGAGAATTGCCATGTGCAAAGGTATAATTGTTGTACCGCGCTGGTTCAACGCATTTGCTGCATTAGAGGATTCAATCGAATTAAATGGATAATTAAATAATACTTGCATTGTTTCTTTCCAACTATTAATTCTAACTATAAGTTAAAATAAAATAAATTAAGATTAAATTAGTCACCTTCAATTATTTGCATGTCACAACATAATTATTTTATTCAATTGGAGCAATGGTTATCTCTGTTATCTGATTATCTGATTATTGACCTCATCAGATTGTGCATATACTAATTATTACACCAGCTTTGTCGCAAGAAAAGTTAAGTTCTTTGTTTGCTCTCGAGTTTCAACGCGGGATAAAGTCGAAAATAATAGAATTTTAGCAAAATGATCAAAATCGATTTTAAACCTAAAATTGCCTCAAGTATGCAATAAAACAGTCATCTATATTGCGGAGTTTTGTTGCGTTTGCTTCTTTTCCAGGTGCTCCTCTCAAGTATATCAGATGCAACAAAAGCAAATTTTAATGTAATAACCCCAGTTGCTTTTCACGCATTTGTCTGCGCTCGAATGCCTGTTACTGCGACGAATGGCGTCTCCCATTTTCTTGGAAAACATGAGACTAGTCTTCTTTCAACGTTCAAGGCAGATAACAGCAACAAATTACAACATAATGCTCCAAGGCCAATGAATCAAAAGTCGAGGTAATTTCTTCGCTGCTTCATATGTCGGTGGAACTCGTAGGAACTATTTATGCTGATAAAATCACAAGTTCTGCTTTTTGTAGGAACTCTTCAGAGAATGTGAACATGATACTCGAAGATTCTTCCAGCCTTGGTTATCAAGTTGAGCACACAGGGAATGTTGTGTCGATCAATCTCCCAAAAAATCAGGTATCTTAAAGTTCATTCTGTAAACAAAAGAAGACAAAGTGATTTGTCAAAGTCCATTAATGTAAACAAACACTTGTGCGCTTGCATTCGAAGTCCTTTAAATTCATATAAACAGGAGGTAATTTGTATGATTCTGATTAATCTTTCATTTTCCTGCGTGGAATTTTTATCTAACAATTAGTACCAGGTTTTTGGCTGTTTAAATTATACTGTTAAAAGGTTTTTTCACTTGACAATGACATCCATTCTTTAGCAATAACTAAATTGAATGACAGAGAGATAACATAAATCGAATGTCTAGGTCAATCAGCAGTCAATCGGGCCACGGCCGATAAGAGCACCATATAGAAGAAGAATCACTTAATATTCGACTATTTCATTAATGTTAACTTACGTCTCTGCCATGCGTGCAATAAATGATCACTGAATAATAGAGATTTGCTTACAGAATAATCTACAGTTGTCGATTAAAACGTATCTACAATTGTTGATTTAGTCGTTTCTTTTTTTTGTTTCATCATAATACGCCAGACGATATTAAAACCTGTTTAGTTTGGTTCAAAGTGACTGATTGTGTTGCAAAGAACGGACACTTACAAATTTTGCAGACGCTGGTGTTTCGAATGAACGACAAGACGACAGTTGAAGATTTACTACTGTGTGCATGCACACGATGCCACTTAAATTCATCTAATCATTTCGTGCGGATTAAACGAAATGACAATAAATTATACCGAATACCAGATAAAAATGATTTAATTATTTTGGAGGTAGGTTCTGTTAAATCTATAATTTATAAGGAATTTGACGCAAATATTATAGCGGCATTGTTTTAGTGCTACCAGAAGCCAAATTTAACGTTTCTACGCATGTGTCTCTCACATCGGATTAATAATTTAATACATATAAATAAACGCAAAGACGTTTGATTTCAACTTCAACTTGTGAATAATTGTTGTGCATCTTTTTGATTGGATCCAAACTTAACTGAAAAGTGCATGGTTTTGCATTGTGCAAGGCTAAGTTGCGCAACCTTGCGCTGCACCAACTTTTCAAAATTGCTGCTTTTGATTTAATGTAGGACGGTGAAAGACTAGAAGTGTGTGCCAAAGTATTTTTCCAAGCAGAAATATTTCGAAGTAAAAAAGAACGAGACTTTGGTTTTTCGCTCGAAGCGAAGTCATCTGAATTCTCAAATCAAGATATGTCGGTATACATCAGCGAAATAGGGAAAGGAATGATTGCAGGATCCAAGAAGGGTAGGCACATTGACTGGCCAGTGCAACAATCTTGGCCTTCGAACGGTTTACATGTTTTGAATTCAGTATTAATTGACATAAGATACCTCATGACAGTCTCTCTCTGGAAATTGTACACGTGCACATTTACTTCTTTAGAACTCTGAATGCATTCGAATCGCTTAATTCAACTAAAGATTAGCATCAGTCACCGACTCCTCAAACTCGACAATGCCTTTCTAAGCTGTTTCCACGTTTCAACTATACAAATGTTACTCGCGTATTTTACAGCACTGTTTCGAGTCGTCAAAAATTGCTTGCTTTCTAATTATCCCGACCGTCATTGACAGAGCATTTACACTGTCAGCAAATACATTACAGCACAAAATATTACAATTCAATTGAATGCAAACAAACTAGCATAATATAATTTTAAAATATGATGAACTTACTGGTTTTCATTCTAAATTGTTCAAAAATAATAATAATTGGCAATCACGATCTTCTGGACCTTTTTTAGTCTTTTCTTTGTCAAACGCTACGTTACATAATTACATATTCTGTTGATTGTCTTTAAGGCTTGCAAGTTGGCGATGAATTGATTGTATTGAACAATTTGATGGTAAGCGAATTAGACATGGTGTTCATTGAGTCAACATTGGAAGAATGTGATAGAGTCACCTTAACAGTTCGCTCCTGTCGTATTGTCGATCAGTCATGTGAAATTCAAAGAGAACATGCTGGTGAGATGGGTTATATACCAACGCTCTCGACCCAACTTTGGCAGAGAGACGAGTTGCATGGTAACAAATTAATCTATGCCATAACGTATTCAAATGATTAAGCTGCACTACTAACACTTTCCAGAACCATCAGTTCGAGATTTTAAAATAACATTCACTTTTTCTAACATTGTTTAAAAAATAATGTCATGATAGCGACAAGCAAGGTTCAACAGTTCATATCCGTACTATGTCCTCACACTGACGCAAACACCTCCTTGCAATTCAGTGCTAGAAGCAGTCGTGTCCATTTGCGTCATGGGTGCAAATCCCATTCATCAACAGTTCGAACCACAGTCTGAGTGTAGTTTCATCATAAAGCTCAGGAATTGCCTGCGGCTTTATGACATCTTGTCCCGAGCGTAGAGACCACAATGCTCATTTTTAGTTCTGCAGTGAGCTCTTCACAGTGTTTCATTCTTGCCAGCCGACTGATCAACTAGTCCACATTTTGTCCAGCACGGTGTGGCTGTAATTGTCAGACTGGTCAGAGTCGGCATATAGCATAACCATTGCTGCTGCGGCAGACTCTTCCAATCGGACTCTGTCTGTCCTTTTGGCTTATTTTCTCGTTTACTAATGATACGCTGCTCCAGAGGACTAAACACTCGATCCACTCATCCGATAATCCACATTCTAAATCAAGTGTGCCTATTTTGCGCTGTGATGAAAGAAACTTACAATCTTCATAACTATCCATGTGTATATTCTTATGCCTGAATGCTTGGGTTATTTGTGGCCAATAGTCATTGGTCTAAGATGTTCACAGACCAAATACCAGCGAACAGTAAGTAAACAGATTTAATATAAGTAGCCAATTAAAGCAATAATTCACTTGTCAGTTGTACTTAAGTAGAATTATCCAGTATTTGAGTTAAAAATATTCATAAATCCATAAATGCGAGTCAAATTTACTAATATTCCAAATGACAATAATTATTTTTTTCAGTCCTAAAATTCAAATGCGTTGTGCAAGTCCTAAATATTGTCCAATCTGGAAAATTTCTTGGCTACATTAGCCAAATGGTGGGTTGGAGAAAGTTGAAAAATTAAGTTGAAAAGGTTTCATTCGAGATGTGACTACACAATTATCTCGCTTCATGTTTTAACTAGGAATTGATCGAGGTTATCGGTTATCAAACGTTCAAAACGAGCACGATGAAAGTGTTTCGCTACATTTGCTGCAGGTTTGTAAATCTAACGGTTTTGTAAAACTTTCCGAAACACTTTCTAAATATGCAACTCGCTACATGAAATCGCATGATAAACTTGATTTAATTTTGTTTTTGTAAAACAAGCATAAAATGTCTCACATACATTATTTATGGTCTAAGCGAAATATATATTTCTTTTATTTTGGTAAAAACATTTTCTTAAAGATTTCAGTCACAACCTTTAAAGCTGTAGATGTAAATGCAAAATCAAGCTAAGAAAAATTACGTTTGCATATTTTGTATTGTTCAATTAGAACAATTTTTTTTCAGAATCAATGTTCAAATTTCAATTTGAACGTATGTATTTATTTAGGGCCTAGTGCTGATGAGTCCGCAGCAGCACTAGTATCAATAAAAAAAATTTAAATAAAACAAATATGTCATAGAATTATTTAAAATAATAATAACTTCTGATGAACAATCAACATGCCAATTTACTCATATCATTGCTCAGAATTGTAGCTGTTGTAGCCAAACGTACATTACGCCTAGAAAATGGTCCGTGGTTTTTCTCTACAAACAAAAACAATATTTTTGTGTGGCCCAATATTCAAATATTATAATGTTAAGATTAATGTCCGTGTCAGATTTTATGCTTGTATCACAAAATACACATTCACATTTCGGAGCACATAGAGCCAATTTTACAGCAAATAGAACTTAATTAACATTGTGACAAGTAATGACAATTATTTAATTGATGGCAGGAAGATCTGAACATTGCCGATGAATCAAGCCATATTATGCATTCTTTGAACGATAGCCAGCGATGTCATAGTGTTATCATGGAACTGATCGAAACAGAAAGGCAGTATGTAAAGGTAGGTCGAGACCGAAGTCTTATATTTGTGGTGACCATATATTTCTTCCTATGCTAAATTTACTTGGAGCATATTTGTAGATAATTTGCATTTACAGAACAAAAACAATTGTGAGCATGAAATATATTTAAACGTGTTCCATAATGATAATTTATTTAGCTAGTTCGCGCATTGGATTTTTATATTGTGTTTGTTAAGAAAAGCGTAGTTTTGTATTCCAGAAATGTGTCAGACATTTATAATGTCTAAATCTGCACAGCTTGTCATCATCATGATCATCATCGTCAGTCATCATCGCCATCATCATCAATATCATCGCCGTCGTCGTGCGCTTCGTCTTCGTCGTCTTCATCATCATCAACAGCAGCAGCAGTAGCACTGATGCATCAATCGCATGTTTTATGGTCTCGGTCTCGTGCCAGCATACTTCACGCAATGTGTTGCTATCTGAATCCACTTGCCCAGCTTGTGCCATTCTATAATTATTTTGTAGGATCTCAACTGGCTTATTGAATCGTATCTGGAACCTCTCGAAGGAGGGACATTTCTATCAGATGCAGTTGTTGAACGCTTGTTCGGCAATGTCAAAGAAATAGTTCAATTTCAGAAAATATTCCTTCAAAGTATGGAGGAGGCCATTAACGAAGAAGAATTAAATAGTGAATGTATTAAAACGAAGGTGTGTTATTTTGCAACAAACCTATTTGACCATGTTAAAATTACTAAATTTATATTTTTATTAAATATATTTTTAATTAATGAATACTAAGACAAGTGAGTGTCATTAAATGTCCGAAGTTCCAAGATCACAAATGATATTGCAATGCAATCCATTAATTTTGTCGTTGGTGCTGCAGAGACAAATACAGAGGATGTGCAACATGTGCATTGTAATATTATGGAATTGCAAACTGACGAAAGATACTTTTTTCGCGAGCGATATTAAATTAAATTTTGCTGATTAAGTTTGTGAATATGTGAAACAATAACAAGGGTGTCAGCAGTGATACTTCATGCCTAATGCATTTGATGATAAGTCCCTGTCATAAACCCTTGCATGAATAAATGTTTCTATCACAACTTGTCTTTTAAAGCTATCTCAGTCCCATTTCCTCAACTTGTGGAAAAGGGGCATTTGACAATCATATTGTGGAATCCTATCTTGTTCCACTGAAATTGTATCAACCTATTGTTGTTGAACTATTTGTTATCAACAGGCACCATAATTCAATTTCAGTAAATATTCCTTCAATGGGCAATCACACATGAAATCTATCTGCAGTTTCCTAATAGTATTTTAATATTAAATTATTTATGACACTGGTCTGGAGGAAGAGAAGGAGGGGTAAATTGTAATGATAACTCAATACTTGCTATGATTCGAGATCCCGAAGTGTCCCAAAGCAGATTTGAGCCCGCGATCACCTGGTTCAATTTTAACTGGTGATTCACTAGAGCCGCGTCCCTTAGACTTCAACAGCACCCAAACTATATAAACTCGAGTATTATTATTTTAATGGAATTGATTAATTTCATTCGCCTTTTTCTTTGTGACACATATTTGATACTTATAGAAATGCCTCTTCTCTCTTGGAAGTGCATTCCTCTATTATGCTCATCACTTCAAGTTATATAGTTCCTTTTGCGCCAGTCATTCAAAAGCTCAGAAGATTCTACTTTCGGGTAAGACACATGATTAACAAATATTGCCGTTTTATGTATGAAAGTATCAAATTTAGCTCAATTTTATGATTCTGTCAATTCGTTTAGCTTTAATACTGAATACTGGAACAATGTTATATGCCAATCGTTTTTAACAGATGTTAATTTAAACCATACGATTTGTCCGTATATCCATAAAAATTACCCGATTAAACCCGATTAAAATTAAACGATTGTTTAGAGAGGTAAACAAGTTGGACGAGACTAAATTATTAAATAAAATATTGACTAAACTTCTGCGGGAAATATCATTCCGAATCCTTGCCAGTTTGGGCTATAGTCATGTGCATGTTTTTCAGAAAATCTTTCATTTCAAGAGTTCTTGCGCTTACACAATCTAAGCCAACAGTCCGCATCTTTGGAATCCTACCTCATCAAACCTATAAAAAGAATTGGAAAATACACACAGTTGTTACGCACTCTCATATTTCTTACAAGTCCACGTAGTGAAGAATGTGCTCATCTTAAAGGTAATGCACAGAGAAACTTAATCTGGTGTTTGTAATTGCAATTATAATGTTCTGTATGAATGTTCATCACAATTCTGTTAAAAGGTGGACAACTATATTGGACTAGAAAATCAGCTCAATTTGCATGAATAAACCACATGATTGCTTGGAGCAGAAGACATTTTAGCGGTACATACAGTGACAGTTTCTAGGTTGCTTATTAACCACATAAGATACGAGGTTGCTGAATGCTTAGCAGGTAAACGAATTGACCACTTGCAAAGGACATTTTAAAATTCATCATCATCATGATCTACTGTAGGCCTACATTGGTCCTCTGTTCTGTAAACTTTTTATGTATATATTTTCACACCGGTCACCAATGATATCTAGCCATTATCTGCAAGGTCTCCATATTCTTTCCGGTCCCCCCAAAAGTCCCGTCATTACACTCCTTATTTTCTCCCATTCGACGAATAGTCCAAATTTTCGTTTCATTACAATTTATATAATTTTCTTCTTACTTCTATACTTGTTGCTTTCTGTATTCGGTTCAGTTGTAATATCCCTCTATTATTAGAACAATAAGTCACATAGTTCATTTTTTAAACATCAAAATCTCTATGTGGAACCTTAGATGTGGGCCATAAGCAGAAAAAACCGTAATCGTCCAAATGATGCATATTAGGTCTGCAAAAACTGTCAAAATGCTCAAAGCTGCAACTAAATGCAACTAAGTTCATATAAATTCAAATTCAGATTCGGATTCAAATTCAAATTCATATTCAATTTCAAATTCAAATCGTCCAAATGTTAATCGTCCAAATGATAATCGACCAAATGATGCATATTAGATGGAATCAAATGACGCCACTTATAGGCTGGCGCAGTTATAACGTTATTGAAAAAAGCATCCGTTAAGACTGTTTGTTCATATTACATAAGTTTCATGAAATTACGCAGTGAGTCACTTTAAACTTTGTTTATACAAATATCGCATTGTTTACTCGTTACAAACTGACACTTTGCTTATGTGGAATGCATTAAGAAGCACTTCATGGAATGGAAGCTGTGGCCGAACATATAAATGAAATGCAGAAAATATACGAAGAATATGGTAGCATCCTCGATGAAATGATGAACGACTACAGAGATGTGCATCCAAAGGCGAGGGTGAAGTATCTCCATTTATATACACATACAATGATTTCATTTAATGAGTTAAATGTAGCGCAAATCGATATTAAAACCTTCATGTCCGTAGCGCCAAAATTAGCTGAGCAAAAGCCAAGAATAATTTATCATTATATTTTATATTCTGAATTAATTGCAAATTGAATGGAGTAATGTGCTTCTACAGAGATGTCTGTTGCTAGTCTCGTCGTCTAGCCACTCTCAGCACTCTGAGTGGTCGATTTCTTCCTCTAGGTTTCCAACAGACGACATTGCGCATCGTTATTAATAGAATGATAATTATTAAAGCAATAATTATTAATGCGAACCGAAAATGGATGTTACCATCAAGAGAACTTAGAATCTCCATATTGTGCTTTGGAAAATAAGAATTACATTCCACCGTATAAATCTGTAAACTTAGTTTTGTCTAAATTGAACTTATCGTTGATATGAAGTATTAGTGTCTAAATAAATATACTTGTACTTTATTATTTAAGGATTTGGACCTTAATGTTGGAGAACTGCAAATGTATGGAACAGTAAACTGGCTAAATGCCCTTAGTGAGCTTGGAACATTGAACAAAGGAATGGAACTTTTAACTCTGTTGTTCATCTTTAAATCTGGAGTAGTTCTAATGGCCCAAGAATGCCTTAAAGGGAAAAGAAAGGTATTCTATAATTGTATAACATCTTTCATCTCACATTCGTCATAGTCATAGTAGTACAGCGGTATAGAAAATAATTGTGCACTTTGTGATACAAGTATGAAATTTTGCACAGACGTAGTACCACTGGTATTTTCGTTCAATAAATAATTTTAGTTTTAGTTTTTATTGAGTTTGGTGTGATTAATTTCAGTTTTAGTTCTAGCTCTAGTTCCATTTCTGTAAATCATTTTAGTTTACGATTGTCGAATATTTCGAATTTATTTTAGAAAACCACAATAAATCAGACCCTCTTCATTCATTATCCATGAGTTATTAGGAATGATGCTTATCGAGTGTTCTTCTAACCCATTCAAATTTAGCCTAAGAAAAGCCCGCTTTCCCAAAGATTTTAGCATCCTGTTGCGTCTGCCTGTTGTTAAAAGTCTACACAAAGAAAGATCCTTTCAACATTAGCTTGGAAGGCAGGAGTATGAGAAGATCTTCAAATAGTGGAGCTATATTGTCAGACAAATCATCCTTTGCTCGTAATATAGGGGCATTGTCTCCACTATTTCTTCTTGGATATTTTTTCCATTGTGACATCAACATTACGTCTACTTAGTAGTTATGCCTCGTTCATTCAACTTTACTGCCAGAAATTTGAACTTTTAATTCATTATGGATTTGACCTGAATTAGCACGGAAGGAAAGAAATTTATACTTGTAGTTTTCGTTCAAGATTTTAATTTCGTATTTGTTTTTATTTAGTTATAGTAAAATCTTTTCCGTTTTTATTTAGTTCTCGTTGCTAAGTGCTTTAAAGCTCTCGTTTTCGTTTTCGTGAACGACCAGCAGTTCAATTTAGTTCTAGTTCTAGTTTCGTGAACGAAATTAACATAACGTAGTACGTGGCATTGGTATGAGTATTGGATGTTGAGCAACGCGAAACAATTTTTTTAATTTTTGGAAAATAAAAAAAATTATTTAAATTTTTTTTATTTCAGTGAAAAAACAATTTTTGGAAAATCCAAGTTACGCCCTTTAAACATGTAAATGTGAAACATTCAAACTAAGAATAAATTAAAAATCATGGTCACGTATTTTGAAATTGTTTCTTTTTTTGCCCTTAGAAGTTAATAACAATGTTTCTTGGAATCAATGTTCCAGTTGAAATTGAAGGTATGCATTCATTTAAGACCTACTTATCTCTGCTTTCTCAGAAGTCCCCTTCACAGAAAAACAACATTTTCCTTCAACAACATCCTTTTGCATGACCCTACATGCACTTGAAGAATTGTATATTGTGTGCATTGTTTTGCTAATTGATGTATTTTATTTGTATGATATCATTGAAATGACATTTAATATCATTTAGGCCAGCTCAGAGAGCGCTTCTGAGTAGGTATCTTAAAGGGTGCTACAAAAATGTTCTATTATTTTACATATCAAACGGGTGTGAGATATCCTTGACATAAAGTCCAGAGTCGCATTTTATAGTCATACGATATTGGACAAAGGCTAAAGATAACACATGCGAGCCTAAATAATACAACGAAACATACACGACCTGATGATATTTGGTGGTCTACAAGTGCAAGTAGGATCATGTAAAAGGATGTTATTGAAGGAAACTCTCACTTCCATGTGCTGTTTTGTTTTTATGTGAGGGGAACTTCTGAGAAAGCAGAGATTATTAGGTCTTAAATGAACACATACCTTCAATATCAACTTTAGCATTGATTATAAAAAACATTGTTATCATCAACTACTGCAAAAATAAACAATTTAAAAGTTTGTGAATATGACTTCTAATTGATTCGCGGTTTGAATGTTGAACATTTTCATGTTTAAAGGGCGTAACTTGGATTTTTAGGAAAGAAATTTTTTTCACTTTATTTTAAAAAGTGTTGTTGTAAACATTAAAGAAATTTTTTCTCGCTTGGCCCAACATTCAAATCTGTTATAACAAATGAGAATTTTAAACCGCATGCGAGCATGGAGAGGGAGCCAATGAAGTTCATTAAACATAAAAGTAGAGATGCGAGAAAAAAGGAGAAGAGCAGTCTAGCTGCTGTATTAAGTGCCGATTGACAAAGCGGATGGTGCCATGACGAGAGATGCTTGACGTGGTTTTCCCAGTGGCCAGCTTCATTCTTAAATTTTATTGACGAGGTCATCAATGATCATTTCGATTTACTGTAGTCTCAGCATGGAAGACCATCACTGTGCGGAGAAAATATTGAAACTGCCCGTTTCAAAATTGTCATTCCGGTGGAGCAGCTACATGTCCGAACCATGGTCGGTGATGCCCACGAATGTCATGGTGTTTGGGAGATGGTTCAGTGCGGATCAGAAATTGTCTGTCAACAAGAAAAAATATTTCAGTTTGCGAGGTATCTAAATATTTAGTTTGTTACTTTCGTTCCACTGTTTGCGGAGTTAAGTGTTCAGTGTTTTGTATGGCTTGTGTTCCGCGCAGTGTCCCATGTTTTGTAATATATCGTCGATTTTGAAACAGAAGATTTGGTCAAAACCACATTTTCATGAATAAATTATTTGACGACTTCGCTTTTAGTTTAGTTTCTATGTATTTCTTTAAGAAACCAAACAAAGCCGTATATAAGTAAACAAACGATTTGACAAATGCAGTGCTATAGAGTCAGAAAGTTAAAAAACTACTCTGGCAATCTGAGTAGTTTGGTAACTTTCTGACTCTGACTCATTCATTCTGCAGAAGATTCGCCAATGTCTCCTTGTGCCGATTTAAACTTGAATCTGTATATTTCCATTCACAGCCTAGAATGAGCTGGTCTAACAGCTCACAATCAAATACATCCTGTATTATACATATACAGTGTCCCTCAAATTGTTATATGGCATTGCCAAAATATGTTATTTAGAACATTTAGTTAGTTAAGGACTTTGTAGATAATTCATGCATTTCAATGTATGCTAGCGTTTTAATATTTGTAGTTCGCAAGAAGCTAGACGAGACTTTATTCGAACAATTCAGCAAACAATTCTGCATAACCGAAAGGAACTGTTTGAGTCATTGCCATGTCATCGTTCAAGCACTGTTCCGGAAAACTGCGAGCACACGCCAACACTTCAGAAACGACCTGAATCGTTGCTGATGGATTCGATGACCGACTCACTATTAAAAATTCCTGATATTGAAGGATCAGTTTTCTGTAAAAATGGATGTGTCTGCAGAGTTGACAATATCCAAGAGAAAACTGAAGGTTCAGAGTGCAAGAATAATCACGAACTAAGCGAAAATGACGTTTTATTAGGTTCTCAATCGACATTAGCTAGCGATCGCGCGGGTGCTAGACTGGTACAAGCAAGTCATAACCGTACAACATATTCAAATCACATTGAGACAAGAGAACCAAATGGATCTCCGATATGGAAACCAAGACAAGGATCCAAAAACCTTGAAATACTTAAAGCGAGAAATTTAAGCGAAGATGTTGAAGAATTTGAACACCTTTCGATTGAACCTAAACCTAAAGTTGCATTTATAATACCACGCAATGAATTTCATATTAAAGGGACAGATTGCTAGTGATTACAAAATGCATTGATGAAATGCGCGAAGGGCAGATTGAGTTCATCTAATTTGAATGACCGACAGTGCGTATACGCAGTGCGTTTGCAGGCAACTATATCGTGTACAATTCACACAGCTACTATGTAATACAAGTTACTAACGTGTAACCTGTTTGACATGTTAATCAGCTTGAAAAATGCATTTTCAACACAGGTTGAGCATAACGTGTGACCTATGAGGATAATCAGCGTGAGCAGTGCAGTTTGGTGTCCAGAGTCAGTTTCTTTGTAAAATGTATTTTGATACGCTTGAAACATCACGTGATATTGGAAGTCAACGTCAATGGAAGTCAAGACCCAAAATAGTAAATCAGACATTTCTCATGAATCATAAGTTTGGTGTCTAGGACTCTAGGATATGGTTTTCAGAGGCAGATTTTAAACAATGCATTTCACTGAACGTCATGTGACCTCAGAGGTAAATGTCACATTGCCATAATGGTTAAGCAGCCTTTTCTCAAGAACCATAAATAATATAGCAGGGCAGTAAATTTTTCGCGGGCATTTCGGGATTCGCAACATTCGCGAATTTTGGATACTATCGTGAATGTTAACGTTTTGCCCACGAATGGCCGTAGTTTTTCTCGTACTGCTCGTGTTTTTTATGTGGTAAAGACAAAGGTTGTGAAACAGTAGTTAAGACTTAATGTGTAAAACATTGGGTGGCTAAAGAAAGACGTTCAGTTTAAGCCCGGTACGTTTCAGGTGAGCGGCGAGCTTTGCAGAACTTTGCAGAACATACAATGTACCAGTCGAATTTATCGGGACAGTTTCACTAAGCACAAGCGCAAAGCACAGAATGTCGAGAGTGGAAAGGCGACAAGCGAAAAATTGCAGCCTGTTTATTATCGCAGCAATAACACCCGCCATTATTGGCATGACTGGTTGTTGATTATACTCAGTTATAGGCTTATTTATTGTATTACACATTTTTTTTTCGAACACGCCGCGAATTCTATGTTTTTTTGGCCGCGAATTGGCGTGGATTTTTAACTTTTCTACCGCGAAAAA
Source organism: Bimastos eiseni (assembly GCA_959347315.1). Classification (NCBI taxonomy): domain Eukaryota; kingdom Metazoa; phylum Annelida; class Clitellata; order Crassiclitellata; family Lumbricidae; genus Bimastos; species Bimastos eiseni. The sequence goes on from OY365815.1 coordinate 6,388,339, forward strand.
TTTATCGCAATAATTATGGACCATTTGAATGAGCATATCAGCAAATATTGGGTTGAAGAAAGTTTGATAAAATGTGAATTAACAAAATTGGAGATGAAGAGATGCAGAGAAAACCTGATTAGTGCCAAACAAGGTAACTCGGGGACATACATGTAGGTATAAATTATTGGTGACATACGCATTAATAATATAATTTTTAAGAAACTCAAAGGATAAATAGGAAAGAAACTCTTCAGTGCGAGAGTTGTAGACTTGTTAAATGGTTTGGTGATAATGCTGTATCAATGGACATCAACAAGCTGTCGCTCCTGAGAAGCTCTTGAGATGAAGATAGGCATCTTCTGAACAACTTTTTTTGAGTTGTGTTGTGCTCCATAGTGTTTATTAAAAGTTTTACTAATAACACTGGACAACAGTGATTTTGCTTCCTTGAGAATGTTGGGATTTACGATGTTGCTTTTGCTCTTGATCACGGAAATCATCTTGAAATTATCTTAACATTTTTGAGAAATTTGCATTTGAAAAATATAATTTCCACACACTCATTGGCATTATAATATGCTCTGTTGAACAGAGGCATGTCCAGGCATTCGCTTAGGTCATGTTTTGTAATGTTTGTGTTATAGTTGATACAGTTTGGGTACGCACGAGCATGATAATTCTAAAGGAAGGTGCCAGCAAAGGAAATGGCACTATATAAGCCACTTGCATTACATGCAAATATGCTACTCGGTCAGTTGATATATATATATATATATCAGTTTCTTTGTGTTTACATCATTAATCAAAGTATATCATTGAGGTTTTTCAAGCTGTACAATAATTGAAATAAATAATTTCTTTATAATTCCTCTCCAATTTATTCATTCACTCATTACAGAGATTTTATGTAGCGCCCCTTCAAGGATTCTACTCAAGAGCGCTCCCGATTCCAGCACGTTTAAAACGAGCAGATTAGGGCAAGTATAAAATTAGTCTGAGTGGACTCTTGGTGACAACCGCAACGCCAACGGGAGCATGTTCCAGAGCGAGGGGCCAACCACTGAGAAGGCATGATTCTGCTTGGTAGTTGTACGGACAAATGGGACAATGAGCATGCCTCACTCAGTAGAGGCCTGCATAGTACATCAGTACATCAGTACATCAGTACATCAGTACATAGTACATCAGTACATCAGCAACAGTAATCTAGTCTGGCAGTAAGGAAGACGTGAGCATGGGTAGCGAGCGGGAAACAGTTCGAAGCTGACGCAGCTGGTAGTATGAATCACGGCAAAGACGGTGAATATGAGAGGCAAAGGTTAGCTCTTGGTCCAACATGACTCCAAGGTCCCAGACAACAAAGGAAAATGCAAAGAGGGGGGAAATCAGCAGTAATGACAGTTAAATCAAGCTTCATAAGCTGCTGGCGATTGCCCAGCCAGCTAAATTTGGATTTTTGGGGGTTGAGTCGCAGCCGGTTTCACGCCATCTCGAGGGCATCCAGCGTTTGGCTCACTGCCCGAACAGCAGTGAAGGCATTAGAAGCCATGCAATGTAAGCAGGATTGGACGTCATCAGCATACAGGTGACCCAGCACAGCAGTGGCACTAAGGACAGAAGCACTGTATCACTGTAGCTCAGCACTGTAGATGACATACAGAAGGGGACCTAGCACAAAGCCCTGAGGAAGGCCATAAGGGGCACGGACCATGGTTAGTCATGTGCTCACAGGGAAAGCATATAATCGAGCAGTGGGACACTTGTTGCTGGATTCTGCTTTGCATGTCATGCTTATAAATGCAAGGCTTGATCAGTTGTGATTCCGTCATTCTGATGAGTGCAATGCTCTGAGTCAAGCAGACGATGATGCCCTAAGGTAGTTGTATTATGATGTCATGGAGGGGACATGCAACCTACAAGAACTGGACCCACCACAGTGTTTGATAAAATTCACTCGAGAAACTTCAGATATCTCAACGGCAAAGTCAAGAACCGCATCCTTCTGTGATGCATGTTTGTAATTACAAGTCTCATATTATGCATCATTAAAATTCACAACCTTACCAAACTTGTTATTAGTCCTGCGGCATAGATTTAAAAAAAACCCTTTGTGATACAAGCACGAAATTTTGCACTGACGTAGAACGTTGCATTGTTCTGAGATTTGGATGTTGGGCCACGTGAAAAATAATTTTTTTGAATTTTGGGAAAATACAAACAATTATTTTTGAATTTCTCTTATTAAAGTGAATTTTTGTCTAAAAATCCAAGTTACGCCCTTGAAACACGTAGATGTTAAACATTAAAACTGATAATCAATTAAAAATCATGGTCACAAACTTTGAAATTGTTTATTTTTTGCCCTTACAAATAGTTGTTAATAACAATGTTTCTTATAATCAATGTTAAAGTTGAAATTGAAGGTATGTGTTCATTTAAGACCTACTTATCTCTGCTTTCTCAGAATTCCCTTTCACAGAAAAACAAAGCAGCACATGGAAGTGAGAGTTTCCTTCAGCAACATCCTTTTACTTGCACTTGTAGAACACCAAATATCATCAGGTCGTGTATGCTTCCGACAGGTTTGTTCAGTTAGGGTCGCATGTGTTGGTATCTTTGGATCTGCCCCATGAACCCGCTTGATATGTAATATAACAGAACATTTATATAACGCCCTTCAAGTTACCTGCTCAGAAGCGCCCTCTGAGCTGGCCTAATGATGTTAAATGTAATTTCAATTATATCATACAAATAAAATACATCAATTAGCAAAACAATGCACAGTAATAGTTGAGTTTCTCCAAATCTGCTACATTGCATTTTGTGGCAAACATTCTCTTCTGTGCTTTATTGATTTCTGAGCCTGTGCTTGTGCGGTCATATATATGATCACACAAGCCAGCCCAGCCAGCGGCCGTTGCTGGGCTGGGAACACCTCTGAGTAGTTTCCCTGAAGAGGCGCTATATCGAAATGAATGAATGAATGAAAGTATGTATCACAAATCAATCATTGCAATGGAATACATCAACTAGTATTGGCAAGGCTGTTGTCAATATTTGACAACAATATTGTGACTGTTACCACGTACCGGAAATTGAGAGGCTTTGGCCCAGATCTTCAACGTATCAATTTAGATAGAGCCATTGTTCAACAAGGATACAGGATCACGGTGATTACAAATGACTAATGCAAACATAAAGGAACATCTGAATGAGCATAAAGGGCAGTCAATATGGATTTACCAGAACTTTTAACAAATCTGTAGGAGTTCTTTGAGGAGATCTATCAAAGGACTGATAATGGAGACCCTGTAGGTGTAATTCGCCTGGGTTTTGGCTAGGCCTGTGACATACATGGCTTCCTCATGTAAGGCTGATCAAAAAGTTGCAAGCAAGTTGGATAAAAGGGAAGTTATTGATATGGATCCAGAGCTGATTACCAGGAATAAGACAATAATTGGGCATAGGTTATAAACTTTCTAAGTGCTAAGTGAAATACAACAAGAATCAGTGCTTGGGCCATATGAATGCTGTTTGTATTTCTCATTAGTGACATAGATGATGGTATTGCATCAACAATTTGTAAGTTTACAGATGCAACATGTACAAACGATGCAATTGGGGATGAAGATACTGTGGGATGATATGAGACAATGTTCAGATGGTCACAGGACTGGCAGATCGTCTTTAATTGGAATAAGTGCTCGATGAAGCATATGCGAGTGGAGGTATCCAGTTCTGACTACTGCCTTTGTTAATTAAAGTTATCATGTGCACCCTCTGTAATACTAGTTGATGTATTCCATTGTGCACCCTCGCAAGTGTAAGGAAAACGATGTGACACAAGTTTCTGCCTTTTGGCCAGTTGACTTTTGATGACCACTGTGGTCATGCAGATTCCTCCCTTTTCTCACATTTACTCCTCCTGCCACACAACCCTTGTAAGTCCTAGATTGTCTATTGCGTCCTGTGGACAGTTTAATCCGCAATCGAGGATGTAGATCCTCGATTGCGCAATTCACAGATCCCGCATGCTGACACACTCACCGGGTGTGGTTTTTTCTTCCGAATGCTATACAAATAAATCGAATGCTGTACAAATGAATCGATTCTTATAGTGATCATTATTCCTATTGCCTGCTTTCTCTTCACTCTCACGACTCTGTGGTGTAGTTGCTTCATCTGATTATTTTGTAATCGAACATTCTTTGATTGTTCATTTATGATGTTCCTGCTGTGCGCTTGCAAGCGGTTCAATCAAGTGCTTACTTATTTACTTACGTATCAATTTTTGTTATGTTCATACCATGTCAATCTCGTAAGGTACAAATTCCAGCACTTTCATTCCATTACCATTTGATTGCCTGGCTCTATAATTATAGAAATAGACACGAGAATCATGTAAATATGGCAACTTTTAAGAGTTGCAGTTGTGTCATTTACATGTGGGCTGTATTTTTGGCTACTTTGTGGTTTTTTTCTTATTTTCTTGTATTATGCACAATACAAGTTCTAGTATGTTTCACTGCAGGTTTTTGCCTAACTAATAATCATAAAACGGCCTTGCTTTAACATAATGAACATGTACAAAATGCACTGATTTGGACCAAATCCATTGCCACATTTTCGACTTTTTATGTTCATACCATGTTGATCTCGAAAGGGACAAGGTCTAGCACTTTTATTCCATTACCATTCGATTACCTGACCCAATAATTGTGGAAATAGACACCAAGATCGTGTGAATATGGCAACTTTACATAGAGTTACACCCCAATTTGTGTAATTTTCATGCATTGCCTATTTTTGGACTATTTTGTGAAATTTTCCTGCATTATGAACAGTGTAGTTTTTAGAATGTTTTACTGCAAGTTATTACCTTACTAAAAAACAAAAACTGGCTTGTCACAAATTTCTTCTAACTTTATTATGTCTGGCTAAGGTTAAGAACTTGTGAAGACGAGCAGGGTGAGAAGAGGGTTAAAACCTAGTAGTCGTGCCTCAATATTTATAAAGACGAGGTTATCGAGAACAGGTCAATCGTTACAGTTATGTTTTAAACTTATAATTAGCTCAACTTGAGCCTAGTTTAAACGATGATGTTCGTATACCAGTTGCAGTGAATCAGAAACAGTACGTGCATGTCTATAAACATTCTGTTTATAGAATGCATCAAGTGGTGCAAAGTATTTAAAAAATAATCTGGGCTTACTTGAATTCATCTGCTTTCTAATACTAGACCGCTTTGTCATCCGTTGCGAACTCGCTAGATGTTACAGCGTGCTTCATGATAGCATTTCATTTTCCTCTGGTCTTCTGAATCGTTGTTGGCATCAGATTCTGTCAGATAATCATCGTCACTTAAATCATCACTTTCATCGCGATCATCGTTCAAATACTTTTGCAACAATTCGTGTACTTTTTCTTAGCATTTATAAAATTCGCGATAATCTGCTTCATTCTCTGTAATCAATCAAATCAAGTATCAACAAGTAGAGTACATTCTGTGTGTGTAAGAAGTTTATTTAACGACGCATCCATGACATGGATGATATTCGCCATACAAGGCACAATGTACATGAAATGTTAGTACAGTATTGTCACATATTTAAGAATTCTTCTATAATATTGTTCATTTATATATAACTATTAAAGCAAATATATAACTATTAAAACAAAAATAAATAACTATTAAAACAGATATATGTAGTTATTAGGTCTATATATTTAGATTCACGGCAAAACTCTGCTTAATATGGCACCGGAAAGAAACGAGAAGATTGGCTATTGCGGACTTTGTTTTGTATAGCCCGGTGTGTTAACCTGTTTTCCATGACCAAGTTATTCCAGTCTTGACGCCTTTGTGGGCGCTGATAAATTTTCTAAGATTTGCATTAAATTGCATTAGCAGATGGGAATTTATAATAGTAACTTGATCAGTGTTTTTAACTTGTAATATTTTTCACCATTTGCTGTTAACTTTTTCTGCTGCATTTGGTAATTAGTGTTCAGATGTAGAATGCAAGAAGTTGCTCAACTGGTTTGCTTCAAGATTTTGACGAATTGATTATTAGAATAAATTATAAAAATCACAGTTGCACTGCAAATATAGCATGCTCTTCTCCCTGGTAGGTCAACTAGTTTTCTCTATTTTTCGTCAATGATCAACCTGACATCAATCACCAAGCAGTAGCAGAAGATGGGGGCCTATCTAGCTAGAGCTATAAGTTTCGCCGTTTCGCAGCTTGAAATAGAAGAAATCCTGTAAAGTTGTGCTTCGGGAAAGTAATAAACGTGCTATGTTACTAGTGCAGCTTAATTATTTTAATACGTTATGGCATAGATTAATTTGTTACCATGCATTTCGTCTCGTCTCTCTACAAAAGTTGAGTCGAGAGCGTTGGAAGATAACCCATTTCACCTTTGAATTTCACACGACTGATCGACAATGCGACAGGCGGGAACTGTTAAGGTGACTCTATCACAGTCTTCCAATGTTGACTCAATGAACACCATGTCTAATTCGCTGATCATCAAATTATAAAAAACAATCAATTCATCTCCAACGTGAAAGCCTTAAAAGCAATCGACAGAATATAAAACTATGTAACATAGAGTTTGACAAAGAAAAGACCAATGAAAAAGTCCAGAAGATCGTGATCGCCAATTATTGTATTTATTTTTTTGAACAGTTAGGATGGAACTTAAACAGAAAAGGAGAAAGTTAATCATAGTTTGAAATTATATTATGCTAGTTTGTTTGCATTCAATTGAATTGTAATGTTTTTGTGCTTGAATGTATTTGCAAACCCAACTAATGCATTCAGAGTTCTACAAAAGCAAATGTGCATGGTGCACAATTTTCTGAGAGACTGACATATCTTTATTGACTAAATTCAAAACATGTAAACCGTTCGAAGGCCAAGATTATTGCATTGGCAAGTAGATGTGCCTACCCTTCTTGAATCCTGCAATCATTCCTTCTTCTGTTTTGCTGAAGTATACCGACTTGTTTGCAGAATTCTGATGACTTCGCTTCGAGCGATAAACCAGTCTCGTTCATTTTTACTTCGAAATATCTCAGCTTTGAAAGGTAAATTGGCACACATTTCTAGTTTTTCACCGTCCTACATTAAATCAAAAGCAGCAATTTTAAAAAGTTTGTGCGGCGCATGGTTGGGCAAAATAACTTTGCACCATTCGACGGCAAAGCCACCGGAACTGCCGGTCACCTGGATCTTGGGATGGCCTCGAAGCCCTTTGCACGAAAGTGCACATGGACGGTCCTTGACGACTCCATGGGAGGCGACCACTCACCCATCATCATCAGCAGCATCGACGAGGCAGCACCTTTAGAGGAATCCTTCATCCATATGTGGCTTCACCGAAAGGCTGTTTGGATGGCCTTCAAGAACGACTGAAGGCAGGAATTCACCGTCGTACCGATATCCGACGACATCGAAGCGAGTCACAAGAACTTCTCCGGCTCGCTGGTGGAGATCGCTACGCGACACATTCCGAAATCGACTACCCATAGGGAGAAGATCAAGAGTGTGCCTTACTGGACGGACGACGCACACGTCACGTCAAGGAGCGCAATGAGGCCCGCAAGAAGATGAAGAAGCCCAGGCACCCGCCCGATGCTGGAGAATACCGACTCATCAAGGGAGTCACCCAGAGTGTCATAAAGAATGCGCAGAAATCTTCCTGGAGAGTTTACTGCACCACTCTGAACGACCGAACCAAACTTGGTAAAGTATGGAAACAATGAGGAAGATGTCCGGTGCAAGACCAAGACCGGTTATTCCAACAACCAAGAAGGCCGGACAAACCAGGAAATGGCGAATCGCCTCGGAAGGTGCTTCTCGGAAGTGAGCAGCAGCAACGACCACACCGTGGAGTTCCAAGAGCGCTAATCTGCCTTTGAGGATGAGCACTCGGAGGAGCTTTATGGAGGACAGATGCCTGCTGACGACCAGCCTTTCAACGAGCTTTTCATTATCCAGGCTCTGCGAATCGCCCTCCTGAGCTGTAGGAAGGACAACAGGGCTTCCGCATTCAAGACTGCTTGCCTTGCTGGAGCTGTACAACGCGGTGTGCCGCAGGTAAGCCCTGCGTCATTTGGAGAGCTGGAACAATATCTGGAAGTGAATCGCCGACATCGACAGACATACATTGACAAAATCAATACGCCTCAAGACCAATGGGGTTTTGAGGTGTCGACCACAAAGACCGTAGCCGTTTAATTCCAGCGAATCGGCACAACGACAGCTCACCGACCGCTGAAGCTCGAGTACTCTCGGTTGAATACTGTCCAGCTCATTGGGGGTGGGGGATCTTCGACTGACATCTAACATGGTGCGACCACATCTGCTACATCGCTGCAAGAAGCGCCTCAACCTGATGCGCGCTATCGCAGGATCGCACTGGGAAGCCTAAAAGGGCACCTTCCTGATGATCTGCCGTGCCCTCATCCGCCCCGTCATTGGCTACGGCTGCGGCGCATACGACAGCGCTTCCAGGAACCAGAGAAAGCTGCTTGATCCACTGAGTATCGCTTATAGAGCCTCCGAGGAACGAGTCTGGCTGCACTGCAGGAAGAATGCGGGGAAGAGCAACTCCACCTTCGGCAAAGCGGTAAATGATGGAGTTCATCACGAAGATCAACGCGATTCCAAATCACCCGACGCAATCCATCACCAGCGGTTGGAAGCTGAAAAGAGCCGCCGACACCGACCCCATCCGCATAAAGGGCAAGACAGATCGACCAAAACATAAAATCAACGACGGTACAACCGCTCGTCAGCACGACAACACCACCGTGGCTAATGCGACCACCCGCCATCGACACCACTCTGATGAAGAAGATCGGCGACCTGAACGACCCTCTGAAGAAAAAGGGTCTGGTCAACGATCACATCCGTTCCTACGACGCTCAAAGTGGCTGCCTACATCACCAACGCTGGTCTGGATTACGGTCATCTCGGCATCGATGGAAATGAGACCGACATCCTCTGCAAGCGAGTACTACACTTTGACACCATCGCCATCTCGACGACGCTCGAATTCCATGAGGCACGATCGGTCAACAAGGACCACTTCCCCCGGATGTGGCCGTCAGAACGGACCGCCTCCGACGCTGGCTCGGACTACCGAGCATTCGAGCCGAACGTTGGAATGGCCACGAAATACACCTATCCCAGCCGGAGGAAAGAAAACGCCGTGACAAAACTCCGGCTGGGCTACTGCCTGCTGGACATTCAGCTAAAGATATGGAGCAGTCATCCGGCCACAAACTGTGACGAGGAAACCGTGCGCTACTTTATGGCGGACTGCCCTACTCAGATGGATCTCCAGGATGAACTCATCGGATTGTGTGCACGGAACCACTGGACGTTCGATTAAACCGTACTCGGTCAGACCAGCTGCTTAGACACCACCTACAAGTGGTTGGCAGTTTCTGGTCGGAATATATAAATATATCTATATTAACATCTGAACGATATGATCTAAATCGGAGGTCCCCAAAGTGCGGCTCGCGGGCTGGATGCGGCCCTCGAAGCTGGCGCAATGCGGCCCCGGTCGAATTTTTGAGTTAAAAAAATATACTTGCCTCCAGTTTTATAAATGCATGTTAATTTTAACATATTTTCTGCTTCAAACAATCAGGTGGTTTATTCATGCAAATTAAGCTGATTTATTCGTCCAACGTCAGTTGTCCACATTTTAAAGGAATTGTGATGAACATTCATACTGAACAGTATAATTGCAATTGTAAGTTGATAATTAAGTTTCTCTTTGCATACCTTTAAGGTGAGCACCTTATTAATTACGTGAATTCGTAAGAAATATGAGTGTGTGCAACAACTGTGTGTATTTTCCAATTCTTTTTATGCCTACAGTTTGACGCCAGACACACACTTCTGGGTTGAATGGTCCTTTAGATATTGACATTTTTGCTTTCGGCGGTCATGTTGGACGCCATTCTTAAAGTGATTTTCAATCATTGTGAAAGTATAGTAGACTGCTACTTGTTAATTGCATACAATACTGCCTACAATTCTACACGAAACACACCTTTTCATGTTGAATGGGTCTGTATTTTATATTTTCATACACTAAACGGCAATATTTGTTAATCATGCATCATACCAGTGAGTAGAAGCTTTCGAGCTTTTGAATGACTGGCGGAAATGTAACTATATAATTTGAAGTGATGAGTATATTAAAGGAATGCACTTCCAAAAGAGAAGAGACATTTCTATAGCTATCAAAATAAAGTGTCACAAGAAAAAAGGTTAATGAAATTAATAATCAATTACATTAAAATTATAAATTAATTGGGGTGCCGCTGAGCCTAAGGAAAGCGGCTCCGGTTGAACACCAGTTAAAATTGTAACCGGATGATCGCGGGATACGCTTCGATACAATTCGTGCTATGGAATCATAGCAACCAATTATGACACTGGCCTCGAGGATCATTTAACAGGACCATTTTAACAGTAAAAAAAAATTAGGAAACTGCATGTAGATTTCATGCGTGATTGCCATTGATGGAACATTTATAAAATTCAATTATGTTGCCTGTAGATAAAGAAATAGTTCAACATATTGCATCGAATCCATGCAACATGTTTCAGTCGAGCAAGATGGATTCCACAAAGTAATCAAATGCAACAAGCTGTGGAAATGGGGCTGAGATAGTTTTTAAAGACAAGTGATTGGCATATATTCGTTCAAGGATTTATGATAGGGGCCTAGACTTGTCATCAAATGCATTACTGAAACGAAGTCTCACTGCTCACGCCCTTGTTGTTGTTTACCATATTCACAAACTTAACCAGCAAAATTTAAATTAATATCGCTCGCGCAAACAGTATCTTTCGTCACTCTGTAATTCCATTGCTTCATAATATTACGATGCACATGTTGAACATCCTCTGTATTTGTCTCTGCAGCACCAAGGCAAATTAATTGTTTGAATTGCAATATTGTTTGTGACTGAGCGTGTATAATCTTGGAACCTCAGATATTTAATGACACTCACTTGTCTCAGTATTTATTAATGCAATATAAATTTATTTATATTGTATAAGTATTTATGCAACAGTATTTATTTATTCAGTATAAATTTAGTAATTCTAGCCTGGCCCATTAATTTTGTTGCAAAATAGCACACATACAATTAATATTAAATTATTCTTCAAAAACGGCCTCCTCCAAACTTTGAAGGATTGTTTCCTGAAGTTGAACAAAGATGATGATGATGATGATGATCATGATGGCAAATTCAAGCATTTAAAGTCTGGAATATGAAAGTACGCTTTTCTGAGTAAACACAATGAAAAATTTGACTCTTCTGCAGATTAGCCAAACTTCTATTTCCTGTATACAATGGGTTGCGATTTGCATCGAAGTATTTTGGAATAGCATCACTCAATCGGAATTGTGGCCAAATTTTGCAACCATACACAAGTATAGATAGGCTAAGCGAGAGACACTTGGAAAGAATTCTACGTGAACTTCGACGTCACGGTGTTTGGACAGCAGCGTGCCTCTTTATGACAGAAGGAAGTGAGGTGACGATGCTGAATGGACATTATAATCATGCATGCTAACTGTGTTCAAAGCAACGTACGAGGTTAAGTAAGAAGACTCCGCGAAATGCATAATTTGGCCAGCAGCTGGATTGCATCGAAAGCAGGATGAATGACAAGGATGGCCTTGTCATTCATCCTGCTTGCGATTTTGGCATGATTCGTTTCATTGCATTCCAGCCCCCAGTTGTACACATTCTCTTCATCGATTATTGCAGTATTAATGTCGGATTATAGAATCTTCGGACTATCGAGCCTTCGGATTGTTGAGCGCGGACACCAAGTGACCTTGCAAGCAGTTCTAAGTTTGTGCACGAGTTAGTAAGTCGTGCGCACGAGTTTGTATCTCGTGCGCACGAGATAAAATATTCTTCTTGCATGTCCCTTTAGGGGCTCCGTAGATGACACTTTTAGAAGAATGTCCAAAGATTATGGAACACCGAACAGAACTCCACGGACAATGCTGCATGTAGATGCCATCTGGATTGGGCTAGCACTTATTAGTAGTCAATAGTTAGAAAGCTGGTGGGGTTTTCCATCAAAGAAAGGCAATTCACTGGACAGAAGTGTAAGGCATTTCTACTTTACGAGTCTCTACAGGTTAGCCAGCATTTACCTTCATATGGACTGCTATAGAATGAAGATGCAACACTTCATGTGAGACTTTGTTGTTAGAAATATGTTACGAGAAACTGACATCATTGCCTTTTTCACCCGCATCATTGTGTTGCGTAGCGCCAAAAGTCGAACTCTCTGGAATTAAGTCTCGGCTAATACTTGACCCATGTTGATGAAAACTGTTGGTGGCTGTAGTCTTAAAACTATGATGGATAACTGGATGCTGGAAATTAAATATTTGTCACTTATTACCAGTATATCAAAAAGTTTTACATGCGAAATTCAAAATCATTGAAGAGCACAATTTTTCTATCCATTATAAGAATCAAACATTCTGTCCAGGCGTGCTTGGTAATTGTTGCTTAATTAACTACAGTCCACGTGTAACTTAAGAAATTCTTATAATCATACGATACTGATACGCAGTTTTTCAGAACAGTACCATTTTTAATCACTAGATAGAAAGAGTAAAAGAAATCCAAAAAGGTAAAGTAGACCATACAAGTTTAAAACAATATATTTACCAATTGGAGAGAATGCATCGCAATAAAAAATTTACACCAGAAGAATTAAATCATTTCCGAACAATATTTGATTTGTTAAAATTATGATTATTATTATTGTTGTAGCACTTGTAAAGCAGCATGGAACAATTGTAGCAGCATGGAACGGAAATGGATTGACACATTGAAATCTACTCACCAATGGAATGGTAGATTACACTGGACAACAATTTTTATTTTATTTTTTGCTTCTTGAAAATTTTTGGATGTTGATAATATACCGTTTCTAAGTGGAAAAAAAATATAATTTTGGGTGCTGTATCACGTAGGAATTTTTAGAAAATTTAAATAAAAGTTTTTTGAGTAAATTGCAAAGTGAGTTTGAGATGCATCATGAGTTTCACATGCCTAAAAATATTTTAAGTTTGTCTTTCGTTTGTTATCCGTGTCCACTGCACCCAGTTGAAGTTGCAGCCTCCAACAATAGTCAACCAACATCGATTAATTCAAGTTTCTATGATACGTCTTTCCAGTGTGGCAATGTCCTGTTGAATTCTTTCTCCGTGTTCATCACTGACTTGTACCTAGATTTGCTGGGAAGAAGCTGATCTCAAGTGAGATGCATCATGAGTTTCACATGCCTAAAAATATTTTAATTTTATTTTCGTTTGTTATCCGTGCCCTCTGCATCCCATTGAAGTTGCAGTCTCAAACAGTAGTCAACCAACTTCCTATGATACGTCTTTCCAGTGTGGCAATTTACTGTTGAAATCATTCTCCGTGTTCATCACTGTCTGCACCTAGATTTCTAGGAAGGAAGTGGAATATCAAGTGACATGTTGCTTTTCATGTCTTGCACAGCAAATATAAGGAGCGCATTCGTTGCCTTCCAACCAAAGTACAGCTAAATAGTAAAAAGTAAATGATTTTATGAGTTGCAGTTAGTCCGCGTCTATGAAGCGCCTCTCACAGTACAACCTAATCAGAGGCGCCTGATTAGCTGTGTACTCTCGACAAATGTAACAGAACGTATCACAGTTTTCGTGACAATGGCTCAACATTTCTTCTGTCAATAACCGTTCTAAAACCTACTAAATTGGAGAGGAATTACAGTGGAATTGGCTCAATTGTTGTGCAGCTTGAAAAACCCTAATTATATTCCTTGATTAATGATGTAAAAGCAAAGAAACTGCTTGAGTTGCATATTTGTATATATATATATATATATATATGCAAGTGGCGTAAATAGCGCCATTTCTTTTGCTGGCAGCCTCCTTCCAGAATTCTCATGCTCATGCGTACCCAAACTGTGTCAACTATAACACAGACATTACAAAACATGCCCAAAAACGCATGCATGGACATGCCCCAGCTGAACAGGGCATATTATAATGGGAACAAAATATTACAGCTGAATATGTGGAAACAATTTTGTAAAATGTAAATTTCTCAAAAACGGTACGTGATAGGAAAATTTGAAGGTCATTGTCGTGATCAGGAGCTAAAACAACATCGGAAAGACTCAACATTCTCAAGGAAACAAAATCACTGTTGTTCAGTGTTATTAGCAAAACTCTTAATAAACTCTATGGAGCACAACAGAACTCAAAAAGTGGTTCAGAAGATGTTTTGACATCATCCAAATTTATCTGGGGCATGCTTATCTTCTTCTCAAGAGCTTTTCAAGAGCAAGAACTTGCTGATACAGTATTATCCCCAAACCAGTTAACAAGTCTACAACTCTCGCACTGAAGAACTTTCAATTTCTTAGAAAATCATATTATTTATGTCTATGTCTTCAATAATGGGACATACATATGTCTCCTACATATGTATGTCCCACAAACAAATCGATCGCCGCTTCTAAGTTTTAACTAATGTATAGAATTTTTGCCCTTACCACATAAACACATGAGCAGAAAACCGACACCGAACTTACGATTCATTAGAAATGTCTGATTTACTATTTTGGCCTTGACCTCCATTGATGTTGACTTCCAAGATCACGTGATGTTCCAAGCGTATCTAAATACATTATTCAAAGAAACTGACTCTGAATACTATATCCTGGACTCCACACAGTATTGTTTACGAGAAATGGCTGATAACCCTTGTTACGATGTTGTCCTTAACCTTAAAAGTCACGTTATGTTCAAGCTGCATTTTTCAAGTTGATTGACATGTCAAACAAGTTAAATCAATGTAATTCCTAACAATAATAAAAAATCTGGCGCTTATACTAACTTAAAACTCGCCTAAAGCAGCAAATGTCACGTAATTAAACAAATTTAATTGCATATTATCGACATAAACATTCAACTAAACATTCAACTAAATTTAGCGACTTTGTCGCTAAATTTAGTTCGGCTCAGAGGTGTGGCGTTCTGCCGCCCGAGCGCCTGCCTAGCGCTTACGGACGGTGTCGACTCCAGCTCGCTGACACGCCTGGAGTCGCCCGAGTCACTTTCTTACCAAATCTCAATGCCAAACGGTTACTCTCTATATCTACCAGGACGATCACTCTCACCAGGCAAGATTAAGGAAGGGTATCTTCTCCAAGAAAGGTAACACGGCTCGAATTAGTAACGAGGTCTGACTCTGCCTATTCCGCGGTCGCCGGATGGGCAACGTTCTGAGGATGGCCGTACTCAAAACAGGGTTCATAATCATACCGGCAGGGGTCTTCCTCGCCTTGCATACCTTCCAAGCTACTAGCCTCTTCTTCCTTATGTCGTACATCTTCTTAAAGTTTATAGTTTCAGAGTCAGCATCTTCTGACTCTGAAACTATCGCCAATTAGGGACACCAAACGTTCTCTTAAGTTACGAGGTTCAGACATATTTGAAACAAGTCCATAAGCCATTTCGGCCTATTCAATTATCGGTAGCTAAATTCAGCGTCTTATACTCCTAGATATTACTGTTCGCAACTCTCTAAACTCTGTTGTCCTAGACACTACAAGTCGCACTGCTCTTAGTCATGTCATCTCCGACACTTATCTATCACGCCTTCTGCTCAACACGTATCTCTCGGTCTATTTCCGCATATGGCATAAACGGCCGCACACACATTTTGTCATGCACCACAATTGACGGATTAAGTTCCCGCCCTCTGTGTTAGCAGTTACCCACCCACGCTGATATATTCTGCTTCGATAAAAATGACACTGGCATGGTATTCACGGACTATGATAGTGAAGATCTTCCCTCTATTACATTCGCTATCTACACACATATCTTCGATCCGACCTACGCACGAGGGGGCCCGGCCCCGCACTTCAGTCAGTTCTCGGAACTGTGGGTCACGACAAGCAACCATGTATCCACCTGGATTACCCAAACGTACTCGTGTCGATGACTTCGATCAGACACGCAAGTAGATACACTTCGGGAAAACGGTTGCAGTATCTATGTCCAACGTAGGTAGCCAACAGGATTATTTGCGTATCGATCAATTTTTGGTCTACTGGTCTACTTGTTATCTTTAAACCTGGGTCTCCGACTACCCAGACTTTCACGTCTGCCTCTTGGTTCATTTCCGTGTGTGGCATACCGGCCTCACACGCATAAGTTATCATGTACACGATTGACCGTCCTCTGCGTTGGCAATTGTCCGCCAACACCGTAATATGATACTCGGGAAACCGAGAGGAGTAACTATGACCAACGTAAATAACAAACAAGAGTATTTATCGAAAGACTATGAAGCCATCAAGAATAGTTATTTGACTTGTAACCTGAAGGTATCAATCGGCACCAGTGTTTTCTCTTGTTTGTAATGTGCTCTTCTAACGTGTTCACCCTCCACGTGTAATTCCAGCGGGTCCTTCGGGAATTTCCCGGCATTACTATTGAACGGCCACCCGAACCATTGTCAATGTCTGCACCACTCTCGACCCCTGGGCCTCTCTGACTATATGCGGTCGCTAATCCTGGGACTCACCCAGGCTGTATTTACCACGGCCACCCGAATGTTAACGATCTCGGGTACCCGAATTTCCACGGTCTCCGACAGCCTGAGTGCTGCCGTAAAACCCCAGGATTAACTATGACCACGTTAGTTAGCCATGTATTTATATATATATATATATAACGAATATTAACGAAACTATACAGAGAAAAGAATATGCGGAAACACCCGCAATTATTGAGGTTTTTGACACCAGTCACAACCGTTTCTTGTAATCGTCGAACGCACCAATGGGTGTCACCTTCTCCGTATTTTATCGAACGTATCCACTGGGGAACTTTCCCGTATGTGCCAACGCTCCACCGGCAGCTCGATCGGTCTGTACAGTTGCTACTCCGGGAATCTACCCGGCTTGTATCTCTTGCGGCCACCAGAACTTCTACGATTGCGACCACCCGAATTTTCTCGATCTCGGTCACTCGAATTTTACGTTTCTGACAACCTGCTGGAAACTGGCAGGAGTAGCTATGACTAAACTAGGTAAGCAACAAGTATATTTCTCGGCCTGCTTTCATCTGTTATATAGTTTAGTATCCGATCACCCAGACTCTCACATGTCTGTAACTCTCATCGACTGCGTTTATTCCTCCCATCGTAGGAACATATTTGTATTCGTCACCTAGAGCTCTGACTAAAGGTAATGCACCAACTCTCGCAAACTTCGTTTCTGAGTCCTCAGACACGATTCTCTCACAGGCACCTTAGGTAAGTTGTAACCACGTTACCTCTATATTTCACACAGACCTGAATTATTATAATAACTTTTTCTGAAGCCTCCGCGAGGCTTCTCTGAAGCCTCGCGAGGAAACCGCGAGTCAAGATATTGCAACTAGACATTTAACTAAATATACATCGGTAAAACGAGAGGAGTAACTGTGACCGACAAGAAGATTTACCGAAAGATCGTAAGACAATCAAGAAGACATACTTGCGGGGACACCGCAAGTGCAGATATTACGTTTAGTAACTCGGGTAAAGATACGCGGGGAAAGCGCGAGCAAAGACATTGCGATCAGACACGCAAATCCTTATTCCTGGTAATTCCTGGTAAACGGTGGGAGTAAGTATAACTACGTTAGTTAGCCAAGTATAGATATTTACGGGCAACCGTAAAGAGAAAAGAATATGCGTAGACGCCCGCAATTGATGAGGTTTTCGGCACCAATGGGAACTTTCTCTGTATCGAACGTACCACCCTGCCCGTATTTATTAAACGTATTTATGTTTTCCAGTAAGAGTCAACGGTTTCACAGGTAGCTCTCAGTCTGTTTCCAACGACTTAACGGGGCCGCCCTCCCCGTATTTTAACCAACGCGTTCACTGGGGAATTCTTCCCGTATATTGTTTCATGATCATGATGGCAAGCTGTACAAATTCAAACATTTGAAATGTCTGACATTTGTTTCTGAAATATGACAGTACGCTTTTCTGAATAAGAAAAATAAAAAAACGACTTATTTGACATTTTTGCGTATTAAACAGACCTGCATTCCTGTATACAATGGGTCGTCCAAGGATTTGCAACGAAATAAGACATCCTCCGCGAAATTCATAATTTGGCTAGAAGCGGGATTGCACCCATGCTTTTCATTCATCCTGCTTCGATTTTTGCATGATTCTTTTCATATCAATCCAGCCCCAAGCTTTACTTCATCGAATAATCCAGCTTCTTATAGGATTAATGTCGGATTATAGATCGATCCTTCGGATTATTGATCGGACACCAAGCAGTTTGTGTGGATAGAAAATGACAAATTAAGTATCATTTCAGGCTTGGATAAGTTGCAAGAGAGTGTTCGGAGTTGCTTCTGTTTAAAAATGCAACCATACGATGATGACTGTTGGACCAGTGTTGGTGGATGATAATACAAGTTGATGATAACTGTTGGTGGGTGTTTGGAGCAGAAAACATAGCGGTACATACAGTGCCTGCAGTTTTCCAGTTTTACAAATCACTTTAAACTTTGTCTGCGCAAATATCGCATTGTTTACTCGTTTCAAAATGACCCATTGCTTATGTGGAATGCACTAAGAAGCACTTCATACGATGGAAGCTGCGGCAGAACATAAAAATGAAATGCATATAATATACGAAGGACATGGTGGCCTCCTCGCATCCAAAGTCGAGGGTGAAGCATATTTATATACACATGTAATGCTTTGATCTAATTAACACAATGTACGCAAATCCGTATTAGAACCTCCATGAGTGTAACTCTAATTATAGCTGACCAAAGCCAAAAATAATTTGTTATTCGATTTCATATTCTGAATTAATTGCAAATTGAATGGAGTAATGTGCTTCTACAGACATGTCTGTTGCTAGTCTCATTTACTAGTCACTCTCAGCACTCTTTGTGGTCGATTTGTTCCTATAGGTTTTCAACGTCGTTGTGGATCGTTATTAATAGAATGATAATTATTAAAGCGATAATTATTAAAGCGAGCTGAAAACGGATGTTATCCTCAAGACAACTTAGAATTATATTGCACATATTGTGCTTTGAAACCTAAGAATTACATTCCACCGTATAAACCTGTGTCTCCGTCATATAAATGAAATGCATAAAATAAGCGAAGGATATGATGAACGACTGCCGGCATCCAAGGGCGAGGGTGAAGTATCTCTATTTATATACACATGCAATGCTTTTATTTAATTAACGAAATGCACTAATGTGCTCCCACAGACATGTCTGTGTAGCTAGTCTCATTGACCAGTCACTCTCAGCACTCTTTGTGGTCGATTTGTTCCTATAGGTTTCCAACAGACTGCAGCGTTGCTCCTCTTATGCAAATGAAATGTTAATTATTTAATATAGGTAAGCATAGAATAAGCAAGTTTAATTTAATGACGGCACATATTGGCTGATGCTTCAATTATGGGTTATTGCTGGGTAATTGAAACGGCATGGTAGTTTAATATAACTAATTGTTAGGCAACGTACATCAAGGACATAGCGCTACACGAACGTTTAACGTCTGAACGGTCAAATCAACCAACAGGAGCGCGCCATTGTGAGTTGAACTATATGTTCAGCGTGGTAATGTCCTGATCAGCCAATGAGAAGAGACTAGGTCAAATTACGCATTCATAATTCGAAGATCTTGGAAAAGAAGTCGGTTGAGCAAGATAATTTAAAGCGGAAGGCTGCGGTCCCGCATTTATCGAGATGCTAACTCAAGTTCAAGTTACGATAAAAAAGAAGCTAGATGAATCACCATGATTGTCGTCGATGTGTAGAGAAAGTTGCCATAACTTCCTGGGAGTTGTTTGCGTAGCCATCGGCCATAGATCGTTGGTGAACATTGAGACATCGTTCGTCGTTTTCGGGTGTTTGAAAGTCAGTAACGGACTGCGATTTAAAAAAATATCTTGCAATAGAGAAGTATTAGAATTTCGTTGCGAACTGGATATTCGACGTCTACTTTGGATTACGTTGACTGTGTATTGTCAGCATCAAGTACTCGTATCGGAAGGTAACGACACTTAACATTCACGAACGTTTGGAATAAAAGAAGTCCTGGAATAGTCCTGCACATTCAACTATCTACTCGAAGATACATTTGAAAAAACTGAAGTGCATCAAGTATCAGATAAGATTAGACATTTATTAAGTGTGCCGTATAGGTGAGATAGGATAGTTGATTTAACTTTTAACTATTGTGACACAATATACTTATTTCAAACTACAATTTGTCTAATATCTAACGAAAGCTCTTTCTAAATTCTACAGCTATCTCCTACTGCCATGTGTAACGATGCAAAACCTTCTGATCGAGAACCATTATATAGTAATCTTTCAACACAAGGGCACTACACAGACGACAATGTCATTGCGGGTCGTTATTAATAGAATGATAATTATTAAAGCGATAATCATAATTACTAAAGCCAACTGAGAGTGGATGTTATCCTCAAGACAACTTAGAATCCCCATATTGTGTTTTGGAACATAGGAATTACATTCACCGCATGAATCTGTGTCACCGACTCAGTCTAAATTAAACTTATCATTGATGTTATTGGTGTTATTGGTGTCATTGGTGTTATTGTCTAAATAATTATACTTGTACTTAATTCTTTTACGAATTTATTAATGTTGCAACAAATATATGGAACAGTAAACTTGCCAAATGCCCTTAATAATCTTGGAACATTGAACAAAAGAACTCGGTTGTTCATCTTTAAATCTGGAGTAGTTTTAATGGCACAAGAATGCTTTAATGGGAAACGAAAGGAATACAGAGTTGTATATTATATGACATTCGTCATAGTCATAAGGAATATTAATGTTTTGCTTTGGTGACATGGTGTAATTTTAACTGTAGAGTAAACAGAGATCTCTTGAAAAATGTGACATCTCGAATCACATTTGATGTGCCATTTCTTGCTATTTCACCAAATTCATCTAGAACGCAAACATTTGCCCATTTATGCTTTATGGCTTTATGACCGGTAAGACCGCAAGGCTTAGCGATTCAAAGGAAAATTAATTATGCTAGCGACTGAGTGCTAGGGATATAGCGGTTTCAACACGTGTCATAATTTCTTTTATGTTCTCCGGTAGAATCCAATGTGAATAAAAATCATCCAAATTGACAACCGCGCCTGATTAGTAAAATTGAATTGTGGAGTTAATTCTTCTTACGATGAATTGACTCCCGTAATCAATTGAATTGCGTTTAGAAGGAAGTAAGGATACTTTTTACATGTTATGCGATTAGGCGGATTGGCGAAGGAGATGATGCTGGCATATGGAGAAGGGAGGAGAAGACGACGTCGTTTTTGAAGAAATGGATGGGCGAAATGCATGAAATATCCCGGAATGAATATGGAATTAAATATTATAAGAGACAACTATCGAAAGCATCGTTCATTGGTCGCTAGAGTCCAAAGAACTGGTGTCCGTTCGATAGTCTTTAAGTTCTATAGTCTGAAGGTCCCAAATACATTAATTTAGCTGGAATCTGGATGAATTGATGAAATGAATGTGTAAAACTGGGAGCTGGGAGCTCTCATTGATATGAAAGAATCATGCTCAAGTGGAAGCTGGATGAGTTAAAAGAATTATGCAATCCAGCTTCTAACAAACATAATTCTTCTCATCAGTCCAGCTGCCATTAAAACCACAATCTTGTCATCTATCGACCGGTCAGCATGTAATCTATCGAACCTTCGGACTATCGATACAGAACCAAAGAACCACAGGAATAGGGAGTTAATTCTTCCTAGGACATATTCAGTCAAGGAGTTGTTTCATAGAACAAATTGATACGAAGAGTTTCCTAGGGTGAATAGACTTAAGTAGTCAATCTGATAGGGGAATTAATTCTTCAAAGGACATAACATTACTAAGTCGAGGAGTTATTTCTTCCGGTGATAAATTGTTCAACGAAGCAAGAGGCCAAGTATATTGAACGAGAGAAGTCGACGGAGGGAGAAAACTGAATAAGTCCGACGTATTACGTCAACCCGGTATCTTGGGGCAAGACCCCGCGGAACCTTGAAGATCAAAATGAGAATTTCATGCAAGCATAGAGAGGGAGCAAATGAAGGTCTTCAAACATAAAAGATGCGTCTTTTAAGTATTCATGTATAAATGTAAAAGTTGCGTCGTTTTCTCTCGCACTACTTCAGCTGTTACAATCCTTACTTCGCTATGCTAAACTTATCATTGGTTTATTAAGTTAATGAGAGGAAATAATAACTGGTATTTCAATTCTAATTTACTTTCTGTCATAATTCTCCTCGATATAATAATTGCAGTCTA
Source organism: Bimastos eiseni (assembly GCA_959347315.1). Classification (NCBI taxonomy): domain Eukaryota; kingdom Metazoa; phylum Annelida; class Clitellata; order Crassiclitellata; family Lumbricidae; genus Bimastos; species Bimastos eiseni. Next base: position 6,410,782 of record OY365815.1, read on the forward strand.
CCGGTTGATAAATCTTGTAAATTGCTGTTTTTGTTTTGAATGCAGGGCTTCTAGCTTTTCTTCTTTGCTTTTCTGTTGCGTGGCTTTTATAAGAACAATACTGAATTGAATTAGATAAATAGAACAACATATGTTTTATGTATGCTGTTTATTTGTAGATGCCATTGTAAACTTAGTAATAGACTACCATGCAGTAGCCAGGAAGGTCCGGAGGACATGGTCAGGCGTAGAATCTGAATGGCTGCACCTGTCCCACGGGATCAAATGTTGGTGCTACTCGCCGAAATTTCTTGCACAATAAACATGTCCGATGAGACTTGTCGAAGCCGGAAATCCAGCCAAGCGCTGTGTCAGTTACAGATTCAATTTTATAAATATAAGACCAATGATGTTCTCTCTTTAAAATTAATTATGATACATATTTTTCACAAGTGTCTGGCTTTGTCAACAAGAACAGCATTTGAATGATGTCCAGATTGAACGATCACTCTACAAATCCATGGTTGAGGAGGCAAAATCAACATGCTGGGAATTCGGTCTATCTGATTTGCAAGCAAAGGCTCCATTGTAGCCGCAGCATGTCCATGCACTACAGTTTTGACTATGCACAGCAGGTACATTTGCCGAGTGATCATTTACAGCCAGGACCAATATACTTCGTTGTTCCACACAAGTTAGCCATAGTCAGATGTCTGCCCTGAAAATGTTCATCGACAAGTGAGCTTTTTGACTGACGAAGCCCATATCATCAGTAATGATTCAAATGCTGCTATGTTCTATTTGCATCATTCTGTCAGCATTCTGGATTTGGTGAGACTGATGTCAAGCTTCATTGTGATTACTGTTCAGGCCAAAACAAAAATCATTTCATGCTTTGGTACTGTGCATGGGGGTTGCCATTGGTCTTCACAAGTCAAACGTCCGGAGGTACTGAATTTTTTATTCGTTGGATTGAATGCCTGTTTCGGAAGCCCAAAACACCAATCCGGGGCAAACTTTGTGTGCAAAGTTTGCCCCGGATTGGTGTTTTGGACTTCTGAAACAGGCATTAAGACGCCATGCTGTGTCATCTCTGTCAGAATTGGCATCTTTGGTGAATGGAAGTGTAACTCAGAGTCAGCTTGTTGGCCTGGAAGATGGAACATCTTTGGTTCCGGTTGGCGATTGGCAAGAACATCTGCGACCATATTTTCTGGCATTAAAAAACATCGGCATTTCAGGTTAGATGGAGCGATATTCAACTCCATATTTTTTTCGCTTGCAACAGAGAGAATGCATGGAAACATGTAAATTGTTATTAGTGTCTTTTATTGCAGTACATAACTAAAATGCTACACGTTACCTATATGACAAATTTTTTACATATTTTATTGTTTCTGTTTTTATCCATTAAACATTATTTCATTTTCATTGAACTCAGATCTACATTTAAATCAAACCTACATTCTGTTCATTGTTTGCCAGGGTGTCACCTGAGGATCCAGAAGTGCCCTTCCAGCTTTTCAAGAGCAAAGATGCACTACAAATAGAAGCGCCAACTCCACTCGCATCTCCAGGGACAAATGATACAAGGAAGTGGTACCTATACAACAAGATTCGACCTTTTGTTGCAGATTCGTGGAAGAATGTGATGTGTCCCAAAGTACTGCAGCCTTCTCGAGCTGGACTTGATGACAAGGAACCCTTAGAGAAAGCAGTTTCCATCGAGAATTCTGGATCAAGACATAGCGCTTCCTCTTCTGTTGAACCAGATCCACCGGCCGCTGAAACACGTGAAAGTCGAGGACGTGGTGACGACGGTTGACACATTAACAGACGGAAGGGAAGAGTCGTGGACGTGGTGTTGAAAATCGTGGGTGGGTCACTCGTTCTGGCCGAAATGTAAAGCCGGCTGGAGTGACCTGCTGATTCATTTTAAAAAAACTCTAAATATTGTTTCATTATTATTATGTGGGTGGGCTCGCTTGTGTTGTGGTTTGCGTGCTGGGTTGTCAATCGAGGGTTTAAGTATTCAAATCTCCTCAAGGGCAGAGATTGGCATCGAGATTTCTGCTCCACCTGCACCTCATTACCAACCAGGCTATGATGATTGCACTGATCGTACACTGTTGCTGGGAAGATGAGACAGTGAGGGAGAGGATTTGTCCCGCTCTCATATGCCGAGGCTGAGATATGAAGTTGATAACACGTCACACCACTGACGGCCTCTCGGGTTAGCTTAAAGGGTTACTCTTCTCTATTTTCTCTATAACTTAGATCTCAAATTTTGTCATTGTAATATATAGTTCGCATACAGATTTATGCTAATAAGTGTCTGTTAGTATTTGAGACTGTACATGATTGTAGATTGACGAAAGAATGTGATTGCCCGTTGCTACACATGAAAATGAACTAGATGCCTTGGACAAAACAGAGCCAAAAAGAAGACTGGAGCAGTCATTGGTGTGAAGTGTTATCAACTTCATATCTCAGCCTTGGCATATGAGAATGGGGGACAAATCCTCTCCATTTCAGCCAGAACTTTACATTTCGGCCACTTAAAATTCTTTTTAACTCTTCCACTGCTTGTTCTCTGGCAATGCCAGTCCCAAGCCTGGACAAAGAAGGGCAACAACACTGATCTTTTTATTATACAGTGTCGTTAAAATGAAGCTACTACATCCTCTTCTGACGATCCAGGGTCGCCTTCGCGCAAAACTGGACGATGATGGCAGAAGATCTTTTAACACTGGCAGAGGGTCGACTAAAGGGTTGGATCATGTTTCCACAGGAGAACCAGAATAAAGAGGAAGCACATCATCCAGTGGTGATTCAGGATTATCTGTTCCTGGAACATCTTAAACTCTAGATCGTGGTGGCAGATGCCCCGTGTCTTTGCCAGTTGACACTGAAAACATAGTGTGACTGGAGTAAACTCATTTTATTTAAGTTTTATGATTATTTGGATGTTAATTTTTCCATTATTGTATTGCAATATTTAATTCCTTAGCAGATAATAGATGCTTAACCCTCTCTTAGAATTGGAGACCTTCATAATTAAATTTACATTTTAATGTCAATGATTTCTTGTAGGTGAACTGGGATAACGTTAATAAAAATTTTCATAGTTGAGACATCTACACCATATTTGGACAATGCATTTTCAATTACAGCAGGTATGATTTTTTATGATTATTTGGATGTTAATTTTTCCATTATTGTATTGCAATATTTAATTCCTTAGCAGATAATAGATGCTTAACCCTCTCTTAGAATTGGAGACCTTCATAATTAAATTTACATTTTAATGTCAATGATTTCTTGTAGGTGAACTGGGATAACGTTAATAAAAATTTTCATAGTTGAGACATCTACACCATATTTGGACAATGCATTTTCAATTACAGCAGGTATAACTGTGCCAAATTTAAGTTAAATCTGTTCAAAAACAATAGCCGTTGCTAAGGAGATTATAAAAATAACACGACTAAACTTTGCACGCAGTTTTCTCAAATAGCAATTTTTGTCAACCGTCACATTGAACATTCTGTAACTTTGGCTGTATGACCAACAGGGTGGTGTAAAAAACAGGAAAAAAATTATTTCACACAAGTGACTAGTTTGGTGCCGACAGGTCACATATGTGTTGTATCCCACATAATTTTAAAATAAATCTGCAAAGTTTGGCTTAAACTGATGCAGCATACGCAAAGAAATTGAATGATTTAGCGTACCAGATAAAATTAAAAGTTTCCAACATGGGCCCTTACTTTATCATACGTTGTCGACATTGTTACCGATGGAACGTCACCTGCTGTTTGGTGTAAAAGATAAAAAAACATGGCATTTACAAAAGAAGATAAATTTAGGTTAATTATTGTGGCAATATAAAAAGGTTATGGAGCAAAACGTTTTGTGAATGAACTTCCGAACAGAAGATGGTATCTGTCGTTTTTGAATAAACTGTTGAAGAAGATCGACGCAACCGGCACAGTGGACCGAAAACCTGGCAGTAGCAAAAACGACAAGGGCCCCTGCTGTCCCAAGAACGTGAGACAATTGCTCTGCTCTCCCGAAAGACACACGACTTCATATCCCCGCAGCTGTGGTCGCCAAAAAGTTCAAACCTCAATCCAGTTGACTATCAAATCTGGAGCGTACTGTTGGAACGCGTTCATCATTCCCGCATTCGTAGTCGATCATCTGAGGCATGTCTGATTGAGGAGTGGCATCTGTTTGACCATGTGATCATCGACCGGTCATCAAACAGTGACTTTCACGTCTGCAATTGTGTGTACGTGAACAAGGAGGATATGTTGAACACCAGCCGTTACTAAACTTCACTTCCTTACGGCTGTTGTAGGATCCCCATGTTGGAAACTTCCCCTTTTTGGTCTTGACAAAATCATCAAAATTTCCAAACGGAATTAAGATTTCATGTTGCTATGCCCATTATTATTGTTCTGAATATTTCAGTCAAATGCTACAAGTTTTGACCGAGTTATGGTACTTTTAGTTGGGGTTTACTTTTCATCGGAATACAGTGTAGTATTATTGTTCATTTCTTGCGTAATTTCAAATGCAAAGGCATTTTATCTTCACCTCGGACAGCGTTTGCCCATTCAATGGGAGGTTGGATCGCTGGCCACTTCAATTGACAAGCAATGACCCCAGCCTTATAGCATTGTGCAGGTGTATTAAGAATGGCAGCATGCTGATTAGAAGGAACTTTAAAAGTTTCTTTGTGAACTCTGAATACCAAACCTTGGTCTTTAACACACAACACAACAAAACTGAAGTGATTCTGCAACAATTAGCTTCAGCCTAAGACAATGCATAATTAGCTCTCTTTGATGCGCAGTCAAATTCATTGCCGACTTTTGAAGGTTGTCCGCTTGACTGCCAGTTTAACGCAATCCTTCTATCTCAATTCCTCCCCTATTAAGCTTTTCATTTATCCTCACATCCTTCACCTTCACCTGTCAATCAGATGACTCTGCTTCCCAACCACTCTCTGGTCAGTGAACCCATTGTCTGCCCTTCCCTCTATCTCCATCTCATCTGGCTTGGTACTCGTGGGGAGCTCCAAAAAGTTGTTTTAATCTGCCTGCAGCAATGCTTCCCTGGTGATTCTTTCTTCACTGATGTGCATGTTATGGGTGTGACCTTGAACCAGGAACTGACTTCTTCAACTGTTTCATTGTGTTATGAGTGCCTCTGATGAGTCTCTCTTAAAGTGGCGCTATAAAGCTTTGCAATTACTATTACTATATACATACATAGTTATACACAGTAAGAGGCAAAAATAAACTAAATATTATGAAAATCCCATGTATAAAACTGTGTTGATTCTCATAATATTCGAGCAGTGTTAGATAAATACGTGGAGTAGCCAAGCAAACACCTTCAGTATGATTGACAAGTAAGCCACCTAAATAGCAGTGTAGTGTTGCTGTAGTGTTCCGAGTGTGTGTGTGCAAGATACCACTGCAGTGTGATCAGTCTGTAAGTGTTCTTGCCCTTGGGCTTCATGCTAACTGGATCCCTTGTGGTTTGGGATTTTGTTGTTGACCCCCTTGGGTGCACGATTTCCATTATCAGGTGGAACACCAATTAAAATTTTAACCGGATGATCGCGAGCTCCAATCTGCTTCGCGACACTTCGTAGCAACCTTTTTGACTCGAGGATCAGTGTCATAAACTGGAAACTGCAGATAGATTTATGTGTGATTACCGCCACGCACACTGAAGAAATATTTTCTTAAATTGAATTATGTTGCCTGTAGATAAAAGAAATAGTTCAACAATCGCATCGAATTGATTGCATTTTTTGATTGCAATTGTTAGCAAGCTGTGCAAGTTCAATGAGTAATGGCGATTCCACGTAATGATGGATAGAAAATGATGAATTAAGTATCATTTCAGGCTGAATAAGTTGAAAGAGGGTGTTCGGAGTTGCTTCTGTTTAAAAATGCAACCATACGATGATAACTGTTGGACCAGGGTTGGTGGATGATAATACACGGTGATGATTACTATTGGTGGTTGTTTGGAGCATAAAATATTTTAGCGGTACATACAGTGCCTGCAGTTTTCCAGGTTGCTTATAATGAGATAAGAGGTTGCTGGATGCTAAGCAGGTAAGCGAATTGACCATTTGCAAAGCACATTTTTATATTCATCATCATCATCATGATCCACTGTACATTGGTCCTCTGTCCTGTAACCCTTTTACGTATATCTTTTTCACACCAGTCACCAATGCCATATAGCCGTTATCTGCAAGGTCTCCCTATTCTTTCCGTTCCCTCCATCATTCCTGTCATTACACTCTTTATTTTCTCGTACAGTATCCATTTCATAAATAATCCTAATTTTCGTTTCATTACAATTTATATATTTGATGTTTAGTTTTCGTCTTACTTCTATATTTGTTGCTTTTTGTGTCCAGTTCAGTCGCAATATCCCTCTATAACAGTATATTATGGTAATGATAACAGTAATTCACATGGTGAATTTTTTAAATATCAATATCTAGATGTGAAACTTTAGATGTGGGCCATAAGCAGAAAAAAACTTTTTATGGTTATCGTCCAAATGCATATTAGCATAACAGCTGTGTCAAAATGTTCATAGCTGCAACTAAATTCGTCTAAATTCAAATTCAGATTCACATTCACAAACTCGTCCAAGTGATAATCGTCCAAATGATAATCGCATAATGATGGATATTAGAATTGATGGAATCAGAAGGCGTGGCGCCATGTTAATTATTTAGACACTAATACTTCATATCAATTATAAGTTTAATTTAGATGGTGACACAAATTTATACGGTATACACATGTTGGCTGATGAAATTAATAAAATGTACGCAAAATGGATGTTATCCTCAACATATAATCCCCAAATTGTGCTGTGAAACATAGGAATTACATTAACCGTATAAATCTGTGTCACCGTCTAAATTAAACTTATCATTGATATGAAGTGTTAGTGTCTAAATAATTATACTTGTGCTTTATTATTTAAGGATTTGAACCTTAATATTGGAGAACTGCAAATGTAAGGAACTGGCTATATGCCCTTAATGATGGAATGCATTAAGCAGCACTTACTGCATGCATTAAGAGGACTTGATTCTGTCCGGGGGTCCGCAAGTGGCGCTGATGGCATTCCCTCTTGGCTTTTGTCCTCGACGGCTCACCTTCTCCCTGTCCCGGTTACGTATCTTTTCAATTGCTCTCTGGCTTATTCTTACACGCCGCCTCTGTCCCTAAAACTGCGCATCCTCAAAATGAGCCTGATTTCAGACCCATTTCTATTACTCCTGAATTATGCCGCATGTTGGACAAAATAGTCGAGAGTAATTACGACTATCCTATATTCACTGATCCTGAGACTAACTCTACTCTTAGCGACTAATACCATTTCGATCCATTGGCACCACTTCTGCCCTTCGTTGCTTTGACTCATTGAATTATCGATATGTAACAAGAAGAGCCCTATGTACGTCTTATCTCGCTGAATTTCTCCCGTACCTTTGACACTGTTAGGCACTCTTACCTATCTAAGCAACTTGCTCGTTTGCCATTACCTGATTTTCTGTATAATTGGATCATTCTTGCAAAACCGTCAGCATTGCACTAAATTCCATGGCCAAGTATCTGCCTTGAGTAAAATAAATCCTAGTATCATATAGAGATCAGGGCTTGGACCGCCTAACCTTGTGGTGACTTATTCCTGGCCTGAAACCTGTTCATTGCAGCAGTAGATTGCTTAGATACGCAGACGACAGCTGCATTCTGATTCCCGCCTCCGCTATAGATACTACATGCTCTGACCTTGGCCACTTACTTGCAATCTCAAACTCATTGGTAATAAGTCAAAAAATAGTTAGGCGCCCGCGATTTAAGTGACCAAATCTCCCGCACCCTATACCAGGTTTGGAAAGGTTGGTATCGTCCGTAATATTATGGGTAACGCAATTGTAAGGAAGCTGGAACGGCTTAAGTTTCTGCCTTTTGACCAGATAACTTTTGATAAACTCTGTGGTCGTGTAGATTCCCCTCTTTTCCCTTCTGTGCCACACAATCCTTGCCATGTTCCAAGTTGTCTTTTGCCATCTTTTAGATTGTTACCTATTCAATCCGTCTTCGATCGCACAAACTAGAGATCCCGCGCGCTGACGCACTAACTCGATGTGGTTTTATCACCCGAATGCTATACAATTGAATCTATTCCTATTGTAAGTGTAATTAGGCCTAGTATTGTTTGATCCCTATTTACTTTAGTTACTCATGGGATGTCTGTTGTGTAATTGCTAGTTATGATTATTTTATGAATGTACATTATTTTACTCTAACTACTTTTACGAATTCTAATTGCTGCGTAACTGTTTAATATATACTGAAACTGCTCTTGTATCTGCACTAGATTACATCTGGTCATCTATTACGATGGTAAAGCCTGCCTCTCTGTGTATCTTGATCTTAGTGCAGCTCTTGACACTATAGACCACCAGTTAATCATTTCAAGACTTTAAAAAAGCTTTAGTGTCTCTGGTACTGCCTTACACTGGTTAGCTTCATACCTGGTTGACCGCTATCAGCAGGTGGGCATTGGATCTGCTCGGTCGGAGTGCACACTTTGCACTGCTGGAGTGCCACAGGGATCTGTCCTCGGCCCTTTATTATTTACAGTCTTTACTTCCCCAGTCAGTCACATAGCTAAACACTTTGGAATTCAATTACAACAGTATGCAGATGATACTCAGCTCCATGTTGCTCTGTCACACACTGATCAGTCTGGTAAACTAAAACTGGAAGAATGTCTCTCATCTATACATGCATGGTCCTGTTTCAATGGTTTGGCCATAAACACAGACAAGTCTGAAGCAATTGTATTTGGCTCATGACAACGCCTGCGTTCTTTCCCTATGGTCTCTAGCATTGAACTGGGGGGCACTGCTGTGCCGCTTTCAGACTCTGTCAAAACACTTGGGGTTACCCTTGACAGCAAGCTCACATTTCGACCTCACATAACAAGCCTTCGTAAATCTTGTTTCTACCACATCACGGCAATACGTCAGATAAGGGCGGCTCTAACTCAAAGTGTGTCTGAAACTATAGCCTGCTCACTTGTCTCCTCTCGCCTCGATTATGCTAATTCACTTTTTGTCGGTCTCTCAGACCTTGAACTCAAAAGGCTTCAACGTATCCAAAATACATTAGCTCGAGTAGTGCTACGTGTCCCACTACGAACATGCTCCTCTGCCCTACTCCACCAGCTGCACTGGCTCCCTGTTGAATTCAGAATCAAATTTCAGTTAGCTTGTTTGACCTACAAAGACCTCATCACCAGTACACCTACGTGGTGTGCATTCATGCTCTGCTAACGCCTTACATTCCTCCTCATTGCTTACGGTCATCAAGTACAGGTCTTTTAGTTGAACCACGATTCAGAACAGTTATGGGCTCTCGTGCATTTCATGTATCTGCTCCTAAGGAAATGGAATCGACTGCCACTCTCTCTTCGTAGCTCAAATTCACTTCCTTCCTTCACAAAGCGACTCAAACCTCACTATTTCTCTTTGGCACTCACGGAATTGGAAATCTACTTGCATCTTCTCCTGGTGACTGACTATCCGCGCCTCAGATTCACATTTAGGTGTGACCTTGTGCGGGTTACAAATTTAATAAGTAAATAAAAAAATAAATAATAAATTTGGGGAGTGTACATTGTTTTGAACGTTCATATTATGATGTGTCCGCAGCGCGCTTGCAAGCGGTTCAATCAAGTTAATACTTACTTACTTACTTACTTAATGAGCATGGAACATTGAACAAACTCAACAAAGTGATCATCGTATAAATGATGCATATTAGATGGAATCAAGTGGCGCCACATATTGGCTGATGCTTTAATAATGGGTTATTGAAAAAACCATTCGTTAGGATTGTTTGCTCATATTGCATAAGTTACATGTAATTACGCAATGAATTACAAATCACTTTAAGCTTTGTTTGCGCAAATATCGCATTATTTACTCGTTACAAAATGACACTTTGCTTATGTGAAATGCATTAAGAAGCACCTCATGAGATGGAAGCTGTGGCCGAACATATAAATGCAATGCATAAGATATACGAAGATGCAATAATGAAGGAATACAGAGATGTGCATTCAAAGGCGAGAATGAGGTATCTCTATTTATGCAACATGCAATGCTTTTATTTAGTTAAAAAAATGTACTCAAATCTATAAATAAAACCTCCATGTCTGTAGCTCTAATATTAGCTGACCAGAAGCCAAGAATAATTTATTATTCGATTTTATATTCTGAATTAAATTAAATTATAAGTGACAATTATAGAAAGCAATGATGATTGGTCGCTAGAGTCCAAAGAACTGGTGTCCGCTCGGTAGTCTGAAGGTTCAGTAGTCTGACATTAATTTAGCTGGAATCTGGATGAATTGATGAAAAGAATGTGTAAAACTGGGAGCTGGATTGATATGAAAGAATCATGCTTAAATGGAAGCTGGATGAACGAAACAAATTATGCAATCCAGCTTCTAACAAACATAATTCTTCTCATCAGTCCAGCTGCCACAATCTTATCGACCGGTCACCATGCAATCTTCGGACTATCGAACTTTCGGACTATTGATGCAGAACCGAAAAACAGACGCCACAGGGTGACAAGAAGTCTCAGAAACGCTGGATATCTTAATTAAAAAACCAGTGTATAAAAATTGGCGGAAAATGAACAGAATTGCTTAGCTCTCATTAAAAAATGCTGGATTGCTGTGTGATTATGGTTTTTAATTGGCACCACTTCACTCTGAACGAACTTAATCTGAAACTGCAAGGGTTTGGAATGTTTATTACTATATATTGAGCGCATCTGAGTAGATATCTTGAAGGAGCGCTGTCATAATGCTGTATCAAACATTTTTTGATTGATTGATTGACCTTAGTGGACAGTGTGAAGTCGTTTGTAAGAAAGCTAATATCATTGCAAAAACAACTGACTGGTTGAAATTTAGCTCATGTTCTTTAACTCATGCATTCGAACAAATATTTCGAGATCATGGGCAGCCTGTTATCTGAATTTGCTTGGCCTTTCTCTTGGAAACTTTTCTAATTTTCTAGAATCCGTTTACTTGCGAGCCAGAGATTGCGCCAATTGATTTGCAGGAAACACACAGAATGCACTCTAGTTTGTTGATTCTTGACTTGATAGATCCTCAAGAATGAATGAGATTAACGCGAATTTTATAAATGCTAAGAAAAAGTACCCGAATTGTTGCAAGACTATTTGACCATAGATCGCGATGATGATCGCGATGAAAGTGAAGATTTAAGTGACGATGATTATCTGACAGAATCTGATGCCAACAACGATTCAGATGACCAGAGGAAAATGAAATGAATGCGTCAGATTTTGACGATGTCATGAAGCACGCCGAAACGTCTAGCGAGTTCGCAACGGATGACAATGCGGTTGAGTAGCAGAAAGCAGTTGAATTCAAGTAAGCCCAGATTATTTTTTAAATACTTTGCACCACAGGATGCATCCTATAAACAGAATGTTTATAAACATGCACGTACTGTTTCTGATTCACTGCAACTCCTATACGAAATTCATTGTTTAAACTAAGCTCTAATTGAGCTAATTTGAGTTTAAGTTGAGTTGAGTTTAAATTGAGTTTAGCTCTAATTGAGCTAATTTTAAGTTTAAGACATAACTGTAACGATTCACCTGTTCTAGCTGAGCTCGTCTTTATAAATATTGAGGCACCACTACTAGGTTTTAACCGTCTGCTCGCTGTGCTCGTCTTCATAAGTTAGCCAGACGTAAAAAAAACGATAGAAGAATTTTGTGGCAAACCAGTTTTTGTTTTTTAGTTAGGTAATAACTTGCAGTAAAACATAGTGCAGGAAAATTTCACAAAATAGCCCAAAAATAGGCAATGCATGAAAATTGGCCTGTAACTCCGTGTAAAGTTGCCATATTTACACGATCTTGGTGTCTATTTCCACAATTATGGGGTCAGGCAATCGAATTGTAATGGAATGAAAGTGCTGGGCTATGTGCCTCGTGAGATTGACATGGTATGAACATAAAAAATTGGTAAGTAAGTAAATAAGTAAGCACTCTGTTGAACCGCATGCAAGCGCACAGCCGAAACATCATAAGCGAACAATCAAAGAATGTTCAAAATAATCAGGTGAAGCAACTACAGACATACATCCTTGGAGTTGTGAGAGTAAAGAGAAAGCAAGCAAGAAGAATAATGATCACTAATGGAATAGATTTGTATAGCATTCTGGAGAAAAAACCCACACCCGGTGAGTGTGTCAGCATGCGATCTCTCAATTGTGCAGTCGATGATGTAGTGAGAAAGTTATATTGTTTACATGATGTAACATTTAACAATGATGTAACATGATGTGAGACAATCTGTGACATGACAAGGGTTGTTTGACCGAAGGAGTTACGGAAGGAATCTGCATGACCAAAGCGTTCATCAAAAGTCACCTGGTCAAATGGCAGAAACTTGTGTCACAACGTTTTCCTTACAATTGCGTTGAGACGCATAAAATACGACACTTGTAATTATAAACATGCATCACAGGTAATGAGTTTTAAGGGTGCGGTGCTTGTCTTCGCCGCTGATGATATCTTAAGCTTCTCGAGTGAATTGCCTAACTGTATCAAACACTGTGGTGTGTCCAGTTCCCACCAGGTTGCATATCCCTTCCATAAGATCATAATATAACTGCCTTAGGGCATCAACGTTTGCTTGATTCAGAGCATTGCACTCATTAGAATCACATCTGACTGGTCAAGCCTTGCATTTATAAGCATAAGCATAAGCAGAATCCAGCAACAAGTTTCCAACCCACTGCTCGATTATATGCTTCCTTGTGAGCACATGATCAACCATGTTACGACCAGAGCAACTGTCCAAGACTTCGGCAATGCCGGAACCAGCCATCGTGACCTACCATATAATAACAAAATAACTTATGATAACATGAAACCCATCCAACATACAGACCATGTTCAGTTTATGTCATTCAATGCCAATTCAATGGCAATGTCAATTCAATTCAATGTCAATTCTCTGTCAACAATGGTGGATCGAAAGTAACAAATGATGTGACAATGTTCAGCGTAGCTGATTGATCAGTCACAAAAGACTAAGTTGACAGGCCATAAGCCTGGATTCAGATTGATGGGCAACATACGAAAATCCGCCTTTGGTTGATATTCACCAATGCTCATATTTTGCATAAAACCACCCTATTTGGATTTTGCTAGATTCTTCCTGAAAAAGCCAACCATAGTGCCAAACAGTATTGAGGTCTGTTACACTGGCAAGGTATGCAAGTGCTGCAGTTCACCAAATGGTATATTTCAAAGCGAATAATCTAAAATATGTGTTCTTCTACCCAAGACAAGGTTCCCAACACTCACGATATACTTCTGAGGCACATCACATTCATCTTTGCGACCCAAGAACCTCAGCAAACCATATCTTTCCACCATTATGCATCTGTAACATATTATCGTCATAAACAATCAACCAAAGACGCTAAATTTAGCTCGGCTCAGAAGCAGATTGCTCAATCAATATAGTTATATATCCAAATATCAACCACATTAAAAGTCAAATTATAAAGTTTCCCATTGTTAGGTTCCCTGTAGGGTTTGAAGAGAATGACCCTTGACACTTACCACATTGCAATAAAAATCGCTTTGTCACAAATTAGGTTAAGGTTTCGGAATTTGATGGCCTTAATTCTGGCATACTTTTACAACCTGTATTTATAAAGCTCGTCTTTAAGCATTCAGGTATAAACGTAAAAGTTCTGTGATTTCCTCTCTCGCACTACTTCAACTGTTACAATCCTTAATTGGGCTATGCTAAGTTTATTATTAATTGATTAAGTTAATGAGAGGAAATTATAATTTGTATTTCAGTTGCAATTTACTTTCTATCAGGATTCTTATCATAATTGAAGTCTACCGGTTAATAAATCTTGTTAATTGCTGTTTGCTTTGAATGCAGGGTTTTTAGCACTATCTTTGCTTCTTGTGTTGCGTAGCTTTTATAAAAACAATACTGAAGTAAATTTGATAAATAGAACAAGTAGTTTTATACGTGCTGTTTATTTGTAGATGTCTTAAGTCGTGCGCACGAGTTATTTACTCGTTTCCTCGACTCATTCAAATTAGAGCGATACATTTTGTGAAAAGTGACAAATCCCCGCCAATTCGTGACCAAAAACATAGAATTCGCGGCGTGTTCGATAAAAATGTATAATACAATAAATAAGCCCATGACTGAGTATAATCAACGACCAGTCATGCCAATAATGGCGGGTGTTATTACTGCGATGTCTGCTTTCAAACACTGCTGACAGTGCTAAAACAGCAAGCTGCAATTTTTTCCTGGTCGCCTCGACATTCTCTACATTCTGCGCTTTGCGCTTGTGCTTAGTGTGAAACTATCCCGATTAAATTCGACGGGCACATTGTCTGCTCTGCCGTCTTAGTACGAGCAGTACACAGCAAAATACACGATAGTATCCAAAATTCGCGAATGTTGGGAATCCCGAAATGACGGCGAAAAATTACAGCCCTACTCATTCCTGTATCATTTTTGTTTCTTGAAAAAAGACTGTTAACCATTTTGACAATGTGACATTTACCTCTAAGATCAAATGATGTTCAGTGAAATGCATTGTTTCAACTGTGCCTCTGAAAACCATATCCTAGACTCCAAACTTATGATTCATGAGAAATGTCTTATTTATTATTGTGGCCTTGACTTCCATTGACGCTGACTTCCAAGATTAAGTGACATTCCAAGCGTATCTAAATACATTTTAAAAAGAAACTGACTCCGAATACTATATCCTGGACACCACACTGTATTGTTCACCAGGAATGGCTGATTAACTCTTGTGACCATGTGTCCTTAACCACGGCACGTCATGTTCAAGCTGTATTGAAAATGCAATTTTCAAGTTGATTAACATGTCAAACAGGTAACTTGTATTACATGGTAGCTCTGTGAATTGTACAGGATATAGTGGCCTGCGTATACGCAGTGCGTTTCACTGCGTATGCGCACTGTCGGTCATTCATATTAGATTAACTCAATTTGCCCTTCACGCATTTCACCGATGCATTTTGTAATCACTAGCAATCTGTCCCTTGAGATTGAAGTTCATTGCCTGGTATTATAAATGCAACTTTAGGTTTAGGTTCTATTGAAATGCGTTCAAACTTCACTTAAATTTCTCGCTTTAAGTATTTCAGGGTTTTTAGATCCTTGTCTTGGTTTCCATATCGGAGATCCCTTGTCTGACTTTTTTGAATATGTTGTACGGCTATGACTTGCTTGTACCAGTCTGGCACTCGCGCGATAGCTAGCTAATGTCGATTGAGAACCTCATGAAACGTCATTTTCGCTTCTTTTATATTTTTTACATTTTATTTTATTTTTTACATTCTTGCACTCTGGACATCCAGTTTTCTCTTGGATATTGTCACCTCTGCAGACACATCCATTTTAGCTGAAAACTGATCCTTCGATATTAGGAATTTTTAATACTGAGCCAGTTGACTTCGCAAATGGCTTCACCGCAGTTTTCCGGAAAAGTGCTTGAACGATGACATGACAATGACTAAAACCTTTCGGTCATGCAGAATGTTTTGCTGAATTGTTCGAATAAAGTCTCGTCTAGTTTGTTGCGAACTATAAATATTAACACGTTAATTAAAATTAGTTAAACGTTAATTAATAAATATTAAATATTATAAATATTAAATACATTGAAATCCATGAATTATCTAAGAACTCCCTAATTATCTAAATGTTTTAAATAACATATTTTGGGAATGCCATATAACAAACTTTATTTTGAGGGACACTGCACGGAATAAGTATAATACAGGATGTATTTGATTACGAGCTGTTTCAGCCAGCTCATTCTAGGTTATGAAGGGAAATATGCAGATTCTAGTTTAAAGAGGGAAACAAGGATGAACGAAGACCGTAATCCGAGTAGTTTTGTAACTTTCTGACTCTGTTACACTGCATTTGCCGAATTGTTTGTTTGCTGATATGCGGTTTTGCTCGGTTTCTTAAAGAAACATAACTCAAAGCGAAGTCGTCAAATTATGTATTCATGGAAAGGTGGTCCTGACCAATTCTGTTTCAAAATCGACGAAATCTTACAAAACATCACATCTTCACTGCACAGAACAGAAATTCAGCGATTTAGTTTCTGAGATTAAAAATCTTTTTAGGGTTGGATCTCGGCTTAACCATCGAACCATCGAACTGCTAAAATGTTAATTAAGGAAATAGTAAGTAAGCACACATCCAGATTTTGAAAATTCTTTGACATAGAATTAGTTATACGTTACAAAGTAAGTGCTATAGGTGCAAACCATAGATATAAGTGATGCAAACAACTGAAAGCCAATTAATTGTATAATCATAGAATTGCACAAATTCACAGTTACCACAATGTGAGTGAGGGATTTCATTGCATTGCGCCTGTTTTTAAGTGTTATACCAACCTGACGCTAAGCGATATTTGAGCGCGTGTTTGCCATTACTAAACACAGGTGAGTGTGCAGATTTCGATCAAGATGTTTGAGAATTTCTGATTTAACGATTTTACTTCTGAACTTGTTGCTGAAGTAAATAAGATGTTATTGATGAAGCACACTTTTATATGCCGCAACCAGTGCGGAAAGACTTAATGGCACGATCAAATATATACAGATATTATATATATATATACAGATATTATATATATACAGATATTATATATAAATATACATATTATGCTCTCTCTTTTATACAATTTTTATACCATTTATACTATTTTTATACAGAGTGACAACATAACTCGAACAAATGTGACTTGTCGTCCCAGATGTGCAATTTGCACAGATCCTGCAGTGGGAAGTAAAGAGCCAGCAACTACCATTGCTGAGAATGGAAATGCCTCCATTAACTGAGCATGAACATCTATAAAGGATGTTATTCCACCGAAATAACTAGGGCCTATGCCAGCTAACAATAAATAGTTAGATTTCATAAATAAAAAAGAGCAAATTGACAGCTTTTCAACGCTCAGCTGAAAGAGAACAGAGATTGTCTGTTCTATTGTACAGTCTATCTGTTCTATGTCATACTAACATACATGTTAGTATGAAGAAGAAGAGTTCTGATTGGACGGTATTCCCGGTGTTGCGTTCAAGAACACTCTTGAAATCTTGCAATGACAGAGGTGATGACTGGGTTTCCATAGTGCGAGCTCGCCTGTTGCATGTTGAAGAGGAGCAAATGAAGGACGACCCGCCTTATATTCAGAGACATGGCCGAATCTTAGGATGCAACCAATAAGACGTGCCGCCGTGCGCAATATCCGATCCAAGCACCCGATCCGGCTTCGTGTTATTCCGAACCAAGCACGCAGCACTGTTAGCTGCGGCAGCTCACTCCTTGTCCTCTGATGCTGCTGCAACGCTTATCCACTCCTTCGTGGTGTCTCGCCTTGGCTACTGTAACGCACTCTGTGACGGGCTCACTGCATGCCGGATCGGGTGCTTGGAAGGAAGGAAAGAATCGATCTTGGAAAAACAGGTCGCTATGAATGCAACCCAGCATGTCTGCAATGTCCTTCGTTGGTTAATGCGCTGCGTTTCTTAAACCCAGTGTTGAGAGCGACATTGTCGTGAGGATCGGCATTTTCCATGTGTTTAGCCACGTCTTTGTAATACAACGCTGCGGTGAGTTTTTGACTGACGATCCATAACTTAGAATCGTCTCCAAGTAACTTCGATATGCATAAGTATTGTTTGTGTCGGTGATAAGAGCATCGTTTAAGGTAATGTCGATTTCCGAAAACAGGCTGTGTAGAAACAGATTGATAAGACCGACGTAATCGGTATCATCTATGGTATCATTGTTTGCATGCACAATCTTTAGCTCTGACGTATAGTTGAGTACTCGACAAGTTCAGATAGTCTTGTCCGGCACCCGTAATGCTGAATTCGATAGGAGTTCCTTGAGAAATTGTTGAAATTGGATTATATTCCCAAAAAGTTCCGTTTTCTATCGTGGCGATATCGCCTTGCGGGCATGTGTTGCCCTCCCTTTCAGGGTGCCTCCATGTGTTTGCGGGTCTGTGGGCTATGGGCGCCATTGTATATACAATGTATATACATTGTATATACAAACAATGTATATACAATGTATATACAATGGCGTATATACATTCTAACTGCATTGTATCTACAATGTATCTATGAATATTCATGAGCCTGATTATATATAGCCTGTATATATATTGTATATACATTGTAACTACACTGTATATACATTGTGTCGACAACGTCTAGACAGTTTCTAGACGGTGTCAAGACATTGAATCGACCGAATAGTATAAATACATTTGGATAGAAGAGAGAGCAGAGAGAGCAGTCAGCGGTCGTTGGGACATTCGGTTCAAGGGAGTCGTTTTCGACAGTCGATTACAGTGTGAGTTGCAGTCAGTTATTCAGTTTTGCTGATCTTTATGTTCATAGAAAGCTTATTAGTCTCTTCGTTGAAACTAAACTGCGTATCCAACATAGATAATTACTCTCAACAATGCGCCAAAACGCCATACTTACTCACTGGACTATCGAACTCTAGAAATCTGCTGAACCACCTCCTGTGGAACCGGAAGCTTAGGGGAGATGAACCGAACTCGCGACAGTTTGATACATGAGAAGCGGGGTGGAATCGGATCCGCAACAAATTGACCTCAGAAGAAACGATTCCGTTACACTATACTGGTCTGGGTCGGAGGTACCACAAAGAGATACAATTCGCTCTTGGTACATCCGCAAGACAGAGGGTGAACGAAGGCCATTCATTATTCTTCGTCGTCTTCGTCGAATATGTCCTGTTGAACTTTACCACCGATACCGCTGTGAGTATTAAATGGGTTGGTCGAAATAAACTCTTTTATACCGGCAGGAATGCAACTCTTGCTAGCATCTTTGAAATTTTGACCGTTTGCCACATCGTTCGCAATCTGCAAACCTGTTGTCAAGAATTGTTTTCCAAAAGCTTTAGCGACCGTTTGAATTAAAGGCTAAGCACTTCTGAAAAATCCGCTAAGTATGCTTCCCAATCCATGTCCACGCTGCATGCGAGAGCCTTGAAAACTGGCTTTCCGCTCCCGCTATGATAGGAATAATAATCAAAATTGCCTTTTCATTTTAATAGGTATGGTAATTTACAAAGTATGAAGCGAAGCGTTACAATTGAATCGGATGGTATTTGTGCTGTAATGACAAAGATTTATTATATTATTTTCACTTTGTCGCCTGTATTATACCTCCAAATCGGTACTCTCTTCCTTCCGCCAAACAAACGATTGCTTCATTTTTCAGAGATACTCGTACAGAAGGCATGCCTATGCTTCTGTGAAAGGTTTCGTTGTAGAGAATGTGCGAGATCGGTCAACACGTCGGTATAACGATGCGTGCTTTTGTGCGTGAAATATTTCCACATTTTGGTTTTGAGCGTTCGATTGAATCTCTCTACAACAAATGCTCGGATATCATCATTTTCAGATGTGTAGAAACGGATGGAATTTTTACGCAGCAGTGTTTGAAAAGACTTATAACTGAATTGGTAGGCTTCAGCGAGTCGTTAATATTATAGTTCCATCTGTCTTCGTTCCCAATTAATTCGTGTGGTATGTTGTGTTCTTTTAAAGCGTCGGCTTTTAAAGCGTCGGCAAACTGCATCCACCCGTTTGGCACGCGGGTAGAAGTTATTTTTCTCATCAGGTCGTTAACCAAGTCGACAACATGCGTTTTGTGAATGGTCATATTCTTCAAAATCAGCTGCCCTTTTCGCTCCAAGCAACTTCTGAATTGTTTTTGATATGAGTCAAAAGACGTGAAGCTTGATATTTCCACTTCTTTGGAGTGCTGTCTAAGACGAGAGCTTCGATGTCCGCCGATTGTTTCGCTGCCGCTTGTTCAAAATTTTTGTCATCAGTTTCATCCTCAGAAATATTGTAACGACTTCGGGCTCATCAATATTCAAATACCGTCTGAGACTGTGTGACTTTTACATCATCGGCAATGCTTCTGTGTAAGATTTCAGACATTTCTCCATCCAGTAATGCGCCTAAGAATCCTCCGGATTGTAAAATTTCCGTTTTCGATTCAACGTGCGTTTTCTTCGATGATAGATCTCGGAAATTCTTCTTAAATCGCTTCAATCGAGTCTTCTGAGGAGTCGTCAGCGGAAGGTTACCTTTTAAAAGGTTTTGTGCACATTCACACAAACAATGCAAGAGACTGGAGCTGCAATCCTTCAAAATGTCTATCCTCACTTTGTTCGATGCTTTTTTCAATAACGACAATTTGGCAAAATACTTGCGCAGTCACGAAAACATTTTCATAGCAGAATTCGTGCAGAATCATACTTACAAAGAGCTATATAGTCTTACTTTCCTAACTTTGAAAATTTGCAGTACATAAACGTAATGCGTCTCGCCTGGAAAAATGTTTATTCTTAATCGACATCACTCTCAGATATCCGAATGGAACCATGGTAGCATAGGCGATGGCGATTATACTTTCATGGAAACTAGCCTAGCCAAATTTGCAACTTGAGTCCAATCTCTCTTTAAAGGGCATTTTGTTGAACTAACGATGTCAATTATAATCGACATCGATAGCTCAACAGCAGCTTGCCCATATTGAAACATTCAACCTTTTGTTTCTTACAGCATACGCACTTTTAATACCTCTAATGGTACTGATTATGGTCATAGAATTCATTTCTGATAGCGGTTTGGTCATTGGTGTCATCATGATGTTCCTTAAGATTGCTTCGGATGTGTGTACGCAAGTTTGCCTTGTTGGTTATTGCAGGAAGAGTTTTCTGTATTCCCATGACAAAATATCACGCAAAAATGGCCGCAGAACGACAACTACAGCGTCTAGTGTCGCATGTCCCTGTTCACTTGCATGCTGTGAGCAGACTATGTGACAAAGGATTAAGACATTTTATTTGCAGGAGCGCACCATGTATTCCTTCTATCCATTATGTAATGGTTGTAGTCTTGTCTCGCGATCAGTGGCTGTTGCAAGTAGTTGGCATGTCCTGTGAACCGAACAGGCTTCTCGTTGTAGGTGTACTTTGATCTCGCTGATTGTAGGAGGGAGAGCGTCAATTCCAGCAGCGAATGTAAGATAGTTTTCTACTCAAACTGGTCGAACGTTTCGCAGGTTGCATTTGATCTTGACCCTGCCCAGACACAAATCAAGCACTTCTCTACTAACACTGTTCCTTGCTCTAACAATATGCATCATGTCTGTATCTCCAAAGTTTGACAGATAGGCCCTTCTGGTCTGGATTGCAGGCTATAGCTGTGTTTGGATCCCACCTTGCTCATGCAGTTATCTCCGTTCAATATGTGTGCCTTGACAACTGTTTTGGCCAATGATTCTTTCAATGAATGTAATAACCGCCTGATGCTGTGGGACCAAACGCCGCTTTTCACTTGTGCCATACTGCTGCCACATCTCCTGCAATCCCATGTGTTGGTAGTGTTGTGCCGCGTAGCATTAATAAAAAAAGTGACCGTGCGTTTTGTGACTACGGCAACTCTTTTGCACTGTTGCACACGAATTGCCCAGTCTAAATGCGCGACCAGCCTGGTGTCTGCCTCCTCAGTCCAATTCAACAGGTCTGGGATCTCTTCTTTGCCAGTCACTGTTGCTGAAAGTGCTTTATCGTCAAAATCAAGAGAGCTGAAAATAATTTTAGCATTTCCTTGGTCTCGATTGTTAACAATATATCTAACAAGAAGTTGCAGATTTCGCTTGTTTTCTTGAGACGCCAGAACTTACCAATTTGGCGAGGTATTGGTGTGTATCAAGGAAGCGCATGTGCCGCATGCGCTTCCTTCCTTAAGAGACATCTCGATGTAGGAGTCGAGTACTATATAGGTTGACAAAGTTAACATCTTGGCATAGGGATGAAGCTGAAGCTATGATGACGTTAGTGGCCACACCTGTATTGGGATATTGTGCTAATGGCATCTGCCGCATCTTAGACATAAAATCTACCACAACACGTGTCAAGAGTGGACTCACCGATGCTATTGGTTGAGGTCCAGTCTACAGTGATGACCGAAAGTTTGCGAACACACAATTTCAGGCATATTTTCCACAGTTTTGATGGTTTATGCGTTTTTTCTCAGTTATCGTGCTTCTTATGCAATCAGCATCATATCACCAAACAGCAGCTATATTAAAATGTTGGAAAATATATTTAAATGTAATACTTTATAACTTGTGCCTCTGTTTTCTGTCATTTCAAGCAAGAATAGAGGTTGTCCAAAGGTTGATGCTCCAGTAACATACCGTTTGACGGATTTTTGCAGTTTTTGAGTACTTAAACTACGTAATTTGTGCTATGTGGATGATATTAGGTGGAGTTTGAATAATTCTGTGATGTTAAAGCAGATCATCTTCATGAAGATGGATCCCTGATTTCAGTTGCTTTTGTGTGCACTACTGAGCTGACCATAGTACGTGGAAGAGAGCTCATGCTAGTAAAACGGGTATAAATCTTTATTCTGTACAAGCAGAAGACGCACATTGGAAAGATTGCTAAGAAGATGAAGGTGGCTTGCTCAACTGTTGTTGCTACTGTAGACAGGGTGACTGAACAACCCAACTTCAATTCGCAGCAACAATGTGGAAGATAAAAGGTGGTTACCAAGCGGGTTGACCTTTTGTAAAAGATACAGAGAGTGGACTTCTAAAGATCTGACCAGTGGGAGTCCGTAAATGTAGTCAAATGAGAGTACCTTCACACAATTTTACAGTTTTTGCATGCATGTGAGAAGGCCACCTAACCAATTACATGATTAAAATACGTCATACCAGCATGAAGCTGGCACCGAAGGTTATGGTGTGGGAAGCAACGTCTCTGATTAGGTTGTAATCTGAGGCGCTTTATAAATCCGTAAATAGAATAGAATAGAATAGAATGTGCTGGATGGACTGGGCTGTGGATAATGTGAAAGGACACCGCAATAAATGGAACTATGCGTCTTAACATCTGCCAAACTTCATCCATATTCATGTCATCAGCCACTTCCAACAGAACAGTGCACCAAGTCACGATACGAAGACCGTGCACTGCTGAATCCTTGACCTAGTAGCAATCCAGATTTAAACTTCATTGAGCATGTGTGGACAGTGATGAAGCAGTTAATCCAGGCCTGGCCTGGGGTCCCGTTTGCAAAATGGTGTTGGGGGAGTTTCTCACTTCCCTATACATGAAAAATCACAGAGGTGCTCTCCCACCATCACGACACGAATGACGTAATTGCAAACTCAAATATGGCCGCCGTCGGCCATATTGGAAATAACAAATTTTCTGATTCTTACTGTATTTACATGTGTAGTACCTATAATGTTACTAATTTCGGTATGCAGATTTAATTTATTATGTCTATTTTGTCAGTGGGGGTCATCTTCGGCTTCAAAGAGCATGGTCAAGGACATTTTGATGAACTAACGATGTCGATTGCCTATATTGAAACATTAAACGTTTTGTTTCCTACAGCATACGCAATTTTAATACCTCTAAGGTACCCTTACTGATTATGGTTATAGAATTCATTTCTGATAACGGTTTGATCGTTGGGGTCATCATCAGCCTGCAAGGTCAGGGTCAAGGACGTGTTATTAAATCAACCATTTCGATTAATACTCGACCGAATCTTGCAGCAGAAGCAGGTGTAATGTTTATTATTAGACTAATTAAGTCAAATAATTATAACATGTTCTACTGGCGTCCAGGATGGTTATGCGCTGTTGGAGGTGACATGAAGGTCCAGAACACCATACAGAGAGTTTCGAATGGTCTTGGAGGTCACTAGTAGCAGTCCAGATTTAAACATCGTTGTGAAAGGTAGGTGCCACACGCAATGCAACTGCTGTGGCAGATTTCGAGCGCTTGTTCCACGAGATCGGGTCTATAACCAACCTTCTCAACTCTTTAACTTCTAATCACCCCATGAGCCACACAGAATGCCATCTACAGCATGCATTGAGAACCTCTTGCCGTCTGACATTAGACCAAAACGTGTCTAAGCTCTATCGTGCTCTATCGGCAGAATCCTTACTCTGTGACCATTAGTGTACTCATTCTGCTGCACAATATGCACTCAAAGGAGGCTGTTGACCGAATGGTGAATGCACGCCTGCAGAATAGGTCATGATGTGCAGGCCTACCGTTCATACAGGCAGGAACGATTAGCTGAGAAGACTAAGGAAATTAGCTCTCTCATATCGAAGTCGAAATTACCACATGTCCCAATGTGCTGTAATTTCAAGCAAGAATATGCAGAAAGGTTGTACGAAGGTTGGTGCTCTAGTAACATGCCATTTGACCAATTTTACTGCAGTTTTTAAGTACTTGTGCTACCCAGTGTGTGCTGCAATGTTAAAACACATCAGCTTTCTCTAGTTGTGAAGAATAATCCTTGATTTCCATTGCTTTTGTGTGCAATACTGAACTAACCATGGTTCATGAAAGAGAGCTCATGCCAGTAAGGTGGGCATATATAAACGGTATTGATCCGGTTGATCCGGTTGTCTCGGATGCCAGACTCTTTAGAACTCACTTAGAGTTCAGACTTATGAGTTCAGACTTATGGTTCTGGTTTGCTTCTCTTTGTAAGACAGATTCTGTGTTAGATATAGCACGGATACGTTTCGAAGATGACTTATCTTTGTAAATATTTTTGTAACGCGTTTTCGCTCATCATATCGTCCAAAACGAGCAGTTTTCTCTTTACCATCGAATATGTTTAATTCTGACAATCCTTCGCGAAATTCAACCGACGAATATATCAAGCATTTCTTGATATATTCCATAGCACCTGTACTGGAAGAGATGATTTTGCTTATCGTCTCTTCTAAAGGTATATGGTGGCTAGCGGTGATAAGTTGATGTGGGTAGCTGGCGTTTCTCTTCGGTGGGTGAAAGTTCGTTTTAGCTACGGAATCAGCAAAGACTTCTGATATTTCGATATATTATACTAAAAATATTTACGTATGTTTACAGCAAACTGGTTCTTATAATATTAAGATTTCTCGATTCGCCCTCAGTCAAACAACTACGGCATCAGGTCGTGCGTTTTGGAGATGCTCAGCAAATCTCATCTGCAGCACTCCGCACTCTCCTTGCCTATTTACTCCTTCCTGAGCGAATCCCTCCCTTTCACCCGCGTTCCATATGTACCTTCCTCTCTTCCCCTGTCGGATGTCTGTTTAATCTCTTCATCTGTCGCCTCTGTCTCTCTTGCTTCCATCGTCCGTCCGGACCGTCCTTTTTCCATCTCTCGTCACTCCCTCGCTTCCGTCGTCGTGCCCTTACCCATAATCTCCCATAATGTCCTCCCTGTCTCTCTATTTACCCCCTGTCTCTTGATGTCAGATGCGCGACTCTGGTAATGCGCTGGGAGTTGTATTAATTAAGGCAATTTACAGAAGCGACTAGTTCATTCAGTACATAGCCGATCCGAATATTCTATAGTCCAGCCTGACTAAAATGTTCGCATGCACAAGTTTAAATGTTACAATAACATTTAAACTAAATAATACATTGTTATAATACATTATGATCCTCCGTCGATTGCGCAACTCAAAGTGTCCTTTATTACACCACAGCACCATAAATTTTTATCGACCTATCATATGAGGCAAGTGATCGATAAATTTAAGCGTAAGCAGTCTTGCCCGAACCGCTAGGGGCCACTATTAATTGCAGAAAATGGATGTTGCCAAGTTGTATTCATTTCGGCGAGTGAGTATTTGTAAATGTAAAAGAAATTTATATATGATTTATACCATATAAATTCTGACGGTGCCCAATATACGTTTCGCAATTGTCAAGAATATCTGCTCAAGGGTTGCATAGTACTATGTGAGCGCATGGCAGAGACAATAATTTCACAGCATTCAAATGGCAATTTCTGCAAATGAGCATATTTCTTAACTTTTGATTTTCTACTTTGAGATTTGCAAGACGAAATGCACTCAACACATCCTTGGCTGAAGGCGGTATGTCGAATTCAGAATCGGATTCGCATTGCTTGACATTTTCCGCCTTTGCACAATCTGCATCGTCATTACATTGAGCTGTGTTTTCGATTTCATCAAAATATTCCCTCCTTTTAATATGCGTGTATCACATAATTGCTGTTTGTATCTCGTCAATTATGCAATCCGTAAGCTCTAGCGCCAAAACAACCAGCGACATCTGTTTTATATCGCTATTACAAATTAATTTCTTGTATTGTTGTAATAATTGATATGATAACAATGTGCTGGCTCCCACGCTACCGTTGGCCAATAGGAATGGCGCTAGGGTTAGAGTCCTAGCCGAAGGCTATGGCCGCCATGCACGCTACAGTTAGCCAATTGGAATGCTCCTGTACTAGTCTCAATGTAATGCATAATCAGGGTTAGTACAACCCCCATTTGTCTATAGATATGGGGCGCGGCGCCAGTCTTGGGTTAGATCACGTGTATTCGGACGTAAAATAGTGCAAAATAATACACTTGTCATGCATGTGTCAACTCCATGTCAAAGGTCGAAACAGAACATTCACTTACCCTACTACTATACGATGGACAAAGTTAATTGAGTAAGTATACAGTACAAAGATTGGCTGCGCTGGAGGAACAATGGATGATTGGCAGACCGTTGACAGGTGATGTATACAATGGCTACTGATAAGGCGCCAGATGTCCAGTGCAAAGTGCAGCCTCGTGCACGATGGCAATGGATGATTGACAGGTTGTGTACAGTACAAAGGTCAAGTGTGTATTCACAACGATGGATGATTGACATGTGGGTCCTCCTAGACGATGGATGACGTCATAGGCAGTCACGTGACAGTTGAAAGGTCAGACTGGGTTTAAACACTCACTACTACCACTAGTTGCTAGTTGCATGCTTGTATGTGTATGCATATTGTATACACATTGTGTATGTGTGCATGGATGTCGGCTATGTGTTACTAAACCTGTTATATATCTATTTTTAGAGGGTTGATTAATTAACAGGGTTTGAAACCAAAGCAATATTGCTTTGGTTTCAAAACCTGTTTATTACTCTCCGTGTTCGGTCAAATACCTGTGTGTTAAATAAGTGTGTTAACGAATCAAGAAGCCAATTTTCTACCCCGAGGCTGCTGTAAATAACGAATGTTTTATGTGGCATGCATGTTTGAAGTCTTCGTTTTATAGGCACTCATTTCTGAAACTTTCATCTATAGGGGTCTTCACCCACTTTCATAGAGATGTAACGTGTCACTGACTGTTAACCAACTGTAAACATTCTTACTAGCTGACCTTAACCGCTTATATACTGAGACTAAAATCTATATAGAGGTATTTACCAACTCTCGCTCTTAGTACCGGGAGATGATTATCGCGTGTCACTGACGGTTTGCTAACCAACTGTAGCTGCTTACCAGCTGATCTTCACCGCTTATTATGGCGTGACAGTATTTATGCATTCATCAAGATAAATAAAGTTCAGAACTGGACCCATTTTATCTCCTGTACGACACGATAATTAGTTGCTTGTTTTCGTATATTTTACATAATGGTAGTTAAATATATAACTTGCTCATATTTCACACTAGGGGCAATTGTCCGGGAGAGCAAATGTGCTACCAAAAATGGGGGGTGGGACGGCAATTGTCCGGGAGAGAATTGCCCCGGGGGGGGGGCAAATGTCCGGGGGCAAATGTCCGTTCCCCGTCACTTAGGACCTACTTGCTGAGCAGACACCTTACTGCTTGTGCTTTCGGCTGCGCAAGTTTCCCAGAAATATATAAGCGGCAGTATAACTGTTGACGAGTTGGTCCGATTCGGAAATAATCAGCATTTACAGTTGATACAACAAGATAAAAGCAATGACGATGCCATTACTGGCGCATCTACACATAAATATTGGGACGGCTTAGGCTATATATGGAAACCGTTATAACTTTTGACGAGTTTGTCCGCTTTGAACATATTTGACAACGTTTGAGGAATTATGTAGAGGAGGTACTGGCCGAAGACCAGGCGTGATTTAATGTAGGAAGAGCGTTTGTCTTTGTTGATCGGCAGCTGTTAGAGAAGTATTTCGGAAGGTGCAACAATTTCATTGATTTGGAACAGACATTCGACGGTGTATAGCAACATGGACTAAAGCAAGTACTAACAAATTATAAAATCCAGAGGAATCGGTGATGCTACTTGAAGATCTACACAGCAAGTTAATGAGCAGTCAGAGATCAAAGTAGGCGCAAGATTTGTTTGACCTGCTTTCAGTCGTGCAATGAATTATGTCGAAGATGGAGTGACGTTACATGGACAGATACTTGGGTATTTTTCACGACAGCGCTCAATTGAGAAAAAAATAATC
Organism: Bimastos eiseni; assembly: GCA_959347315.1. Lineage (NCBI taxonomy): Eukaryota > Metazoa > Annelida > Clitellata > Crassiclitellata > Lumbricidae > Bimastos > Bimastos eiseni. The sequence goes on from OY365815.1 coordinate 6,439,318, forward strand.
GAATAAAAAACATAATGCAAACTTTACAAAAAAATACAGATACATTTGAATGGAACTGCTGAAGCAAACTTAATATCGAGCAGTGCTGATATTTGACAGAGTTGGCCTAAAATAAAATGTTAGTATTTTAAAATATTTTAATTAAAATATTGATTTCTTTTACCTATACAACTCAGGCATTTTATTTTAAATACACTGTCCACAATTTACAGATAAGTTTTCATGGAACTGCTGAGGTACACTTAATATTGAGCAGTGCTTAAATTTGACAGAGTTGGTCTAAAATTTCATTCTATATCCATAATTATGTTAATAAAATACAGCTCCGTTAAATCCCACTATATGGGAGTACTATGAGAGTTTATAACTGTGACCTCATTGATATTCTTAGATTTCAGCATTTTTCACAAAACCTTTTGCAGTACTTGATCTTTTCCATAACAACAGCAAGTCTGCTCTGTCGAGTCAACTGGTCTTCTCAATTTTTGTTTGTCGACGCTTACGTTAACAAGCGCCGACAGAGAGGCGAAACTGGTAAATGGCTACAAGAATTAATATATCTGAAAGAACCAATAGGAGGGCAGTCTCTGAATCCAGACTGATATGTCCAACATGCTCAAACTAGGGGAGATTATTATCATTGTCTAACCTTTGGTGGGAACGAAATATCTGAGATCGGCATGTAATGTAATGACAAATTTTGTTCTTTCAGAGCCGGGGAAACGACGGTTCGCTTTTTGTTGGCCCTTATTAAAAGCATGAATCATCAAAAAATGACAATGGTCGCAAAAGATTTTATTGTTTGTTTGCTTGATGATCCAATTATGCCACGAAATTCCCATTCAAGAATGGAACGGAAACGTTCAAAGGTGTGTTTTTTTTGTTAATACAACGGGGAGGAGCAACGCCAGCAGTCTTTCATCGAAGACAATCTGTGTCAGTCTGTCAACCTGTGTCATCATTGACAGATGTAAACAGACATACATACATGCATACATACATACATATATACATACATACATAACAGATTTATGTATGTATGTAGGTATGTATGTATGCATGTTAGGGTGCAACACAAATGCATTGCAAAAAATTTTAGATTCTAGATTGTGCTGTCTGCATTTGTGTTCTGTTACATTATGGCCACCATAAAATTGTGCCAAAGATTTTTAAAATCTAGCTTCATTTAGAGGTCCCCCGGTAACAAACAATTATTTCAGGAACCTAACAAAGCAAATTCGAGAAACCATGGAATCATTCTAGTTAAATCACATGCAATCGCTTAATTTTAGTGATAGAACCAACTATAACTAGGGCAATGCTCACTATCCAAATTATCCATTATCCAATTAAACGTGTTTAATTGAATATTGTGTACTATTATTTTAAAAAAATACACGTGCAAAAAATAGAGTTGCATTGCAAACAATGAAACATATAAAGTTTGTATGTCAAATATACCAAAACAGAACAAAAAGATTTTTGAGTTATTCTGTGCCGAAATGCAAATCGCTAACTGATTGGGTGCAGAAATGTGCTTTCATTATTCAGAAACAACGTTTTGCGAAATTGATCTTGTGGCAGTTTAATCAGTGTCACTTCATGTTTTCTAGCTTTGGTTATAAAGTTTAACATTTACAGTAGCTTTCAGATGATGTTACCGACAATTCCCATGTATTGCACCTTAACGCTCAATCGCTAGCTTTGGCTTGTGGGCCATAGTACGTCAAATCAACCAGTGGCGTAGGCCTACACCGCCTTAGGTTTTATTTAAGTTTTTGTACATTAACTATATGCAATAGCAAAAAATGATAGTGACAATTTTAGCAGAATATTTCAAAATTTGAGGAGATATAAAATTTGCATGTCAATGAGAAATCGGATCGTTTAAAAGGACATACTCTTCACAGTTTTGACTTTTATGTCTCAGTCATGAGCTAAGGGCTGAACTCTAATAACATTATCAGCATGTTGTGGACATTGGCGACTCTACAGAGGGGCCATCTCTCTCGACCCAACGTTTCTCGCTACATACAGCCACAGCACAGTACTCCTATCTGAACACCATTCCACCCGGACCCATTGCTGCTCATCAGCCGTCTAATAGGTCATCATTCTGCATTAACTCTCCGACAAATGTTATTCACCCTGATACTATCTGGCGACATTGAATCCTCAGCCAACAAGATGTTTCGTCTCTTTTCCCTCAACATAGGATCATTGCTAAACCCCAAAAAAACTCCATCGCCCTCAGTGACATCACCCTCTCCACTAGTCCACCAGATCTCATTGCTCAACAAGAAACCTGGCTATCCACTTCGTCTACTACCCCCCCCCCACATCGCAGATTCCTTACCCCGTGGTTACTCCCCTCATAACTTTCATCGCACGACCTCCTCCGCAAAGTCTAAAAATGTTTCTGGTGGCGGCTCTGCTTTCCTGGTCCATGGACCCGCTGTAACCACAAATTCTTCCAGTCTCACCTTCCGATCCTTCGAATGCTCCTACACAACGTTCAGTCTCGACTCAGATCTCCTTACAGTCTTCAACATCTACCGTCCTCCAACTTACTCCTCCAAACCTCTATTTTTCTCGACGAATTTGGATCTCTCCTCTCCATCGCTGGAACTACTCCTAACGAATTCATAATCTTGGGCGACTTCAACATCCATGTTGACAATCCCTCTGATTCTCTCGCACCTGGCTTCCTCAGCATTCTCTCGTCATTCAATCTCGTCCAACACGTCAACTTTCCAACCCACATCCACACCATTTCCAGCCTCGGCCTTGTTATTACTTCCGCAGCTTCCCACCTATCTCCCAAACTATCACACTCAATTCTAAACATTACCGACCACTACCTTATAATTGTTGACCTTGAAATTAAGCCTTTTCTTCGCCCTCACCCAACCACTCACTCATCGACCGTCCATCGACCGTTAGGTCTTCATCAAGGACATCCTTAACTCCGAACTTGTTCTCAATCCTCTTCCATCTCTAGATGATTTGCTGTCTTGCTACAATTCGACACTCCATCCTCATTCACACTCATGCACCACTCATTATCACACACAGCTCACGCACATCTAACCATTGGTTCACCTCCTATCTCCAAGCTTTCAAAACCCTGCGCCGGCGGAGATGGAGCTGGGCAGTGGTGAGTGAGACTTTACGATGGGGAAGAGAATTGATAGCTTTCCAGAGGTGTCTAGGATTGGAGGAACTGGAGTTGATAAGCGAGGAATAGTATTTTTTCTTGGCTGCAGCGATAAGGTTATGGTATCTGTGTGTGGCTGATTTGAGGGTAGACTTTTGCTTTAGATGGCGCGCTTGTAGGTGTGCTCAAGGCGCCGGCGGAGGGTGTCTATCGCTGACACCTTCTGCTCTTTCTTTTTAGAAAAAATCTCATCTCTTCGTTTCACACTACAATCTTTTCTAGCCTCCAACTCCTCCCACACTGTTCCATTGATTTATCCCAATCCTACTTCGCCTTCCCATCAGTCATCGCTCTCAATTCTATATCCTGCCACTGAAACAGAAGTACTATTCCTCCTAAATTCCCTTCCAACAAGCAGTGTGAACTCGATTCTATCTCTCTCCTAAAAGACTGTGCCTCAATCCTTGTTCCTGTGATCACTAAAATCATCAATCTTTCGCTCTCTACCGGAAATTTTCCTATGGTCTTTAAACAATCTATCGTCTCTCCCCTACTGAAAAAAGCAAATCTAGACAAAGAAAATCTTTCTAACTACCGTCCCATTTCCAACCTCTCCTTTCTGTCTAAACTAACTGAAAGAATTGTTCTTATCCGCCTTAATGACTACCTCTCAACAAACTCACTGCTAAACCCCCATCAATCAGGCTTCACTCCACAGAAACTCTGCTTGCCTCTCTGTATAAACAAATTGGTATCTGCCGTCAGCCATCAATAAGTTTCCTGCCTCTGCCTCCTCGACATCTATGCTGCATTTGATACCATTGACCACAGCCTCCTTTTGACTAGACTATCCTCTTGGTTTGGCGTTTCTGGCGTTTCTACTCTGGTTCCAATCCTACTTATCTTCCATGTCCTTCTTTGTCAAAGCCTCCAAACTCTGTTCTTCCACTCACATGTGGCGTCCCTCAAGGCTCCATCCTAGGACCATCTTCATCCTCTATACCACACCTTTAAGTCATCTCATACAATCATCCTCTGTCGACGGCCACCTGTATGCAGATGACACTCAACTCTACATATTCTTCTCCCCAACCTCTTTCTCCACCTCCATTGCACAACTACTGAACGTAGTAAACTCAGTCTCCGAATGGATGTCATCTAACCTCCTCTGCCTCAACCCTTCCAAGACAGGGTGTATCCTCATAGGCCTCCCTGGCCAAATCAAGAAAATTCCCGACCCTGAAATTCACTTACCCACTAACTCTTCATTCATTCCCTTCACCTCGAATGCCCCAGTCCGAAATCTTGGCGTCACCTTCGATCCTCATATCTCTTTCCCCAATCACATCTCAAACCTCTCTCGCTCCTGTTTCATGCACATTCGCGACCCCCGCTGCATCCGACCCATCCTCGACTTCAAAACTGCCTCCACCATTGCTACTTCCATCGTCCACTGCAAGCTCGACTAGTGCAACTCCCTCTTCCTCAACTTTGAAGCCACACAAATCGAACGTTTACGACTAATCCAAAACTCATTAGCAAGAGCCGTCACCAGAACACCCAAGCATCATCACATCACCCCCAGTCCTCAAATCACTTCACTGGCTAAAAATCCCAGCGCGCATTCACTTCAAACTCTTATCATTAACTTACAACTCCATACAATATTCACAGCCCAAATATCTTCGCGAACTCTTCACCATCCCGCCAACCCGCTCTACCCGATCGTCCTCTTGCCTCACCCTCACTCGACCTCCGATTACATCTCATCTCAAGTTCTCCAACCGCGCAATATCAAACGCCTCACCTCGTCTCTGGAACGACCTACCTCCTGAATTTCGTGCCATCTCGATTCCTTCACCATCATTGCCCGACATGCAGCATCATCTGTCCCTAGCGCCTCTTTCCATCACACCCCGGTGTAACGATTTAAATTACCCCCATTCACCTTACCCCCGGTAACTTGAAATCGATTTCAAGTCACCCCGGGGGTGACTTGAAGGCGATTTCAAGTTACCCCCTAACGCTTTCAGATTACCCCCAGGGGTAACCTGCAGGCTACCCCTCGGTAACTTGAAATCATTTCAAGTAACCCCCCTCCCGGTAACTAACTACTCCACTGCCTTGCATTTCAGCAGTGCCAGTCCCAAGTCTGGTAGAAGGAGCAAAGTTCAGCAGCAAGCTTGTGGGCCTCCCAGGTAAAACCACATCTTGCAATAGAAAAGACAAATGTAAAGCTCAAACTCATTGTCATGGCAGGTCAGTCGGGAGATGAGAGAGCCATGGACCCATATGTGAAGGGTCATGAGGGTTCTAAGCCTTGGCTTCCCAAAGGAAGCCAAGGCTTAGAAGTCTCAAATCTTAACGACCAAAGCCAAGACAAAAATTGGACACTGGAATGTAAGAACAGTATGATACAGGGAAGTTGACGCATGTGGTGAGAGAAATGTAAGAATAGAAACTTGAAATATCGGGGCAGAGTGAGATGCGATGGACCTACAGTGGCAATATTGTGTCTCAAGGAATAAGCTTGGCTCCACTCATGTGGAGCCAAGCATAAAAGAGAAGTGGGCATAATATGGGCCAAAGTGGGCCAAAAATTAGTTAAGCTAATTGGATGGGAACTAGTAAGTGAAAGAATAATTACCATCAGACCACAAACAGGGCATATCACCACTTTGAACTTGCAGCATTTGCTAAGTCTTCTTGTTACTTTTGATGAGTTAAGTAGAGGATTGAATTATCAAGTCAAAAGTTACATCACTAGTTGTTGTATATTTATGTTGTAATTACACTACTATCTTCACCAGCTAAGCTAAATCTTTATTATCTTATGTGTGTATGTTACAATGTAATGCACTTTGATCTCGTGTAGCCTATTACTGATTTCACACATTTTACATTTCTTTAACTTTTATATATTATTTTTCACACGTTAAAACTAGCCTTCTATCTTTATGTGTTACGTGTTTTATGTCAGATTACCGGGGGTAACCTGAAATGCGGGGTAACTTGAAGTCTTTACACCGGGCTTTCCATTCTATACTTAAGTCCCACCTTTTCAAGAACTCTTACCCAGACTCACTACTTGACATCCCATCTGTCAATCCTCGACCAAAGCGACACCCTCCTTAACAGCTACTCTGCCTCCCTGCTGAGTCAGTGCGACCTAAGGTCCTTTGAAAATTTAAAATCCCAGTGTCAAAAATTTCAAATTATTATAACAATGTCAATTAATTACCATTCGTAATATTAGGAAATATTAAGTGCATCACATCAATTTTTTAAATTACGCTGTATATTTTTGTAGTCGGAGTTAATTTTCTAGCACACCCACAGCATCTGGTTTTGAAGATATTGTCTGCTGCGTGATTTTACGTTTGGATAGTTTGCTGTTTAAACTAATTTAAAGTAATTAATGTCGTGCATGAACATCAATAAATCAAAGTATAGATATCAACACGCTGATACAAGCTAAAACTGTTTGCAGTTTCAGAAATCTCATTGAATATTTTAAAATTAGGCCTATGGAAGCCTATTGTAAAGACGAGGCCTAACTAAGTAACAACCACACACAGACTCACTAAAACCAGGCCTATCTGGTTTTAGTTACTTTTAATTTGATTACGGTCATAATTATGTCATAATTATTTTGAATTTTTATAAAATGTGTTAGATTTTTGGTCTCTCTCTACTATAGATTCCTAGATTATTATCATGCGGCCCTCCAAAAAAATGTTCATGCGGCCCTCTGCCCAGAATAGGTTGCCCACCTCTGAATTAACCATCGATCAGTTCAATTAACATGAGTACATGAGTCCCAAAATATTAGCAATAGAAACCTTTTTTGTCATAATGCTTCCTTAAACTAATGGAAAACAATTAAGTAACAGACAACTGAAAAATAATGTTAACAAGTTTTTTTGATGCACCCCAATGTATGTATGTATGTAAGTTATAGTTTAGACGTTATGGCGAATGCCGTGCTTGACACCAAATGTCGCTCGCTGTTTCGAGCCTTGTGAGGCCAATCGGGTTGCTGTTATCAATCAATCAATCAATTTATATAGCGCCTCTTCAATATAACTATTCAGAGGCGCTCCCAACCCAGGCCCGGTCAAAAAGGAAAGTCTTGAGAAGTTTATAGAAAGAGCCAGACAGGTCGCGCGGGAGAGAGCGCAGGTCAGATGGGAGGTTGTTCCACACACGAGGACCCACAATTGCAAAAGCTCTATTTGCCTGGTTGCGGTATGTGGAACAACATAGTCACCTCTAGAGGCCGAGCGAAGAGATCGGTGACTAGAAGAAGCCGAGGTTAAGGTGAACTAAGATAGACTGGCACATTGCCCACAACACAGTGCCAGTCAATAGAGGAGATTCTATATTGAATGCGCTGCCTAACCGGAAGCCAGTGAAGGACGTCCCGCATTGTACGCAGAGATGTGGCCAAATTTAGGAACACAACCAATCAAACGAGCTGCAGCCCTTTGAACCCTTTCACTACTGAAGCTCTTTCAAGGGTTGCAATCGGACCTGAGGGAGCCCACAGAAGGGAGAGGAACAGTAAGTAATCTAATCGATTAGCGATAAAGGCATGAACCAAAGTGGCAGCAGAAGATGAGTAGAGAGAGCGGGAAACAACCCGCAACTGGCGCAAGAAATAATAGCATTAACGAGTCAATGCAGATATGTGCTTCACAAAAAAAGACAGTTCTTGGTCCAGAACTACCCCCAGATCCCTGACACAGGTGGAGAATACAAAGTTAGGGAATTCAGAAGACAGAGAGCCCAAGTTATCGCTGGTTCTGTTCGCTTCGCCGTTCTTTTCATGCTTGTTCAGGTTATTCTGTCGATAAATATATTCGTTATTCTTAAAACATTCCTTAGACAAACAACGACCGTCAGATTGTTATAACATATGAGGCTCGGTCCGAAAGCGAAATAAATTTCAAAATTGTGCGTATTAGGTTAAATGGGGAACGTTAGATAGTGTGAGAAGATATGCGAACTGCGTAGACAAGCCAAAAGTGTTCAGTCTAAAGGCAAATGTCGTATTGTTTTATGTTGTAAGTCGTGAGAGTCGAGTAGTAGAATTAGCGTAAAAGTTCTGCTAAAATATTTATTTATTTACTTATTTATTTATTACAGAAATTTGATACCGCCCTTCTTCCAACATGTTTTTTCTCAGAAATGCACACACACGCCTCGACGGCGCAATTGCAATTGTACTGCAATTGCGCACGAAGGACTTGCATAAGGTCCCTACACAGTAGCTTCCCGGACGAGGGTCGAACCCGCTCGCTAAGCGCACACTGATCGTTGCGGGCTGACCGCTCTAACCGATCAGCCACTGTGCCACACTGTGTAGTTGTATGAAATCAGCGTAACGCAACAGGTACGGCTAAAATTGGAATTGCATTAAGGTGTGGTTAGTGAATAGTGAGTGGGGTCTCATTTAGTTGGGTCTAGGAAGCGAAGCTTTTCGATTGCAAAAGGCAGCGGTAAAATGGAGACGCCAGATGTGTCTAAATCATTGACAATCGAGGATGTATTTGATATGACGACGGAGGAATTGAAACTATAGGTCATCATACTAAAGGGCTCAGGGACTAAAGTAAGCAGCAGTTGCAAAAAAATGCTGCGCCGACAGCGTCGCATAAGCGGGAGTAAGTCGCTGGAGTTGCGAAGTGCAATAGAAACTGAGGACGTGGAGCGACAATTGAGACGAGAGGAGAGAGAGTTTGAATTGTGCAAGCTTCAGTTAGCAGCATCGGAGCGTAAGTTAGCAGCATCGGAGCGTAAGTTAGCAGCATCGGAGCTCAAAGCTACAGAAGAAACTGAGGAGAGATGATTAAAAATACAACATGAAATAGAAGACAGACGAGAGAAGGCATTGACAGCGGCAAGAAGAAAGGAGAGAGGCAGCACAATAGGGGAAAGAAAGGAGAGAGGTGGATGAGAGAAAAGAAAAGGCAGAAAGAAGAGCAATAGAGCGATAATGTGAGTTGCAGTTGAAGCTACAAGTGGGGAAAAAATGCAAATGAAACGGGGAGCACACTGGGTTTCGCCTGAAATTAGATGCTGCTCTGCGTTTTGTACCGAAATTTGAGGAGATATGGATCAGTATTTGGTTGCATTCGAAAAGGCGATGCTTATCCATAATTTTCCGAAAGATCTCGTTAATCCATACACAATTAACCGGGAAGGTGCAAAAGGTGTTTTCGGAATTGAGCGCCGAAGATTGTCAAGATTATGATGTTCTGAAAACCGCATTGCTCTTGGCGTACGTTCGTGCACCGAAGTTATATCGGAAAAAATTTCGGACTGTAAAATGTGGATACATATTCCAACTTTGCCTTTTTTTCGGTAAGTCTGGCTTTTAAAAGTTGGATCGAAGGAGAACGTGCTTTGACGGATGTTGATAGATTACTAGAAGTAATTAAGTTGGGACAATTTGTGAACTGCATGCCCACTGAAATTCATCGTTGGGTAATTGAGAAGGAACCTCAGACGTTAGCTGAAGCAAGTAAGTTAGCGGATGAGTTTGCGATATTATACAAACCGTTTAAATGGATCCAGCCGCAGTAGCTAAAATTGAATCGAGGACGGAGGAGTAATTTGGAAAAGGAAATTGGGGAAATACTTCGATAGGTAACAGAGTCGGATAGGCGCTCAAATTTTTCTAGTTATTTTGGACCTCAAATTCTTTGCGCATGATGCAATAAATTGGGCCATGGTTTGCAAGATTTTTACCACAATAAATCAATGCAACAAGGATATTGGCAAAAGTCTGCTGACCAGAGTCCTAAACTGGTTCAGTTAGTTAACAGTGACAAAATGGGGATGCTTAAGTTTATTGGTTTCGTCTCAAGTGCATGATAATTTTAATTTAATTTTGTGCTAATGCGCAGTTACGTGACAATGAGGGTTCACGGAGATCAGTTGTGCTTCTTCGGGATTCTGGGTCCTTGCAGTCTTTGATCAGTCGAGAAAGAATTGCAGTAACTGAATACATGGACACCAATGAGAATAGGCTGATTCAAGGACAACCTGAAGAAATTTCCTTAGGCACTTTGGAATAAGGAAGGCCACTGATCGCTTGGTGGAATTAGACTCCAATACGATGAAGGACAAAATTCTATGTGAATTGGTGGATAAATTACCATTTGATTTGTTAATCGGTAATGACATGCCAGACATTGTGCCCTTGAATATTGCCGTGGTCGCAAGAGCACTGATGAAAATGACGTAACTGTAACGGGGGACATGACAGTGTGAATTCTCAGCGAATAGTTAAGAGTTCGACCACGTGTGACGGTTCAAGTTTGGACAAACACAAGGCAGTAGTTGAAGAGAATTTTGAAATTGGGCCGATGATTGGGAAAATTGTTTTACGCTCGACTCTGATTCAATTACAAAGACACGACAAGTCATTGAACGATTTATTTGCATTGGCTAAGTCGAAACGCGAGCCTAATGAACGCAAATTCTGTGAAGTGTGTGACAATGTATTGGTTAGGTGTTGGAGAAATAGGATCACACCTAGTGGTTTGGAGACAACACAGTTGGTTGTACCTGTTGTACTGAGAACCAAGTTGTTGCAGGTGACACATGACATGACAACCAGTGGGCATTTTGGAATAAGGAAGACCGGTTGTTGCGTCACTTCTATTGGCCTGGTATGTTTTGTACTACCAAGAGATATTGTAGAAGTTGTGACACATGTCAGAGGTAAGGGTGCACTTGCCAGTTGTGACGAAAATGTTTTCGCGATTGCCTGTGAATATTGTTGGTCCCTTACTGGTGAGTAAGAAATCGGGAAACAAGTTCATATTAACAGTTATCGACTTGGCAACGCATTTTCTTCTGGCGTACCCGCTCAACCGCAATACTGCGGTTGAGGTGTTCAATTGTTTGATTGATTAATCTCATTATTTGGTTTTCGAGATTTGAGATTTTGTCATATTGTGGCACTAATGCAAATTTTGTTATTGAGTCTCATATTGGAACAAGTCTGCAGACGAACGGTTGTGTCCAGAGATTCCACAGTACGATGTTTGGATATGCTGATATTCAATGGACAGGGACAAGATTAACGGACGTTCTTCCGTTAATCTTGTTCGCTTATCGAGAAGTGTCGGTCATAGGTTTGAATTTGCATCTTTTTAATTCATGTTTGGTCTGGACGTTAAAGGTCCCTTGCAGTTGATAAAAAGTAGTTGGTTGGGGTGTAGGACAAAATCTTCTGACGAACCCCCTCTGACATAAAGCCCCCTCTCTGACATAAACCCTTAGGTAGGACATTAACCCCCCCGGACAAACACTCCCTCTTGCCCTAGCTAGTTTCTGCAATTAGAAGTCACCATAGTAACTGACACTACTAACAAAGTCTGCAAAACATTACAAGTGACACTCAGTACGACTATTAGTCTAACTCAGAGACGTCCAGATAGTGGCGGGGGTATTTTTTGAGTCTTAGTAATATCTTGACTACCTGACACTTGGAACCAGGGTGCTTGCCTCCATCAGTTAGAGGGTGATTGACGCCTCTGTTCTAGCTCATATAAGAAATCGTGTCACATATAACACACATACGCTCTGCATTGACTCACCTAACGCGTCCGAAAAAGTCGTGTCGCAGATAGTCTATGAATTACGCACAGTGTACTGAATCATATACATATTCATATATATATATTCATATACATATTCAGTGTACTGACTCATATAATGTACCATCATACATTAACAACAACAAGAAAACAGAACTAATTAACTGTTTGCTATTTAACTATTGGACGACGATAACTGAGTAACCGCATGAGACTTTGAAATGAAACATGCTTTACTTCAGACTTTAAAGTATACACTCGTTTATAAATAATAAAAGTAAAAAAGTAACAAAAATGCACGAAAAGCAGAAGTCGAAAGAGTGGTATGATCTGATGGCTCGAGAGATTCAGTTTGAAGAAGAAGAGAAAGTTTTACTGGTCTACCGTTGATTGGGAAGCAATTGCAGGACAAGTACTGTGGCCCTCACATTGTTGTGAAAAAGTTAGGTGTCGTGATTATGTTGTCAGTACAGAAATCAGCAAACTTGTGGTACATGTAACCCTGATGAAGAAATTAATTGATAGAGAAACAAGACAGTGTATCTTGCACACCTTGTAATAACCAATGACAATGTTAAGACTGATCGACAGTTCTTCAGTAGTGTTGTGCTTGATCAGTTGGATGTTTTCGAGTCTGTTGACGTGTTTGATGAGGTATCGGGTAGAACTACGTTGGTAGAACATCAAATTCAACTGAAGCCAGGTTCTAAATCTGTACGCAAGTATCGACTTATCGACTTCACCCTGAGAAATTACTTTTCGTTAATCAGGAAATTGCGGAATTGTTGAAATTGGGGATTATCGATGAGTCCGATATCCCGTGCCCGTCAGAGTAGTATTATAACAACACACATACATACATACATACATACGTAGTTCTACATACATACATAAATACCGTGTTGTATCGTGTCGTGTTGTGTCATGTCAGGCCATGTCTATCTATCTGCCTGTCTGTATGTATGCATGTATGTACATATGTATGTATAATGTATGTATGTATGTGTGTATGTGTATATGTATGTGTCTATGTCTGTATCTGTAATGTTATAAAGTATTATAACAACATACATACATACATACGTAGTTCTACATACATACATACATAAATATCGTGTTGTGTCGTGTCTTGTTGTGTCATGTCATGTGATGTCTATCTATCTGCTTGTCTGTATGTATGCATGTATATATGTATAATGTATGTATGTATGTATGTATTGTATATGTATGTATGTATGTATTTATCTGTAATGTATGTATGTACGTATTATGCGTGCGTGCATACGTACGCACGCACGTACGTTTGTACATGCAATATATGTGCATATACATACATACATATGCATGCATGTATGCATGTATACATTTGCATGCATACATGCATACATACAGACAAGCATACATACGTGCACACGTACATATACATACATATATACACCAGTACATACATACATACATGCATACATACAACACATGTCAGTGTGTATACATGCCCACGTACATACATGCATACATGCATATTTACATATTGGGGAGCAAATGTCTGGGGGAAAATGCATAGCCAAAATCTGATGGGCAATTAATAGGGGGAACTGTTTGGGGGGCAAATATCCGGGGGGCAAATGTCCGTTCCCCTAGGACAAACACACTCCCGTTGTAGCAGGCTAAATTAACTCCCCGGATAACTTAATCCCCGGAGTGCATTGTAACTCGGATACATTGACTCTGGAGTTAACTGTTCCTATGATAAATACACACTCCCGGGAGTTAATTCTACCAATATGACAAATTGACTCCAGGGTAGTTAATTCTTACGAGGATAAATTGACTTACATAGCTAATGCAATAGGGGAATTTATTCTCCTGAGGACAGATTGACTTACAGGGAGTAAATTCTTCCTGGGAAACATTCACTCCCATAAATTATTCTTCCTAGGACAAACTGAATCCTGGGAAGCTAATTCTTCATAGGATAAATTGACTCCCGGGGAGTAAATTGTTTTTAGGATAAATTTACTCCAATACCTAATGCTGTGGAGTTAATTCGTCATAGTACAACCTGACTCCTGGGGAGTTAATTCTTCCTAGGAAAAATTGACTAATACAATAGCTAATGCAGCAGAGGAATTAATTCAGTTAATTCTTCGTAGAACAAATTGACTCCCGGAGAGTTAATTCTTCCTATGTGAAATTGACTCCCATAACTAATGAAACCGTTAGAGTTAATTCTTCGTAGGACAAAATGACTCCCGGATAGTTAATTCTACCCCTTGATGGGCACCAACTAGTAGTTAAAATTACTTCATAACTACTTTCAAAATAAATAATTATAACTACTATTTAACTACTTTAGATGTCAATTAGTTATAACTACTTCTGTAACTACTACACAAGTAGTTAACTGCTTTTAAAACTACTCTGGTAACATGTTATGTCATGGTGTATTGATAGTCACCAAGCAGTAGGCCTATGCAAATTTATTGCCAGTATTAATTGCTGATATTCAACATAAGTAATAGAAATTATCAGAAACACAATAGCATAATACAATTAGATAATTGTAAACTAACAAGGACAAGAACTACTAGGACATGCTACAAAGCATCCTGATATCAGAGCCATTTTTAGCAGTAACAAAAGTCAACTTGTTAGAAATACAAAAGTACAATTACAATAGAAATACTAGACGCCAGAACAAAGTCCAGAACTGTAAAACTCTTAGAAAATGTTAATGTTCAGAATCAAAAAGTAGTGTATGTTTATTACACTACGAGTTAATGTTCAGAATCAAAAAGTAGTGTATGTTTATTACACTACGAGTTATTTACTATATCACTGTACATCTCGGTTTTTGCTGTCTGCTTCTTCAATTCCTCGTCCTCGCTGCTCTGATCTATCCAGCCCGTAACTGAATTCGACTGGGCCCTCCCTCCTAACACTTTGAGCGGCCAATAGCACCTTGATCAGATAATTAAAAAAAGGAGAAATAATCAAAAATGAGGCATACCAGGTTTGCTACACTCTTTCATCATCCACATAGCCCTGTCGTATAAAGGCCTGCAAACCGTCCGCTCTGACAATGTGTCCGAAATAGTTCAACTTCCTCCCCTTCACCACCTCCAATAATCTATGGTCCGGTTGTACTTCCTGCAGTATGGACTCATTTGTTCTGTGCTCCCTCCAGTTGACTTTTAGTAACCTTCTGTATGTCATCATTTCGAATGCTGATATTCTTCTTTTGCCCTGAGCCTTCAGTGTCCATGTCTCGAACCCATACATCGCCACCGACCACACCATCGTCCTCATCATTCCTGCCTTCAACCAAGTGCCAATTGACCTGTCCTTCCATACAGCTGCAAGCGATCCCACATCAGCTCTTGCCATTCCTAGTCTGGCTTTTATCTCTCCACTTCCATTCCCCGTTTCCTCCAGCAAGGCTCCCAAGTATCGGAAAGATTCCATCTGCTCCAAGAGTTCCCAAGTATCGGAAAGATTCCATCCTTTTTATAATCTATGAATGCTATATACAGAGGTATTTGAAATTCTGACGCTTTCTCAATGATGATATATCTGATCTCTTGTCCCCACTCCTCTTCTGAAACCCATTTGTACATCTGCCAGCTCATCTTCCACCGTCTTCCGCATCCTGCGAAGTAATATCCTCAACAATATCTTACTTGCATGACTGATCAATGCAATGGTTCTATGTTCTTCAAATTTTGTCGGCCTTTGACTTTTGGTGGTGTGACAAAAATCGATCTTGTCCAATCTTTTGGTCATTATTCCGTTTCCAATATCTTATTGCATAGCCTACAAAAAACTGCTGCAACAAAGCCTGCAATCGCCTCGCTGTCCAATTTCCATTTTCTGGTAGTTCATCACTTGAGTGGCTTTACCTTTTGGAAGTCTTTTGATTGCGTCTCTAACCTCATCTAAAAGTATTGACGTTGGTATTTGCATCTGCCTTCATCTTCACTGTTATCACTGCCATCCTCTACATCATCCTCTACATCCCCCTCCTCACCTGCGTCCTCATCTCTGTACAGCTCTTCAGTATACCGTTTCCATCTCACCTGTATACTTTCCATATCCAACAATAGCCTTCCTTCTTCATCCTCTATATTCCTCTGTTTAGGAATCGTATTTTTTCCGAAATTTCTTTATTTCAACATAAGCTCCTTTTGTCTTCCTTCTTTTCATGCTTTCCTCAATGTCTTCACATTGTTGCCTTAGCCATTCTTTTTTGTCGAGTCATATCTGTTTTTGCACGTTACTTTTGGCCTCAGTGTATGCTTTACGTCCTTCTTTGCCTCAATCCTTGTTTGGCTGCAGCGCTCTTCTTTTCTATAACAGTCTTAGTTGGTATCCACGGTTTATGCTTGCTTATTTCTTCCTCCCCAGCCAGATTTGCGCTGATTCCTTGGTCTTCCTCTTGGTGTCCTCCCACATTTCCTCTGGAGTCCTCTCTTCTTCACATGCCAACAACGTCGTGAATGTTTTCTACCTCCACTCTATACTCTTCTTTTATAGCCAAGTCCTGCAGCTTGCTCAAATCGTACACGGTCTTTGTTTCTGTTCTCCCGTCTCTTCGGAATCTCAGTCTTAGGTCTGCACTCACCAAGTTGTGGTCCGAGCCACAGTCTGCTCCAGGGTATGCTCGTGAATTCATGATGTAGTCAGTTTGATTTCTCTTGTGTCCGTCAGGCATGTTCCAGGTGTATATTCTCCGTTCGTGATGATTGAATTAATTAATTAGGTAAACGTTATTTATTTTCGGGAAAATATTTTTTTTTAAATTGCGCTAAATTGAAGGGTTAGGCCTGCCCAAAAATCTGTGCTATATTTAAAACTGTCATAATATAAAAGCTATCTATAATGAGAAATCTGCAACGTGTTAAATAACATGCATCCTTAGGTTGCAATGTTTTGCATATCGTTATATTTATATAGCGCCTCTATACAGAGGCGCTCTCAGCACAGAAACCCCGAGGGAAAATAAACGCCGTTGATGGATATAATTATTCATTGGTCATTCATTCAGTAAAGAGAGACAACGCTGCACAATAAAATTATTTACAAGCAGAAAACTAATGTATATACACCAGCCATTGTTGACCCGTCCATCATGGCTGACTTCTCGGTTGCTGAAATCTTTGCAACCTACGAAAGAACTATGGTTAGCATCACTTCCGCTGCGCCTGACAAAAGTTCGTCGATCCGCACTGTCATCATGGTTCGATGTGGAGTGTCGTCATCTACGCCGCCAGGCCCGCCGACTTGAAAGATCATATCGTCACACCACTGTTGATCGTTCTGCCTGGATACGGTTCGTGCGAGACATGCATCGCCCTACCGAGACAAGGAGTGTACCTATTGGGAAGCAAAGATCGTCATCAACGCGAAGGACCCTAAGCGATTGTGGGCCACTTTCGACGCCCTTCTTGGCCGGTGCCACGCTGACCGACAACTCCTTCTTTCACAGCTAACGACTTTCTGGCTTCCTTTACCGCTAAGGTTGCCGACATCCGACAAGACACCGCTGAGTCGACCCCACCGGTTTTCCACCCAAATGACTGAAAACTTTCTGCCATGGTTCCCATTACCAGTGCTGAGCTACGCCGTATCATCATGACCTCTCCACCAAGATCCTGTGAACCTGACCCTCTTCTGACGTTTCTGCTCCAGGAGTTTGTTGACATTCTACTCCCGTTTCTAACCTTCCTCTGCAACCGATCTATTCAGGACGGAGCTCTACCGCCGTCTCAGGAGCGCTCAATTCCTATCCTCAAGCTAACCCTGCCAATTTTCGACCAATTGCAAATGCATACATTCATATCTGCTGCACGTCTTGTTAGACGCATTCCAAAATTTGGCCATGTATCCGGCTATGTGCTGGATGTGGTGCACTGGCTCCCTCTCCCATATCGAATATCGTACCGTATAATCTCTTTGGTATGGCGGTCCTTGCTAGGTCTCGCCTCTGCCTATCTTCGCGATCTCAGTTACTGCAACTTTGAGTTTACTGGGTCGCCGCTCTCTACGCTCTTCTGAGCAAGGCATGCTCATTGTCCCATTTACCCGTATAACTACCAAACAGAATCGTGCCTTCTCAGTGGCTGGCCCTTCGCTCTGGAACATGCCCCCGTTGGCGTTACGGTTGTCATCAATGGTCCACTCGGATTCATTTTATATGTGCCTTAAAACTGTTATTTTTAAACGTGCTGAAGTCGAGAGCGCTCCTGAGTAGAATCATTGAACAGGCGCTATATAAATCTATGTAATGAATGAATGAATGAATGAATGAATAAAGCAGAACAGTTTTGTAGGAATTGGTTAATGACATTCCTATATTATTACTATTTACCCAAAGACCAAGATAAGTGAATAAGAACGTGTAACCTTATTTTTCGCGAAAGGCGTGACGGGAAAGGTCACCATTCATAAACATCGATAGCAATGGCCGAACCTGTGCGTCAATATATCATACGTATTCGTATTCATATTCGCACATCACATTCGATTGGTGAGTGAAATCCCCAATAATTATAACTGCACTGGCTTTCACGGTGCATATGAAATACTACAAGTTTGAGGGCCTAGGTGACATACTCATCCCCTACACATCTTAAAGCGTTTTACAAGGCCTATTACCCATTTAAATGACTACACAAACTACCAGGTGCTCGAGAGTTTCAATCATTAATGCCGTTGTGGCGGCATTTTAGGATATTACAAGCCCGCCAACCTAGATGACATACCAAGCCTTTATACATCTTAAAGCGCTTTGCAATGGAAATACCCATCTGAAGGACTACGTAAAACATCAGGTGCTGGAACGTTTGAATCTCTAATGCCGCTGTGGTTGCATTTTAAGGTGCCATTATATTTGCATTGGTTCTCACAGCACTATAGCATATTACAAGTTTCCCAACCTAAATGACATACTCAGTCCCTATAGATCTTACAGCGCTTTACAAGGCCTATTACCCATCTAAAGGACTACGCAAAACACCAGGTGCTGGAAGGTTTAAATCATTAATGCACTGTGGTGGCACTTCAAAGTGCCCATATATTTGCATTGGTTTTCACAGCTTGCTAGTTTGTCAACCTATATGACATACTCAGCCCCTATACACCTTAAAGCGCTTTACAAGGCCTATTACCCATCTAACGGACTACGCAAACTACTAGGTGTTGGAAACTTTCGATCATTAATGTCGCTGTGGTGGCACTTCAAAGTTTCCATATAGTTGCATTATTTTTCACAGCATGTTAGCCTATTACAAGTTTGCCAACCTACATGACATACTCTGCCTCTATATATCTTAAAGCGCTTTACAAGGCCTGTTACCCATCTAAAGGACTACGCAAAACACTAGGTGATGGAACGTTTCAATCATTAATGCCGCTGTGGTAGCACTTCAAAATGCCCATATATTTACATTGGGTTTCACAGCATTATAGCATAGTACAACTTTGTCAATCTCAATTACATACTCAGCCCATATTCCTCTTAAGCGCTTTACAAGGCCTGTTACCCGTTTAAGGGACTACGCAAAACACCATGTGCTGGAACGTTTCAATCAATAATGCCGCTGTGGTGGCACTTCAAAGAGGCAATATATTTGTATTGGTTATCACAGCGTTTTAGCATATTACAAGTTTTCGAACCTAAATGACATATTCAGCCTCTATAGATTTTAAAGCGCTTTACGCGGCCTATTGGCCATCTAAACGACTACGCAAAACACCAGGAGCTGGAACGTTTCAATTTTTAATGTCGCTGTAGTGGCACTTCAAAGTGCCCATTTATTTGCATTGGTTTTCACAGCCTTCTAGCTTATTACAAGTTTGCCAACCTGAATGACATACTCAGCCTCTATACATCATTAAGCGCTTTACAAGGCCTATTACCCATCTAAAGGACAACGCGAAACTTCAGGTGTTGGAACGTTTCAATCATTCATGCCGCTGCTGTGGCATTTCAAAATGCCCATATATTTGCATTGGTTTTCACAGCATGTAAGGCTATTACAACTTTGACAATCGAAATGACATACTCAGCCTCTATGCCTCTTAAAGCGCTTTACAAGGCCTATTACCTATCTAAGGGACTACGCAAAACTCCAGGTTCTGGAACGTTTCGATCATTACTGCCGTTGTGGTGGCGCTTCAAAGTGCCCATATATTTGCATTGTTTTTCACAGCATGTTAGACTATTGCATATTTGCTAACCTAAATGACATACTCAGCCCCTATACATCTTAAAATGCTTTACACAGTCTATTAGCCATCTAAGGCATTACCTAAAACACCCGGCACTGGAATGTTTCTGGAGGGGACTCTGTAGATTCCGATGAGCCTCTGTAAAATATGTGGGACTCTTTAGGATCCTGAAGGACTCTGTGGTGTCAATGGTGACTGTGTAGGGTCTTGGGGGACCCTGTAGGGTCCGTGGGGACTCTGTGGGGTGCGGGGGACTCTGTGGGCAAGCTCATAGACTATGAATAGAAACACAGTTCTGTGCCGTCAGGCAGTCTTCTCCATTTCTTCTGCGGTTGTTATACGACCAGAGAGTCGTTCTGTAGTACAATCGAGAATGTACGAATTTTTCCATGTAGTCTGTTCGCTGTTGTTGACAAGAAATTTTGGTAAAACCTTCAAGTTGTGATTCATCTTCTGCCGAATAATACGTCGTCGTCGTTTTCGTCGGATCCTTCCGTCGACGATCAAGTTGGGCCGTCGCTTTCAAAACCGCTGCAGAGATCCGTGCCAAAAATCTGGGCCTTACACAATTTAGCAGGAGGGAAAGCTCGGGACTCGGCCTCCTGGTGGTACCAGAGAATGGAAGGAGGCATTGGAGTTTCCCCGGGCGTATTGCCGTACCCTGATGCTGCAAGGCAAGTACCCAAAAAGTCAAATGAGAAGGAGGTTCGCCCCAGATTGGTGCCTCCGAAGTGAGGTGAATAAGTCTTGGGTTCGATTCGACAGCGGTGGGAGACCACTGGAGAACGATCATCTACAAGCTTCTGGACATCGTCGAGCTGCCAACCGATAGTTCGATGCCGTCCGGGCAGGAAGAAAGGATGTGCACAGTGTTCGCTTAGAACCGACTGCTGGAAATTATCGACTTTGACGATCCGATGATGGTGTAGCCGAGTGAGTCGCAGCAGACGAGTCAACGTTCTCGCCGAAGCTTCTAGAGGGCGTCAAGGGTCTATTCCGGTACCGTTTCAGGTGAAACCGGAAAAATTCGACGAGTCTGAGTCGCATGACACGTTTCTGGCCCAGTTCGAAGTGTGGGAGCTTCACAACCAATGGACTGTTGTGGACCGAGTGGACTATATACGCTGTGCTCTGGAAAAGGCCGCCGCTCAACTGCTTTTGGATTTTGGGGTTCGAGAGGACGTGACCAACGAAGAACAGGTGGAGAGGTTGCGCCAGCGTAATGGGACGGAACACTTAGCTGAGACCTTTCGTGTACACCTGTATCACAGACGTCACCGTACCGGGCAGAGCCCGAGCAACCTGCTGCACGATATGCGTCGCTTGGTCGCCTCAACTATTCAATGCCGTCCAATTAAACCACCCAAATCAGCGCAAGGGGCGCTCTCCTGGAAGCTATGAAACACAAGGAGTTCTCGCTCAAGGTCCTCGAGCGGTAGCCAAAGATTGGACGAGAAGTACCGAACCGCGCGTCGTCTGGAAGTTTACCAGACGACGATGGACCCGGACGACCCAAGACGGTCGTAGAACCGGGTTCGTGTGACTCAAGAGACTCGTGAGGGTCCGCGGCTGCAGGCCTGTTTGGAGCGCATCCTGGCCAAGCAACAAGAGGGACTGCGGCGCTGGCAATGGGACTTGGAGGTCAATTTCCTTTGGTAACTCTGGGAGCTGACGAGTCGAACTAATTCACCGGACGATCATCGGTCGGGACAACGGAGACCGGCTTACGCCGAAACCCGTCGTCGGAGAACCACGGTCTGGACGTTCCTTTTGCTGGCAGCGACCGGCAAGAAAGGGTTAGCGACCTGCTTTATTTGTGGCGAAGTTGTAATAGCCTCACATGCTGTGACAACCAATGCAAATAAATGTGCACTTTGAAATGCAACGACAGCGGCATTAATGATTGAAACGTTCCAGCACCTGGTGTTTTGCGTAGTCCTTTAGATGGGTAATAGGCCTTGTAAAGCGCTTCAAGAGGTATAGGGGCTGAGTATGTCATCTTGGTTGGCAAAGTTCTAATAGACTAACATGCTGTGAAAACAAATGGAAATATCACTTAAACGTTCCAGCATCTGAGGTTTTGCGTTGTCTTTTAGATGGGCAATAGGCATTGTAAAGCGCTTTAAGGTTAAGAGGCTCATTTAGGTTGGCAAACTTGTAATATGCAAAAAAGGCCGTGAAAACCAATGCAAATGTATGGCCAATTTAAAGTGCCACCCCAGCGGTATTAATGAATGAAACGTTCCAGCACCTGGTGTTTTGTTTCAGATGGGTAAAAGGCCGTGAAAAGCGCTTTAAGAGGTATAGGGGCTGAGTAGGTCATCTAGGTTGGCAAACTTGTAATAGGTTAGCATGCTGGGAAAGCCAAAGGCAAATGTATGGACACTTTGAAGTGCCACCACAGTAGCAATAATCATTTAAACGTTCCAGCACCTGGTGTTTTGCGTTGTACGTTAGATGTTAAGTAGGCCGTGTAAAGCGCTTTAAGATGTATAGGTGCTGAGTATGTCATTTAGGTTGGCAAACTTGTAATATGCTAAAAGGCCGTGAAAACCAATGCAAAGGTATGGCCAATTTAAAGTACCACCTCAGCGGTTTTAATGATTGATACGTTCCAGCACCTGGTGTTTTGCGTAGTCCATTAGATGGGTGATAGGCCGTGTAAAGCGCTTTAAGAGGCATAGAGGCTGAGTATGTCATTTCGATTGTCAAAGTTGTAATAGCCTTACATGCTGTGAAAACCAATGCAAATATATGGGCATTTTGAAATGCCACTGCAGCGGCATGAATGATTGAAACGTTCCAACACCCGAAGTTTCGCGTTGTCCTTTAGATGGGTAATAGGCCTTGTAAAGCGCTTAATGATGTATAGAGGCTGAGTATGTCATTTAGGTTGGCAAACTTGTAATAAGCTAGAAGGCTGTGAAAACCAATGCAAATAGATGGGCACTTTGAAGTGCCCCCACTGCGGCATTAATAATTGAAACGTTCCAGCACCTTAGGTTTCTGCCAAATCCTTTAGATGGGTAATAGGCCTTGTAAAGCGCTTTAAGTGGTATAGGGGCTGAGAATGTCAGCTAGGTCGGCAAGCGTAATAGGCTAGGCTGTAATAGGCTAGCATGCTGTGAAGACCAATGCAAATGTATGGGCACCTCTGAAGCACCACCTCAGCGGCATTAATGACTTAAACGTTCCAGCAAATGGTGTTTTGGGTAGTCCTCTAGATGGTCAACAGGCAGTGTAAAACGCTTTAAGATGTATAGGTCCTGAGTATGTCATTTTGGTTTGCAAACCTGTAATATGCTAAAATGCTATGAAAACGAATGCAAATATGTGGGCACCTTGAAGTACCACCTCATCGGATTTAATGATTGAAACGTTCCAGCACCAGGTGTTTTGCGTATTCCTCTAGACGGGTGATAAGCCTAGTAAAGCGCTATAAGAGGTGTAGGGGCTGAGTATGTCATTTCGATTGGTAAAGTCGTAATAGCCTCTCATGCTATGAAAACCAATGCTTGCACATGAGCACTTTGAAATGCCAATACAGCGGCATCAATGATTAAAACCTTCCAGCACTTCGTGTTTTACGTTATCCTTAGATGGGTAAAAGGCTTTGTGAAGTGATTTATGATGTATAGAGGATGAGTATGTCATTTAGGTTGGCAAACTTGTAATATGCTAAAAAGCCGTGAAAATAAATGGAAACGTATGGGCACTTTGAAGTGCCACCAAAGTGGCAGTGGATTAGTAGGTTATCTAGGTTGGCAAACTTGCAAGAGCCCAGCATGCTGTGAAAACTAGTGCAAATATATTGGCACTTTTAAGTGCCACCACAGCGGCATTAATGATTGAAACTTGTAATAACTTAACGTGATGTGAAAACCCATGCAAATATATGGGCAATTTAAAGTGCCAAAACAGTGACAATAATGATTGAAACGTTCCAGCACCTAAGGTTTTCCGTAGTCCCTTAGATGGCCAATAGGCCGTGTAAAGCGCTTTAAGATGTATGATGATTGAGTATGTCATCTAGGTTGGCAAACATGTAATAGCCTAAAATGCTGTGAAAACAAATGCAAATATATGGGCACTTTGAAGAACAACCTCAGAGGCATTAATGATTGAAACGTTCCAGCACCTGGTGTTTTAAGTTGTCCTTTAGATGGGCAATAGGCCTTGTAAAGCACTTTAAGATGTACAGGTGCTGAGTATGTCATCTAGGCTGGCCAACTTGCAATAGCCTAACATGCTGTGAAAACCAATACAAATATATGGGCACTTTGAAGAACCTCAGCGGCATTAATGATTGAAACGTTCCTGCACCTGGTGTTTCAGGTAGTCCTTTAGAAGGCCAATAGGTCGTGTAAAGCGCTGTAAGAGTTATTGGGGCTGAGTAGGTCATCTAGGTTGGCAAACTCGTAATAGCCTAACATGCTGTGAAAACCAATGCAAATATATGGCCACTTTGAAGTGCCATCTCAGCGGCATTTGTAATTTAAACGCTCCAGCACATTGAGTTTTGTGTTGTCCGTTAGATGACTAACAGGATGTGTAAAGCGCTTTAAGATGTACGGGGCTGAGTATGTCATCTAGGCTGGCCAACTTGCAATAGCCTAACATGCTGTGAAAACCAATACAAATATATGGGCACTTTGAAGAACCTCAGCGGCATTAATGATTGAAACGTTCCAGCACCTGGTGTTTTAGGTAGTCCTTTAGATGAGTAATAGGTCGTGTAAAGCGCTATATGATGCATAGGTGCTGAGTATGTCATTTAGGTTGGTAAAGTTGTAATAGCCTAACATGCTGTGAAATATAATGCAAATATATTGGCACTTTAAAGTGCCAACACAGTGGCAATAATCATGTAAGCGGGCCATCACCTGGTGTTTTAAGTAGTCCGTTAGATGGCCAATAGGTCGTGTAAAGCGCTGTAAGAGTTATTGGGGCTGAGTAGGTCATCTAGGTTGGCAAACTTGTAATAGCCTAACATGCTGTGAAAACCAATGCAAATATATGGCCACTTTGAAGTGCCATCTCAGCGGCATTTGTAATTTAAACGCTCCAGCACATTGAGTTTTGTGTTGTCCGTTAGATGGCTAACAGGATGTGTAAAGCGCTTTAAGATGTACGGGGGCTGAGTATGTCATCTCGGTTGGCAAACTAGTAATAGCCTAATATGCTGTGAAAACCAATGCAAATATATGGGCACTTTGATGTGCCACCACAGCGGAATTAATGATTGAAACGGTCCAGCACCTGAGGTTTTGCGTTGTCCCTTATATGGGTAATAGGCCTCGTAAAGCGCTTTATGATGTATAGGTGCTGAGTATGTCATTTAGGTTGGCAAACTGGTAAAAGTCTAACATGCTGTGAAAGATAATGCAAATATATGGGCATTTTGAAGTACCACCTCGGCGGCCTTAATGATTGAAGCGTTCTACCACCTGGTGTTTTGCGTAGTCCTCTAGATTGGTGATAGGCCGTGTTAAGCGCTTTAAGAGGTATAGGGGTTGTGTACGTCATTTCGTGTGCTAAAATCTTGTGAAAACCAATGCAAATATGTGGGTACTTTAATGTGCCACCACAGCGGTATTAATGATTGAAACGTTCCGTCGCTCTAGTGTTTTGCGTAGTCCTTTAGATGGGCAATAGGCCGTGTAAAGCACTTTAGCATGTATAGGTGCTGAGTATGTCATCTAGGTTGGCCATGTTGTAATAGCCTAACATGCTGTGAAAAACAATGCAGATATGTGGGCACTTTGAAGTTGCACATCGGCGGCATTAATGATTGAAGCGTTCCAGCACCTGGTGTTTTGCGTTGTCCTTTAGATGGATAACAGGCCTTGTAAAGTGCTTTATGATGTATAGAGGCTGAGTATGTCATTTAGGTTGGCAAACTTGTAATATGCTAAAAGGCTATGAAAACCAATGCAAATAAATGGGCACTTTGAAGTACACCCTCAGCGGCATTAATGATTGAAACGTTCCAGCACCTGGCGTTTTGCGTAGTGCTTAAGTTGGGTAATAGGCCGTGTAATGCACTTGTAGATGTTCGGGTGCTGAGTATGTCATCTAGGTTGGCAAAGTTCTAATAGCCTAACATGCTGTGAAAACCAACGCCAATATATGGGCACTTTGAAGTACACCATCATCGGCATTAGTGATTGAAACGTTCCATCACCTGGTGTTTTGCGTAGTCCTTTAAATTGGTAATAGGCAGTGTAAAGCGCTTTAAGATGTATAGGGGCTGAGTATGTCATTTAGGGTGGCAAACATGTAATAGCCTAACATGCTGTGAAAAATAATGCAAATATATGGGCACTTTGAAGTTGCTCATCGGCGGCATTAATGATTGAAGCGTTCCAGCACCTGGGTTTTTGCGTAGTCCGTTATATGGGTCATAGGCATAGAAAAGCGCTTTAAGATGTATAGGGGCTGAGTATGTCATCTAGGTTGGCAAAGTTGTGATAGCCTAACATGCTCTGAAAACCAATGCAAATATATTGGCACTTTTAAGTGCCACCACAGTGGCAATAATCATTTGAACGTTCCAGCATCGGGTGTTTTGCGTTGTCCTTTAGATGGGTAATAGGCCTTGTAAAGTGCTTTATGACGTATAGAGGCTGAGTATATCATTTAGGTTGGCAAACTTGAAATATGCTATCAAGCTGTGAAAACCAATGCAAATGTATGGGTACTTTAATGTGCCACTACAGCGTATTAATGCTTGAACCCGTCCATCACCTGGTGTTTTGCGTAGTCCTTTGGATGGGTAATAGGCCCTGTAAAGCACTTTAGGATGTTTGGGTGCTGAGTATGTCCTCTAGGTTCGGAAAGTTGTAATAGCCTAACATGCTGTGAAAACCAACGCAAATGCACGGGCAGTTTGAAGTACACCCTCAGCGGCATTAATGATTGAAACGTTCCAGCACCTGGTGTTTTGCGTAGTCCGTTCGATAGGTGATAGGCGTAGTCAAGCGCTTTAAGAGGTATAGGGGCTGAGTATGTCATCTAGGTTGGCAAAGTTGCAATAGCCTAACATGCTCTGAGAACAAATGCGAATATATTGGCACTTTAAAGTGCCACCACAGTGGCAGTGATCATTTAAACGTTCCAGCACCGGGTGTTTTGCGTTGTCCTTTACTTGGATAATAGGCATTGTAAAGTGATTTATGATGTATATGTGCTGAGTATGTCATCTAGGTTGGCAAACTTGTAATAGCCTAACATGCTGTGAAAGCAATGCAAATTAATGGGCACTTTGAAGTACCACCTCGGCGGCCTTAATGATTGGAGCGTTCCAGCACCTGGTGTTTTGCGTAGTCCTCTAGATGGGTGATAGGCCTTGTAAAGCGCTTTAAGAGGTATAGGGGCTGAGTATGTCATTTCGATTGGCAAAGTTGTAATAACCTCACATGCTGTGAAAACCAATGCAAATATATGGGCACTTTGAAGTTGCACATCGGCGGCATTAATGATTGAAGCGTTCCAGCATCTGGTGTTTTGCGTAGTCCGTTAGATGGGTCATAGGCCTAGTAAAGCGCTTTAAGAGGTATATTGACTAAGTATGTCATCTAGGTTGGCAACCTTGTCATAGGCTAGCATGCTGTGTAAACCGATGCAAATATATGGGCACTTTGAAGTGCCACCACAGCGGCATTAATGATTGAAACGTTCCAGTACTTGGTGTTTTGCGTAGTCTTTTAGATGGGTAATAGGCCTTGTAAAGCGCCTTAAGATGTGTAGGGGCTGAGAATGTCCCCTAGAGTTTCGAACTCGTAGAATTTCACATGCACCGTGGAAACCAATGCAATTATAATTATTGGGGATATCAGTCACCAATCGAATGTGATTTGGGAATAATACGAATACGTATGACAAATTGACGCACATTGGCGGAATGGTTAGACGTTTCGCTGAGAATGGATGACTTTGATCTATAAAAAGTAGTTGATTTACTGAAATTTAAAAAAGGGAGCACAGGAGTGAAACGTGAACTCGTTGCTCTTGCTATTCTTGAGTAACAATATTATTATTGTCGGTTGTTGCTGCAAATGTGGACGTAATTGAACAGGTCGAAGTGGACTATCAGGCCCTACGTACGCTGAGGACGCTTAGGTCCAAAATGCTGTGCATTGTTCATCTGGGGATAATAGCAAAATATCTTTATAGCTTCAAAATAAATATATTTTAAGACTTTTCACCGAGAGGGAACATTATGAAATAGGTGTTTGGAAATATGCTAAAACGCATATGTTCCAGTGTTAATTCACATTTCTATGTGAATTAATATTCTATAGAAATTTAATAATTCATAATTTCTATTCATAATAGTACTAGAATTTCTAATTCTATTATGCTGAGATGCGGAATATGTGATTTATTGACAATTTGGAACATGTACTAATCTGATTTAAACATCACGGTAATATTATGATGCATGTATCGAACAATTGATATAGCACCACCATCCAGGCAGTGTTATAGACAAAGTGGTGTGCAGGCCGTACTTTAATATGATGATTTCTCAGCTCGAAGGCAGATCCATTGATTTACGCCACCCGGGGATGAGATCAGTGAGAAGGTTTCCCGTTGCCTTCCTTACTGACAATTAAAGGTGAGCAACTTGTCCAAGGTCGCTATGCAGTAACTTGAGGTCGAGTTCGAACCTGTGACCCTTCTGTTGCAAGGCACTGAACATAATGCCACATCACCTTGTCCCATTTTACCATTTTCACTAACCATCCTAGGATTCTATGTTA
The DNA here is from genome assembly GCA_959347315.1 of Bimastos eiseni. Taxonomy (NCBI): domain Eukaryota; kingdom Metazoa; phylum Annelida; class Clitellata; order Crassiclitellata; family Lumbricidae; genus Bimastos; species Bimastos eiseni. Next base: position 6,468,078 of record OY365815.1, read on the forward strand.
ACATTTCATTTTGTAGACAAACATATGAAGAGAACCGTGCAAAATATGAACTTATGGTGTGCAAGACATGACCAGTTTTATTAAAACTGGTGGGATATTGACAGCTAATGAATTATTAAATTCTGGGCATATCAATTTTGACTGCTAGTAGCTCAGAAAATGTGCCAAATACAGCTGTCAAATTTTCATCACTGTTAGTAGATGCTAACTATGTACAAACCTAACGGTTATAAAATTACCTGTAAAATAAGCCCAAAAACGGCGTTTTGTTCATTCCCAGAGCACATCTGCCTAGAAATCCAAATAACAAATATACAATAGCAAACCTACAACTCACTACAATACTCAATGCCCACATATCTTCATGAACACTTCACCATCTAGCCAACCTGTTCTACCAACTCGTCTTCATGTCTTGGTTCTGTCTCGACCTCCCAGCTTATCGGATTCTGCGTCTCTCAACTATTGCCCTAATCATCACTTGCCCTCAGGAAATCGGACCTTGTGCTCCGGTGGACTACCCTTAGGACAACCCCTGGATATGATAGAGTGCTCATGAACAAGCTGGTACCCTGTACTTGGCTTCTGAGTGGCGCTATAAAAGCTAGGAGATTATGAATGCTGATATTCGAGCAAACACTGAAATAGAAATGACTGCCACTACATATAAAGTCCTAGAAGGTTTTGGCTTTTTGGTGAATGCTCTGATGCTTTTGTCAAGTATTGTAATCAATGGCAATTGCTTATAGCTTGAGGTATGTCAATTTCTGAATGCAGTACATAGTCATGTAACAATGTCGGATAGCTGGAAATATCATGCACTTCATTACAAAGGACTTGGGTGTACTTTCATACGATGCTAACTCCATTTTGCCTCTGTGATGCCTTCCATTACATAAATCCAGTACAAAAACATCTTTTTATATTTGGAACTTTTGTCAACTAAAAATACATGCTAATACTACAATATTTCACATAGTATTTGATTTCTATGTGGTGTAACTGGTAATTTGATGTCAGTTATATATATTACTGCATCAATTTAATGTCAGTTATAATGCTTTGTTTTCTGTAATTACAGAGTTTCCAGTTATTCATGATCTGTCCGGAATGTTCACTATGGCTCAATTTTGATAAGCACATAGATAGTTTTCTCTAAGCAGAGTTCACAGAACAAATGGTAAAGCATTCCAGTATAGTTCAGCAGGTATCAAAATGACACGAGGCAATTGGGTGAATGCGTTGAAGACTTTGTAACTTCAGGATATTGTCCAAGTTCTCCAGGCAGACCTTTTGCAACGATCTACAAATGCTGACACAGTATCGCAGTCAGGCAGTGTGCAGATACTGACCAAAACCTAGCAAACAAGAAAAAAATCTGTAAGCATTGTTCAACCAGATTTAAAGGTTGTTTATCTCAAAAAATGTATTTTGACATGTTTCATCAAGTTGAGGGACAAATTGCCCATATACTCCATACCTAAAACCTTCTGATCAGTATCCATCATTTGAACCAGGGAGTGAAAAACATTAGTCTGAACATAAGCAATTTATGTTTTGTCACTTGTTGATAAATTTAATTTTTTTCTTGTTTGCTAACACCATGTATTCTGTTCCTCAGCAGTACAGGAAAGGTAAGGACAATAAATAAATGGTACTACACATGCTTATAACATTTGCCGTTGTGTAACTGTGGCAGATAGCTAGAGTGATATTTTGCTCAAAGGCTACCATGTCATATGTGGCTCTATCACCTGATAGAGCCACAGTATATTCTTTGACTCTACCGCAAAGTAAAAGTATTGATATATCAAGCAAATTTTACGGCACTTGCAGAATAGGAGAGCATAGAGCACTGTGACCATCCAAATTCCCCGCAAACAAGTAAGCAATGAGTAACGAACACAATAATCAACAAGCACAATTATTATGAAGATGAATTATAATTTTTTTAACAAGTAAGCAATGAGTAACGAACACAATAATCAACAAGCACAATTATTATGAAGATGAATTATAATCATAAACTTTAATTTCTGAATCATTACTCATCAGCTATCCTATTCACCTGAAATAGGTGCATAAGTGGCAATGATGTTTACATTTTCATTTTGTTGTTATGGACCCTGGCTGTGCGTTTCAATACTTTATTTTAAGCCTTTTGTTTGGTCAACACAAATCCATATAAATATGAACTTTAGTCACTTTACAATTAAGACTGGATATTACAATACTCAAAAACAAACAAGTGTTTATCTTGGTTGTGAAAGGAAGGTCTATGCGATTTTGGGATGCAACTGGTTGATATACTGTAAGCCCATAGGTAACAGAAGTGAAGCATCAAGACTTACGACATAGTGGAAATAATTCAAAGCTAGAATCTACGAAGATAAGAATAATAGAAATCCTTCGAAAGCAGTTTATTACGCATTTTGCTCGCAAGTCATTGAAGCTGGACAAAGACGCAATTCACCATCGCTGTGCTTTAAGCCTAGAGCCACAACCATTCTGTCGATATGGGGAACAGCTATGCAACAGGAATCCATGCTATCGAATATCATGAAAGCATTATTAATATCACCAATTTTCTTTCCCATCCATTCGGCGAAGAATCTTCTTTAGGGAATGTAAACAGCTCAAACGGTGCTGAGCATGTACAGTGAGCGACATCCTTGTTGCAAAGTTTACAAAATATCTATCGCCAGCAGAAGAGGTGATATTATTCTTATCTCCGCTTCCGCAATTAACAACGGGACATACGCGCATTTTTATGCGACACCGGTTAAATTATACTTGATCATCAGTCAAGAATTTGTTAATATTCTTCACACTATAATGACTAGATTATAGTAGCATCCACTTTGTTTATGAATGGTGACCTGTGACCCGGAAGTAAGGGTGAACTGGCTTATTATAGATCACGTGAGATCGTTTTAATTTATGAACGGTCATAGAGTCGAAAAAATGTAGCCTACGGCTTGTCAGTCTGAAATTAAACGGAAATTATTACTATTATTTTTTTTGCTCTCTGGAATGCACTTTCTCATTTTTTTCGCTCTAAAATTCTACCTAGCATTTTTCTTGGCCTAATCCTCTCTTGCTTTCTCAAAACCTACTTATTCTCTTGGAGCTTTACGCACTGCTGGCGCTTCTGAACGGTTCATTTACAACAGGCGCTAAACAAAATAATCCTAAAATGTATACAATTTCCAGCATGTATAACAGAATATGACAGAAGATGACGGTCTGGAAATTCAGCTTATCAGACAGTTCCCCCTCCTCTAAAATTATTTTGTAATAAATAAAAATGAGAAAATATTTTTTCATTATTATTACAGACAAGCCTCCATAATATAATTGTTCTTAAGCGCATATGTAGAATAATTGGTGATATACATGTATATAAATTAGCGTTTAAGGAATTATGGGTAAACGAATAGTCATAAATAACACGTCATAATCTTCCACTCATAGAGTATGTATTTTTGCCAATATTTGTCGATTTGACGCGACTACCGACTTGCTGAATGCAATTTCATCAAGTGGCTCAAATCTTGAAATGACACTCTTAAGAGTATAAGAGTTTAAGGTAAGCCTGCTTCAGTGATGAGATTCGAGATTCAAAGAAGTCGATTTAAACGACAATTTACATGTTGACTTTGAGATTGTAGCGTTTTAACAGAAAGTTTGGGGTGTAGCCTCTTGTAATCTATAATAATTATCCCACGTGTGCATTTAATCCATGTTGTAAGAGGTTTTTAAACCATGATTTAAACCAAGGAATATATTTGCTGCACTTCAATGCCTTGCCTTATTTGAATGAAACAGTTTTAAAAATATGCTACATTAAGTAGATACGCTGCTGGTCAAATTTGGAGTGATAAGAATTGCGGTGAGTTATCTTTAAATAATCAATATTCTGCACACTCAGCCATGTTTAAGCCGTTCCAGAAAGACGACTTGTAGTGAAAACGCTGAAAAGACCAAAAGCCCGACTCCCCGAAAATGGTGGTAGCACTAAACACAGAAAAGGTCGAAATGATGCTGAAAAGCACCGAAGAGAACGAACGTGAAGGTCGGTTAGGGTGTGAGGGTGGGTCAGGGATAGGTTTAGAAGTAATTTTTTGGTGCTTTTTTTTGGATATTTTCGGCCTTTTCGGTGCTTAGTGCTACCCCGAAAACAGCAAAGTACTATTGAAAAACTCCAAACTGTCTCAGAACACCCCAACTCATTCACCAATCCAGCTTCTGCATGAATTATCTTCATCGATCCAGCTTCTATTTGAGCAGAATCCTTTTCATCAATCCAGATTCATTTTCGGGGATACGGTGGATATCAGTTTCGGGATTCAGGTTTTGACGATTTGCTTTGCTGTGGTAGTTAGGAGAATTGCAAGCCACAAGCATAAAATGTCTGCCTTGGAGACTTTAAATGCTTAAATGCAATAAGGGTCGTGTACATTTATGGAATTTAATATGTGCAGTTTATTGGCAATCTATTGCATTCGGGGGTTTAATTTCTTTCATTTTCTCGCAATGTGTTCGTTCATGCGATTATTTCCTGCGACTACATATGCCTGGACTCCAGGCTCTGGAGGGAACTGTGTGATATGACATACTGCGTCGTTTCATAATGCTAATAATATAGTCAGAATTATTGATATCAATAAAATAATAATAATGATAATTATAATTCTGTCAATTCATATTTCTTTATATGTATTTGGTGGACCTGAAAAGACCGTTCAGTTGAGTGTGGTGATTGAGTATACCTGCATCGTACGTGAGGGTCGGTTAGGGTTTAGCAATCGCCCGTTTAATAATAATAATAAGGGTCAGAGTTAGTGTAGTTCATAGATTTGACTAAGATTAGTATAGTTTATAGATAAGGCCAGCATCAGGGTGGTTTATGGAAGGTCGGGCATGATTAATATCGTTTATAAATATAACCGTGAGGCCGTGCGTAGTGTCATTTCACATTCCTTTGGTATATGGCAAGTAAGGCATTGCAAAATTTTTTCGCGTTGGAGATACTCAAACACGCTCAACTAAACTCTACAAATTTCCGCAAACTCGCGCTATCTCAACAAATATTCATGCCTCAGAACCTGGGAAATAGTTGGGCTCAAGTAGCAAACCACAATGCTCATAGCAGAAAGAAAACTTTAATGATGGCAAGTTTATTTTATGACGTTTTAATTATTCTATAACGATGATCAATGTCTCACATGGCACATTATGTCTCGGTTAAGTTCCAAAAAGATGCTCAAATTGATACTTCATGTCTCCTCTTTTACGTCCAATTACAGCGGGATTTTCCATTTACTGTGGCGCTGACATGAAAATTATAAATATTGCCTGCGAGTATAAACCCCCTAATGTAATATATTGCCGTTTTATTAACGGATAAATCTTCTGTAGCCGAAAGTTCGACCATAATATGTGTGAAGATGTTACTTCTATGGCCGAGCACATAAAGAAAATTTAGTGCAACATTTGGCGCATGAGGACTGTTAAATCACCGATATTTGTTGATATGCATCGTGAGGGTCATTTTGTGTCAAGGTTAAGGTTAGCGCCGTTGTTAGACATATGCAACGAACTTTCAGCCACAGAAAGCCTGGCAGAGGGCCTCCAAGTCGATCCTGCCTAGTTGGACTTGGCCAGAGAAGCGCTCAATCAGGAAGTAGAAAGATAATCAAATAGGATAGAGTGATCAACACTGTCAAAGGCCACACTTATGTCGAAGAGCGCCAAAAGTGTCACTTTGCCGGAGTCAATGGCTCCAAAGATGTCGGCTAGGAGATGAGACAACATGGTTTCCATAGAGTGAAATATGATATAATACATGTTTGCTTATGTAGTCTGCAGGCAAACCAATCTAAGGCAGAACCAAAGCAATTAATAAAGCGTGGAGCTTCTGCAGCCGAAACTTCAGCCTCTCAACGCACTGCCATTGCCTAATCCAGAAGCTTCGCCTACCCTACCTATTCTCACCAGCTGGAACAGCCTCCCCTTCCTCTTCTGAAGGAGCTGCTTTTCCCTTCCCCTGCTGCCTTTCGGAAGCGCCTGAAGACTTTCCTTTTCTCTGTTTATCTTTTAGTTTTTTGTTGAGTTGTGAGCGCTTCTGATTTGAGTGGCACTATATAAGTGCTCCATTACATTACATTGTCTCATATTCCGGCCTATATTTTTTGATGATAAGAATATTTGCATCGTGAGTGTCGGTTATTGTCGGGTCAAACCCCTGATGGTCAGCTAGGGTCAGGATTAGAGTTAATCACAAGATAAAATGCAGCCACAGAAACTTCTATTTAGTAAAGAATTTTTGTCACCAACCCATCCTGCATTTACAAAACAATCCAGCTTCTACTGAAGGAAAATTCTTTTCGTCAATCCAAATTCTACTTTAGGAAAAAAATTTTGATCTAGCAACTTCTGTGAAATTTTGATTGTTGTCATTATTCAAGCTCCTATATAATTATAATTTTTTTCATCAATTCGACTTCCATTTAGTCATAATTCTTTTCTTCGGTCTAGCTTCTACTTAAAGAAATTTTATGTCATCATCCATCTTCTCTTTTTTGTAAAATTGCTGCAGAGTGATTGTGAATTTAGCCATCATACTCTGTGTGTAATTTAAAATGATCAATCACGATGAGCCATTGCTGGCAGGTTCAATGATAATACATATTACACGAAGAGTTAAACTTTGATACTACATGTTTTAGAACTGTAATGATATCACTATTTGCTGATTATGCCGATACCGATTATTGCCGATACCTATTATTTGGCCGATTATTTCATTGTGTTTCCCAAGATGTGGTGTTCCGAAAGATAGACCTACTGCTACTGCCTATTGTTGTGATACAAGAAAGACACTTGCTCTGTAGGAGTTGTATACATGTAGTTGGGGTCTGATCTTAGGCAGGCCATACAGATTAGGCACACCGCCCACAGTCAACCTTGCATGATGAAGGAGATAACAAGACTATGTAACTGGGCGCCTTATTTTATCAAAAATGCCAATGATGCCATTCCCTTCCAACTTTTATGACACACCACTTTGGCCTAAAATACCGACCAGCAGCAAGATGACCTGTGCCCAAGGTAATTACTATGATTCACTCTGCACAACGCAACTTTCCCATGTCTATACTAGCGCAACTACTACTGGGTGGTCTGAATTTGCCAAGCTCGACGAAGCCCGAGTTAACACGCAATGGGAACTGAACGGAATGCTGTCCTTCACAGATCCAATGATGTTGCTGTCGTCATTTTTGCTTTTATAGACTGAAAATAATATTATAAAATAAAAAATAATTTTTAACATCGGCGCAGATTATCTTGCCAATATCCGATAACGCCGATATCTCTATGATTGACCCCGATTATGAGTTCTGCCAATGTATCGGTATAGCTCTTAACATGATTGCCCACTTATGCAACAGTATTAAAATTAGAAGTCGACAGATGGAACAATTGTTATGAGTAACAAATCGAGACTTACCATTTGCGGCATTAGTGCAGTATCAGGTGTGTATATATACCGGGCATCATGAAGGTTGTTTAGTCTGGTTAGGCATTGTTAGAGTCAGTTAGGGTAAGTTTACTGCCATTGCACGGGTCGGTTATGGTCAGCATCAGGGTTATAGTCATCATTAAAAAACAAGGTACCTTCCGCACAGTCGATCACTGACCGAGAAGCAAGTTTTGTTATTGTTGCAATAGCGCAAGTCCTTGTATTTGGGTCTTGATTTAGACAGTATTCTAGTTTGTTGAAGCATTATTCGTCATTCTTGAATGGCCACAAGCGAGGCCAATGTAGCAGCAGACCAGGAATCGTATTTCACTGAGATCCTTTCTATTTTGCACTTGGATGGCAAACTTTTTACCAGACACCGATAAGAGTGTTGCCTGCTTGTCCAGGCCAGCATGAAAGTGGACAGAGTTGCAATCCTTGTTTCTGACACTGGAGATGAAAAGCTTCTTGGAATTTTCAGGATTATAAGAGGAAATGGAAAGAGTCTTACTTTGACTTAGTTCCTCCCACTCCTTTATTAGCATTGGTTGATAAGATTCCCCCTTTTCGTACCTTTGTCGGTCTTCCACAGTGATGGCGAATTCCAAACTCCTCCATATCCTCTTGGAAAGTACTTTTCTAAGTTGGTCTTCCTCTATTTCTCCTCCCTCTCATAGCTGTTTTTCAACTAGCCGTGATCACGCAAGCCATTGATGCTGGGTTTTCCCATGCCCATCCAAGTCTCTGACCTGTTAGTCTGGTAGTTGTGCATGCCATTTTCCCGTAGTCTCAGCCTACAAAGTCTGTCTTTGGGCGCAAAGCTGGACTAGACTTACGACCGTTTTGAAAGCCTTCGTGCACGTGGCTCCAGCCAACTTGACTGCTGCTGCTTGGTCTTGGTGGGCCTGCGGTCTCGACCTTGTTCTCTGCTTTGTTGCCAGTGAGCACTGTAACTGGGCAGCACCACGCCTTCTCGGTTTTTGGCTCTTCCATATGGTATGCACTCCTGTTATAGGTATAACTGTTGCTAAAGGAGTAATACACCTTTGTTTCATGAGCTGTTTAAGCCTGATTTATATTGCTGGAGTTTGTCTGACAGCACCTTCGAGTAGAGTGTGCTATATAAATTTAAAAAATAAAAGAATGAAATGGGACTATTATTAGACAGGTCATCTGGATCAGGGAAAGGTTTCTGAGGCAGAGGATTAACAACAAGCTTACGAGCAAAGGCAGATGGGAAAAGAGATGTAGAAATGCTTTAAGGTTTTGCATGCATTGTGCCTCATCTGGTACTCTGCAAATGAGCAGAACACAAATTTAAATACTGGCGCTTTGCAGTGGTGAGACATGGTCAGTAACAAACAAATGAAGTTCTAGATGAGAAACTCGCCATGTTCGACATGTGATCCATCAGACTTCCCTTATGTATGTATGTGTGTGTGTGTACCTGTTTGAGCACATATATGTGAGATGGGCTTTCACAAAGTGAATCTAAGTCAGACTTTTTCTTAGATAGCTAGATACATATTGCAGGACTGTCTCTCGCCAGCTCCTTCTTCTAGATGACGAGAGTACCGCTGGTTCTTTCCTCTATCACCAAGCTCAGCAACACGACACACTTTATGGTTTTAATATGTATATTTAATTATATATATATTCACCACTCATCCTATCTATACTTACCAGAGTTATTAGTGTCCTTTCGAAATGTTTCCCTGGTTTCCGTTGGAGACGGGGTTCCCCAACTACGTTGATTACCCTTATCGTCAGATCGACCTAGCGTCTCCCCCAGTTCCGATACAAGTCCCTGTTCCTTTGCTTGCTATGCTATATGAACCCTTCTAGAGGCGATTTCCTTTGCCATCCCAACCGCAAAACTCGTATCTCTATTGGATGACAGATCACCTGCTGCAACTATTACTAAACCTGGTTGGTCGGGTCTTGGCGTCCCTAGCATCACGTCGTATTCCTAGAGGCGTACAGATAATGTTTGACAAGCGGCCGTTATGGCTGGCCTTGTTAGTGTCATTGAATTACATTACTACAGTTATACTGCCTAATAGATTGCGCCGTTCGTATCGGAATTGTCCCCTATTCATGATCCGTGTCAACGAGCCGGTTCAGACCAGATCTTCAGCTGGTTCATGAATGTCTTGTCTATGGGTCACAGAGGAGGAGGGGCAGGCGGCTCTAACGTCTGCCTCGAGGTGTCGGGTTTCGTTGCTTGACACTTCGTTGATCTTTGCCTACTCCTCGCCGTCTGTATTGAGGCCGTCTGCCTCCGGCGAAACCCATTGATGTCTCTCTTCTCAGGTTTCAGGTAGACAACTTCAGCCGTAGTCCTCCCACGCCTCTGCTGTCGGTCGATGACTTTTATATAGCGCCATCACCAGAGTTTCGCGCGTGACAAGGACAAATATAAATGCATTATTGCTTTTAAAGTAATTATTGACTAATCTTTGCTGATTGGCAAAACACAGCTAACAAAACAGACAGTGATAATAATATGTGTTACATCATTATCATTTGGTTCTGTTATTTTGCCAATATATAACATTTATACTCCAGTACAATCTTCCATAATTTTGTACCTGGGAAAATGTTCTGACAAGCATGAAAATCTCCATGAACAAATAAGATTCTTTTGACACATTGGTAGTCTGAGTGTAGCAGTAGAATTCCTATAAAATCATGAAGTGAAACCCCTTTTATTATGCTTTCAACATATTACAACATCAGTGAAATATTACTATTCAAGTACTTACAAGTACAGAACATTTGTTACTTTACAGCTAAATCTGTGTTTAGTTGTACAGATATAGAAATAGCTGTGTGAAGCATATTAGCAAGTGTTTGATGAATCATATTGAAACTGTTTTTGCTTTGGTTAGATAATGGATGATCAGCAGGATCTTGCAGGCCACAACATGAATAATTTTCTATTTACTTGTGATATCTGTGGACAAACTGATCTGAATAATATGGAGATGAAAATACATATGGCCACCACTCATAGTGATGATGTCGTCTGTCTGTTTTGTGACCTAAAAGGAGTCACACCTGATGAAATGACTCTTCATATAAACTCAGTTCATTTTGGTGACAAGTTATTTATGAGTGAGAACAGGAATATGATGGAAGTGGAACAAAACTGCGATGGTTACACGTTGATGAAAAAGAATGACTATGTTTTCAGTGACACAAAAGATCCTTCAGACTTTCACATGGAAGATGAAATGAAGACGTCAACTGGTGAGTTCAATATAAAAGCAGCTGGCATTGAAGAATCTGTTGGCTTTGGAGTTAATTCTAATAAATGGTCCAGCTGTGAGGAAGCAGCCTCCACAAGCAAAGTTGAAGATAAGAAACTAGGTTTTGTTGTTTCAAACACTTCAAGTTTTCTGAGCTCTATTGGAAACACTGTGCAGCTGATAAATCCAAATACCCATATCCAAGGGCTTCTTGATAATCAAAGTAATTTGACTTCTGAAACTCAGATGGAAAGCAGTTTCTTATGTCCATTTTGTGACTTTGTAACTCATGATGAAACTGCCATTGAGAGACACTTTAATGTTGATCATGCTGATCAATGTTCTGCTGGAAAAGTCAAAGAAGAAAATGTTGAGAGTGATTATTGTCATCAGAAAACTCCTTTGCTTTGTCCCGTTTGTGGATTGATTTTTCATGAATACAACTTGTTGCGTTTCCATGTCAATGGACATTTCAGGGAAGACTTACGAACAAGTAAGTCTTGATGTGGGTATTTCATAAACTTAAAATGTCACATAAGGGACCATCCATATATTACGTATGCAGAAAAATCGGATTTTTGGACCCTCCTACCCTCTGTTGCACCACGTACATTTCGTGGACCTCCTCCCCATGCGTACATACATTTGAGCACTAACCCTCCCATTGCAAATGGTTCACAGTCTCTCTGTAAATCAACCCAGTTGGTGATAGTGTAGCTGCTAAGTACTAGCACCAGACAAGAGCTCTGTCTTTTTCACAATTTTCAATATGCAGCTAGAAAAAAACTATCCATCAGATATGAAATTCTTACAGCAGCCTTTGATTAGCACATCCTAGACGAGGTGTCGTGCAAATAGCACCAATTTATCTGCATAGTGGAATTACCATCTTCTGAATATGGCAGCACATTAAGATGTGATTTGCAAATCGCGAAAAACAGGGTCGCCCCAGGCATCTTTAAAATTCTGTCAAAAAAAATTACTAAGAATATTATGCTAACATTTTGCACACCATATTGATGCACATTGTGTGAAAATTTCATGAAAATCTGAGATGGTCGCGTGGGAAACTTTCAATAAATCTGTTGATCTGACACGGAATGACCCAGAAGCAAAGGTAAAACTAGATTGGCAATCCAGATGCAACTTATTTGACTCTAAAAGAAACATTGAATTTGTAGGGCAACAATCTTTTTGATGATTTTCAACATAAATGATTTGCAATTGGTCAAAATTGACAGGAGTCAAGTTCACTATGCTTGGGGATAGGTACCGGAATCGAGCGTTTCTGCGATGGTGGTAGAGCTCCGTCCTGGATAGATCAGTTGCAGAGAAAGCTGAGAATTGGTAGTAGAATGTAGACAAATTGCTGAAGCAGAAATGTTGGGAGAGGGTCAAGTTCACAGGACTTTGGTGGAGAGGTGAGAATGATGTTGCGTAGCTCAGCACTGGTAATGGGAACCATGGTAGACAGTTTGCTATCATTAGGGTGGAAAACTGGTGCGGTAGAGTCAGCGGTGTCCTGTGCGATGCCGGCGATCTTAGCTGTGAGGGAAGCTAGAAAGTTATTGACTGTGAAGGATGTTAGCCGGCGCTGGCCAATAAAGGCAATTCTTACAGCAGCCCGATGCATGTCTTGGATGAGCCGCTCCCATTCGGAACGATTAACAGATGACTTGGTACGACCATATGATCTTTGAAGTCGACGGGCCTGACGGCCTGACTCCTCGTCAAACCATGGTGGCAGTGTGGATCGACAAACCTGTTGATGATGCCAATGATAGTTGTTTTGTAGGTTGTGAAGAATTCAGCAACCAAAAACTGGGTGACAGAGGTCAGCTATGTATGATGGAGCACAACCAGAGTATTAAGTAAGAATATTCTTTATTAGATTACCTACAAATGTGCAAGAGCTTACAAGGGGTATAAATAATAGCATAAATTTTTAATAAATTCATATAACATTCGCATAATAAGAGATCTCTTTTCAAAGGCATGTGGCCTGGATCACATGTTATATGGCATGACTCTACTGGGAAGGAGAAGGGTGTAACATAGGTTCAAGAGGATTGAGCGAAAAAGAGAGACATCACCAGACCTATATGACAGTGGTTCTTAAAGTGGTGATCTGCATACTGGTGTTGGTCCTTGAACTACTGATCTCTTTGAGTTTGGCTTTAAAAAAAGTAATTAAATGCAAATTAAACTGAGAAACAATTTAAATGATTTTAGGGAGTTTAAAATAATTTCTGGTTTTTCATGGCCTACAGGAGTTTTAGAACCATTGCTTTAGGAACCTTTTAACGACCAGCATTATTGATTATGCCTTATGTTTTACTATGCACTGGTCATTAAAGGGATAAGAGATGCGACATTAACATGCAGCAGTTATCTACAATTACTATGTCAGATAAACTGAATTTACCAGCCAGTCAAATTGGGCGATTGTTCTACCATTGTTAAAGGAGCATTGACGGGATCTGAACACATGGTCTGCTCCCGTGATTAGTCTCTCATTAGGGTATCAGGACCAGGACCTTTTTAACTTGTTAACTTGGTCTTGAAAGTAATCAAGAAATTTATTGCTTGCCCTGTGGTATGCTTTTTTAAGTAAGTGACTTTGATGTGTGAGAAATTGATAAAAGACTTGTGGTCTGACTTTATTCCTTACTGAATGGGTGTACATTGTTGGTGAACATGTATGGCTTGGACATCAGTTCGATTGAATGTTCCACAACGCTGATCACTTGGGTAGCTTCTGTACATCTTGAACTCTGCCCATGTAACGTCTAGCACTCGACGATGATGTGGCAACAGTTAAGCAACATGGGCAACATGCCCATGTTGTCGCATGTTCAAAATTGCAAGACAATGTTAACGACCTCCTCAGCTTCTCTCGTTCCGAGTGTTGATGTGTAGACCCTCTCTTCAAGACTCATATGACTTCCTGGAGGTCTTAATTGCCTAAGTCCACTCGGCCGCAAGGCTATGGCTGGCTTCCCAGCACCCAGCTAAGGTTGGAGTCCTTCTCCTAAACCATCGCTTCCCTGCTTTCCTAGATCGGTCACGAATGTTTCCTTCCACACTAGCAATGATCACTTTATGTTTTAACTAAAGATGTCACTATCTTGATGTTGATTGTCCCATTTGCTCACACTTCTATAGGAATTGATGTCATGAACTTATCTAATATATTTTGACCCCTAGTTGGAGCATTAACCATGGGCGTTAAGCCTAATTGAATCTGGTCTTCCTCAGTCTTTAACTGATTGAAGTGGTTGCCTAGCACCACCATATCATCTCGACCAAGAAGTTCCTCAAGAGACTGGTCCAGTCGATCCATATCTACTCCAGTATCATATGTCAGCCGTGGCGGATGGTACAGTACTATACATCCATTGACAATGACCCTAACCTATAAGGGATCAATATGTCTGTGACATTATGTCCTGCACTGGTTGCCTCTACCCCAGCGCATCTTATTTAGGATATCTGCCTTAGTTTGGCACTGCTTTGGCGGTACTGCACCTGCTTATTTGAAGGAGTTGTGACGCCCTATCACTGCCAGTAGTGGTCAACGACCACTTCGCTCTGCAGTTCATGGCGACCTGATCGTCCCTTTTGCACGCACTTTCATAATGCAGAATCGGGCTTTCTCGGTCGTGGGACCTACCATCTGCAATGGACTTCCCATAGAGCTCTGTCTCCTACCTAAGAACTTGTCATCTTCATTTTATGCCTCTCTTAAAACTGTTCTTTTCATTCGAGGGTTAGGGTCACCATGAGCAATAGTCAAGGCAATTGGGGGGGGGGGGTTTATGAAGGTAGAGTAGCTACGGCATTGAGGGTAAGAGAGCAAGATATTACTTGCAATTGGTGCAAATAGTAAAAGCAACTACGAGAGACATTATTGAGCGAAGGTGAATCCTTGGTCAAGAGTGACCCAAAAATCCTGAACAGAGGTGGAGAAATGAATAGGGGAAATTGGGTAGAGAGGGCACAGAGATCAATTTTCACCAGCTGCTGTATGGCACCAAGCCAGATAAATTGTGTTTTGATCCATTGTATGGTCAGTAAGTTGCTGAAATGTGAATTTTCTTGAAAAGCAATGTTTAAGCAAAGACAACCTTCATTCTCCACAGTCAGTCTCTCGCTGCCACGTCGGCTCACTGCTTTACAGATTTTTAAGTCTGTCTTCATAATGTTGAATATTTGGTCTGAACAAAAAGTAGAGATAGGTTGTCTGATTTGAATACAATGTTTTGAGAAATATTGGACAGATTTTAAACTTGGCTTGATGGGCAATCAATGTTTGAATTGCATTATTTATAAATAGTAACATGTCACTTCTAAGGGCACTTAGGTTTATTTTATGGCTCTTGCCAGTGAGTTTGAGACCATATATAATTTTTACAAATCTATTTTGGCAAACTCAATGAGAAATGAGTTCCAGTAGTTGAGAAGACAAGAAACCAGGGCTTTGCTAGCGGTAGACTAAGGACAGTTCAAAGCATGTTAGATCAGATTTGAAGAAGAGCCTGAATGTGAAAGTGTGCTGATTTGCTTATGGTTTTAACGTGAGATATACTACCAAAATGTCATGTAATCATACTGCCTTTTTGTCAATTTCAATTGAATGAATGAAAATATATTCTATTCTGTTCTATTTACGGATTTATAAAGTGCCTCTCCTCTCACAGTACAACCTATTCAGAGGTGCTCCCAGTGCGGACAACCCCTAGAGAAAAGAGAAGTCTTAAGAGAACGAGCAGAAACAGTTGTGCTACTAGATAAGATTGCAGCACGAGTCACAGCAGGAAGACGGTTCCATAGCAAAGGGCCAACAGAGGCATAGGCACAATGCTGAGCTGTGGCAGTTCTAGACCGAGGTAAGTAAGTAAAAGTAAGTATGTACTTTATTGAACCGCTTGCAAACGCACTGCGGGCTCATCATAATATGAACGTTCAAAAAATGTGCATTCTCAAATAAACATATCAAACAATTACATAGCAATTAGACATCCTCAAAGTAGTTAGAGTAAAATAATGTGGGCCTACACTCATAAAATGATCATAGCTAGCAATACAAAATAGACATCCTATGAGTAGCTAGAGTAAATAGAAATCAAGCAATACTAGGCCTGGTTACACTCACAATAGGAATAGATTCAATTGTATAGCATTCGGGTGATAAAACCACATCGAGTTAGTGCGTCAGTGCGCGGGATCTCTCGATTGTGCGATCGAGGATGGAGTGAATAGGTAACAATCTTTAAAGGTGGCAAAAGACAACTTAGAACATGGCAAGGATTGTGTAGCACAGAAGAGAAAAGAGAGGAATCTGCATGACCATAGAGGTCACCAAAAGTCACCTGGTCAAAAGGCAGTAACTTGAGCCGTATCAATTTCCTTACAATTGCATTGAGATGCCTTCTCTGGCCAGCATTAGCAAAGCCTGACCATGCAGGGGAAGCATAGAGGAGGCAGGAGAGCGAGATAACCAGAACTGCGTCATATAAGCGCGTCCCGACAGACCATGAGCAACAAGGTTGCCTAGTGCATAGCGTGATTGGCTGACCTTTATGCAGATCCAGTCAATATGTAGGTCAAAACAAAGTCTATCGGTAATGGTTAACCCTAATATAACAGATGATGCCACCCTTTCCACACCTGGTATAAGGGGTGGGAGATTAGGTAACTTAGATCGCAGGTGCTTAAATATCATCTCTTTAGACTTAATACCATTGAGTGTGAGATTGCAAGTAAGTGCCCATGTAGCTACATTTTCAAGTTCAGAGCCTGTAGTGTCTATAGCGGAAGCGGGAATCAAAATGTAGCTGTCTGTGTATGTAAGCAATCTATTGGTGCGATGCACAGGTTTCAGGCCAGAAATAGTCACCACAAAGTTAGGCGGTCCAAGCCCAGATCCCTGTATGATACTAGCATTTATTTTACAAAGGGAAATACTTGGCCATGGAATTTAGTACAATGCTGACGGTTTTGCAAGAGTGATAAGATCCAATTATACAGAAAATCAGGTAATGGTACTAGAACGTGATGACGGTCTAAGAGCAGAGAGGACGTCCAGAGGTAGCCGAGATTCAGAAACGCTTTGCATGTAAGAAAGAGGATTTTGAACTGAATCCTATTAGTTAGGGGAAGCCAATGAAGATGTTGAGTCCTGAAAGTAGAGATATGTGAGAAACGAGGAGGGCGGGCAATCAAACGAGCAGCTGTGTTGAGTACAGACTGGAGCAGAGTGAGGCTTAGTTTTGGTAGGTTGATTAGTAATAAGTTGCAGAAGTCAATGCGGGAACAGATGAAGGCATGAACCATGGTTGAAAAAATTGTTGATTTAATATTATTACCTACTGGATTGTATGTGCCAGGTTAGAAGTACTAGAATTTGTGTGTGCTTATTTGCAGATGATTGTGCAGAAAATATGACGAATATACACACGAAACAAGCAGAAAATAGAGTGCAGATGATTGAACACAGCCAGCATCTAGAAGTCAGTTCATTTTTTATTTATTACATTTCAAGTTAGCAGAAATGTGTATCAGTCATTGTTATTTTAGTTCAGAAAATAATTTTTATTTTACTTTTTATTTAGTTAATTGTCAATCATCGAGTTTAGTGTTAGTTTCATTTATGATAATCATTTTTAGTTTCAGTTTAGTTTTTATTCATCAAATCATTTTAGTTATGGTTTTAGTTTACTCATCTTATTAATTCTTGTTTTAGTTTTGTTCAATAAACAGCAATATATCAGGTCATCGCCATTCATTGTCCATGAGTAATAAGGAATGTTGCTTATCGATTTGGCCTATTCTTAAAAAATTTTCATATTTATCTTAAGAAAATTTTGCATTTCTAAAGATATCCTGTTGCATCTTCCTTTTGTTAAAAGTCCACATAAAGAAAAGATCCTTTTAACTGTCTTTTATGTGAGTTGTTGAATAAGCAATGTGCTTAGAGTGAAATTCCGGCAGGGTGAAGATAATTAATACCAGTTCAATATTGTTATTATAGCATTTAGTGCCCTTGTAGCGGCATGGCTGTGTTACGGCACTTTGAAATCGTCCGTTTAATAATAATAGCAATAGTTTTCTTCTTCTGGTTCTCTGCGTCTTAGGCAGGTTCAACTGTCAATATCGCCACTCCTCTTGCTGTTGTGCCTCTTCTTCAAGCTTTCCATATCCCTCTATGACGTCATCACCCAATCCAGCATCATCTGTCTTGGTCTTCCTTTTGTCTGACTCTCCTTCTTGTTTCCTTCTATGACTGTCTTTAGTAGTGAGTCTCCTCTCAGTGTGTGTCCAATCCATTTGCTTTGTCTCAATCTTATTGTGTGTATCACAGTTCTTTTCTCTCTAAACTCTTTCATCGCTTCTTGATTTGTTTTGTATTTCATCCAGCTAATTTTCTCGATGTCTGCATTTCAAAGGTTTCTAATGTCTTCTTTTCTCATGATCCTTGTGAATATGAATCCATATCCATTGCCTCACATAGCATTGCATTTCATATAATTCTTTTCTTCAGATACATTTTTAGCTCTCCTTTCAGTAGTTCTGTCCTTTCTGAGAATGCCTCTTTTCATATTGCCACCTAGGTAATGTTCCTAGAGCCACACATTAAACACATGTAGTGATAAACTATTGTAGTTCCTAATAAATCGTTGCTTCAATTTGTTAGGTTTAAGTTCATTTAATGAGAGCTCATTAGTTATTCAATGTCTGATGTGCATTCAAACAACATCAGAATATATTGCATAAAATTTAACTACTTAGACCATTTAGATATAAGATATATATCCTACTCTACCTCTTCTTTGATTTGGGTATTCTTTTATATACTGCCACCTCAGCAGAACCTGTGAGCCTCCATCATGTGAAGATCAGTTTCTGTAGTCGCATTCATTGTTCTGTTGATCCCGTAGTTTTTGCACAAAAGCACTGTTACGGAAAAGAATTTATGTCCAAACTGCATTAACAGGCCAAAGTTCGATAAGTCATCTCTTCAGTTTTTTCTTAATCAACTCATACAGTGTTCTCAAGATAGCCATTCTTTCAATTAGCACAGTCGCCGCTGAGCCTTTACTCCGACTATGGCTATTCAATGAAAGTCAATATTTCATGCTTGAATGAATCGAGGTTGTTTCTAGACAGACCTCATCGTTCGTATTGAAACATTTTACCTCATCGATCACCTGTGCAATGTAGAACATCCTTCGTTCTCCACAGTCAGTTTCTCGCTGCCACGTCGGCTCACTGCTTTTACACACCACCCCTTTGTGCACAGATTTCACATTTCGTTAATAGTCGAATTAAACCAATTACCTTCTTACACTTTTTGATCAAGGAATAGTGAAAACTGTGAAACTGTCATGAGCCTTATCCATGTATTAATCTTTGAGCCACCAGTGACTAATGGTTGAGGTCACTTCGATGACCTGTGTTGTTCATCTTCCACCAAAACGAAAACACTCGTCTACAGGCGGCATACATGGTCCATGTAGCTGAGGCTGGGCTGTACATCAGACGCACTCACATTTGCCAAGGCTACATGCCTACTACAAAAAATCCATTTTAATGTAGAAAATGTTTGGCAAAACCGATGAATTAGTCTGATATGCAAACTGAGCACCAGAAAACTGCAACTTGTTTGAAGATACTAAGCAAATTCTGAATTTAGATGAAATTGACTGTTGAAGTGATGCAGCATTCGATCAATCGACCAAGTTGGCCAATGACATACATACCACACACTAATAGTGTAAAAATGTAACAAGTACAATCATCCCTTAGTTCTTGAAACTCTGTAGAATTGCACTGGTGTATATTTAAGGGTATTTGTAACTTTCAGGCAGATCAGACAGCTTTGACCTGTTCGATGCCAACTTCTAAGAAAGTTGCAAATGAGAATTGCAAATCTTGTAAATTGGTGGCTTGCTCTCCGTCTTCTTCAGACAGTGATGATCGGAGTTCTTCGACCGAAGGTGAGATATGTTTATTAGTAAGCACTAAGCAGCCAAAGTTGTTTTGTTTCTAATATGTAGCCAACAAGTTAATCATACGGTTATATGCAGAATAATAGCTTTTGGTATACAAAGATTTGAGTTATAGAAAGTAATTAATCAGTCAATGAAACTTGATATAGCACCCCTTCTAGATATCTACTCACTGGCACTCCCAGGCACGCCAGTCATGCAGCTGAATGAAAGACTCACTCCAGCCTCCCAGTCCTTGTCCACGGGATGTCAGCATAAATGGAGGAGCAGAAGTCCAAGTGATTGTTAACAAAAGCAGGTAGCAAAGTAACTGGCTTTTTGGGTGAGAGATTACACGAAGTTGACATAGCTGATAGAGGCAGCTACGGGGAACAATGTTGATTTGCCGAGCAAAAGTAAGTTCTTGGTCAAGACTGTCCAAGCATATTCAATAGAATAGTCCTTGTCATCTAAGTCAAACTCTATTCTTAATCAGATATCTTGTAATTAGGTTGCGGTGTGCCAACCTTGTATTAATAATAAACGAAATCATCATCAAGAATGACCCCTAGATCCTGGACAGAGGTAGAGAAATTGAAATTGTGAAAGCAGGTTGCGAGAGCATCCAGGTCAATTTTGGCTAGTTCCTGCCTAGTACCAAGCCAGATAAATTCCTTTGTTGCAGGATTTAATCAGATTTAATGGCCTATCTAATCCATTTTAATGAATATCTTCCTTCCTGGTGACAGTACATAGCTTTCCCATTATCTCCATTAGTTTTCCATTCTAATGAATCTTTCTCAGTGCACCTGCACTCAGGCACAAGTCATATAGGTGAGCTAAGCTATGCCTACATCCGACTGGTCGAATAGCTGGTTGAATTGTAAGATTTGTGTCAATTTCATGCTCCACTGGCTGTAGTCACATCAAGGAGGAAAAGAAGATAAGACGGAGGTAGAATGAAAGTGCCTGAAAGAAAGGAGCAATGAACTGGGAAAGAAACTAGAAGAAAATCTAGCAGAGTATGATGGAAAATCCCTTAAAGAGAGGTGGAGAATATTGAAAACAGCATCATAAACAGCACAGATGACATAATGGGAACAGAAGAGATGATACCCCCTATGAAACTGTGCATAACAAAAGAAATTATAGAAGAGGCAAAGAAGGAACTGGAAACACATATGCACTGAATAAGCTAGGCTGGAATATAGAAATTAAACAACAAACTGAGAAGAACAACAGAAGATGCAAGGGAAAAGCCCTTGGTGGGACGAGAAATGTGTAGAGTTTGAAGACTTACTGCAAAAGGATAGATAATGACAAGGTGTACAGAAAGGGGAAACAGTTTTCCGGGAATTTGTGGAACGGACGAGGAATAGAGGTAGAGACAAATAGGTTAGGATCCTAAATTAAACAAATGAAGTTAAGAGCCAATGGAGTATGTGTAGGAACTCTACTGAAGTGAAGAAGGAGAATCAGGAAATGGAGGTAGGGGAGAGGAGACATGAAGGAGAGAGGAGACCATTCGACCTGAGGTGCTGGGTGAGAAGATATGGTGTTGGAACAGTCTTCCATCTGTCATTAGGATAGCCGATTCAGTGGATTCCTTCAAAACTGAAAATCCTTGAAATTGTACTTGTTCACTAAGGCTTCTTCAGTCTGGTGACTTCTTGTAGGTTTGTTTGGCGCCCCTGCAGTGGCATGGTTGCATTTATGGCGCCTTATAAATTGTTATCATTATTATTATTATTATACTCAAAAGTCTGGAGGAAGGTGCCATGACAGAACTGACAAGGATGTGCCAAGACATATATTCAACAGGAGTATGGCCAGAGGACTTCCTGTAGTCCATCACGATGCCAATTAAAAAGAAGCCTATTAAAAAGAAGCCTCTTCACCCATACATCAAAAGTCATTATAAGAATACTAGCAAAGAGAATACACGCAAAAAATAGGGGCAGTTGATGGGATTAGAGACGATCAAGTTGGGTTTAGAAAGGGTGTAGGAACTAGGGATGTGATAGGAACACTGAGTACCTTCAGAGGGGAGTTGCCAGAATGGTCATATATATATGCTTTGTAGGTTATCAAAATGCATTTGATAGAGTTGACTGGAGAAGGCCATTACAAGAATTAAGGTAGATTGACTGAATATGTGAAGTCAGGATACATTTACATCAAAATTGGAATTCAAGTTTGAGAGATGCTGTTTGGTTCCAAACCAGATAGTTGAGTCTAAGAGGAGTTAAGGGTAAGTTGATTGGTTGGCTTCCATGAGTGGAGATCATGTGACAGTGAGTAGATCGATCATCCAACAAGAGTGAGTTGCTCAGTGGAAGGACCATGTACAGAGGTTTGGATGTTGTCAGCAAGTGGCCAGGTGTTTAGTAAATGAAGATGGAATACCTGCAGGACACCAAGCTTGACTCCAGCCCTGACCGTTCTGGAGTCACCAAGGAGTCATCTGGGAATGGTCTGAAGGATAATGTTTGAACCAGGTAAGTGGGGTCCATAAAGGCCACAAACTTGATCAAGACACTGGAGCAGATTTGCATGATTGACCATATAAAAGGCCAGTGGAACATCTAAAGTACCAGGAGTGACAAATGTTACTTACAGTGACCGAGTAGATGTCAGTGAGGACAGACGAGAGAACAGTTTTCGTGGAATGATGAACCAGACTGGCTGAGGAGGGTAAGGTAAGTTAAAAGCTGGATTGAGACAAGTCTCCCCAGAGTTTTAGTGGCAAACGAAAGGTTTGAGATTGGTTAGGTTAGGAGAGGGAAAGCAATATCCTGTTTTTGATATGCTGGAAGTGGCCCTCGCCTGTTGGTGCATCTGCTGTATGAAATTAAAAATGATAACTTGTGCCAAATTATTTAGATTATGCCCCTTACTCTTCTTGGAACTTGTATGTTTTTTGTATAAAACATAGTTTGAAATTATAATCTGTAATAATCTGACAATTGGAAGAAATTCTCTTTAATCGAGTTTTTGCTCATTTCTTGAAACGGAATGTTCCGTATTGTAAAGCTGGGTCACATACCAGTATATAAAATTTGTGCCATTTGTCTATCGGTAGTGACTAGGCCATCATTTATCACTGCACTCACTGACCAGTAGAGAAGTAGCTACCTTTGTGCCAAATGTATTCCTGGCAAGGGGGTGCATGCTGTTAACGTGTTTTTCTTCTTTTTAGGAGTTATTCAGAAATTGCTGTCTTATTATAATAATAGCCATGACATTAAACAGTTCTGGTTGTGTTCAAACGTGGATCATTATTCAACTGGAGCTGACAGAGGTTGGGGATGTGGATATCGAAATTTTCAGATGTTGTTATCAGGCTTGACAAAATGTTCTGTCTATAAGGCTGAAGTCTTTCAAGGTGAGACAGGTTTGTACAGACAATTGGATAAGTAAGTAACTTAACATTTCCTAACACCTTCTAGGAATCATTCAAAGGTGATCCTTGCTAGTCTGCACTCTACAAGAAATATCTGGAAATGAGAGACACCTGATGACATTGCTTTTCTAGTAATAGAGCATTGTTGACGTTTATCTAGACATTTTTGTAGCCTTCTGAAATCAGTAATACAACTGTGTGGCAATAAATTTTATTTGCACCAGACAGTTTTTGACTTTTTTATTTACATTAAATCCGTTTCAGCTGAGCGGAGGGAGCGCGTTCTCCAAACATTAAGGGGTGGGGTTGCAGAGCTCGATCAGGTAGGCAGGAGCTAGGCCTAGCAGGCATTTTCAGATTAAGGCATCTATTCTATGCTCGATTCACTGTCTTAGGAGGAGCCAGTGGAGGACGTCGCGCATGTAGCTGGAGATGTGGTCGAATTTGGGTATGCGACCAATGAGTTGGGCTGCAGAGCACAGGATGCGATCCAGGCAGTTCATTCGAATAGCCGTGAGACCAGCATAGCGCAGTAGTCGAGTCTGGTGGTCACAAAAGAAGGGGCAAGGGTAGCAGTAGCAGTAGGAATAACTTAGTGAGTGACTGCGTAGCTGGGGTAGTGGATAGCTGGACTCCGGAGCAGAACGTTTTGGCGCAGCCGTTTTGGCGCAGGACGTTTTGGTGCAGATATCTGATACAATATGTAATGTAACACAAAGCATGATCGATGGTAATAATTATGCTAAACTGGGAACTGGACTGATTAAAAGAATCATGCTTAAATAGAAGCGGGATGGATATGTGAAATCTACTCATCGTAGAACGCTTTTAGTCACAATCTTTTTATCAATCTTGCTTCCAATTAAACGACATTATTTTTCATTAATCCTGTTTCCATTTAGGCATGATTCTTTTCATCAATCCAGCTTCCATTTAAGTATGATTCTTTTCATCAATCCAGCTTCCATTAAAGGATGATTATTTTCATCAATCCAGCTTTCATTTAAGCACGTATCTTTTTGTCAATCCAGCTTGACAGTATCCTCTTCATTGATCCGGCTTCTAGTTAAACATGATTAATTTCACCTATGCCTCTTCTACTACCGACGCTTCTGAGACTTAACCTGATTTACCATATTTTTGTTGGAATAATTTACGACACTAAAATATAGATCGCTATATAATATATTTATATAATACATAATATACATTATTATTGTATCAGAGATCAGCGCCAAAACGTCTTGTGCCAAAGCGTCCTGCGCCTAAACGGCTGCACCAAAACGGCTGCGCCAAAACATCACGTACCGGCTGGACTCTGACTGACTATTCCGTCTGCTAGCTCCAGGCTATCAGAAGTGGCCGCATTAATTAGCATTTAATAAAATCTCTGTTTAGCCATATTTGCAAGAAGAGGGACCTGAGGATGCATTGCAACACTCTCTTCCTCCAATTCCTTAGTCCTCCAAACTTCCCTCGAATGCCAAATTAATCGAATGGAAACGTGACTTCAGCTCTAACTTAATCAGACACTTTATACTTCAACATAACTGTGTTCCTACGTTTATATAATATAGTTTTCTAGTCTGTGATATTATGATGGCACGACTGCTGGAAAGACTGGAAAGACCGGAAAGACAAATGAGATGCATTGTAATTGTAATTAGGGGTCATTGCATAATTACACAACACTCGAGGATGGGTGGGTGGGGTGCTTCAAAACATTATGAAACGTTACAGGGGTGGGTGGGGGGTTAACTAAACGTTATGTAATGCCTTTCATTTTTAAACTAATTAGTAATTAATTAATAATACTCAATCTAAGCTAAAAACCAAAGATGAAGTTTTTCCTTTAGTCATGAAGGCTCATGAACAGAACGCTCTGGTGATATGAAATTTCTACAAAACCTTCTTCTCCCAATTTCTCAGCTCACCTGAATGTTTTCAGGAAGGTGGGGTTAATTTGAAATGTCATTCGAAAGCGGGACGAAATTCAATATGCAAATCAAGTCCATTTGTTATGCATCAATATTACGATTGCTGATGGCTTCAAGCGAAAGCAAGCTAATTCAAGTCAGAGTAAATGACACGACAATTCGTCTAAATTTAACTTTCGAAATTTGAAGAATTTTCGATTCGATAGTAAAACAACCACCATTTTCAATTGCATCATCAGAAGGCATATTGGTTAAACACCTCGTGACAACTAACATGCAAATGCGATACTAGTTAGAAGCACAAAAGACGAACGGAGCTGCCGCTCGAAATGGCGGACCTGCTTTCTACAGAGGTCTGGTGAATGTAGTGATACCTGCGTTAGTTAAGAAAGACACAATCGGGGCACATCCGCCGAGTTAAAAATTTAGTAGGCCTAGCATATAAATTTACACTAAACTAGTGTTTAGCCTCGTAGCCTACATACACGGTGGTGAAATCGAAGTTAAAACATAATATTAAATATCATCTACCATTGATGGAGGTTAAATTTGGAGATCTGGGACTATTTAGGCCCAGGTAAAACCACACTGACTTTTGTTCAAAATAAATATGTAATGCTCAGGGGGGTGGGTGGGCGTTTATGGAAGCGTTACGATGCGTTACAGAGAGGGTGGGGGGGTCAAACTTGGCCATTTTCAGCGTTATGTAATTATGCAATGACCCTTTATGACCATTTATATACCGCCATAGGTAGCAAGCTACTTCTACAATTGCCACTACTTGACCTTGGACAAGCTGCTCACCCATAATTGTCTGTGAGGACGGCAACGGGAAACCACCTCACTCATCTCATTCCCAGGTGGCATAAAGCCTGCCATCAGACAGAGAACTCATCATCATCATTATCATCAGGGATGGTGTGCGTGTAGTGTAGTGTAGCCCACATTATCTACAACGCCGTCGTTAGCAAGCAAGCCACCTCTAGGGCGCCTTAAAAGTGAGCTCCACAATTGCGATTGCCAAGGTTGGCACGCATGTAGTGTAGTCATGTATGTACTTATGTATGTATGTTTGTATGTATGCATACACATAGCCCTTCTTCCAAAATTTTTTGGTCATAAGTACACATGCCTCGACGACTAGTCGAATGCAACTCGCCTCGACTAGTGATGAAAGCATGAACAAGAGTGGCTGCAGAACTAGTGGAGAGTGTAGCTAATAGAAGCAATTACGACTTACTGAGTTGACATGCTTAGAGCAAGAAAGCTCCTTGGTCAAAAATGATGCCAAGATCTCGCACAGAACTAGCAAAAGTAAAGTGTACCAACTCCCCAAGGTCAAGCTTTGCCAGTTGTTGCCTAGTTCCAAGCCAGATATATTCTGTTTCGATGGGATTAAGCCTGAGTCGATTGATCGTCACGATGCCTAAACCTGACTCTCACGTTATAGACAGGTATAGGGCCTACTCAATCGTCAGACGCAACTGAAGGGCCTATCAGGGCTACCAAATACATACGAAGGAACACAAAATGACGGAATTATAGTAGGAAGCAGATCATTCATGCCATGCAGTGGCACATAAGTACTAACAGAATGCAGCAAACTAGCATATGTATGGGAACAGGACATCACTCCCTGGACATTACCCCCTGGAGATTACCCCCGGACATTACCCCCGGACATTACCCCTTAGGACCATACCCCCGGACATTGCCCCCCAGACATCACCCTATTTTCACATAAATACATACATAAAGACATACATACATGCATGCATGCATGCATGCATGCATACATACATTCGTACTTGCATACATACATTACATGTATACATAAATATATACATATCTACATGCATACCTACATACATGCAATTTTGCATGCTTGCATATATACATACTCATACATATATACATATATGTGCATACACACATACATATTTACACACCTATATGCATAAAAGCCTATATACATGCATACATATATACATGCACATACATACACACATATAAACATGTATACATACAGACCCGCATGCATGCATACACATTTAAATAATTTCATACATACTATTTTAATGAATTTCTGATAAATTCCAATTTATTTATATCATAAAGATTGCACATTAATTATGTAATGGAATGGAGGAGTTAATGTCCTAAGGGGAGATGTCCGGATGGTAATGTCCTAGACTTCCATATTTACATGTGACTGAAAATGGAAAGAATCAGAAGCCATCACTTTACATAATATTCATGATTCATCATCTACTTCGATGCAGAAAGACAATATTCAACCAATCACCTTTTAAGCAGTAAATAAGGCAGCTCCAACTGTAAATAATGCTATAAACGCAGAACTCTGTCCTTCATCAGCACTCCCATGCAAACTGAAGAGAACTGTTTGCATGCGTAATTGCAAGTTGTGTGTTCAAGCAAATAATTACACCCCTTCGAGGGTCCTATCAAGTTGGCAATATTCCACAGCTGATACACTAGATGAGTGAAAATAACAAACTTGCATAAATGCTCATCATACACCCCTCATGAACGACGAAGCTAATTGTGTGGCACGGTGGCCGATTGGTTAGAGCGGTCGGCCCGTAACGCTCAGTGTGCACTGAGTAAGAGGGTTCGACCCTCATCCAAGGCATCAGTGCGTAAGGACCTTGAGCAAGTCCATTGTGCGCAATTACAACTATAATTATGCCGTCGAGGCGTGTGCACCTGTGAGAAATAATTTTTGGAAGAAGGGCGATATCAAATTTCAGAATAAAAAAAATAATCTTCATAAATTCAGGCACTCATTATAACCTAGTCAGTTGGTAACTAACAGTTCAGGAGATCACAATTACGTTCTTCACAGTCAAAACTATTCGTTTTTTGGGCGATGAATTTCAGAAGTTTTAATGTCAAGTGCAGACTCAAGAATATCTGTAGCTTGATGTGCATATATATACCCTGGCTTCATACACACTATTCACCGATTTCAATTTCTCTATCCAACTGTGAAAGTTCCTTCACAAGTAGTTTATTATCCTTCTTTTTCATCAGCAGTATACAGCCATTCTTTGTTGCCTTTAGTTTAGGCTTTGTTAAGCATGACTGGCTGGGTTCCTTCTCCAAGTCCGCTTTACCAATAGAAAATAATCTGAATCCTCCTATTTCGCTTTTGTACTCGGGATCTTCATGTATTGTTTCCCACAATTTTGGCATCTGACTTTTCCAGAGTCGGTTGTTGTAGGTATCTTCCAAAGAGTCTGCTTTGTGCTTCTTCTGTTTGCAGCATCCGGATAATTGATCAATGTCATTCTGAGCTTTCTGTGTTGAAGTGGATTCCTGTTCAGGCATTTCTTCCAAAGTGTCCAACAGCTGATGCTGGTTATTCTGTGAACACAGTTGTGTTGACTGTCGTCGTAATCTGCATGAAGGTTTTTTCAGGACCACGGTGTAGGTAGAAAGCAGGGTTAAGGATTGAGGGTTCAAAGTTTAGGGTGAGTTTATCTCCAGATCTGGCAGTACTTTCAAAGCTGAGATTCATGTGAATAATACTGACAAGCGATTGACTCACCAAGTGCATGTCAGTTTCATTTCCAGCTGTGGGTTGATATCCTCCTTTGTTCTGAACAGTTGCAGGTGCAGTTGCTTCCACAGCATTAGAGAATGGCTTCATTTTGTGGAAACATTTCAGTGGGCCTGTGCCAGAGTCTATGCAAACATGTCTTTTGCTGGAGTCAGACATCTCCGAACTTGGCATCTCCACTATCTGACTCGCTATTTCTCAATCAGCTAATATTCTCCGATTTTTCTTCTTCGCTGACTTTAACCGATCACTTGTGAGATTTGCACCTGATTTCTCAGTGTTCTGCAGAGTCATTTCAGTGTACCCGTTCGTTGCATCAACTGGATGCACCTCTGAGTAGATATCTTGAAGGGGCGCTATGTCAGGTATTTGATTGATTGATTTTCTTTAAAGTTTGCATGGTAGTGAAGTCAGGCTCTGCAAAACTAAGTAGGTTTTGAGGAAAGTGAAAGAAGATGAGTGACTGCCAGATAGAATTATAGAGTGAAAAGAGGAAGTAAGCGTATTCCATAGAGAGGGATCAATTGAGGCAAGGGAGCAGAAGCAGTTTCAGCATGGGGAACTAAGAGTCAAATCTATCTGTTACTAGTTATCAAATAGGTGTTGTAGAGTGTAGACTTGCTACACGTTTATTATTGCATCAGACTTAAGGACATGAAGTGGGGAAGATGTTCTAGATATTGTGTGAGATAGCAGTGCTTAACAGCTAATGTAATGTAATCGAACATTTATATAGCTTCCTTCTCAGAGGCGCTCTCTGTGCAAGCCTATATGATGTTAAATGTCATTAATGTCAAATATGTTACAACAGTTAACCTAACAGTACAAACAGTAAACTGAATGAGTCAACAATGGTGGCCTACGCTGCCACGCACAAGCGGGAACCAGCCAATGGATTCCTGTCTACAGCTGACAGATGGAATTGATGTTCAGAGTATCTGGGCCAAGTTGCATAGATAGGGCAGACACGGTGATGATGTTGATGAATAGTCCCTCACTGGTGGAAGAAGATGCACGTCAAGATATTTGTGAAGGCACAGGGAGGACCTAGAAAAGGCATTCATTGTGTGTTGATGGGTAGATTGAATAGCCATCTGTGACTATCTATCGGGGTCTCTTCAGTGGCTGCATCAGCCGCCCTATGTTGAGATGAAAACATTCAGCTACAACAGGGTATACTCAGCTTGGCTGAGACTCGACCACATACATCAGAAGAATGTTTCTGATGCAGTCATATGGCCTAGTCAACTTGCAAACAAATTGCCTCTTAAACATATAAAATCCTTAATAAGTTCCGGATTTTGTAGGACTGTTAGGAAGGACCAAGAATTTTCTTGTGATGTTATGCATTATGATTATGCATACCAATTCAAGTATTTAAACAAATCAGATTTTAAGCATGTGTATTCAAAGATAATTAAGTGATTCAGAGATTATTTTATTTTGTTGCAATTTACAATTTTTGAGGTTTGTATTGTATGTCTTTTTATGTTTAGGTTTGAGTGCTATTCCATCATTGCAGAAGATACAAAGTCTTCTTGAAGATTCTTGGAGGAGGGGGTTTGATCAGCTTGGAAGTAAACATTTCCAAGGTACAGTTTTGAACACAAAGAAATGGATTGGTGCAACTGAGGTTGTAACTGTACTATCATCGCTACAGATCAGGTTTGCATTTTCATGTAGTCAAAAATAAAATAAATTTTTTTCCTGCTGTATTGTAACAGTATTAACAGGCAAGTTGCAGCAACTGTTTAAAAGCTGCTGTAATTACAATAGTCTAGCTTTTCTGGGTACTGTTATGAGACTTACATATCGGTACTATTTCTCACAGTCTTTGTATACTGGTCTTCTCTAGTGCAGACAACATGCCATTCACCACACAGATGTTGTCAACATTATTCATTAGGGCAAGCACACTCCCACTATGACTAAGAGGGTTGCAGCACACGTGGTCTCAACCATTACTGAAAAGGAAAATGGCTTTACCATTTCAGTATGAAGATTTTCAAACTTTTATCTATAAACGTTTTGCATGGCTTATTCACTTAGGCCCTTTCTTGGTAAAAGTCCAGTAACTTTTTACACAGACATTTTTACAATTCTTTAGTAGAGTTGAATATGTATAGATTTGCATAGACCCTGATGTTGCAATTATTACTTGTCAATTTGAACACTGACAATTTTTGGGTTTCTGTCAACTGTGACTTGGAGGTTCGTTCGCATCCTTGCTGCATTAGCGCACGTGCTTGCGAATGATAGAAGCATTTGAAATTCTGATCGAGAGTGCACCAGTAGTCGATGGCATGGACGAGCTGATCTCATATTTCGAGCACACCTACGTTAGGGGTCGTTGTTTGAGAGGTCGTGGCACAAATTATGGACCACTGCTGTTTGACATACAACTATGGAATCAGCACGATGCTGCTGCAGAGGGAATAACATGATCGACTAACACCGTGGAGGAATGGCACCACAGACTTCAGAGGCTAGTTCAATGCAGCCACTCCGCGATGTGGAAGTTCCTCTCTGGACTCCAGAACGATAGCATGAAGCAGAAAACAGCATTCTTCCGGGGAGTGGCTGGAATTGAAAACCAAGTGCCAAGAGATATTGCCTACTGAAAGATTGTGTCATGCAGGCTGTCGCTACTTATGGGAAAACCGATATTCTAACTTATCTGTGAGCCGTGTCTTATATTTCTTTTAAGTAGTAAACAATAAATGTTTGAAAGTACCATCTACGAGCCAGTGATCTGATCTGGCTAGTTCGTCAAGCAATTTCTTGCATCCTAGACGATCTGGCACCGATCCAGAATCGTAATGAACAAAGTCTGCGAAGCGTGTAGGAATTACAAATGGTAAGTCCATAAGGGCAAGGGGAGAACAGTGACGGTGTCGCCAGAAACCACCACTTTTTGCTGGTGACAACAAAGTACCAGGCCTAGAGAAGATTTCTTGGGTAAAGCCATCAGGACATTATCAGGAAGTTTTGAACATACCAATCCTTGTGTGCCGCTTTGGTGCTGTTACAGTTTTCGTCATCATTGCTTTCATCTGCCCAACTGCCTTCTTGGCGAGTGCTCTATTGACGTTTCCTTCGTGATTGTGTTCCCATTGTTGAATCTAACAAGTTTATCTCTGTCAGAAACTACACTCACTTTATATTTAAGAGTGCGTACAAAGCTGCAATGCCATACAGTTTCGCCTTCTATCATGATGCGGTGCGTGCAGTATACTCGAATCTGTTCATTATAAGTGTTGGGCGGCCTCGAAATTCACCTGCTTGACCTGCATCCATAATAAGGCTTGGTGTCCGAGATTTACTAAACTTTGTAGATGTGCATGTCTTCCTGGACCATATA
Source organism: Bimastos eiseni (assembly GCA_959347315.1). Classification (NCBI taxonomy): domain Eukaryota; kingdom Metazoa; phylum Annelida; class Clitellata; order Crassiclitellata; family Lumbricidae; genus Bimastos; species Bimastos eiseni. The sequence continues at coordinate 6,500,128 of OY365815.1, forward strand.
CCTGACCAAACTACTGTCTCTATATGCCAAATACACGTGTCACATCCTTATTGATTGGCAGTAGTTTACTTGCATCAATAATAGTAAACCTTGCTAATTAAAAAATTATTTAGTATAAACTAGTTGAGCTAGAGCTGTACCGATATCACTTTTTGCTGATTATGCTTATACCGATTATTGCCGATTATTCATTTGCCGATACCCGAGATGTCCGGTTCCAAAAGATAGACCTACTGCGACTGCCTATTGTTGTGATACAAGCAAACACTTGTTCTGTAGGAGACGTATGCATGTACTTGGGGAGTGGGGACTAATCCTAGGCAGGCAATACAGATTAGACACACCGCCCACCGTCGAACTGTGCCCAGGGTAATTAAAGGCTAAGACACAGCCACCCATCTAGTCTCAGCCTCTCAGGTGACTGACATGTGTCGAGGAGATCTGATTGGCCGCTAGCATGTATTCATTAGGCATGCCTCCACGATGTACATTCATCGGTTTCTCTGTTGGATTGGCCAGCCGTTCCTTGGCTTGAATTGGCCAGCCATTCGTTGGCCCTTAAGCAGGCACTACGACTCACTCTGCACAAGACCTATGTTGACACGTTCTCACGGTCTATACTAGCACACTGGGTGGTCTCACCATTGGTCTGAAGAAGCCATTGGCTCGACGACACGATATGGGAACGGAATGAAATGCGGTCCTTCACAGACCCAGTGATGTTGCTGTCGTCATTTTGCTTTTTTAGACTGAAAATAATATTAAATAAATAAAAAGTTTTTTTATTATCGGCGCCGATTATCTTGCCAATATCCGATATTGCCAATATCTCTATAATTGGCCCGATTATACGGCCGGCCGATTAATCGGTACAGCTCTAAACTGAGCCATACTGACATATGACCTATTGTCCCTGTGACCAGTCACCTGTGAATTATTATTGAATTTACCTTACTAATTGAGCCCCTAATTATACAAATGCCAAATTTAATTATACAAATGCCAAATTTACCTGCCACATCCATAATAAAGCTTGGTGTCTGAGATTTACTAAACTTTGTAGACATGAATAACTCTTATACCTTGTGTTTAAATAATAACTTGAAAATGTCGCAAGAATCGTTACTTAGATTAGTTGTAGATGAAAATCTAAAATCATGAGAAGAAGGAAGAAGTAGAATTTATTCACCCTTCTCCAGACCCTTTCCGCTCTGGACAGAATCTTGAATAGATTTGATGCCATGACAAATATCATGACTAATGATTCTGAAAGAAGATTTGAGGCCATGATTAAAGCCATTGTCATTAAATTAATTAAGTCTGAAAAAGGATCGAATGCTTTGACCTGCAAACTTTCGGACATGAGAGAAGGATGACTGATGAATTAAATGATTCCGAAAGTAGATTAGAAGAGATTGTACTAAGACAATATGAAAGCGAATTAGCTCTGGCCAAGATTGTTCATTGCTGTGGGGGAGAATTTGAGTCCTTACTACATTAGGCCTGCAGTAGTAGTGTCAATCGCCACCGTGCGTGCACCACTTAGAGCTTTAGAGCTACCAGAAACCCAGGTATCGGAGGGATAAGCTCTGAACCGGAAACCAGTGCTGAAGCCGTAGCATTGGGTAGATGTGCTCAAATACGCTCCCTGTTACGCCCCGACTACAGGTATCTGGATCGGGCAACAATGCCCCTACCGAGGCCTATATCCGGTATGGGTGATATATTTAGTAGACCAGTAAACTCGGGGCATTTTGGAATAGATAATCGATGAAGTTCCCAGGGATGTGGTCTCGAGACCACGGTCTTGGTCTCGAGACGGTATCGAGACCGGAAAACTGCGGTCTTGGTCTCGAAGGCTTCGGTCTTGGTCTTGGTCTCGGACCCATCGGTCTTGGTCTTGGATGTGTCGGTCTTCGTCTTGGTCTTAAAGGAACGATCTTGGGATTGGTCTTCGTCTTAGGGTAGTGTTCTTGGTCATTTGTCGTATCAGAGCAAATTCTTTTATATTTGTCGGTTATTTTCGATTAGAGACACCGGTGTTTAGACCATCTATATATATACATGTTACTATGGGCAAAAATGCAACGGAACCAGCCATTTCAAAATTTGCTTTCACAAATTTCAAGGTTCTGGAACAAATAATTGTATGGTCAGCCTCGTGTAGTCACTATTATTAACCTACAATTCCGAGTACAAGTAGGCCTATATCATTCAAACGAAACGTTAATATACTTGTCTTAAAGTATTTAGTATTTAAATCGTATACTGTAACTTCTGTAAGTAATTTTATAGTGTGATATTCTCCGGCCGAAACCAACGGCTGAACCTGCAAAAGTTCAGACTGGCCGGTAAAACTGTTTCTGGACCATTATTAAGATTAGTATTCTTCGGCAAAAAAATTAATGTTTTAAGTGTGGTATTCCGTTTTAGCGTCTTAATAGATTGAATTGTTTATAAATAGAGCATCGGTCTTGGTCTTGGTCTCGGACCACCCGGTCTTGGTCTTGGTCTCAGACCACCCGGTCTTGGTCTTGGACCTCTCGGTCTTTTTCTCGGTCTCGAGGTTCTGGTCTCATGCCCAACACTGGAAGTTCCACAAGGAAAGCCACGAACCGTTATCATATCAACACGGAGAATGAGTGCAATGCAGTATGATGGGGCTGAGCAAGGCAGTTTTACATCAGTATGAGTAAAGCTCTTAGTATAGCATCAATAATCATTATTTTAAAACCTGTACATTGTGTTGGAGAGTATGTTGTCTGAGCTGAGACCTCTGTATCTCATAGGGCTTTGGTGACTTTCTTTCCCAGAAGGCAAGGGCAGCAAAGGATCATATTTTTGTTCAATAGGTGAAATAAGTGATACCAAGGCCATTGCCTGTCATTTGAGTCTTCACTTTCCCAAATAATTGCCTATCATTCAAAACATTACTTTACTGGCAGAATTAATTTGGAATCGAATAGTATGTTAATGTCTTTAAAATTAACTGCTGGTGCAGGTGACTAGTAGTATGGTGTCCACCATGCTAGGTTGGAATAATTTGACTGATCAGTGGCTTATTATAATTTACTCATTAGATATGAGGAATATCTAGAATGAACTAGTAATGTCAGTCAAATTTACTTTTAGGTGCAGCTTGGTGGATTTTCACACACCAACTGGATCAAACAATACTCATCCTTTACTTTTTGAATGGATAAAGCATTACTTTCAAACTCCAGAGCCATTCAAACTACCTCTTTACTTTCAGCATCAAGGTATTGTATTTTTTTCCAGTGAATAAATTTTGAATGCTAATATAATTTGAATGCTATAACTGGATGCTTCTGTGCCTGTCTGTGTCATTTTTATGGTTAATTATTTCATCTAAATGAAGAATTTGTTCAGTAATTTTGAGTAAGTAAATTTTGGTGTACAATACATTTAAAAGTACAGCATTCTAATTAAAAAAGGATTTTCACTTTTTGATTGTTTGCCTTTGGAATAACACGGTTATGCGGTCGTGGGGATTAGGAGATCGTCTTTTAAACCGCAATAATTTAAAAGTACAGCATTCTCATTAAAAAGGATTTTTAATAAAAATTGTTTGCATGTGGAATAACACGGTCATGCGGTCGTGGGGATTAGGAGATCGTCCTTTAAATAGCAATATATTTAATAGTACAACATTCCCATTAAAAAGGATTTTCGCGCTAGATTGTCAGCCTGTGGAATTTCACGGTCGCATGGGGCGAAGGGAGTATGAGGTCACCTATATTGGAGGAAGGAACCAGTGCAGCACGTGACCCGAGTTCTCTAGTATCGCTTTGAATAGACCCGCATCGGCCAACTGGTTTAAGTGTTCGAATGGAGGAACATCTTCTGGCAGATATCATTGGTGAAACAATCTGTTCATCACTGATTGTACCTCGGCATGCTCCTGCTGCCCCATGTACCCCCACCAGGCCAGAGCTGCATACAGCATGCGGGCCACTGTTGTTGAATGCACCACGTCAAAGAGCAATAGTCCTGAGAGGCTATGCGCCACTATTATGCGCAAAGCATGCATTGATTGTGTTGCCTGACAAAAAGTTCAATTTATATGAGGTTGAAAACTGAGGTTTCCAGGCATGGTGACCTATATGACTATACTTTTTACTTACTATATGACTATACTTTTGGCTCTTGGCAGTCCCGGCGTCTCCCTCAGGTCCTCTCCTCATGGATGTATTGGTTGTCTTGAAGGAGTTCTTGTAGGTTGTTGGTCAACACTATGAGGGCTGCAGTGGTTGAACCCGATTGGCAGAAGGCCTCAAATTCCTAGTCAACTGGATTTATGGCTGTGTCAAGAATGGATGGAAAAAACGGTATGCGATGAACTTTTCTAGAAGACGACTGAGGATGGAGGTAACCGATATAGGTTTACAATCGGCTTCATCGAAAGGGCGAGCGACTTTTGAACAAACGTAATGGTGCTAGTGTTACGCTGCAGTGGAACAAAGGGAGAGATTATTGATATGTTAAAAAGTCTTGGGATAGGTTTTGCAAGCATGGGGCAACCCCCTTGAGAAGCCATGTAGTCAGACCATCAGGACCAGCAGCTGTGCTTCTGACCGAGTTATGGGTGGTAAAATAATCAATGTGTTCCATTGTTTCATCCACAACAATTTGGGGAGAGGAGCAACATATAATGTTCATCGCTAGAGATGGAACCATAGTGTCGATTTCAGATAGGCTCTGGTGTAGGTAGACAGCACCAATATAGAAGAATTGCTCACATTTTGTAACTTTGATCCATTGGACATATATATATATATATATATATATATATAATAAAACTGAAAAGTGCAAATGGGTTTTACTTAACTCCACCCCCTCTTTAGTCCCTCAGGTCTCAACAGAAAAGAATGTAGCCTGCAGAAGTTGCATTGTCCTTAAACCAACTCTCCATCACCATTTCCATATCCGGACTAAAAGATAATAAAGCCACTCAAAAGTGTTTGATTGCATGAGGTTTCGCCACACTTGTAGGTATTAGGTAAATTGAAGGAACTGTTGGTGGAGCCTCCTTTTTTTGTCGTTTCTGTCCTGTTGGGTTGTTTACCTCTGGATAGACCAGAACACGTGTCGCCCTAATCATTTGATGAATCGGGCTAGCCCTCTGTAGTCGGCTGACCCTCACTGGGATTAGTTTATTTGACCTCCTCATCCTCATCCTTTGGGTCCCTCCGGCTGCACAAGTCAAGGCAGTCGACGCAGGCAGGCCTTGTGCATAGACATAGCCAGCACAATATCTCGACATCGTAGGAGTCCCCACAAAGCAATCCTTTCTTATTGTTCACTGCTGGGTGCCAGAGGATAACCTTAACATGTATAAATCCCCTTGCTTGAAGCCAATCACAGAGGGGAACCCCAGTGACGTCATATTTCTTGCATTTCTTGAATCAGGTAGTCCCATCCACATGGAGCAATTAAATCTGGATTATATGGACCATGTACATCGTCTACATTTAAAGATATCTTTGTCTTTGGCAGAGAACTGTGGATGTGAGTCATTGGAATGACCTTGACCATTAGTCACTGGTGGTGTTGAGGTCTTCTCACATGACCCTGGACAGGGTCACACATGACCATGGACACTGTACCCTGAGGAACCGGGTCCCCAGTATGACTTAGTTACCTAATGGTGTGTACACCTCCAGGGGCATCAAGATGGGGAGGAGTAGGAGGAAAAATGCTTCCAATTTCAGCTAGGGGAGTTTTGAGTTTTTGGGGCAATATCTGTAAGTCTTTTATAAACTGTAAGTTATTGTAACAATGTAACTAATTATAACATAAGGCAATATTTGAGTAACAAAATGATAAATTCATTTTATTCACAGTTTCAGACTATGAAACAGGTTAGTAGTCTAGTGCTACTATGAAGTCCTGGCAACCAATTACCTATACACCTTCAGTTACTTATTATTAATTTTCTTACAATGTCTCTTGAAGAAAGGATTCTCTTGAAGAAAGAATTCTCGTTGGATTTATAATATCACTGGCACGTTGCCATGAACTTCATCATTTGATGTAAATGACAATAAAGTCTATAAAGACGCGTTTAACCTCCTTAGCGTTACATTACCTTGCGAGAAATCAAGCAAAAAGCGTTACATTACATTGCTGATGACGTTACATTGTCGATTGAACGAAGAAACAGAAATACCGCAGTAGGACAGTGCCATCTAAAGTAATTATTTATTTGCAAATGTAAATTTAAACCAATACTATTAGTTTCTGCCTTTAGTAAACATCTTTAGTATGGTATAGTTTGAAACAAGGCACCAGACATAGTCCAACATCACAATCCGGACAGCAATATCTGGTCTCTTTCCTTACTTTCTTGCCGGACTCGTCAACCTTTGAGCAACAAACTACACACGTTCGTGTAGGGGCTTGTTTTTTTTGTGTTGGCGGACAGAAATCAATGAAATGTCGCCCAGTAAGACGTTCTGGATTGACAATGGTTGTACTACGACGACCAACTTTACCAGGAACCACAGATGGCGGATGTTTGGCAAAAATTTGGTCAACAAGTTTCCATGTGAAGTCAGCATGAGAGACTTTCTTGGTTTCATACTTTTTGAACAACACAAAAGCATTCCAAAGACACTGTTCAATAAGATGCCTGAAAATTTTTTAGATATCCCGAGCGTTATTCGGGGTTAACCATACACGAAGCGCAATTCTCCAGGCGCCCGAGCGTGTCTCGGGGTTAACCGTTCTTACACAGAATTACCGGCCCGGGTGGCGCTCGGGGTTAACGCTAAGGAGGTTAATCAACATTTACCATGCTCGTTATATAATTATAAATACATAACGAATTAATAGTTTACTAATACTACATTTTCAAATCAATTATTTTATGTAAAAAGAGAGGGAAAATGGATTTGCCTTACTGACTCTTGAGGGAGAGGGCTGCTGAGGACAGGGGGTTGCCTCTATCACTAAGGGAAGGATAGACACCCCTGGGCACCTCTGAACATTGCCTAGGTATACACAGGAGAAGGCATCCTGGGTGAGGTGTTTAAACCTTGTTGCTATAAGATCATGCAGTATGTGATTTTATAGTAAAAGGTATGTAGGTAACATGTAACTACACATTTATATGAGACTGGAAAATGATGTTCGGTTATTGTTTGTGTGAACCGCCATGAGACACAATCAATTCATCTGTTTTCAGTTGCAGTAGGTCGAAGTCATGTCATCATGTGTCCAGTGATGTTATCTAGCTTATAAAACAAATCTATATTCATCAGAGACTTCTGTTGATGGTTGCAGATGACTACTATTATTATTCGCTGTCCACAACCGCCCTTTTTTGCTATCGACTTTTGTTAATCACAGTCCCAAAAGTGTTAAGCATCAAACGTATTTGTTTGTAATGAATTCTAAAATGATTTGACCCATGGAGATATTTGAGATATTCAAGAAGGAGCAAAATGTACAGTTACATACATACAATACATCCCATACGTCTAGAGGCAATCAATAACATGTTTCCCATATCTTGCATAGGTATGCAAACTTGCCAAGAGATTTATAACTTTCTGCTGTTGTATAATTAAATGATTGTGTTAACAGGGCACAGTCATACAATTATTGGAATGGAGGAACATCGTGATGGATCTCTGAAGCTCTTGGCTTTTGATCCTGGAGTACCACAGGCAACTATGAAGAAATATCTTCAGATGGATAACACAACACATCTATTGAAATGTCTCAGGAAATCAGCAACTGACTTGAAACACAAACAATATCAAATTGTTGCAGTTTGTGGAATAATGGATAAATCAGAGATGGAAGTAAGTCAGCTTGTGACTGTGTTAAACTGTGTATTAGGATTGCGCACACATGTACATTGATTCTTGTGCCTTGCACATGGGCAATGATGGAATCTTTATTGTAATGTAATGTAATCAAACATTTATAATAGTGTCCCTTCAAGTTTCAGCCTATATGATGTTAAATGTCTTTATTAACAAATATTTTTACATCAGTCAGCAAAAAAATGTAATGTAATAGAACATTTATATAGTGCCCTTCAAGATATCTACTCAGAGGCGCTCTCTGCACTGGCCTAAATTATGTTAACTGTCACATGATCGAATAAAATGTATATCAGTTAGCAAAACTCTGCACAGTAAGCTGATAAGAGTCACCAGTGGCATTGAAGCGCAACCAATGGATTTGCAACGACAGCTGATAGATGGCATGGATGTTCCTATCAGATTTCAACAGCATACCAAAAATGTTACCTCTTTTATTCATCTTTCAACTTTTTTCAGGTACGTTCCCGTCGACCTAGTGAGCTGCAATATTTTGCACACATTTCATGAAAACTGCAATGAACGGACTGGAAAAGATATGGAAGCCTAAATATGTGAGCACAGACATAAAAAAAAGATTAGTGAGAGGAATTAGAGGTGGTAACAAGTTTCCCTACATACCATATGGCTGCGAGACGTGGACAATGACAAAGGACATGGAGAAGAAGATCAACGCGTGCGAAGTGTGGATATGGAGGAAGATGCAGAGAATATCATGGACGGAGAAGAAGACAAACGAAGAGGTGCAAAGGAAGATTGGAGTTGAGAATGATGAGATGTTACGATAAACAGCGTCGAGAAGGAAGCTGGTGTTTTTGGACACGCCATGCGATCAGATGGAATGGAAAAGGAAATGATGCTGGCGTGCGGAGGAGGAAGGAAGAAAAATAGGGCGCCCAAGAAAAAATGGATGGATGAGATACACGAACAAACTGGAATGAGCCTGGAGGAATTAAGGGACGCAACTTCAGAAAGAAAGACATGGAGAGGGTTGATCGCTAGATTTCAGTGAAATGACAGCACAAGGAAATAGGTGTATGACAATGTGTGTGCTGTTTATGTATAATTTATATTTGGACAATCATAAATTTTGTCAAATGTATTTTTGAAAAAAGTGTTGGGAAGTTCACAATTATATATGATTTTCTTGTTTGTTGTTGAAGATCTTAAAAGTTATATTAAGCTTCTTATTATTTTAATGTGATAACCAAAATGCTTATACCAGAACTATTAAATCGACACATTTAAGCGTAATAATGTGATTTATATGCAAGAAATACCAGCAAACATCTGAAATCAAACATGCTGATAGTACATACCATTCTTAACAATAATTTCATAAATGGAAACATATAATGGTTATATAATGTTTTGATTTATTTTACAGGAATACAAGATTCTGAAATCCACAAGAATGCCATAAACTTCATATGGAAGAATTACTTTCTGATTTATAAAAGAATAGGGTACATACTTTTGACCTGCATGATATAGTTTGATGTTTAAAAGAATTGAATAAGTTTGCCTTCATCTAAATCCACTCTAATAATTGAGCACATAAATTTTCACTTATTGTAAGAAAACAAGACATTGACTCTGTCACTGACAATATCTGGCAGCTCACCTACGTTGTTGAAAAAATCACAAATTTTTATATACAGTTCTTGTTCATTATTAAACCTTTCTGCTATGCAACTGCAATTAAATACAACACCATTAAAAAGAAGTGTCATTGTAAATTGTAAAAGGTGTTAAATTAATTATTTTTTACTAGTCTATAGAATGTTCTGCTGATTAATTAATTATTTTTTACTAATATATAAATATTTATGCCAATTACTTACTTATAGTTAGTGATTACTGTAACAGTTTACATCATTACTTTGCAATTGATGTAGATGGTCACATGGGACATTTTTTATCCATTCCTACCCAATTTCCCCACCCCACCCGGCCTGTCCCCACTAAGTCTGTCCCCATCCTTTTTAGGTGTCTACCCATCCACATTACCATTTCAAAGAAGCAAAAAATATGATAAGAAATGGTCATGTACATTAAACCAGTCTGTTTAAATCTTAAGTTTTTATACAGAATACTTAACTGAAGTTAAAAAGTAGTCAAATATTTAAGGATTTCAATTCTATTGCCTGATGACTTAACATTGTGTGCAGACTTGGCTTAGCTTTATGCAATAGTGGACAAAACCGTTACACTGTAATTTACATGCTTGTATTACCAGTTGTACCGCTTTGCATCCCCATTGCATTACCACCTCTTCTGCACCATTACCATGTGTTGCCGCTTTCCTTATTACCATGTCACTCTATTGTTGTAATACTAATTTATAATACTGTAGTACTAATTTATAGTACTGCAAATGAAGTTTTGAAAATTGCAGGACTACGGTATCGCATATTGGTGACCAAACTTCAAACAGGAAAATGCACGAATTATGCATGTAGCAGATGCCCTAAATCAGTGGTTCTCAACCGATGTGCGGCAGCACAATGGTGTGCTGTAAAGCACTGCCAAGTGTGCCGTGACGCTAATAAAAAAATAAAATTCAAAATCAATAAATGTCATATTAGAATGATGCTATATATATATAATGTATCTGTTTTAATGAAAAAGGGAAATGTTTCTGTTTATTAGTCTGTTAATATTTCTTCCAATGATCTAAAATTCTAAAACAATTGTAATCTAAGCTTTTGCTTAGCTTAAACTTTAGCTGTAGTCGGTGCTAAAAAATTGTATGTCTGTTTGGTCATAAAATGAAAGTTAAACTAAGTCTTCTTAACATTCATTCATTCTTTCATTACGAAGTTTTATATAGCGGCCTACTCAGGAGCGCTCCTGATCCCGGCATGGCTAAAAAGAACGGTTTTAAGGTTTGTATAAGAGGAGTCTGAGTGGACCCTCGATGACAACTGCAACGCCAATAGGAGCATGTTCCAGAGCGAGGGGCCAACCACTGAGAAGGCACGATTCTGTTTAGTAGTTGTACGAGCAAATGGGACAATGAGCAGGCGTAGCTTAGTAGAGCAGAGAGAGCGGCAACTGGTACACTTAAAAGTAGAGTAACACCGATAACTCGCACAGTGTACAATCAGTTTATGTCTAACATTGTAAATGTAAAATTGTAAACGTTGCATTTCAATCTGTTCAAGTTAAACTGTTGAAATAAAAATATTTGTCTACTCTACTCTTAGTATTATTTTGAAAATTATGTAAAACTTTCAATTTTAAGCCATTTTGAGATGGAAAATGCTTAAACGCAAGATTTAAAACAGCAGTTATCTAATTGCTCATAATCAAAGATAACAGAATTTATTTGACTCAAATGGCATCTGAATTTTCAAAGATCTCAAATGTGCCTTGGTGCCAAAAAAGTTGAAAACCACTGCCCTAAATGTTGAACCTTGCTCAAGTAACTTCTGAATCAGGTGCTGAATTTATGCATGCATTTATGGGTTAATATGATGCTAATTATCTAATAATTACTGTTCGACATTGGTTAAGTTTTTAAGGCCAACTCTTTATATAAATTGAACTGCCAAATTGCCTAATTAATAACTTTCCATGTTTGCTCATTATCTGCTGATATAACTACTTTCTGATGTTTGGTACATTTCTTTTACTATCCAGGGTTATTGTTCGGGGGGGGGAGTATTGTTATCTGCTACTTCTAATAATCTAAAATTTTAAAATATTGAAATCTAGACTTTCACTTTAGCTACAGTCGCTGTAACAAAATGTACAAACCAGGAGCAAGATGTTATTTCAGATGGAAAATGCTTAAAAGCAAGATTTAAAAACAACAGCCATAAAATTGCTCAAAATGGAGCATAAAAAATTAGTTTAAGTTCAGTGGTGTGCCGTCTGAATTTGCAAAGATCTCAAATGTGCCTTGATGACAAAAAGGTTGAGAACCACTGTTCCATGGCATATCTCTCTCTGTCTGTCTCTCTTTCTCTCTCTCTCTTTCTCTCTCTCTCTCCTCTCTCTCCTCTCTCAGGTACCTGCTGTCATCTTTTCATCTGTTTGTTACACCACTGCACTCTCACTCTTTGGCCCTCAGCGGATCTTTCTGTCTTTGTATTGTTCTCTGAATGACTGAATGAAGGGACCTGCAGCAAGGAAGAGATGAGACAGAGATACACAATGAGCTATGATGATAAGATGAGGAAATTCCCACCAAGCAGTTCTACATGACAGTTATAATCTTAAATTTGTTGCACTGAAGCAACCAGTGCAAGATAATGCACATGTAAGCAGGTATGTGGCCATATTTAGGGATGCCATCAATCAGGCAAGTAGAAGCGTTAAGAACAGGCTATAATTTCAAGCAAAGAGAGGAGCCCAGACCAGAATAGATTGCAACATTGATTCTGGAGGAGATGAAAGCATGAATCAGTGCAGAAGCAACTTGTATGGCAAGTGATCAGTGCAGAGAATGAATCTGATGGGAGATGATAGTCATAGTGACATCTTTAACAGGCATTGTTAACATGGTTAAGAAACTGTGAAAATAATGTCCAAACACATCAGAGGTACAGAATGTGGTGATGTTAGGTAAAGACAGCCAAAGGGCAGCAAGATCAATCTCAGAGATTTTAATCCAACCACCAAGCCAAATAAATTGGATCTTGTCAGAATTAAAACAAAGATGATTCTAGGCAGCCGACATATGCATGCACATCTGATCAACAGTGTAGCCGCTGCAGAAGCCGAGCTATAAATGAGCGTCATTAGCATATGACCCCTTTTCGATAGTCAGTCAGCCGTATAAGGAATATATACACTGTGTCCGGAAATAAAGGGACATCTAATGATAATATTTAAAATAAATAGTAAATATTCATCGATTTTTAAATTCCAAAACCGTTTTGATCCTGACATATTTATCCACAAAACTTTAATTTATGAACGTCCTGGTTTAAAACGTACATCATAGTGGCATCTTTAAATAAAAAAGTTAGTGCTGGGGAGGAATTTGATCAGATGTTCACTGATGGCATGGCATGGCATTGACCAATGGCACACACATTTTGAAGCTTGTGTTGACTCTGTTGAGGCTGAAGGCAGACACTTTGAACACACATTGTAGTCTGTTATTATTCAAAGACAAGAATAAATGTGAAGTAAATTTATGGCGGTTTAAAAACAGTTGAAAATTATGTAGATGAATTTTAGGCCGTCCTAAAAACTCGAGTGTTGATGCAATTGACATCATTATGACTTAATTACTGGATTCCAGAGCCATCATATTTCATGCATTACTAGATAAAAATGTCAGGATTAAAATGGTTTTGGAATTTTAAAAAAATCGAGGATTACGTACTATTTATTTTCGTGTTATGAGTAGGGTCCCTTTATTGCCAGAAACAGTGTAGCTCACGGGTCCTCAAAGTTTTGTATACCAAGGGTCACTTTAGTGATTCAGTGAGAGCTTGCGGGCCACAGGGTAGGCCTACCATGCGAGCGCCGAAGTCTCGGATCCTTATTATATAGGCCTACGCGTAGCCAGGGATGTGGTCTTGAGACGAAAAAACTGCGTTCTTGGTCTTGAATGCATCGGTCTTGGTCTCGACTGTCGGTCTTGGTCTTAAAGGAACGGTCTTGGGATTGGTCTCCGTCTTAGGTTAGCGTTCTTGCTAATTTGCCATATCAGAGCAATTTCTTTGATATTTGTCAGATAGTTTCAATTATTAGGGACACAGGATGTTTAGGCCCTACGTGCTTGTTATCGATTTATGATGTGCTGACCATGTATATATACATGTTACTATGGGCAAAAAGATGCATTTGCAATGGAACCAGCCATTTCAAAATTTGCTTTCACAAATTTCAAGGTTTTGGAACAATCTAATAATTATGTGATCGCCCTCGTATAGAGACTGTTAACCTACAATTACGAGTACAAGTAAACCATTCAAATGGAACGTTAATCTACTTGTTCGGATGTCTTATTTAGAACCTATCGTATACTGTAAGTAATTTACTGTGCGATATTACAATACAATACAACTGTTATTTGATATCACCCTTCTTACACTTAAGTTCAGAAGTGCACACATGCCTCGACGGCGCAACTGCAGTTGTAATGCAGAGCAATTGTGTGCGAAGGACTTGCTCAAGGCCCCTACACAGTGACGCCCCGAACGAGAGTCGAACCCGCTCACTCAGCGCACACTGAGTGTTACGGGTCGACCACTCTAACCGCTCGGCCACAATATTCCACACATGGTATATTCTCAGGCCGAATCCATGGGCTGAACCCGCTAAAGTTCAGACTGGCCGGTAAAACTGTTTTCTGGACCATTATTAAGATTAGTTTTCTTCAGCAATAAAATTACTACTTTAAGCTTGTTATTACGTTTTAGCGTTTTAATAAATTGAACTGTTTATTAAAAAAAGGGTCTCAAGGTTTTGGTCTTGTGCCCAACACTGCACGTAGCAGGCTTAGCTTATAAATATAAGGCCTAGAAATATAACGCTTAGGCTTACTCATATACATATAATAAAGTTAAATAAACAGTAAATAGAAGTGCTTGAAATGAAAACTAGAAATGTCTAAGAATTTTGCACTGCATGCCAAAACACTATTTATTGAATTTATTATTGAACAAAAATTAATAGCTCGACAGTGTTCCCAGTATCAGTACTTTTGTCCATTGTTAGTGAAAATGCAACAAACTTTTTAGCCTTTTAGCCTTGCTTTTCAAGATCTTTACCAATGTCTTCAACATGATGTGTCATAGTTTGATGACTTCCTTAAATGCATTTCTTATTTGGGGACACACCTTATCTACCACTCTCATAAGGCAATCCCATAAAAATTCACCATCACTGAACAGCTAACATTTTTTGCAATTTCATGAGTAACAATATAGCAGTTCTCAATACTTGCTTCGTTGATCTTACTAGCTTTTCTAAAGATCCCCTGCTGGGCTGAAAGTGCAGTTGTAATTTTGTCACCTTTTGTTTTCTCTGCTCGCCAACATAAGCAACGTTATCCTCATGGTTGGTCTCGAAATGTCTTTTGACATTGTAGTCTTTGATCACTCAAATTATTTGTTGGCATATGAACAAACTATCTTCCATTGTTTTCAATTGCAAATAGTCACTGGTCCAACTTTCTTTAAACCACCTTAACTTCTTTCGTCATTAATAAGGCGTTTTTTGTCGATTCCATTTTATGCATAACATTTTAGCCTAATAATGTTGATGTTACAATGAAATACTGTCCAAATACAAGGCAAGGTTAAATTTAACATAGAAGATATAGTTGTTACGTAACTAATTTGACTTTAAAACTAAATTGGCCAGTTTGCATGCGACATTATTTATTAATTGCAACTAGAAAATCGAAAAGTGGGCTAATCATGGCATAAAGCGCCGTAAAATTCAAGTAGGCCAAACACAATTTTTCATGTTTTGTAAAATGAAAATTTATCATTGAATGGTTAAACTGGTGAAATATTCAATGCTGCTATAGCGAATATTAAAATTATAATGCGATTGTCAAATTAGACATAAGTATAATATTTTATTCAAAATTCAAAAAATTTGACCAGGGTCCAGAGGCCGCATTAGGCCTGCTCGAGGGCCTCGCTTTGGGGACCCCTGCAGACACATCCTGTGGGATACCAGAAACTACAGCTTAAATTTATGAGCTTGAAAATTCCAGCCTGTGAACTGTCAGAAATTTTTTTAAATTTTATTTTATTTATTCTGAAATTTGATATTGCCCTTCTTCCCAAATTTTTTGCTCATAAGTGCACACGCCTCGACGGCACTATTGCTGTTGTACTGCAGAGCAATTGTGTGCGAAGGACTTGCTCAAGGTCCCTACACATTGATGCCTCAGATGAGTAGGTCCAGCTGAACAGGAGTTCCAAGATGCCAAAGGATGTGTCTCCAAACACTGACAGATGGAAAACCAGCTGGTAGGCCATCCAGGCCTTTGGAGGTGTGTTGCAGCCTGTCTAAAGATATGATATGATATGAAAACTTGATATAGCACCTCTTCAAGAAATCTACTCAAGAGTCTCTCTCTGCGCTAGGCAACATGATGTTAATTGTCATTTTCAACGACTGTCAGAACATGTTATTAGCAAAACATTGCACTGTAAGCTAAAAGAGTCGTCAATGGCTGACGCTTCCACACAAGCGTGGAACCAGCCAACGGATACTCATCAGCAGCTGACAGATGGCATAGATGTTCAGGGTCTGTGGTCGAAGCTGCGCTGATAGGGTAGAGTGACAACTGCCAAGATTGATTTGCAAAAGATGTTAAATATTTGTGTTTCCGAGACCATGTCTAAGTTGGTGGCTGTTCTATGGGGTGATTCTGTCGAGGCTTCAGTGACAAGGCTGTTTGGGGCTTCTGAGTCGACCTTGATTGTTTTGATTTTGTTGGCCTTAAGCCATGAAGCCTTAGCCCCAAGTCAAAGCCTATCAGAGAGGACAAAATTGACTGGAAGATTGCCCTTGTGACTCTACGAGCTATGCCTATTTTGCTCTTTGCTCAATTAATTGCAGACAATGAAATGGCATATAAAGAAAATGGATTTATTTTATTGACATTTGAGTACAACCTGTGGCGGACCCTCTCTTCAGTTTAACACCGAGCGTTCATGTATCAGCAGCAGCAGTTGGGGCGAATGCTCAGAGAAAACCTTGAATTCCTTCCAGTCTTTTCTAGTACTTCGAAAGGCCGAGCTCCGAGGTTTTCCCCGTCTTCTGATCGTCCTTGTGGAATAAGACCTCGTTGGTCTGACGCAGGTTTTCTAGACTGCTACGAGATCGAAGTCACTGAACTGAAGACTAAGTCAATCATTGATCAACAAATCTTCTTTATTAGCGTTGGTTGTAACAGCAGTAACGACATTCAAAACCTGCCAACTTCTGAACTAAGTGCCTCATTATCGAAAGGGCTACCGAACTAGGCTTGACTGCACCAAACTCCCCAGGCTAGACTAACCTCCCTATATATATATATATATATATATATATATATATATATATAGTCTTTCAAGCTCCTTGGGGATTGCAGCCAAGCTCCCGGGAGCGCAGCCAAGGTGGGGGAGGGGGAGCGCAGGCAAGCTTCCGGGAGCACAGTCACAACGACCGCCAGCCGGCCAAGAAAGGGGGAGCGCAAGAAAGCTCCTGCTCAGGAGGGCCAGTCTCACCACCACACACGGCCAAAAGGGGGCCCAGGCGCATAATGCCACACACCCATACTATTACATTTAAAAACGGCAAATAAAGAAAACACATTTATTTTATTGACATTTGAGTAAACCGATACTGCTTTTAAGAAGTAATGCATATTTATGGTAAAGACATTGCACATTAGTCATCTTTTTTAATTATGTCATAAATGGGAGTTATGAAAGTTATTACTGTATGACGGCTGCAAAGTATCGCGATACTTTTGTCAGTATCACAGCGAGTATCGCAATAGTTTTATTTTGCTGGTATCGCATGTGTATCGTGATACCTATTTTTAGCCTGTCAGCGATACTCGATACCAATACTTTTTCTCACTGAAATTTTTATGATTTCTCAAGAAATATTCAAAGTCAATCGTTGTGCTTTGATAAGTTCAAGCCTCTATATACATGTAGGCCTACATGTATAGCCTCTTTCTGCCATATAAACCTTGGTGCGAATAGATGTGAATGAAGAAATGACCGTAGTAGGCCTACGTCCTTTTGCGTTCACAGGTAGAAGTGGCTTGCCTAATTAATTTTAGAGTGCTTGCGAATTTAGTTGATCTTGAAAATGAATGGGACTGAGGAAATGAAGATTGCCATTGCGATATCAGAGCATTGTGTTCGAGCAGCATGCCTGAAGGCTGCTTCAAAGACATTGTGATCGGACGAAGGACCAATATGCACAGGACTGGAAAGTCCCTATGTTCTTTCGTGTCAACAGTTTTGGGGCGATATTCAGGGGCCATAAATTTTAGATCCTTTTAAAATAACAAGCTGATTTATCAACCATTAGTCGTGAAGCCAGATTTACGAATGACTACCAAAATTAAAAAAATGCCGTTAGAGGTTCAAAATGCCATATTTTCATACAGAAGAAAAGTTTAGATTGGGGCAACATCTGTGTTTAAGAGAAAAGTGTGTACACGGAAATTTGACTAGTAACCATTCCTCTTATTTTATGATTGGCCCAAGCCGGGCCAAGCGATTCCTTGGGAAATTTTCAATTATTATCAGTGCATGAATTATAAATTAGGCTAAGATCAAATCCAGCTAGCATATTGAAAAGTATTGGTAAAAGTATTGGTATTGCAATACTTTTGAGAAAAAGTATTGGTATTGGTATCGCGATACTTTTATTTAGGAAGTATTGGTATTGCTATTGCAATACTTTTTTCAAGTATTGTTAACAGCCCTGCTGTATGATATTTATAATGTTGCATAAGCTTCTACTGTAGCTATTGGCGATAGTCAAGAGTTGATCTTCCTATTTCAGCCACTGACCCACTGGCATGAACAATATTATGATATAGAAGTGAACTCATTCGTGCCCCTGGCTTCGCTGAGTGTATCACATTCTGAATATTCTCGACTAGGGCTTGGAACGAAGGTCGGTTTTGTTGCTCAGTCTCCCAACAGTTCTTCATAATTCCATACCTGAACAAGAGAAACATTTTCAAAGTCCCAGTTAGAAATGTGCTTTGTAAGACGTTTAAGACAGTTAAAGTGACAATTTAACACAACTTAATTGAACCAGCTATGACACAGCTTTATTCAGATTAATATGTACTGCGAACTAGCCCAGTTCGCTAAACTACAAGCGCATAGACCACGTTTAATCTGCAAAAGAGAGCATGCAGACTATGGTTCGCTTCCCGATGCTGGCTTATTTAAGAGATTTAACATTCAAACGGGTTAGCAATTTAGCATCAAATCAAACTCCTCATTGAGAATAAATGAATCAGGTCAAGGCCATATAAGGCCATTATAGAGAAATGTTTACCATGTCTTGTGAATGGCAGACAGAACTCTCAGAAAATCTTTCTGATCCCATTGTTACTTCAAACAATAGCCTATTCTGCTCATTGCTCAATTGATTCAAGTAGATTTTAAGTAGATTTTATGCATAAAATGGAGCAGAATTTTAGATAGAGCAAAGATAAACTCATAAGAACTTTTAAGATGATATAGGCCTAGTTCTCAGCATGTTCCATCTACAGGGTGACACAAAAGTTCGTTCACCGTTTTCAAACTTCAATATCTTGGTCAAAATAAATCGGATCTCTTAAATATGTTTCAGGCCTATACAGGACTCGAATATATTATAACCCTGCAAATTTTTAAGTTGAACAGGCCTTAAATGATGTGACAGTAAACACTGCGTCGCGCAAGGGGCATTTTCGACTTCTACCTGGATATGACGTAACCATTATTCATGTTGCTTAATTGAATAAAAATAGGAAATCGAAAAGAACTGAAATACTTAAAAATCCTTCAAGACGTCAACAGTCTATGTTGCTATAAGATGTTGGTTGGTCATTCTAACGACCATGTCAGCTGCCCTTCACTGAGACGAAAACACTCAGCTACAGGGGGCATACACGGCCGTGAACATCAGAAAGAATGGTCTGATGCAGTCACATAGCCAAGACAAATTGCAACAAAATAACTCTTCAAAGCACAAAATCCTTCGACGAATAAGTCCAGCACGCAAGCTCTAGAAAACTCCAACATGTTCGAAGCTACTGTGCAAATTCTGCATCTAGATGAAAGTATTCGTCAAAATGATGAAGCAGTCGATCAATCAACCAACATGGCCGATGAACATGCGTCTTATTTGTAAATTAATCACAACAACTAACGATATGCTAATGCTCACACAATATCTGGGCAGTATGTTGGTTGTTCCAATCGCTTTCCACTTTGAACATGACTAGGTATCTGCCAGTTTTCCACATCTGGATATGGCACTGCACCTCGTGTCATTAATTCCCAAAGCAAAACACCAAATGACCACTGAAAAATATTTGCTTACATTTAAATTCATTGAATAAAGTTTAATGTTTAGAAATGCTGATGTAATACAAGAATTTCATGACGGCTCATTCATTATTGGATGAAATGAAAAAGGTTACACTTTAAAATCATATTCCACACCGAGTAATTGTGTATGAACTTTTAAGAGGTTTGTAGATGATTCATTCGTCTGCTGTCTATTCGCATACACCAGATTAAAATTACTTAGGGCTGTTATCGATTAATTTAATGTTAATAGTTAACTTTTGAGAAATTTACAATTAATTAATAGTTAATTTCGATTAAATCACAAAAATGTGCATAGTTACATCTGTCAAACAAATTAATGAGATTTAAATAAAAATTCTCAGTTACTGAATTTAGGTACATTCAGAAAATAATACAGGCGCTTTTCTTGCTCATACCGGAATGTTAGATCCATGGTATGCAAACGATTTGTCGCAATGAATGCAATAAACGTTATCAGCATTTTCGATATTTTCGTTAGCCAATAATTTGAATCCAAAATGTTCATGTAATCGACCTGATAATGTTTATATTTAACATCTCGATTACTATCCGCCACCATACAATGTATTGCAATGTATACGGTTTATGTTGTTTCTTTCAGACTTCCGGTACATATTAGTGATGGGCAGAATAATCGAAACAATTTATCTTTAAAAAAATTTTAATTGTTAAAATAATTTAACAATTAATCAATTAATTAATAGTTAATAACAGAGGAGCAATGGAGAGAAGTCAAAACGACGTTGCTGGAATCAGCGAGGACTGTGATAGGATATAAGAAGAAACAAGCACAGAAACCATGGATATCGGATGAAACATTAGAAATGATCAAAGAAAAGAGAGAAGCCAACAACAAAGATAAACAGAAATATAAAGAACTGAAAAAGAAAGTACAAAAACAGCTAGAAGGAATTTGTGAGAAGCTTGAGGAGACAAATAAGAAGGGGAAGATGAGGTATACCAAACAGTTAAGACATTCACAGGAAAATTCAAACCGAAATTCTTTTGCATTAAATCGAAAGAAGGAGACAAAATTACAGATAAAGAAAAGATTGCAGAACGATGGAGAGAATATTGTGAGGAATTATACATGGATAAAGAAGATGAAGACAAAGAAAAGACAAGAGAGAAAAGAAGGACATATATCAGGGAACCGGCGCCACTAAGATCGGAGGTATATAAGGCAATTAAGGAGGTGGCGAATGGAAAAAGCACAGGACCAGATGAAGTCCCGGCAGAATTGTTCAAACATGCAGGGGA
Organism: Bimastos eiseni; assembly: GCA_959347315.1. Lineage (NCBI taxonomy): Eukaryota > Metazoa > Annelida > Clitellata > Crassiclitellata > Lumbricidae > Bimastos > Bimastos eiseni. Next base: position 6,521,285 of record OY365815.1, read on the forward strand.
AACGACATTAGATAAAATACATCGAATATGCACTGAGATATGGGAAACAGAAGAGTGGCCAGAGGATTGGATGAACTCAATCTTCATCCCGATACCAAAGAAAGGGGACCTAATACAATGTAAAAACTACAGGACCATAGCATTGGTCGTGCATGTTAGCAAAATTATGCTCAAAATCATACTAGAAAGGATAAGAACAAAAACGGAGTCCGAAATAACAGACGAACAAAGCAGGATTCAGGCGAGGGAGAGGAACACGCGATCAGATCACGAACCTAAGAATATTAATGCAGAAAATGAATGAACATCAACAACCATTATACATGTGCTTTGTTGACTTCACAAAAGCTTTTGACAACATATCACACAAGCAATTATGGGTCTCAATGATTGAAATGGGATATCCTATACACATCATCAACTTGTTGACAAAGTTATATGGCAAACAAAAAGCAAAAGTGAAAGTAGCGGGAGGGATGTCAAATGAGCTCAGAGTAAGAAAAGGGGTTAGACAGGGGTGTGTAATGTCACCGCATTTATTTAACATCATGGCAGAAATGGTGATGAGAGAGGTACTGGATGGCTGTGAAGGAGGGGTACAAATAGGAGGATGAAAATTAACGAACTTGAGATATGCGGATGATATTGTACTGTTAGCAGAATCTGAAAAAGAGCTACAAGAAATTATCAATCGTCTGGATAAGATCGGAAGTGAGAAAGGTTTAATGATTAACATGGATAAACCAAGACCATGGCATTAAATGGTAAAACATGCAACATCATTTTGAAAGAGAGCAGACTGAAGCAGGTGGATATGTTTCAATACTTGGGATCATTGATAACAGAAGATGCAGAGTGTAGCAGAGAGATAAGAGGAAGGATGGCAGGAGGACAAAGTGTTCAGATATGGATGTAGAAAATATGGAGGAGTCGCAGCATAAAGATAACCACCAAAGTGAGACTAATGAAAGCATTGGTATAGCCGGTGGTTACATATGGCTGCGAAAGTTGGACCATCAAGAAAAGAGATGAAGAAAGAATTGAAGCTTTTGAGATGAAATGCATAAGACAGATTCTAAGGGTATCATGGACTCAAAAAAAAACAAACGAGTGGGTATTGGAGAAAGCAGACATGGAACGAGAGCTACTTAATCTGATAAAAAGGAGGAAATTAACATACTTTGGACATGTGATGAGAAAAGAGGGAAACTGTCTAGAAAAAGAAATCATGCAAGGCACTACACCGGGAGCAAGAAAACGAGGAAGACCAAAGACACGATGGATAGACAATGTGGAAAAATGGACCAGTAGACGACTTGACAGCTTACTAAAGAAGACGACAGACAGGAAGAGATGGAATAGACTTGTCCATGAAGCGACCAACCCTCGGATCGAGGATGGTTAAGACAAGACAAGACAAGACAATAGTTAATTTCTACTGCTCTAAAATTACTTTAAACCAGCATAATCTTTATGTCGTATTATATTATTCACTACTCATTGCAATAATGAGAGTAGATTGATTTATATAGTTCCTCCTCAAGAAGTCTACATGGAGGCTTGGAGAATTCATGATGCGTCAAGACAGCAGAAACAAATCAGTTTTCAGCGACAAAGACTTAGCTTTGTAGATTTATTCGAAAATGATGCAGGATGCTGCACATATAATTTAACAATTGTATAGTAAAATTATTTAATAATAAGTACAATTATTTAATAATTAGTAAAATTATAATGGTTCAATGTTAGGGTAAAGACGTCACAGAAGATGAAACCACATTACACGCAAACCACATTACACGCAAGTCCCAATTTGCTAACAAGTGAATCAGAACAAAGCATCAAGGGACAATAATTATCTAATTTTAAGATATGGCGAATGTCAATGTTGGTCACGGAGCTTTTGCTTGTCCTTGCATTCGACCAAAAAACACATGGCATTACATTCACATTATGAACATTTAGCATGTCTTAGAGTTCAATGATTCAAAGAAAGTGCTATATGTGCCCAACTGATACAAACACTTGTACATTCAGGAATATACAAGAAAAACTTACAACATCACTCATTGTTGAGAAGACATTGGCCTCTAAGCACTCCGGTGCCATCCATCGAACTGGAACGGGTGTTGTACCACTAGATTCAACTCGATAATAGTCACGCACGATCAGTTCTCGAGACAACCCGAAATCGGCCACTTTGACGATCCCTCTTTCATTCACCCTGGTATGTAACAAATACAAATCAGTTGTAGCTCACAATTCTGCAGCATAGTTGCTACATTCAGCACTCCAAAGTAGAAACCAATCGGCTGATATGCAAGTAAGTATAACAAGGGGTTCTTAGCTTTTGTCTGTAAGTATGCCCTGGTAGCTGGTAGGAGATGAATTGCAACATACATGTGGGACTGTATCACTGAATGATCGAGAAGACTGACAACATCAACTTCATTTGGTTTGATTGTAAATTTGCATCATCTCTGGAGTTTGCCATTTCTACAACATGTTGCCAGGCATCTCCATTCTAATTGGCATAGGAAGAATAATAACAGTCATACTTAAAGATTTCATCAACTAATTCTAGGTTATGGATTTACAGGGCAAAAGATTATTCAAGTAACTTAACTGGTCACATAGGCTACATACTGCATACAGAGAATATCGAGTAGGCCTAAATCCCTTTCAAATGCTAATAGTTGGTTGTATTACAATGGTAGCCTTTCAATGGTAGCACATAAATTCAAAGAATTGATGTGCAAACCACTCTGCTCGTTCCTCTCCCCGTTTTCGATCTGCTGATCAACTTAATCTTCTCTGGAACTGTAGAGTGGTTGGGTCAGATGAGTTTTCTAGGTGAATGTTAAAATCACCTAAAAAGACCAGCTGACTATTCCGTGTGATAAGGGTTTCCAGAACGGAGGAGAACTCGTCAAAGAACTTTCTTGTAAGGGCAACAGAGGCAGGTCTGTAAACGGAAACGAGAGTTGAAGAGTTGTGAGATGTGGCAATGGTGAGATAGTGCCTCAAGCATTGTAAAATTTTTCCATGTCTGTCCACAGTGTCCAGTTAGACTGGAGAGCAACGAAGCATTGAACGAGAGCAGACGGCGATATCACCGCCACGGGTCTCTCGGCCACTAATAGATAGATTAGCCAGATGGAGCAGCACGAAGAAGTGGCACGTCGTCTGAGCCGTGGTGCCAGCTTCCCATAACAGCAAGAACATCGATCGAACTGTCTCTCCTGTAGAGTGTGAGCCACATATGCACATTTCTTGGAGAGAGAATGAGCATTCCATGTAGCCATGTGAGGCCCAGAGGTTTGACAGGGTTCAGAGCAGGTGGATCAGGCCAACAGGAAGCAGGCTGATTGGACACAGCCATTGCAGCATGACCCAGAGCAGAGCTTGAAGTTGCGAAGAGTTCAGCAATGGAGGCTGGAGAGGTTTCAGGTGGAGACCGGATGTCATGGCTGAAGAGAGGACGGAAGGCAGCCGGACACCAGATCTGATGATAGAACAGAGTGTTTCTCAGTGAGTGCTGAGGTTGCTGATTGGTCGAAGTAAGCGGAGTTGCTGTCCTGTATATGACAGACATGTCATCGCTCATCGGTAATAGTTTCCAGGTCAGTGCATATGTCAACGAATGCACGTGACTGCTCAACGGGGTAAACAAAGAAGATCACAAAGAAGATTCACAGCACTGCTCAGGGCAGGCTAAGTGTACAAGTCTGTATATCCTTGTGTTGAACGAAAAGTTCAAAACCTTAACGGAATTGACGATGGAGAAGAGTTAAAAAAGACAGAAATAAACTGTTTCAGATCGGCAGATCAGACCTAACAGCAATAGGAAGAAGCAATACATAGCAAATCGAAACAGACTTTAGCAAGGCACAGAACGAGCTGATGTGTGTACACGATGAGAGCTAAACCATGTAGAGATATGTATGTAGAATCTTAGCTGGTTGACAAGCAAGTATTGCTGGTTAATGAAACATGGATTGAAACAAAGATTATTCCAGAGGATGATTTCCACACAGCCTGACACCTTTTAGCACCTCAATGCAGACAGTAATCTAAATGATGCTCGATACCAGGCAACCTGATAATCCCTCTTATGGGTTTGAAGATATTTGCTTTAAGTTCCTTTAGAAATTGAGAAATACTGTTTAATACCTTATAAACTCCTTAAATACTTAAATTTTTTAAAGTCTTAAATAACAGAGAAAGCATGCATTGAGATAAGTAAAATTGTAGCAGAAAAATCTCAAAATGTCCAATGGTTGCAAATTTTTAATTGCAATATTCCTTTACTAAATAAACAGGCCTGCCGAAATGGAGCGGAAGGGGAGCAATTGCCCAGGGACCCATAATCAACCTGTAAAATATCAAATACTCAATTTTTTATATAATTTTATGATTTATTCTTTTTAAATGTAATATTACTTTCACTTATCTACAATCAGTTCAACCTCCAACCCATCTAAAAATTACCTTAATTATCTTTTCGACTAAAAAAGGGAACTTTCTTCTGCCACATTATGCGTTGTGAGTTTTTAAGTATAATGTAAATAATCTATGTAATTTCGTTTGTAGTGATAGAATGCAAACACAAATCTGGAGCACATGAACGTAAAGAAAAAGCTGCATTTGAAAAGGCAAAACTCTGTTTCCGCACATTATTTCAAATTGGAATTTCAAAGAAGACAAATCAGAGCCCTTAATCGCTTCTACCTTGGTTGATTCTAAGGAATTATGCAAACTTAAGCATAACCAAATGATCAAAAATTAAGTTAGTGGTCGTATCATGATTCCAGAAACATGACAGTAGGGCTTAAAAATAAAATTGATGAAATTTCTGAAATTGTGGAAGCTTTAGAATGGCCTAGAATTGACAAATACTTTATAAATATATATTACATGCATGTGTTTGTGATATCATGTGGTTGTATCCATACTTTTATGATATCAATTTATCCCCCCAAATATCCCGATAACATATTTTATTTATGGGCCCGTGACTGTTCTGCCCAGGGCCCCGGAATTTCTGTCGGGGTACATAAATTTCATGTACATATATTTTATTCTCGAATTCAAACTTCAAGAGTATTAGCTGATGTGTAATAAAACACTGGACTGGAGTCGAGTTTGGGGGTCCAACAGGGCTCAGGCCTTGGCCCATCCTCTACCTACTCTATACAGCTGACATTCCATCCTTATTCACAAAACACCTAGCCACTGGCCATCTCTATGCTGACGCTGTCCAAACCTTTGTACATGGTCCTCCCGCTTACACTGGCTTCCAATTCCGTCTTGCATCCAATACAAGGTACTCCTCTTTGTCCTTAGAACTCAATAGGGTAAAGCCCCTAAATATCTCTGCGACTTAATGCGAAAACCTTTGTCTGCTGTCTCCTCCCATCCTCTCCAGTCTGCGGATCGACTTGATCTTCTTGTTGCACGGCAAGGACTGCTATAACTCAACACCGTGCCTTTGCCATTGTGAGCCCTTCTATGTGGAATGACCTGCCCCCATTATCCGTAGCAAGTTTTTAATCGGGCTCCCACCCTCATCCCTTCGTTGCCTGAAGACTTTCTTATTTCCTCGGGGCTGTCACGCTGAGAGCACTTCTGAATAGCTAGTACTGTAAGAAGCGCTATATAAATAACCAGATACGATACGATACTGGTAAACACTTCTGTTACAAGAACCTTATGTTTCCCATAGATGCCATTGTACATAACTGTCTAAACTACGTGCTTGTGTCATTGTGATCAATACAGTATATATTGATTGATTGATTGAATATTTGACAAATTAGTGGTGGTGAATCGAAGTATCTAAAGTGTGCTCATGTTTCTTGCAGGATTTTTCGTGAAACATTATTGCCTACAAATTTAATTTAATTAAATCAAAAGGAATAAATCAAAGCAAAATGACAACTTACATACAATTACGTGCGGCCAGATCCCGATGAACAAACCGCATATGGGAAAGATATTGCATACCACGAGCCACTTGAAGACCCATCATTAAAAGCTGGAGTATTGTTATATCCTGTAGATGAAACAGATGCCATCATAAGTTGCCTTTGCACCATATTGTTGCATGTTATACAATATAGAAACGACAAAAGGAGGAAAAATCATGTCAATGTTAATAAAACTATTGATGGCAGATGTTGCTCCTCGCTCACTCCTCAAACCAGCAAATATTTCACTGGGATTTTCCAACTAGGCTGTTTGGTTTTCTCAGTGGCTGATTTGAAGCTTTCACTGCATGAAAGAATTCGTTGCATAGCACTAATAAGTTCTGTTAGGACACAGATATGTTGTCGGACTAATCAATGCACAGTTGCACACATGCATAGGTCTACCAACCAAATAGTTCTCCAGACTTCACAAAGCTTAGTGACTGACCATGCAGCATATTTCCAAAGTGTACATGGTCCCGCTAGGTAGGGCCACCTATATGTACACAAGGAAACATTTCTAGATGACTAAGGATTGACAATGAAACTTAACTATAATAACAGAGTTAAACAGAAGCAAACATAATAAACACATTTAAACATAATAAGCAATGTAGGAATCCAATTAAACGTCCTGCTAAATAATCCATGTTTGTAAGTGATGCTTGAAAGACTTTAAGTTTGGGATATTGCGAATTACAGGATAAGGCGCTGAGGTACTTCATTCCATTCTTCCGGTCCAGCACATCTAACCGAAAATTTACGGGAGTTAGTACAAGCAAATTCACTTCTGTATGAGGTTAGATTTCTCGTGTTGTAGGAGTGGATGCCTGAGGTTAGGCTGTAAAGATTAGCAAGCAAGCTAGGTAATTTATTGTAAGTGTACCTATACATAAATTGGTATCAGGACATTACCCTCCCGGACATTACCCTCCCGGACATTACCCCCTGGACATCACGATATTTCCATAGCGCAAATATACATACATGCATACATACATATATACATGCATATGTAAATGCATACATACGTGCATATATGTATGTATGCATATATACATGCATATATGTATGTATGCATACATACATACATATGTATATGCATACATACATGTATTCTTGTATGCACGTATACATGCATGTATATACGTATGCATACATACATGCATACATACGTATATACATGCATGTATATACATATGCATACATACATGTATACATACATATGTATATGCATACATACATGCCTGTATGTATACCTATATGCATACATGCGCACATGCATACTTAGATGCCTATATGCATACATGCAGCATTGAATACATCGTTATATACCTACATACATATATGCATACATACATGTATACATACATATGTATATGCATACATACATGCCTGTATGTATACCTATATGCATACATGCGCACATGCATACTTAGATGCCTATATGCATACATGCAGCATTGAATACATCGTTATATACCTACATACATATATGCATACATGCATGTATACATACATACATGCACACATACATACTCTAAGTATGTATTGGAATGGGGGTAACGTCCGGAGGGTAATGTCCTAGGGGGGAAATAATGTCCGGGGGTAATGCCCGGAGGGGGTAATGTCCTAGACCCACATAAATTCACTGATCTGGAGTTGCTTAATTTGTGTAAGTTTTAGAATGCCAAACTTATCAAATAATTGCTTTGTATGAGAATTATAGGGGGATCCAGCTATTATTCTAATTATCTTCTTTTGTAGGATTTGTATTCTTAGTAGTCGAGAATTATAATTTGAGGCTCAAATCATATTACAATACGAGATGTAGGGATATATCATGGAATAATATAATGTAGGCATAATATTTGTAGGCTGTAGATAAGATATTCGTTTCAATATCCCTACGATTTTGCAATGCTTAGTGCAATTTGTTCAATGTGTTCGTTCCAAGTAATGTGTTGATCTACATATACTCCAAGGAAATTTCACGGATTTTGCTTGTGGAATGTCAATTTTATCAATTTGAACCATTCCCTTATGTGGTGGTATTGATTTCCTATGGGAGCAGAAAACAATATAAGTTATTTTTGTCAGATTGAGGAATAATTTATCTGCCTTAAACCGATCCGATACTAGTGTAAGTTCCTGATTAAGTATTCTAAATAGTTCGTCATAGGATTTATGAGATAAAAAAACATTTGAATCGTCAGCAAAAAGAACAAAGTGAAGAACAGAGGATATGTCAGGAAGGTCGTTGATGTATATCAGGAATAACGGAGGACCTAGTATGGAGCCTTGTGGTACCCCATATTTTATTAATTTAAATATAGGTCTTATGCCATTGCATTTAACTTGTTGCTGCCGATGACAAAGATAATCCTTAAACCATGAAAGAGGGATACCTCGGATTCCATAATTTTCCAATTTTTTTGTTAGTATGCTGTGATCTACAGTATCAAATGCTTTGGCTAAATCTAAAAAAATTCCTATAGAGTATTCATTATTATCAATGGCTTGAGTTATCTTATCCTTTATGTTTATGAGAGACATAGATGTTGTGTGGCCTGGTCTAAATCCATGTTGCAGAGGGCATATATGCATACATACATACATAGATATGCAGTATAAAGGTAGGTTTTAAAAATGTTGCTGGCCGCTAAAGGGGTTAATCAATCCATCTTCTACTTACTTGTTAAAATTTTTAACCATTCCAAGTTCTATTTAAGCAAGGGTTATTTTCATCAAGTTTCCATTCATGCATCATTCATCAATCAAAGTTTTATTTCAGTCAGAATGCGCTTCATCGATGTAACTTCTATGACTACAGATCTGCAGACTATCGAACCTAAATGCAGTGTGCGGTAGTTTCTACAGCATTTACATTAAGAGCAATGAACAGTAGAGCAGTCTGAAGTATTTTAAATATTAACTTAGATCTTTCTTTAATATATAGAGACTGTTTTCACTCTTAATTTCATCTAATAATGAGATAATTATGAGGTTCAGACACATGCATTACTAACGATTAGGAACAACGATTCTCATTGGCTGTGGGACTATGGCTGTTAAATATGTAGGCTGACTTACCATAAACTGACGGTCTGGCAGTTGCAACAGCCTTGAGCAATTTTGAAATATGCGACCGGGTACCATATAAGCAGAATGACAGACAGATACAGACAAACACTGACAGTGACAGAGACTTTAAAGGTAGCTAAGTGAGTTAGTGAGTGACTATTGCCAACTACATTTACATTACATATGTCTTGTTGACTGAATCGGCAGCTGAGCCTACAATTCATGGATAAATAAGCAGCTGATCCTAAAGCATATGAGCAGTTGAGATTCATTGTCATTGTCTTATTCATCAATGAATAGTGGCTGTTATGCACTACATTGTGCTAATTCAAGAACTGCTGAGTTTCTAACTTTCAGTCTATCATTAAATATGTTAAATATGTTAATATGTTAGGAGATAGTGCAGGCGTCCTTCGTACAGACACCATGTTGTAGATCTAGAATGGACTAAGCTGCCTATATTGATAGCCATGTATGATTATCTAAAGGTCATAAGGGACGCTTGTGTATATTAGAGGCTATCGTCATCGCTGGCCGAACGTTGGGATTACTATGGGGATAGGCACTTGTACGTAGAATTAGGCCTATGCGTTCGCTTGGCTATATATGACGATGGTGATAGGAACGGATGGTCACACAGATGAGATTCCTAATCCGGACTGGTGTTTACACCTCCCCACTCAGCAAACTCATTTCCACATCCTCTGTTGGTCATCACCTCTTTGTTGACATTAATAATTGTTCATCTCAATTGTTCAATTGTTCATCCGGATGGAGCATGGATCGAATTCTTGTGTAGATGACAATGCATGTCAGCCTGCTGCTGTTTCGTCTTATTTAGTTAAGTAACGAATTGCCAAGTCTCAAGTTGTACATTCAAGACGTTAAGCTAATGCTTTGCTTAAAGTCAACTCTCTGTTTCGAGCCAAAGTCGGCCGACTGAGTTGCTATTATCGCTGGTTCTGTTCGCTGTGCCGTTCTCGTCATGTTTGTTCAGGTCGTATACTATTTTGTCAATAAATATATTCTGTATTCTTAAGAATCTCCTAGGCTAAATATGATATATTGTTATGATATTTATAAAATTTGCTTGCCGTATAAAGGTAGGTTTTAAAAATTTTGCTGGCCGCTAAAGAGGTTAATCAATCCATCTTCTACTTACTTGTTAAAATTTTTCATCATTCCAAGTTCTATTTAAGCAAGGGTTATTTTCATCAAATTTCCATTCATGCATCATGCATCAATCAAAGTTCTATTTTAGTAAGAATGCCATATTATATGGCACATATATATATATATATATATATATATATATATATATATATATCAAGCTATGACTCTCCCTATTTGGCTGGTTTGCAAAGATGTAAATCTTTAAAATTTCTCAGTGTCACACAAAAGCCGCTTCACTAGCACTATATCAAATCAAGTCCGCAAGAACTGCCAGATCAGAATCCGGGAGGTCAAGCCGAGGAGACAATCGAGGTGACAATCAGTGATGATGGTGGTTGTATGGTGGCACTGGAATAGAATCTGGAAGGTGACTCAAAGATTGAAGAAGAGTAAGGCACAGGAGAAGTGAGATTAAGTTTGCTTAAAAGTTCGCAGAAGACCATAATTTTTTGGGAAGGGTTGATATATGGGTGATGCAATCACTTAGATGATTTGGTGCATCTGAAGGGAATGTGGGGAGAAAGAGATGAACAATTATTAATGTCAACAAAGAGGTGATGACCAACAGAGGATGTGGAAATGAGTTTGCTGAGTGGGCAGATGTAAACAACAGTCCGGATTAGGAATCTCATCTGTGTCTCTTTGTTGCCTAAATAGACCTTCCTTTTCATGAAGCTGAGAGTGCCTCTGAATAGTCTGCCGTGAGAGGTGCTTTACAAATGTTCATTTACTTATGTGAACATACACATGACTTGCAAAATGCGCTTAGAAAGTTATGACTACAACAGTGAAGCTGATGGTGAAGGAAAAAATTTGAGAACATTGCCTCAAAAACAAAGAACATGAAATTACCAGATCTGGATTAAGAATGTAGTTTCTGAGGTCTCCATTTGCCATAAATGGTAGGATAACCATTGGACTGTTGTCAGCATCAAATGTTATTCCTCGAATTCCAAGAACATTTAGATGTTGAAAATCCTTCATAATGACAGCCTCCTTCAGGAAAAGTTCCACCATTTCTGACTCGTCAGGTTTGTCTTTAAGAAAATGAGCATACATAATATACATATACTTCTTCAATTTTGTCTAATAAGCAGGTAATCTTTGGAAGAAACTAGCTGCACCTAATGGATTTGTGGAATAAATATCCAGGTCCAGTGGACTAATGATAATGAGTAATAAAAGATGTGTCAAGAGGTCAGAAAAGCATGTTGCTAAAATGCCAATATGAATAGATGAAAAGATGAAAATTATGATGCTTTCTTGATGAAACTAGAAACTTATGTCAAACAATTAATGATTTTCAGCTAGGCTAATCAACAAGCATACTTAAAAAAAAACAATTTTAAAACCCAAATTTTCAGTGACTAAGAGTTCTGATTTATTTATTTATTTATTAAATTTGTAACGCGCACAAGGTCACAGCTAAATGTGAATATGAGACGCGGATAGTCGGTCACCAGGAGAAGATGCAAGTAGATTTCCAAATCCTTGAAAGCCAAAGAGAAATAGTGAGTTTTGAGTCCCTTTTTGAAGGAAGGAAGTAAATTTGAGCTACAAAGAGAGAGTGGCAGTCGATTCCATTCCCTGGGAGCAGAGACATGAAATGCACGAGAGCCCATAACTGTTCTGCATCGTGGTTCAACTAAAAGACCTGTACTTGATGATCGTAAGCAACGAGGAGGAATGTAAGGCGTTAAGTAGAGCATGGATATAGGTAGGTGTACTGGTGATGAGGGCTTTGTAGGTCAAACAAGCAAACTTAAATTTGATTCTGAATTCAACAGGGAGCCAATGCAGCTGGTGGAGTAGGGCAGAGGAGCGTGTTCGTAGTGGGACACGTAGCACTACTCAAGCTAACGTATTTTGGATACGTTGAAGCCTTTTGAGTTCAAGGTCTGAGAGACTGACAAAAAGTGAATTAGCATAATCGAGGCGAGAGGAGACAAGTGAACAGGCTATAGTTTCAGACACACTTTGAGTTAGAGCTGACCTTATGTGACGTATTGCCGTGATGTGGTAGAAACAAGATTTACAAAGGCTTGTTATGTGAGGTCGAAATGTGAGCTTGCTGTCGAGAGTAACCCCAAGTGTTTTGACAGAGTCTGAAAGCGGCGCAGCAGTGCCCGAAAGTTCAATGCTAGAGAGCATAGGGAAAGAACGCAGCGTTGACACGAGCCAAATACAATTGCTTCAGACTTGTCTGGGTTTATGGCCAAACCATTGAAACAGAGCCATGCATATATAGATGAGAGGCATTCTTCCGGTTTTAGTTTACCAGACTGATCAGTGTGTGACAGAGCAATATGGAGCTGAGTATTATCTGCATACTGTTGTAATTGAATTCCAAAGTGTTTAGCTATGTGACTGATTGAGGAACTAAAGACTGTAAAATATAAAGAAATTGATTAGATTATACAAGCTGAAATTATTTCGATAAGAAAAGACTCTATCATATACAATTATTCTACATGATTAGCCTGAAATGGCTGTAGTAATAATTACCAAACTAACTAAGCAAAAATCATACAAAATGATAAATGAGGTGTAGAAGACTGTCAGACTAGCTTACATTTCATAGTCTTTACAGCTACGTGTTCTGCAAGATCTCCCTGTGGATCACGAAGAAGGGCAAGATAAACACGTCCAAATTGACCTAAGACACAAATGAACACATTACCTCACAAAGCAGAGGCATGGCAATTCACAAAGTGTGACCCTGATAAAGTTGGACATGTAAAGTGTTAAAATTGAAGCATGTAGGATCTACACGTCTCAGACACTATTTGCCCGAGGTATTTAACATCAGTTAACAACAACAGGGGTTAAAGTATGTATGGAGTTGAAGTGGTTGTTAATCTGCAATGGCTTCACCCTCGTCAAGAGTTCCTTCAAAGGCAACAACATGAAAACGCTCAATGATGATTGAGAGGCACTGGAGAAGGAAGAAGTCTCTTTCAAATATCTGGTGATTTGAGTTAATTGCAGACCACTGCTGCTAACTGGGCCCTGGGTTTCCATACCACCGAGATAAACATGTGGTTTGCGAGGAGCTTTCTGATCTTTCTGATCTTTCTTGAAGCTGCCAATCATGTTGCTGCTCTGCCCCACTGTCATCATCTTGAGGTAAGATGTGCCAATTCACAGCCACCCATCTAGTCTCAGGTGACTGAAATGTTTTGGGGAGATCTGATTGGCAGCTAGCATGTATTCATTAAGCATGCCTATACGATGTATATTCATCGGTTTCTCTGTTGAATTGGCCAGCCATTCCTTGGCCTTTCACTGTGTTGCTTACAGTGACATCCTACATGAGGCTGCATCTTCAACACTATAGAATCATCATCAATCCATCGAGTAGCTTCCCATTCGTTCTAAAGAGTCTGGGTGGTTCCTTGATGTTCAGCACATGTTAGGCATTGCAACTTATCTGTTGTTTAGTGCCTCTCGGTCTGGCAATTCTACCTCTGTCACCATCGTTCCAAAGGGACTCGCTGTTCTCAGCCTGCAATACAAACAGCCAGTTGGCATCATGTGCCACAGTGCATCCCAGGGAGTAAATGTGACACTGAGAAGTTTTGCCTACTAGATTGTCAATGATTCTTCAAAGTTGCCAATTGAGCTTTGAATCGTACACTTGGCCACTTTCTAATAACAGCTAATAACTCCTGCCATAAAGTCACATCTATATAAACTTCTATATACACAAAACTACAACTTTACTATTACCCGTGACCCTTTAAAAGAGCGCCCAACAAAAGTGCGCCCAACAAAACAGCGCAGACAAAAGAGAGCCGACAAAAGAGTGCCCGACCAAAGAGTGCATGTGTATTGATGAAAGTAATGCTTCCTAATATGGCAGTTTTATTGCCACAAAGATTCGTGCTTAAATAGAAACTAGATTGATAAAAAGGAGTCTGCTTAAACAGAAGCTGCATTGGCAAAAATTATCAGTATTAATTATTAAGCTTAATTAGCACAATGCTTGAACTGAAGTTGGTGCGATGAGAATATTCATGCATAAGTTGAAGCTGAATTGAGGAAAAGTATTATGCTACAGTGGAAGTTGGAATGATGAAAATTTTCTGTATAACTTGAAGCTGGACTGATGAAAAGAATTCTGTCTATCTAGAGGCTTGATTGATGAAAAAATGCAATTCAAATGGAATCAGGACTGATCGGGACAATCCAGCTCCTGCTTAACTAGGAGCTGGATTGTACGATTCCTTTCGTCAATCCAGCTTCCGGTTAAGCATGATTCTTTTCATATCAATCCAGCACACCTTCTAACTAAATTCTTTTCATCCATCCAGCTTTGAGTTTAACAGCATTTCTTTCATCAATCTAGCTTCTAATTAAACGAGATTCATTTAATTAATCCAGCTTCCATTTAAGGCTTCACTAGGTCAGCTTCTATTTCAAATTGTCTGTGCACTGTTGCGGCGCTCTTTTGTTGGCGCTATTTTGCCGGGGTGCCCACTACCAGCAAAAATCAAAAGCCATATAGATTTTATGCAATTGACATGTTAAAATGTCATTTTGACATTGTTAATATGATTATTTAAAATTTTACAATGAAAATTGTCACACAGAGATGATAAAGTTAACCATTAATTCTCAATGTTTGCATGTTACACATTAAAATGTAGAATTGTGTTTGTGCACAAAAGCAGGCTAATGAAACTTACAAACACAAACATTTATACAGCTATAACCAAAATAATACCTTTGCCAATAATTCTTTCCAGCTGTAGACGATCTCTTTGAATGTACATCTGTCGAATCGTTGCTTTCAAGCGATCATTGAGTGGCAAAAGAGCCGTGCACCATCCATTGTCACATTCTAAGCCTATTCAAATCAGAAATGCTTCTCTTAACCAATTTACTGAAAACGTTGCAAAAACGTAACATGCTGTTTGAAAATTCATAGCAAAATAAAGATAAGAAGTAGTCACAAATATACATTTTTTCCTACTTATTTGGTGTTTACTGGACCAGATGGCGGCAAATATATACTCTCTGTTGCTGTCTGCCATTATTTTTGAGCTGCAAAAAATGTGTGTTCCTTCACGTCTAGTTAGTGGTTGGTTTTGTTCTAAATTTTTTTTCTTTCATAAGACATTATATTTCCAAGAAGCGATTCCGTCAAATTGGAGAACTTATGTGAATGAAATTTTTATGTTGCGTTCTCACAACATAAGCAAAATGCACTTATGCACATTGTCGCACTTAGTAACTCATATACTGCAGGTATGACTTATTTGGAATGATGTCTGTGACGCGCGTCACTCTGGACGATGGCGCTATATAAAAGTCATTGATCGACAGCAGAAGCGTAGGAGGACTACGGATGAGAATGTCTACCTGACACATGAGATGGGAGACATCAATGGGCTTTGCCTGAAGCAGAAGGCCTCAATACAGACACCAAGGAATATGCAAATATCAACGGAGTGTCAAGCAGCGAAACCCGACACCTCGAGGCAGATGCCTACCCTTCCATCTCTACGACCCACAAACAAGAAACTCATGAATCAGTTGAAGATTTGGCCTGGACCGGCTGGTTAACACGGATCATGAATAGGGAACAATTCCGATACGAACGGCGCAATCTGTTAGGCGGTATAACTGTAGTAATGGAATTCAATGACGTTAATAAGGCCCAGCCTTATTACATAACAGCCGTTAGTCAAACAGTAACTGGACGCCCCTAGGAATCTGACGTTACGCTAGGGACGCCAGGGCCCGTCCAACCAGGGTTTAGTAATGGTGGCTGCAGGTGACCTGTCATCCAATAGAGATACAAGTTTTGCATTTAGGATGGCAACGGAAATTGCCTCTAGAAGGATTCATATAGCGTAGCAAGCAAAGAAATGGGGACTTGTTTCGCAACTGGGGGAGATGCTAGGTCGTTCTGACGATAAGGGTAATCAACGTAGTTGGGAATCCCGTCTCGAACGTAAACCTGGGAAACATTTCAAAAGGATACTAATAACTCCAGTAAGTGTAGATAGGATGAGTGGTGTGCATATATTTAATTAAACATACATATTAAAACCATCAAGTGAGTCGTGTTCCTGAGCTTGGTGATACTCTCGTCATCAAGAAGAAGGAGTGGCGAGAATGACACATGCGACAATGTCATTGATAATGACTCTGAGTAGATATCTTGAAGGGGTGCTATATCAAGTTATTATTATTGATTGATTGATTGATATAAAGATAGGATGAGTGGTGTGCATATATTTAATTAAACATACATATTAAAACCATCAAGTGAGTCGTGTTCCTGAGCTTGGTGATAGAGGAAAGAACCAGCAGATACTCTCGTCATCAAGAAGAAGGAGTGGCGAGAATGACACATGCGACAATGTCATTGATAATGACTCTGAGTAGATATCTTGAAGGGGTGCTATATCAAGTTATTATTATTGATTGATTGATTGATTGATATAAACTAATTTCAGTTTCCGATTACTTACAACAATATTATTTCAGTCAGATGCTTCATAATCAGTGGTGCCATTCTTCAATAGCCATTTATTTTAAGGATGAGTATTGAAATTTTCAGAGGATGCCAAGGAAGAAGTTTTGCAGTTTGAAGGATACCATTGCCATGTTATTCGAGGAAAATGCCATCACCGATATCAACCTTGTGGTTCTGCCTCCAACCCAAGTTAATGAACAAAGCGATAATGAACATTTTGATGAAAACCAACTCATGACAACAGATGTGATGCCAAAAGACATTGCTGGGTCGGCGGAAGTCTGCACTGATGCTGCAACGTCCAGCGAACGATCACCGTATACTACGCGTGAAGTTTGAACCAAAGCCGACAAAAAACACAGATGTGTGTAAGAGGTACAGATATTCCAAGCAGCAGGATTTTAGAAGGTCAGATGAATCACTGCAGCCTGTTTATTTGAAGTATACAACACCAGAACCACACAGGAAGACCTGAATCTCTTCAAAGTCTTCCATGCAACAGGCAGGTCTGGTGGCCGACACCCATACGCCAATGGAAGAGCCAGTAGATTCAACCATCGTTCCATCTAAGAAGCTGCGACTCTCTGCTAAGCCGCCAAAGAATGTGGATTGGCAATGTCAGAAACCAAAATTCAAATTGAGCCTGGTGAACAAGGAGAAGATACTGATTTCAGAGTTGACCACGCAGTTGATAAACAAGAGCGAAATCGAGCTCTTTGAATAATTTTTTGATGGCGAGGTGTTTAGCCTAATAATAACGCTGAGTACACTGTACGCACAGCAGCAGAATCGACACAATTACTCTCCGAATGTGTATCAACTGAAGCTATTCATTGGTTTCCTGCTGTTTTCAGGGTACCTTAGATAGTGGTGTAGCGAGGGGCAAAGAGGCGAACCGCCTCAGATGGCGCGAGTCTTAGAGGCGGCATTTTCAGTAAAAAAAATAAATAAAAAATTATTGTTGTATAAGTTGCATTCTTCAAGATTATTTTTGCTCTTGTCTAAACCTGTCACAATGCTTTTTGGCTTTTTCTTGACTTAAAACTAACATATACGATATACCTAAGTACCATCGAAATGATCGAATGGCACCTAGTGTTTATACACATCAGAGCAGTCCTCAGATAATTTGGCGCCCTAGGTGGACAAGAATTTAGTGTGTCTCGAAAAACAAATAGACTTATTAAGATGAACTGTAAACCAATACAAATAAATTTAAGACTAATTACTGTGCATTGTTTTTATAACTGTTATCTCAGTCGTTGATGACATTTAACATCATGTAGTCTTGAGCATAGAGTGCCTCTGAGTCGATTTCTTGAAGTTTCATATATGAAGCTATATGAAGTTTCATTGATTCAATATGAAAATTTTTTGTGGTAAAAAAATGTTCACTGCAAAAGTCAATGAATTATTATAATTATAATAATAGTGGTTAACTTTCCACTTTCAAGTCAACAAATATGACATCTACTAATTCCTATTTTAAATTATCGTTATTTCATTATTATGATTAATGTTGAGTTGGGCATTTTGACTAGTTTACACCAATGAGGGACATTGAGGGTGTATAGTCTGTTATGGGCTTCATGGTGAAGAGTTCTTTCAGGGAATGGCTTTTGATGATCTCAGTCAGATTCAAACAATCTTGCCACAACAATATTTCAAACATGCAGACTTGGTCGCAGTAGTAGAGCTCAAACAGACAAGAATTATTGGATATATTCCACAACAGAAATATTAAATATTACCTAATATTCAGAATACAATAGATAAGTTAAGATGGCAATCAATGGAGTGAAGTATGAAGTGCTTCATATGATAATTTAATTAAAAAAAACAAGAAATATAGATTGACAAAAGCTAAGCAAGTGTAACGAGACTGAAATTGATTACATTCATTAGACTCAACAGAACGTGAATCTCCATGACTGAGCTGAGACATTCTAGTTGATGAAAGCGATGATGTTATCAGAGAGTGGTGGCAATTGCGACGGTTTCTTCTATGTTGCTGAATAATGCATACAGCTGCAATTGTTATTATGACAAATACTCCAAATAAAATAGCTCCAGTCAGACCTAAACAGAAACATATCGACATCATTTCATTATGTGCAACATTAGCAAGCATCTTAATTTCCATGGATTAGATGGCATCTGACTCTCCGTCCTGTTGCCAAGGTTATTGAAAACTTTGCATAACATCTACAGACTATAGCCACAGCTATAGAAATAGCTGGCATCAAGCAGTTTATGAATATTAGGATCTCTTTCAAAAATATATTTAAAAACAGAAACTACAGTATAGATTCTGGTGAACAGTCACCAAGATAGTCCACATTGGACAATTTTCAAAAGTTTTATCATGAGGGGCCGTGGAATAAGGGAAAACACACTTACATCTTTTCTACAAGTGAATTTCACTTATCTTGCTTTCATGTTTGCCAAATCATCTATTAACGCAGAATAATCGAGCGATGAAGCTTTTTTCAAAAATTTACGTACATAGTTATTTGCCAATTTTTCTTCATAACTAAAGGTTAATAAATCAGCTTATGTCCACAAAATGTGAAAATTTTTTGTTCCTGATTATTGTCCAAAAACTTGTGACACTACGTTACATAGGAACTTTTCAGTCCTTTGCATAAAAGGTCCTTGGGTGAATCCTACCTTAATAGCACATAATTTATTATACCAACAATATAATACTTCCACCCAGTAAATAAGCATTTAAATATAAGCCAATGTTGTTTTATTTATGAATTTCAAAAAATAAATTGGCTGCCCCTAAGAATCAGCAGCCCTAGGTAACTGCCTAGTTTTCCCAACAGACGAACCGGGCCTGATATTATGTCGACTATGGTTATGGACCAATTACCAGAATCACTAATTGCAAAAATGACATTCAAACTTCAATGGATGAAATACAAAAATAAAACGAGATAGTCCTAAACATGACTCATTTACAAAGGATGACCTGTAGAGGTGTAACAAATGGATAAAATGCTTCGTATATCATTTTTTTTATACCCACCACCAGACTCGTGGAAAAGCCCACGTCATCTTACTAGGTAGTAGGTCTTCTAAATTGATCTGCTAATTTGTAGGTTTACTACCCTGGTGCTTTTTTAATACTGTGCATAATTTGGGCAAGACCTTGGACCAAAATCTGACCTTTGCAGAATGTATCCCTGCATCAGATTCAAGCAAATAGGCTTCAAAGACAATTTCTTCCATGTAAGGTGAGCTATTTCGTACTACATAAAAATATGACTCAATTTAGCTCAATTGTTTAAAAAATTTCCATTACTTCTGTTGAATTATAATTCCTCTAAAAAATCAATTCACATTCAAAAGCATTGTCTTACCAATTACATGCAATGCAGTCAGAATTGGTTCTTGCTCTTCATCAGCAGCAACTTCAACGTGGATAGCTCTGGTATCTGAAGAGACTCCATTTGAGGCGAGGCAAGTGTAATTATCAGTGAATGACTCCTTTCTATTCGCAGAGGCAGTCCAATTAATCAGAAGAGAACCATTTCGAAGCAACGTATATACTTCGTCTGTTTTGATCGCATCTGCTTGTACTCCGCGCAGCCAGCTAATGTTCAGAGGAGTCTGGGTATCTGTTTCCGCAGCACAATTGAGAATTATGAAGCCATTTTCTTTATGAGTCGCTACATCATCCAACTCTTGCACGATAACTGTGGCTGCTGTAATTGAAAGTCACGAATTCATTTGGCCAGGCCATGCATAATGCGACTAAGAACCAATACGGTGATCAAAACTAAACGGAAATACGCCTTACTCAGCATGTACAACTGTACCAGCGACTTTCATTTATAGCTATAGTACATACATCTCAATGTAAAAGCCAACATTTAGGACAACACTGCAACTTTTGTATACCATGCCTGTATTGCCTTCAAGATTTCCCTTCTCAAGTACCATATTCATAACGGAACCTCCACCTCGTACATGACGTCCATGGTTGCGTCATGCGCTGCCTCAACCTCAAGAGGACTCCGATCATCTACGCGTGGAGACTTTACCATACCTTGCACTAACAGGAAGTTTGGGAATCGTGCACTCTCAGTCGCAGGACCCACAGAATGGAATAGTCTCCCAATTTCAGTTCGTCAAGCCACAACCGTTGCTCTTTTCAAGACAAAACTGAAGACCTACCTATTCTCCCTGATCTATGACTAAGAATGCAGCACAGCGCTTTTGTGCAAGACCTGTCTTGTCAAAGCGCTTTATAAATGCCTAGTTGTATTGTATTGTATGTTTTGTTAGCTGATATAGAGTGTTAAATTAATTGCTTTGGGGCATAATGCCACTTTTTTTTAGGCAGTGACTGCGGATTTAGCCAAATAATAATAAAATTATTGTAAACACATGTCACATTTAAGTAATTAAGCTATTTCAAATACATGCATGCCAACCTGGTAAATTACATTTTAAGTCATTTTATAAGCAACTAATTCTAATTAATTAATTGAGCGCTAATTCTAATTCACATTCTAATCATGAAATTGGAATTAATGCAAATACTAATTAATTGGCTAAAAAAATCAAATTACTCATCACCAGCATTAGGTGGAAGAGCGTGTTAATCGGGAGCAGGCTAGAGAATCCGCAGAGTGTCTTCCAATAGGATTCTTATGCAGAAGATCTGTAAGTTGGTGGCAGCAGGCAAATTAACAGTATTAGAATCAGCGTTGGACAGCAAATGTGTAACTGACACATTGTTTACGTGACACCGATAAATTGTTTCAAGCAGCTTTTGTGCTGTGGCTCTCTTAATTGGTGGGATTCAAAAGGATTTGCATATATCTAATTGCAGACATATGACGAATTGCGTTGACTGTGGACTTCACAGGTGTAAAATATTAAAAGTTTAAATTCCTCTAAAATAAATGTTTAAATCATTCCCAAAGAATGCAAAGCCACAGGTCTAAATATTAGCATCGAGAAAACAAAGACCAGAGATGTGGTCTCGAGACCCCGGTCTTAGTCTCGAGACGGTCTTGAGACAGGAAAACTGCTGTCTTGGTCTCGAATGCATCGATCTTGGTCTTGGACCATCGGTCTTGATCTCGACTGCGTCAGTCTTGGTCTTAAAGTAACAGTCTTGGGATTGGTCTCTTGGTCAGCGTTCTTGGTCATTTGCCATATCAGAGCAATTTCTTTTACATTTGTCGGTTATTTTTGATTATTAGAGACACCGGATGTTTAGGCCCTATGTGCTTGTTATCAATTTATGACATGCTGACCATCTATATATACAAGTTACTATGGGGAAATAATACATTTGCAACGGAATTAACCATTTCAAAATTTGCTTTCACAAATTTCAAGGTTTAGGAACAATCTAATAATTAGGCTATGTGTTCTGCCACGTGTAGTTACTATTAACCTACAATTCCAAGTACAAGTAAGCCTACAGCCTACAAATGGAACATTAATCTACTTGTTCAGATGTCTTATTTATAACCTATCGTATACTGTAAGGAATTTCTAGTGCGATATTCTCAGGCCGAAGCCTAGGGCTGAACCCACAAAAGTTCAGACTGGCCGGTAAAACTGTTTTCTGGACCATTATTAGGATTAATATTCTTCAGCAATAAAATTAATGTTTTAAGCGTGTTATTCCATTTTATAAAAACAGAGTATCGGTCTTGGTCTCGGACTCTCGGTCTTAGTCTTGGTCTCGGACCACCCGGTCTCGGTCTTGGTCTCGGACCACCCGGTCTTGGTCTTGGTCTTGGACCTCTCGGTCTTAGTCTCGAGGTTTTGGTCTCGTGCCCAACACTGACGAAGACAACGATGTTTGGGCTAAAAGAGAGCAGGAGCCTGGTGCGCGTGGATGGCAAGGAGATAGAGAATATGGAAGAGTTCTTGTTCGCGTTCTTGGAAGCCTGTTGACTGGGTACAATGACTGCAGGAAAGAAAATAAAGATAGAAGATCAATTTTCAGTGTGCTATTTTATACCAGTAGTAAATATTACACAAAGAGGATAGGGACAAATTGTTGGCATTTGTATTATATAGAATGCTTAAAATTACATGGCAACAGAAAATACTTTCCCAGGTAGAAAAAAGTTCTTTCGGCTGCCTCTCCAAGACCAACATGGCTTCTTGGTACCTCACTCGAACAGTCTCTGCTCAATACCACACTTATGCATCTGTTGGCCCTTTACTCTGGAATTCTATTTCCTCTTTGACTCACTCTATGAATCTAACTGGGGTGCTCCTGCATCTGTCCGTACTTAAGACTTTTCTTTCTAATAGGACTTTACGCAGTGGGAGCACCACTGATTAGGTCGTACTGGGAAAGGCGCTAATTAAACATGTAAATACAATAATTATGAACAATCAAAGAATGTACACTCACAAAATAATCATAAAAAGCAAAACAGACATCCTCAGAATTATGAGATACTGAAGAGAAAGTAAGCAATAGGAATACTAATCACCATATGAATAGATTCATTTTTACAACATTTGGGTGAAAAAACTACATCAGGTTAGTGCATCAACACACTAGATCTCTTGATGGTGCGTTCGAGGACAGAGTGAATAGGTAACATTATTTCAAGGAGGCAAAAGACAACTTAGGTAATGGCACAGGTTTATAAGCACAGAACAGAAAGGGGAGGAATTTACATGAACTCAGAGGTCATCAAAAGTCACCTGGTAAAAAGGTCAGAAGCCTAGCTGTACTATTTTACATACTGACCAGCACTAACAAAGCCAGACAGACCATGCAGAGGAAGCATTGAGATACATATGGCATAAGGCTGGCCTTTATAAAGATCCAGTCAATATGGGGGTCAAAACTAAGCCTATCAATGATGTCCTAGACTAACAGATGCTACGACCCTCTTCACACCTAGTACAGGGAGTGGGAGATTTAGTAAGTTAGATCGAGTGCACATAAATAAACAAATAAACCATCCAAATAAATCATATAAACAAAGAACCAGATAAACCATCCTCTTTGGAGTTATTACTACAGAGTTCTAGATTGCAAATAAGTGCCCATGTAGCAATATTTACTGAAGTTATTGTTTCACAAAAGAAATAAGTCATCCTGTGTAGGAGAGCAGAGAAAGCTATGGCCATTTGGATGAACTTGAAACATGCCACTCCCTCAGATAAGCTGAAGCTCAGCTCAGCCAATAAGTCAATCTTAAATTCAGTTCATCTGTGCATCAGCATTTAGCAACACATGCAATTCCTCCCACATAAAGCTCAATATAATATGTCCGAACCTAAGCATACCTTTGAACAGATGGACTGCTGCATTTAAGACAGACTGCAGTTGGTTTCTATATTCTGTTCCATTCATGTTCTGTGGGGGAGTGTGTGACCAGCTGAGTACCCATTCTCTAGCTGGTTTCGCAGTTGATTTACCGTTGTGCCAGGTTGGACCCGGTATGCACCAAATCATAAGCTCGGTGGCTGCCGTTGGGTGCATTGTGCTCCTCATCCACCAGCTACCGATAAGAACCACACTGCTGCCCGCCGTTCTAGGTTTTCAGGTTAGTCCATAACCGGTTGCAGTTTAGGTCGTGCCCAGGAGTAAGAGAAATAATCTTGAATATTGGATGTAAACAACTTCACGTTTAAACGACAAATGAGTCGGCATCTTCATTCGTTGCTATGCAACACACACTGTGACGTCTCATGATGTTAACTGATATACCGTTGTGGATTATAAATTTATTAATTTCGCTTTCCAGTTTTACAATTCAAACATTTTATCAAAATCTAACAGATGTTAATCCATCGAATGACTGGTGTTACGTCATACATGCGCAAAAACAAAGTCTCCACAAGAGTACAAAATTCTACGAAATGAGGTACAACTGATGTTACGAAGAGACAAGCAGTCGGAATTGGAGACATTATGCAACAAGTTGGAGGAGAACGAAGGGAAAGGTAACACCAGATCTGTATTTCAAATGGTGAAGAAGCTCACTGGCTCGTTCAAGCCTCGAACCACAGCCATCAATGACAACAACAACAAAAAACTTGTTGAACCGGTAAAAGTAAATCAAAGATGGAAAGAATATTGCAAAGGACTCTACAACAATTAAAAAGAGGAAGACATAAAATTCGAAATACAAGAAAAAGAACCACTGCCACTAAAAGAAGAGATAAAACGAGTCATATTGAAAGCAGCTATGTGGAAGTCACCAGGCCCAGATGACGTAGCCGCTGAGCTGTTTAGATTTGGTGGAGAAATGACTCTGACAAAACTACACGAGATATGTGTGGACGTATGGGACGCTGGGGATTGGCCAGAAGAATGGTCACAGTAAATTTTTATTCCACTGCGGACTGTTATCTGAGAGGGATAGTTGCTCTGAAGGGGACCTACATAGTTATGACAACAATAACAATTACAGGTTTTAATGCACCACCTGGGGCAAAAAAGTGAACCTAATGATTTGTAGACTTACCTAGTACATTCAGGTATGCATTTGATACTGTGTACCCGTAGTCATTGGAAATATTGCATTGGATACTGCATGTATGGTTGAGCATCACATTGCAAAGTGTTAGCTGAGAGTTCTCGGATGAAATATTTGCATTCCACAATTTTAGGAACTCGTCTGTAATAAAACGATTGTAAACAAATTATACTCACTAAATTGAACTTTTGTATACGAAATAGTTTTATATATAGCAATCCTGATTAGACTGAAGCATTAATAAATTATATACCCTTATACAACAAACACACAAAAAGTGACCAAAAGATGATTTGGCATAACTGTAACTGTCTAAATATTAATCTGCACTTATCATAACCATTGTAACAAGCTGCGTTTTTGCCTGCATGATATCTGAATAAACAAAAATTGATTGATTGATTGATTGTTATATTTTCAAAATGTCACGTTCTAGTCAAGATCCTAAACCTTTTGAATTCTCCAAAATACCTGTACAACTTTTCGAAAATACCTTCACAAGCTATTTCTCAAAGGTATTTTGGAAATACAACATAAATGGTATTTTCCATCTTGACAACAACTGTTCACGACCTTGGGTGACATCAAGAGCTCAGTTTTTCGCAGCACGTTAACTTGGTTACGCGAAACTGTTACTATCAGCTTCATCAGTTGCGTGTTGTTCTGCTTTCCCTCTCTCATGATGCTACCATTATTCTTGTTCCGCTTTGTCACCAGTAGGGTTTGATCACTGTTGTTCCATTCTCGCAGGTCTTCCGGCTGGCCTAATAGGGCCCCTTGACCGGGTCCTTCACTCTGCTGCCAGGCTTGTTGGTCATATCCCAAATATGCCCCAAGTACAGCATACATGCGTGATGTCCTACGCTGGCTCCCTGTACAGGATAGCAGCTCTTGTCTGGTGGTGCCTTGTTGGCAGTGCTCCATCCTATTTAAGGGGTCATTGCATAATTACATAATGCTCGAGGGGTGGGTGGGTGGGGTGCTTCAAAACGTTATGAAACGTTACGGGGGGTGGGTGGGGGGGGGGTTAGCTGAACGTTATGTAACGTCTTTCATTTTAAAACTAATTAGTAATTAACTAAAATTACTCAATTTAAGCTAAAGACCAAATATTAAGTTTTTCCTTTAGTCATGAAGGCTCATGAACGGAACGCTCTGGAAATATGAAATTTCTACAAAATGTTCTGCTCCCAATTTCTCAGCTCACCTGAATGTTTTCAGAAAGGCGGGGTTCATTTGAAACGTCATACGAAAGCGGGACGAAATTTAATATGCAAATCAAGTCCGTTTGTTATGCATCAATGGCTTCAAGTCAAAGCAAATCAAAGTCAAGCTAAATCAAGTCAGAGCAAATGACACGACAAATCGTCTACATTTAACTTCCGAAATTAGAACAATTTTAGATTCGATAATAAAACAACCGCCATTTTCAATCGCATCATCTGAAGTATTAGTATTAGTTAAACACCTCGTGACGAATAACATGCAAATGCGGTACTAGTTAGGAGCACCAAAAACGAACGAAGCTGCCGCACGAAATAGCAGACCTGCTTTCTACAGAGGTCTGGTGAATGTGGTGATATCTGCGTTAGTTAAGAAAGACCCAATCAGGACACACCCGCTGAGTTCAAAATTCAGTTCCAAGCGAATCTAGGCTGTAAGGCTAGTAGGTCTAGCATATAAATTTACACTAAACTAGTGTTTAGCCTCGTAGCCTGAAATCGAAGTTAAAACATAACATTAAATATTATCTACCATTGATGGAGGTTAAATTTGGAGACTTGCAACTATTTAGGCCCAGGTAAAACTACACTGACTTTTGTTAAAAATAATAGGTAACGCTCAGGGGGGTGGGTGGGGAGGGGTCTATGGAAACGTTACGATGCGTTACAGAGGGGTGGGGGTCAAAAACGGCCATTTTCAGCGTTATGTAATTATGCAATGACCCCTAGGTAGTCTCTGTTGCCCAGTTTCTGACATATCTTACTGTAGGGCCCTCTATTCCTTGGATAATGGTCCCACAAGCTCAATCTTCGATCAAACAGCACTGAGCCTTCTTGGTTGTGGGTCCCTCCATTTGCAATGGGCTCCCACTGGCGCTATGCATACTCCCTAGGAACAATCTACCGGCCTTCTACCATATCCTCAAGTCTTTTATGTTTGGCTACAGCCTGGCTGAGTAGGTTGCTTGAAGGAGCACAATATAAATTTTCTGAAAGAATGAATGAATGAATAGCAATCAATTTTAAAATGCTACTATGCCCATCACTGCTGGATCTGAAGAAATGTTCTTGTGCTGATAATAACAAAAGAACTTAGTTATCTGTTAACAATAAGAGCTGTTGAGTCAAACTTAGGAAGCAGGAGCCGTTCTTTCTCAGTCAACTCAATGCTTGTATGAACAGTAACCTTATTCAGATGTCACAAATGACGGTGAACACTATGACAATGTCCTAGAGCATTTCTTGCTAACTTTCAGTGTGCAATAAATTGTCGAATAAAACGAAGATCACTGGTAGAGGGCGAGGACAACACAATGACCTGGAATCACATTGGAATAACAGAAGAAACTGAATGATACGATTCATCAAAATGATCAGTTTCAGTTTCCATCTCACTTGAAACATCCTCACTTCTCTATGGCTGTAGTTTGAAGTAGTAAGAAACATGCTAAACATACCTTTATATGACATTAGTTGAAGTGCCTAGGTAATCTTTACAATTCATAAATGTGTTGAACATTGCTTCCCCATGTTGACTGAGGCTCTCGATTACCAGACAATCCCCGCCTCTGTAGCGTCTATGGTCATTCGCCACAACCCTTGTAAGGAACTGCTCCATTCTGCAAGTCAGCTGCTGACGCAAGGCCCAACACAGTGGTTCCGCATACAGTAAGCACATTTGGTGGAAGACTATGTATGTGCTTGGAGGACATGCAGGGAACTATTCTCGTTCTATTCTTATTGACAGGGTGGAGATCTGAGGCGCTGATGCCATAGGTTGAAGGTCCCACTCCAGAACCCTGGACAACACTTGTATTGATGAATGCTGGTGTAGAATTCTCACCCCAAATCAAGCGACATGCTGTTGACTTGTAAGAAAATTAACTCTCCAACTGAAGATGCAATCTTGGAGGTCAAGAGCAGATAGTTTGCAAACTAGAGTTGAATGCCAGACATATGGGCAAAGTGCCCCTTATATCATAGCACATGGACAAGAAGGTTAATTGCTATAGCAGGCTGCTATTTCAAAACTTAAACATTTGTTTTACAACCATTGTTTCTTATTACTATAATGGCTAGATGTTCAAGCACTGGAATTCATTTTTGGGACACTACATAATTGCTCTACTCAAGAGGTGTAAAACATTTTGCCTGTATGCAATTTCTGATCCACCAACAATGCTTTTGTGACCTGCAGAACCTTGTCCAAGACTACTGCGATGTTCATAACTGATAAAGAAGCCACTGGCACCCACCATTAAAAACACCCTACTGTGATCCAATATCGTACGAAATAATACAGTCCGTATGAAATAATACAGTCGAGCTGGTTTCTCCCAGCCAATTAAATCAAACCACATTTAACCATCCATGATCAAAAGAAATAAGGTACTTCACCAAAATGACATTGTGCAATAATAAGTCAGATGCAATGTGACATTAATTTGAGAATATTTAGAGGCTACCAGAAACTTGGAAGCTTCCTTTGAATATCTAGAATCATTTCAGCTTGGTCAATTTAATGTAAACATGCCCAAAACTCACTCTGGCAACAACGATTATTGCTGACTTATCTATTGACTAGGTCATTAGGTTACTTTCCCAGTACTTACATTTGGACTATCACATCGTATCTTTAGACTTACATAGCGCCTCTCACAGAATAACAATAATATATAATATAATTGAGGCACTCTCAGCACGGAAACCCCAGGGAAAAAGAAATGCCTTTAAAGAGCAAGAAGCCAATAGAGAGAAGCCAGTCACTAGTCCTTAATGATGGAGGAAGGTCATTCCAGGTAGATGGATCCACAACAGCAAATTAGTGGACTTGTGAACCTGCTTGCTTCCTTTAGGTATTCAGACACTGAAACTGATGTTGACCACCATTCGTATTGCACATGTTTCCAATTTTGAATATTATCTGTTATCTGTGATTTTAAAAAGTGGCATGTATGCTTAGCTAGTAAAAGGTGAATATTTAAGCATAAAAGTGAAAATCTCAAAGTTTGATAATTAACACTAATTATCATGACAGTAAAACTGTTGGGTTCGAAAACATAATACTGGTGTTAAATTTTGATACGTTTCAATGTTTAATGAGTAAATAGCGCAGTTTCTGTTAAGAAGACTTCTCAACCAACCTGTGACCAATTGCCCATTGACACTCCAATCAATTGATGGATGAGGTGTTCCATAACCTTGACAGACAAATTCTGCACTCTCGCCAACAGTGATGTTCTTTGATAAAAGACCGACAATAATTCTAGGTGGCTCTAAAATATAAGAAACTAGCATCGATATATAATGAATACATTTATAGCATTTTATTAATTGGATTGGCAGTGAATACCTACAGGGCAATGATGATCCAACAGCTCACAGTGTAATAAAGATCATTGGCTCTAATGAAGTTTTTTTACTGGGCATATCGGCATTTCAGATATTGTCAGTCATCAACAGAGCACAATGAGTCTAACTGTCAACATGTTACAACAAAATAAGTGTGATTTAAATGGTGGCAGAAATTTTACCAGAAGGTAGAATTCAATCATTCAAAGGATAAACTTGACAACCTGACTCTAATGCACAACATTGTAACAATACAACGAAAAGAAATGAAAACTTAGCATTTTCTCACATAAGACATTTTTCAAGAATATAACTGGACTAACCATGCAGAATTCTTTGCCTGACAAAGTTAAAAAATTTGGCTATGATCAACTTGTTTTGAGAGACATGTTAAATGTTGTTTGTGAATGACACCATAGATAATTTTTTTCAAAGTGTATCATGCCTATTGGTGGTCGTTTCCAAATTGATAAAATAAATACAGTTTCTCTTCACCTTAGGTTTACCTCATCCAATTTTCATCTTCTCTTTATGACCTGGGAATTGTCTTGGATCCTACCATTACTTTCAGTAATCAGATCAACTGACTTACTATAATAGATCCTGTTTTTATCATATGTGAGGCTGGGGGGTCAAAACCCATCACTTGTCGATTTTTATTAAATCATATTCTAGAATCCATGTGCTTCCAAATACTTATTACAGAATCAAAATAGCTATTTTCTAACTTAAGTTATACTCGTTTGACTTTTTCATTAGTAAATTCATGACAACTGAGAAAACCGAGGTCAAATTCGTGTCATCAAAATTCTTAGCAACCATTACTCGAACGCTCCAGAATTTTGCTGGGCAATGAAGGGCTATATTCCTTATAAAATAAAGCACACAGCATCTGAATCTGGTTACTACTTTGCAAATTATGGCAGGTAGGTGGTAGAAATCTAAGTTGTCCACCTGTGAAAACATGCAAATTTAGCAGTGCAAATATTGACACCACATGCATCAAAAGTCATTTTCTCCAACTAAATATTTGCATTCAACATTTTTTATTATTTCAGATATTGAAAGCACACATATTTGTTTGTAACAATATACTATAAACAATTTTCTGTGGTTTTGACTCCTCTCACCTATTTCAGCGTTTATCTCAATAACTAGGAGCCAACAAACGGCGAGTGTTGAGCCCGGCCTCACATATGCGTCAACTTTGTTCTATTCGAGGCTTCCTCTCACCTCATGCTATCACTCCTTTAGTCCATGCCATGATATGCACTCAGGTGGATTTTGAAACTGCTGAACATTGTATATCATTTCTCTTTCTTCCTCCAATTCTCTCAAACTTCAATATATTCTTAATGCCACTGCTTGTCTGATAGGTGGCATTCTGAAGTTTGCCAATATTTCATGCTGTACTCGGAACTCACTTCATTGACTCCCTATTCAACAGTGTATACAGTGAATACATGTAAAATCATTTCCCTTATGCACAACTGCCTAGCTGGAGTGGCCCCGACCTACCTGAGCCGACCTACCTGAGACTATTCTGCACTTCAGTGTCCTCTATACCTACAAAAGCCTCCTTGCAATCTTCCGCTAATGGCCTTCTTGTTGTTCCTCACATGTGCTCTGTCACGGCCCAGTCGTAGAGCTTTGCCTATGTTGGCCCTTCAGCTTGGAACTGTCTTCCACAGTCCCTGCACCTGGAATTACTGAGCCTCTCACCTTGCCAGTTTTGGAGATGCCTTAAGACTTTTTTCTGTTCCTTTGCCCTCACACAGATGCCCGTTGAGAGCACTACTGATTTGAGCAGCGCTATATAAATGCTTGATTACATTACATCACACTTGCTTTAGATGATTTCAGTGAAGCTCTGTCTAATGAGGACACACCATAAGTCTGTCTGTGCTAAGTCCTTTTAAGACAATAAGACACTGCGCTTCAGACAGACAATATTATGATTAAACATTGGTGTCTGCGTTGAGTCTTCTGGGCATAACAACAACAACAACAACAACATTCTAATTAATATTAAATTGACAATAATACGAATAACACATTAAACATTAAGCTACTTCATGATGATGGTGATGATGATAATGAGGACGATGAGTTCTCTGCCTGAAGGTAGGTCCATTGGCTTTTATGCCACCCACGGATGAGATCAATGACATGGTCTCCTATTACCTTCCTTCACAATGACTTACTAATATTATAAGGCTTATCTAAAGAAAGTAAAGTGCATTCATACCATGAACAATAAGTTTTATTGCGAAATGATTAAACCCAACACTATTATTTCCTTGGCATCGGTAGCTTCCTTCATCAGCCTTTCTTAAGTGTTCAATTACGAGAACATAATCTTCCAAGATAACTTTTATGCGATTGTCAGGATGACCAGATGTTGTAAGCAATGCTGAGTCTTTGTACCACAGCAACTGTGGCTTAGGTCTGAAATTCATGGAACAGAAAGTTAGTTAGCAGGCCTATGTTTAATCAACTGAACATTTCATAAAGCATTTTATAGGTAACTTCTTAATAGACTCACACCCTACTAAAAAGAGGGACTTTCGCCTTTTCTGAATAACCTCTAAATCAGTGATTTTCAACCAGTGTGCCGCAGCACACTGGTGCGTCGCAAGGCACTGCCAAGTGTGCCACGACGCTAATAAAAAAGTCAAATTCAAAATCAATAAAATCCAATTCGAATGAAGCTAACACATAATGTATCTATTTTAATGCAAAAGGGAAATGTCTGTTTATCAGTCAATTAATATTTCTTCTAATGATCAAAAATTCTAAAAAAATTTTAATCTAAGCTTTTGCTTAGTTTAGCATTTTAGCTGTAGCCGCTGCCAGCAGTATGTATGAATAAAATAGTTCCGCACATTAGTTTAACTTTAACTTTGCTACCAGACAGTAGTAGTAAGCTAAAGCTAAATCAATGTGCAGAACTATTTCATTTTTCAAGATTCATTGGCCATGTATAGTTTAGCAATATTTAATGATCAAATTATAAATATTTATATAAAATTACAAATTATTTTGTGTAGGTTATTATGAAAGTGTTATAACTTTTGTTACCTAATGCTGGACTATTTTCCTGCAATGACAAGTACATCACAGGTTTCCCAATCTATCGTGTGTATAACATCCGCTATACGCTTTCACTTATAACAATCGTGCATATTATAATCAATTTAATTAATTGGTAATTTAGAAATTCTTATCAGTAATGTAAATAAATTTGAATAAAATAAATTAAAACATTCAAATATTACATTGACATTGATTGACATTTAAACAGGTATTGCAAATTATAAAAGTCTTCTTAAGTTAACAGCGATAACTTGCACAGTTAGTACTTGTTTACAGTCAGTTATATTTAACATTGTAAATGTATAAATTGTACTGTTGCATTCAATCTGTTAAACTATTAAAATTAAAATATTTGTCTACTCTATTCTAATTTATTTTGAAAATCATGTAAAACTTTAAATTAAGCCTTCTTTTCAGATGGAAAATGCTTAAAAGCAAAATTTAAAAACAGGAACCATAAAATTGCTTTAAAGGAAACATAAAAATAAGTCTTAGTTCAATGGTGTGCAGTCTGAATTTCCAAAGATCTCAAATGTGCCTTGGTGCCAAAAAGGCCTTTAATTACTCTGGGCACAGTTCGACGGCAGGCGGTGTGTCTAATCTGTATTGCCTGCCTAGGATTAGTCCTCAACTACGTGCATAGGTCTCCTTCGGATCAAGTGTTTGCTTGTATCACAACAATAGGCAGTAGCAATAGGTCTATCTTTTGGAACCAGACATCTTGGGAAATACAATGAAATAATCGGCTAAATAATTGGCTAAATAGTTGGCTAAATAATCGGGTATCGGCAAATGAATAATCGGCAATAATCGGTATCGGCATAATCGGCAAAAAGTGATATCGGTACAGCTCTACTTACTAGTCATGTTTTGGACGGCCTACTTCCACCATAAAAAGAATCGGCCTACAATCTGCGAAAGCGGGCACATAATCATGCTATTCAAAGAGCCAATTACTTTACCACCTGTGACTTTTTAGTTAGGAGTTGTACAAGACTTAATGTACTGTCAGTGCTTGAAATGGAAAATTTGACGAAACGTAATGAAACACTAGCAATCACACAGTGTCTCAAAATAAACCAAGCAAAATTGTTTTTGCCAGAACTTCGTCAAATTTCCACCAAATTTAATAAATTTTGGTAAGTAGTTGGCAAAATGACTGAAATGTTATGCTATATATAAATTTTCCAAATCACCTGACTCATATCACCACACTACTTTGTTAAACACAGATGTACCAATTTTTTGTATAATGCTTAAATTTTATTACTTGCAATGGTTGCACTGAACTCCATTTCATCGAGCCGGGTGTCAATATGAATGGGCAAACTATCGCGACAAACTTCTTGCCCAAAGTTGCGGGAAGACATACGTCGGGTATCCCAGGGCGAGTTTTTTGTCTTTCAACAGAATGGCGCGCCTGCGCATCGAGCACGCGACACTGTCTCTTTCCTGGAGCGTGAGACACCCGACTTATCCCTACAACAGTGTGGTCGCCGAATTCACCGGATCTTAACCCAGTCGAACATAGCATATGGAGTGTGCCGCAGGAGAAGGTTTATCGCTCCAGAATATCCAACGTTGACAAACTGAACACTCTTAAGCAGATCTGTCACAGCAATTAAAAACTCTGCTAAATAAACCATATTTTAGTTTACTGCGTACTAATTCAGTCGTCAGATAGTTTGCTGCAAGTAATAAAATGTAAGCATCATATAAAAATGGTCACATCTGTGTTTAACATGGTAGTGTGGTGATATGAGTAAGGTGAGGTGGAAAATTTATATATAGCATAACACTTCAGCTATTATACATACCATCTACCTACCAAAAGTTATTAAAATTTGTAGAAATTTGACTAAGTTCTGACAAAAACAATTTTGCTTGGTTTATTTTGAGACACGGTGTATTTGCTAGTGTTATGTTTCATCAAATTTTCCATTTCGAGGACTGAGACACGGTATATATTGGACCATTCACAGGAAAATGTTAAGGTTATACGAAAAACATGAATTAATCACTACAATAAACTTATATAATTAAGGCATTTGTTATTTTGGTTTGTCGATGTTGCATAAGCAACTCAACTTAATTTTGATGTTGATATTTTTTACCACTTTGTTCTGCTATTTCAAGTGCTTTCAGAAAAGTATCACTTTTTTATGTTCAAATAGTTTTTTCCGCAAACTAGACTGTTGAGTTTCTTTAGTGTTACCGCTAGATAGTAGCCTTCCGACACAATCTAGATTTTAGAAATTCTTAGGTTGTTTTCACTAAATATTCCAAAATTGTTGGATTTGCTTTCTGAGCAACCCAAAACTTTACTGAACGTTTAACTCTCTTTTTTAAGGTAGGCTACATCCGGATTATCAGTGTTAAGGGCCTATCACTTAGGCTTAAAATTGACCGTTTTTCAATCAATTTGTTAAACTCATGGTGGTTAATTACCAGATATATGTGATCATTTTTCACAAAACCAGTCTGACGTCGCATTTTATGAAATGCCTCATTTTGGCCTTTTAGTGGGAAAATCTATTTTTCATCACTTTTGACATTTTTACACTAATGATTAAACAAATTATTAATAAACATTATTGCCAATTGCTTTTGCTATAAAATAATGCTTAACATGTTTAATGAGTATTTATTAGAACCTATGCTAATTTCAAATCAGAATTTCTGCATTTTTAGGAAATTTATGATGATTTTCTAGGTATGTTGCATCATTTTCCCATGCTTGCACCCCTAAAATAATTATATCACCTGCAAGCTTAACATCTCCTCTAGCCGTTTTGTGTACTCGAAATGGACTAGCTTTTAATTTAAGCCAATCATAGCTCGAGTAAAAGGTCATATGCAAAGAAATACCGTGCTACAAAAAAATGATCAAATAATCCCACAAACTTTGGGAGCGATTTTCTCAGAAGAGAAGGCGCACATAATTCGATTTTAAATTGACATAACTTTTCTTAGGTATAAGATATAAGAGAAACAGAAGCAGTTCTGGAAAGCAAATAAGAAGGTCTATAATGTTGCATCAAAAACCCATTTTTCAAATATGGAAATATGTGACTGCTTTCGTACTGAGCCGTCACATATTTTAATTCTGACTCTGATTATTTTTCTATTGAAAATGAGAACACAAATATGCAATCATCCTTATTGACTGTATTTTTATACATGACGTCATCCGGTAGTAAAGATAAACGCAAATAAACAACGAGTAGGGAAGAGTGGAGCGGTGCCACAGTTTGCCACTTCGTTATATTTAATGCCTGTCCACTAAAATTTTTCAAAATTAGTATTGTAATTCATGATAGAATGTGAACTTTGTAATCAGAATTTTTAATAATTTCCACTTGGAACAAGCTGAGCAGCAGAATGGCCATGAAAAGACATTTTAATTTTCACGCATCGAAAAGGAACGGCGTTCTTATGCGTTCCAGCATATTTGATGAAACGGAACGATAATACCGTTTCATTTTATGAACCGGAACAGCGTTCCGGTTCATTTCAAGCCCTGTGTACTGTTAATCTGTATTTGTATGTGATCTTTGCACCATTTGCCTGCACTACTACGGTACACAGTCCAGAGTGTTCGCCATTGCTGGCCCTTCAGTCAATCACTCCCTTCCCTCTTATTCATTCATCGACACCTTAAATCTGTCCTTTTTCCTAGGGCCTGGATTGGGAGTGCCTATGAGTTGTCGTCTTGAAGGGGCGCTATAATATATATATATATATATATGTATATATATATATGTATATATATATATATATATATATATATATACCTTCTTGGCACAAAATTCTGCCATCGTTGTTACAATGAAGCTATACAATGAAGCTCTTAAATTTATAATTTTAACAGAAACTTGACTTCACATTCATCATTTTAAAGAATTTGTTTCAATGGGGAGAATTTATTTAAATGAAGGATCTTTATTTTTGAATATTATCTTTGAGAGGACGAATCTATTCTGACACAGATCTACTGGGAATATCTGTTTTTAAATAGATTCCACTAGGAAGGACTCCTGGGGAGTGCTTCAGGTATGACAGGTAAAATGGCAGATGATTTGCAGATGAGTGTTAACCTTAAACAGAACAGATGTGCTCAGAGATAGGAAGTAGGATAACGCAAGTTTATGTAACAAATGTCATGTGCAAAACTCTTGCCAGTGCTGCAGAATGATTACAGCAAACTGTCAGCAGTCTGTGGCAACGCTGTTAAGAACGGGCAACTCAGATAATTTTTTATTTAATGGAAAAAAATATTTTAAAAATAATATAAAAACTCATGGGAGTCAGAAAACTTGCATGCAGAATGGCAAATAAATTTATTGGCAAGGTAGTCATGCACAGAATGGCAGACAATGGTAACTTTTTCCAATGCCAACCATTTGTTTTTCGTAATGACAAAATTTCATTAATTAAATTGGTCAAATATACAGATTCTGCAGATGAAATATTGTTCATACCAATATGCACTGCTGCTTAAATATATAATTTGATCTTTCGGAACTTAGATGAGAGTGATGCCACCAATGTTCCAACTGATGCTGAGCAACATCTAACCTCAGAAAAAGCAGAAAGTGTTAAAATGTGGTGTGCAAAGTTTCTCAGTAGCGAATTTGCCAGTCAAAGTTAAAATGGATTAAAATATACAAAGCAATTGTGCATTAGGATGAGTTATCAAGACATTCAAAGTTTGCCTGGTATGGTCTTTATTGCGTGTAGGTAAGAAATGCTGAAGAGCAATGATAAGCAACATCAGCATGAATATTATAATCACGTAGAGTAATTATTTAAGAAATTGTATTGTGTTGTATCTGGGAATTTATAAAGAACAGCATTGACCATTCAGAGGCACTCCCAACATGAGCAATACAAGGCAACAGAAAAGTTTTCAAGCAACCGATAGAAGTGATTACCCACAAAAAATACACCCACAAAAATCTCAGCCCGAATTTGTGGGGAAGGCCTTCCACAAAGATGGACTCACAATTGCGAAGATGCATCATTGAGCAATGGCTGTCTTGGGAAGCTGTTAACTAATCAGAAATTGTCGACACTTGATCAGTGCAAACTTTTCAGAAAATTTATCAGCTTTATGAGAAATACAGATACATTGCTGGACATGTGACATGTTGAGTTTTGACATATTTACCTGCCAGAAAAGACACACTGTAGTTTAACTGCTTCTCCTACTAAGCCAAGGACTGTCTCTTCATTAGCAGGATTTTTGTTCTGTATAACTGGCTGAATATCAAAAGTTGCTTCATCTAAAAACATATAATAACATAATTTACAACAATGATCTACTGAAAATCTGAATTTCAGAAACTGATAAAAAAATAATTCTCAGAGGGTTTAAATCTTATGCCTGCAACAGCAATTTTTTTATGACAACGTCCCTCTCATTAAATCATTGTTCTATATATGAACCACCATATGGTTCTGCTTAAATTAAATAGGGTAAACATGGTGGGAGTGTGGCATTTTTTTACTGCAATCTGTATTGCTCCATTAATTGATTTTAAGTTTGCAAATATTCTAGAGCAGCAACCATTTGAGCTTGAAACGACTGAATATCCATCCATTGCATCCATTGTTACTCTTGTTCCATATGTTCGGGCACAGTGGTGGCTTTAAGATCAGATGTTAGGATGATGTCAAGTATGTTCAAAACTGATACACTCCCCTCCCATTCACAAGAAGGGGAAGTGTGTCAGTGAATGATTGTCATCTGCCTTGACTTGTTGTTGAAGCTGCGGTTATTAGTGGAAGCCCTTCAGCGCTGTTTGCAATCTTGGTGTCAGCTGTGCTAATCATAGAGGTATGAGATAAAACTCATTGGCATGCTCTACCATTCTGTTTTCCTGGAACAAAGAATGAAGGTTAGAAGCACTCACAATGAGTGATTGTGCTTTCTGATTGCTCTGTTGACCTCTGAATTGAACGCCAGAGCCCAGTCCGGAGCACTGGACCATGCTTTCTGATTGCTCTGTTGACCTCTGAATTGAACGCCAGAGCCCAGTCCGGAGCACTGGACCATGCTTTCTGATTGCTCTGATGACTTCTGAGTTGAACACCAGGGCCCAGTCCAGAGCACTGGACCATGCTTTCTGATTGCTCTGTTGACCTCTGAATTGAACGCCAGAGCCCAGTCCAGAGCACTGGACCATGCTTTCTGATTGCTCTGATGACCTCTGAATTTGGAAGTATTTGTGCAACCCTTCAGGAAGATGACAACCCAATTGTAGATGTGGTCTGGGATGTTGAGGTTTACCTGCACAGCTGCAAGCAGAGCATATTTCCCCAAATCAAAGGGTTTTGTAAAGTCAAGCGACTCTAGAACCATGAAGTCATTCATCAGAAGCAACCTAGAGATACGATGATACAGAACAAACGTGGTAAGACTCAGCCGAGCGAGAATATCCACACAAAAACAAATGAAAGAGTACAGCGCAGTCACACACACATCCAGCAGCCATGGAGCACCAATAACGCAGGGTAATTGTTGCCAACCACTCCATTCTTTAACTACTCCAATCACCACTGGCTGTGCGCAATGATTTATGGTTAGGATACAAATTTAGCAACTGCTACCTGCAACATTTTACCATTATCACTACCAAGCATTTTCTTCTAATTTCCTATGCTGTTTGAGCATTGTGGCTACACTTAATTCTTTCGCTGGGTGATAGTAGCACCATGTTGTATGAAGAGTCCTTTGTAATGCCATCCATTACTGTGTTTTGTGAAGCAGTTATTTATCCAGCCATGGACTTCATCCGTTTTTAGACTATATTTCTGACTTTATGATCGAAGTCTTGCCACCATTGAAGTCAAAGCTGCCTCACTTATTTGGATGGTCGAGTCAAGGATCAATGCTATCTGAATGAATGAGATTTGGTGAAAGAAAGGCGAATCTCTACCATCAACCACAGAGATATTTTCACAGCCCATCAGTTGGTGACGAATGACTGTCGGTCACTAACTTGGCAACTAGAGTGATATCCAGATGCTACGGTTTCTTCCATTTACTAGAGATAAATGTTGGGAAGTAAATTGACCATACGCTGCATACATTGTCAGCTGCTGTCATACCTCACCCCATGGTAATGCACACAGGAACTGCGAGCATGATGCCATCTGTCAACTACGAGTGTAATGTAATGTAATGTAGTGTAATCGAGCATTTATATAGCACCCCTTCAAGATATCTGTGCTGGCCCAATTGATGTTACATATCATGATGGATGAGTGAAATAAATCTGTTAGCTAAACTATGAACAGTAAGCAGAAAGAGTCACCGGTGGTGGGCCCATGCACAAGCGTAGAACCAACCAAAGGATTTCCGTCGACAGCTGACAGATGGCGTGGATGTTCAAAGTCTTGAGAATTCCTATCCATTGGTTGGGTTCTGTGCACCTACTGTTGCCTGACACTGTTTGTTATATAGTTCGGTATGATCTTACAAGGTAAGTACTTGGGTGCCTACTTGCTGTAACTGAAAGGATCCAAGGATAATGTATTGAATGACATGCAATAAATTAGATATCAAACAACATTATTAACCAGCACCTTCATTATAAGTTGCCCATGACTCTCTTGTAGAAATTGCAACTTATAGTCTGAAAAATATGATATATTCATATTATTTATGTACTTCCTATTTTACTTACTAACTGTTATCTTAATTACTCATAAAACTGACACACAATTCTATGTTCAATCAAATTCTACTAACCAGCAACTTGTACAACAGTTTCCTTGCTTTCTAGACTTTCGTCTAACTGTCGATTTATCACTTTACATGCATAACCACCAGAATCAGTCATACTTGCATTAAGGATGATCAGAGAACCTTCAAATAAACAACGCATTGTCATCATCATCATCAATAAAAATTAATAATACCTTTGTTCAATTTCAAACTGACAAACTGACTGCAGTATGCTTACAAGTACTATACAAACAGATGATGACAAGTTATTACAGGAGTTAAATTCAACTGTTGGCAGGCAGTCATGCTGTACATCTTATTTAACCAATGCCACCACCTGTCAAAAGAAAGAGTGGTCAGCCCTAGAGGTAAATGAAATTGAACTTGCATCTTCTGCTTTACACAATAGTGTCTTAACCATCTGTTCTATGGACACTCCCCCCCATTGGTCAGAAGTAAAGATATAATGGAGTAAAATTTTGATCTTATGCTGCCTGCTTATTCAGTAGGATTACGACTCAACAAACCAACCAAACAAACCTCAGCTGACTGATTTCTGCAACTGTTGACTTATGTCCAGAAGAAGGAAGGATTCATAGCCAAGGATATAAGGAAGGAATGGGAGAGCAGGATTAGATGAGGAGCTATTGAATTATAGGAATATGGGTATCGTTAGTACAAAAATAATAGCCTACAGAGCTTTCAGAAATAGCAAACTAATGGAATATATACAGTGTAAAAGGGATTGGGCCAAGTGCAGAATATTCAAAAATTCCTAGGTTTCCATTGGAGTCAATTTGAATAGATTGATATGAACTAATTGAGTATACAGTAGTGCAGGTAAGCTGCAAACTTACTAAGAGCGGGACTAGAAACGAGTGATCTGCTTTATTGAGGGCAAGTGAAAGCGTGAGCAACATGTGGTCAACAACATTGTGCCTCCCAACGTGGGAGGCACACCTTGCCTTGAGGAGCGGTCTGCACTTCGAGTGGATTGCACCTTGAGCACCCAAGCCCGGATGTAAAAGGAAGGTCTGTCAGATGAGTGTGGATGCGCTGGCAATAAAGATCAAACACAATTGAAATCTGATGACACAGAAACCAGACACAGAAACATGCTGACTTGGACGTCACCCAGATAAAAAGGTTCGCGATCCCAATCGAGCAATAGGGGTTGGACTGAGAAGTCAGCTACCGAAAGAAGGATCAAAGTCACCAAGTAGGTGTTATCTGTGGGAACACAGAATGTTAGGACATTATGGGAGTCGGGCAAGCTACAGCTGCTTAAAGAAGAAATGCAGAGATACAGATGCGATATCCTTAGAATATCATAAATGAGATGGACAATGGCAGGGAAATACAAGGAGGGAAAATCATCTGGTCAGAGGCCGAGAGGGGAATGAAGCAGGAGTTGGACTTGTATTAAGCAACAAAGCAAGAGACCCTCTACTAGGATACAAATCAATAAGTGGTAGAATGATGATGGCAAGGTTTGGACCCCAACCATTCAACGTGACGGTCATCCAAGTATATGCGCCCACAGCGGAGAACTCAGAAGAGGATATCAAAAGGTTCTATAAAGAACTGACAATGAACATTGAAGAGGTTCACAAAAAGGATGTACTCATAGTAGTAGGGGATTGGAATGACCCCCAGGATAATCATACTTTTGACCCTTGGCAGTCCTGGCGTCTCCAATATGTCTTCTCCTCGACCTCCCCACCCCCTAGAACGTCGTATAATCATCTCTTGTGTCTTGTTCTAAAATAAAAGTCTGTTAAAGTCTAGAATTATTATTTTTAACCTTGTGGCCCATCATGTCCTCTAACTAAATAAAAGCTGCCCTAAGTCGAAGAAGGTTGGGAACCACTGTCCTAAAGGTTTCAAATCTCAAAACATTTTGAAGATCTGATCCTAACTAGATATAACCAATTTTTTGGACCACTTAATCACCAAACACAGCTTGAACACATTAAGATTTTGAGATGTTCGTCATGCATAAAGATTGCACTCAACTACAATTGGTTTACGTAACAATAATATGTCAAAATACGATTATCAACAGCTCTGTGATCACCGCACTACACTCAAGATAAAAGGGAAAGAACATGTTCAGACGAAGACTTCAACGGATGAATAACATAAATGAGGATATAACATCACATCATCCGTTCATGAAGTACTAGTGATTTGACAGTTAGAAATTGAAAGGATCCAATGATAAAATATTGAAATGGTTCAACGTGGCATATCGCTATCTATGCTGTCAGATCATATCATCACAACAAGTCGTCTGTTAATCGTTCTGCCTGGGTACAGTTCGTGTGAGATATGCATCGCCGTTACAGAGACAATTGCCTATTGGGAAGTGAAGATAGTCAGAGAGAAGGACCCTGAAAGTTTATGAGCCACACCTAACACCCTTCTTGGCTGGCGTCAGACTGATGCTCAATTCTGTTTCCTAACTCAAGCGTAGTGGACTTGATTCATATGATCCTGCAATTTTCGACCGATTGCAAGTGTTACATTCATGTCGAAAATCATCAAAAAGATTGTTCATTCATTACAGAGATTTATATAGCGCCCCTTCAAGGCTATTACTAAGGAGCGCTCCTGACGCACAGCTAATAAAGAACAGTTTTAAGGTTTGTATAAAATGAGTCTGAGTGGACCCTTGGCGACAACCACAACACCACTGGGAGCGTGTTCCAGAGCGAGGGGCCAACCACTGAGAAGGCACGATTCTGTTTAGTATTTGTAGGAGCAAATAGGACAGTGAGCAGGCCTGGCTCAGTAGAGCGGAGAGATCGGCGACCAAGAACACTGAAAGCAGAGTGACAGAGATCGCGAAGATAGGCAGGGACGAGACCTAGCAAGGACCGGCATACCAAAGAGATAATTCTCTGTTGGAGGGGGAGCCAGTGGAGCACATCCTGCATATAGCCAGAGACATGGCCAAATTTAGGAATGCGTCCAACAACACGTGCAGCAGAACGCAGGACCCGCTCCAGGCACCACAACCGCCCAGCTAGAAGGCCTGCTGTTGCCTACCAGCTCTCTGATTATTTACAGTTAAATAATCAGAGAGCTGGTTGCTTCCGGATCGCTAATCTGGCTTTTGGAAAGGTTATTTCACTGAGACACTGTTACTCTGTCTCTTTTCTCATATTTATGGGGCTATAGGTAATTTATAGCTCACTCTACTTGCCTTGTTTGATGTCAGTGCCGCTTTTCACACTATCGATCATACTATTCTGCTTAAACAGCTAGAGATTTAATTTTGCTGTCTGGTAACTTTCTCAGCTGGTTGGCCTCATTAATTTTGTTAGAGAGCGTTCCATTTCTGCGGCCATGAGTCCTCCAGGTCGAGGTGGGTCCCTGCCCTTTATGGCCTTCCTCAGGGCTCGTTGCCGGGTCCCCTTCTGTATGTCATCTGCACTTCTGAGATTGCTTCTGTCCTTAATGTGTCTGCTGTGCTGGGTCACCTTTACGTGGATGACATCCAATCGGCCTACTTACACCGCATGGCTTCTAATGCCTCTGCTGCTATTCAGGCGATGAGTCAGTTTCTCAGTGCCCTCGAGGTTAGGATGGCGACAAACTATGACTCAACACAATTTATCTGGCAGGGGACTCGCCAGCAGTT
Organism: Bimastos eiseni; assembly: GCA_959347315.1. Classification (NCBI taxonomy): domain Eukaryota; kingdom Metazoa; phylum Annelida; class Clitellata; order Crassiclitellata; family Lumbricidae; genus Bimastos; species Bimastos eiseni. The sequence goes on from OY365815.1 coordinate 6,565,529, forward strand.
TATGAAGCTTGACTTAGTTCCCATTACTGCTGACTTCCCTCTTTTGTACTTTCCTCTACTGACCGGGACGTTTGGAGCTTACCTTTGCGTCTCATATTCACCATCGCTGCCGTGATTCATACTACCAGTTGCATCAGTTCTGCACTGTTGCTCGCTCACTAACTAACTCCAGATGCCACCGCTACCCATATCTACGCCTTCATCCCAGCCCAACTAGATTACTTTAGCTCACTCTATGCAGGCCTTCCAGCTAGGCGGTTGCGATACTTGGACCAGGTTCTGCGTTCTGCAACATGTCTTGTCCGGTGCATTCCAAGATTGTGACATCTCTTTGGATATGCTGGAACCCAGCACGGATGTGCTGGAAGTGCTCTACTGGCACCCTCTCCAGCAGCGAATCTCGTGCTGTATTATCGCTTTGATGTGGGTCCTTGCTGGGTCTCACCCCTGCCTATCTTCGTGATCTCTGCTACTCTACTTTTAGTGCATCGGGTTACCACTCTCTCAGCTCTACTGAGTGACGCTTATCCAATGTCCCATTTGCTCGTACAACTACTAAACAAAATTGTGCCTTCTCAGAGGTTCGCCACCCTTGCTCTAGAACACACTCCTGTTGGCATTGCGGTTGTCACTCAGGGTCCACTCAGTCTCATTTTATACTTGCCTTAAAACCTTTCAGCCGTGCCGGGTTCAGAAGCGCTTCTGAGTAATCGCCTTGAAGGGGCGCTAGGTAAATCTTTGTAGTGAATGAACGAATTAAATATTAAAATATGTCTAATGATTCACAAAGCATTACTTTCAAATCAAATGCTCTATCATATTAGCTGCTGGTCAGAAGGCTTTCCCCAATACCTTCATTAGGTACAGAAAACACAATGTTTTTGCCCCAAAACTAGGAACCGACTGACTTGTCATTAAATATATACATTTGATTAGGTTACAAAGAATAAGAAGGGAGGTCTGAGATTACCGGTGTTGCTCATAAATTATGTTACGATCCAACACATGATAACTCTGTGCCTTTCACACCTGGTAACTGCATGACTACTACCCAATAAAATGCCTTATTCTGACCAGCCCACACACATGCATTCATGACCACTCTTATTTAAATGTGCATGTATCAGTAAGTATGCATGTATTGTTCGGCTGAACATTTAAGAACCTCTGAAAGGTGCTCCATATAACAGTTGAGATAAGCCAAGAAAGTGTTTAGTTGGATTTTAAGCACAATTATCAATGAACAACGCTGATTTTTACACAACAACAATGTAACTATCTATTTTACTAACCGTCAACACCTAAGACAATTCTTTCGTCAAAATTGATGAGTGTGTTTTCCGGTTTTTTTATCCATCTAATTTCAGGCGTTGGCACACTGTTAGGTGCTCGGCAGGCAAGATGAAATGAATCTCCTTTCTTATACTTTAGAAGACTTGGCCCACTATCTCCTTCAAACTGTCCAAGCCCTACAGTCAGCAACAATATGCCTATCAGGAAAACTGTATCTTATAGCACTGGAGTCAACAACTACAAAGTAGTACATGACTTAGAGCTGTACCGATATTGCTTTTTGCCGAATATGCCGATACCGATTATTGCCGATTATTCGTTTGCGGATAACAGATTATTCAGCTGATTATTTTACCGATTATTTCATTGTTTCCCAAGATGACCGGTTCTCCTGCCTATTGTTGTGAAACAAGCAAACACTTGCTTCGTAGGAGACCTATATATGTAGTTGGGGACTAATCCTAGGCAGCCAATACAGATTAGGCACACCGCCTGCTGTAGACCTTGCATGACGGAGGAGAGGAAAGATAATCTATGTAACTAGACTAACATGCCAATTATGCCATTCCCACCCCAGACAGACCACTTTAACGACTTGCCAATTTGGCCTAAAACGACATGATTGTGCCCGAGGTAAATAGGCAGGCACTATGACTCACTCTGCACAACAGGCTACAACTCTTTCCCACAGTACTAGCAGTCTATCACAATGGTTACTGGGTGGTCCGAAGTAGAAGCCCAAGTTCCCCACACTATGGGAAGCGAACGGAATGCTGTACTTCACAGACCCAATGATGATGCTGTCGTCATTTTGCTCTTAAAATAATATTATAAAACGAAAAAAAATAATTTTTAATATCGGAGCCGATTATCTCTATAATCGGTCAGATTAATCGGCCGGCCAGTTAGTTGGTACAGCTCTAGCATGACTCTGAATTGTTTTTCTCAGTGGAAAGGACTACATATGCTACATCTCAAATTATTATTCATGAAAATCAACATCAGAACACGTGTTCAATAACAATAGCCCACAAATCCATTTATGCTTAATTACCACACTATGGGACACTGTTTTGAAGTTCAGGCATCTAGTCTCATTCATCATAAGCAGTTAATGAATTCAAGCTACTTGTGTAGAGAAATTTCAGTCTGCTATTATAAATTGAGAGCTTCCGAGGAATAAATACTCGTATATGCAAGAATTTTGGAAGATTTTCATCAATTTGGGCAGCTCAGTTCAGAATGGAATGGACTGCAGAAGGCCTTCAGAAACAGAGTTACATTAGTCCAAGTACATCAGAATGAAGAATGGAAGGATGAGTAACATAACAACAGTATGAGAGTCTGAGTGAGTCCAATTTATGACTCCAATCTGACTCATCTAGTCATAGAGCAGACATAGATCATCACAATGTATTTTGATGCCTATTATTCAATGAGAAAATACAACATGCCTTGGACAATGAAGGATTCTGGATGAGAAACTATCTTCGTCCTGGTGTCCATCTATAAACTTGCGCCAGTCATGTTCCCAGCAATATAATTTCCCATCTTAGTCGGATTCATCATCAATCAGGACATCCATTTCTAAACTTGTGCAATGATTGACTGCATTTTTAATAACACACAAGATATGTGCATCAGTTTGGCACCAGATCAGTTCTGCTTTGCTGTGCTGTGGAAGTTCATTAAAGGTCACTTTTACGTGATATTAGAAGATATTAAAAAAGTTTTAATATATTTAGCAGATGGCATGCATCAACATTGTACATGAAGACCAACCGGATAATCTAATTTCCATTCCAATGGATAAGATTCGACCGAAATCATTTTCAAAAGCTGCAGCATAAATTCCTTCATCGTACCTCTCTGCATGCCATAGATTCAGAACACTGGAGTTTTTACTGAAGCTTTGGCCATCTTTGAACCATGTCACTCTGTATAATCAAGAAATTAAAAATTACAGTTATATTTCAATTAAGTGGCAGAGTATAACTTATATTTCAATGTAGTGAGAAAGGTCAGAGTGATGTAATGCAGTACTGTTGTTCTTGAGACCAAAGTGCACTCTAGTTCAGTTCAAAAAGGTCTTCAGGCTCAGAGTCTTGGCGTTGATCTTGGTCTTGTAGTTCAAAGTCTCAAGACTAGGACTCGACAGTTAATATGAAATAATATCTATGGACGAATACGATTTTTGATGGTCAGGGAAAGAAATCGTAGCAGCAACAGCTACACTGTATCTAAAAGCCATGCAAAACTTGCTTCAGAAGCCACATAGACTACAGACTAATGGTTTATCAGAGAAGATTTAAAAAAGACTAGATTTGTTTGTGCACTTATTAGGGATGAACCAAAACTCAGTTCGGAACTTGGCCAATTTTCTTGGTACTCGGCAAAGCTCAAACTCGAACAAACAACAGGTCCAATTATTAATCTTTTTAATTTTCTGTTTTGAAAATGAAAATCGTTTTCTTTTATCTATAAAACTACAATCAACGTAACTAAAAGTACAAAATACTGTTATTTCTATTTACAAAACGACAATTGACCCAACTAAAGACACAAATACGGCTGCTGTTAGTGCTTCCTAGCATTAACTAAGGCAAAACTAAATAATTCATTAAAGTTTAAAGTTGTGTAAACTGCCAATCTAAACATCCAAAGATGATTGCCAAACAAGCGTAATCTTCCGCCAATAACTTTTTTAAATATTCCATACTCGACATCGAACTCGGCCAAATCTAACTCGTAACACTCTGTGCTCGGCATGAAATTAAAACTCGGTTCATCCCTAGCATTTATGTCCAGTGTGCCTGGTGCTTTGATCTGCCGACAGCCAGAGATGAATGGCACTTGCCAGTTTTACATGCACACAGGATTGCCAAACAAGCGTAATCTTCTGCCAATAACTGTGCGCAGTGCCCCAGAGCAGGCCAACATAAATAGCACTGCGGCAGTCGATAAGAAACTGTTACAGTGATGTGGCCTCAAGACCATGGTCTTGGCCTCGAAGCCATCTCAAGACTGGAAAACTTCAGTCTCGGTCTTGAATGCATCAGTTTTTGTCTTGGTCTTGAATGCATCGGTCTTGGTCATGGTCTTAAAGTAAGCGATCTTGGTCAATTGTCGTATTAGAGTAATTTTGTCATTATGTGTTGGCTATTTTTGATTATTAGACACTGGATGTGTAAGTGATTGTTATCGATTTATGGTGTGCTGATCAAACTTCTGGATGTTTGTGTGGCATGGTGGCCTATTGGTTAGAGCTGTCGACCCATAACGCTCAGTGTGCGCCGAGTGAGCGGGTTCGACCCTCGTCCGAGGCGTCACTGTGTAGGAACCTTGAGCAAGTCCTTTGCGCACAATTGCTCTGCAGTACAACTGCAGTTGCGCCGTCAACGCGTGTGCACTTCTGAGCAAAAACTGTTGGAAGAAGAGCGATACCAAATTTCAGAATAAATAAATAAATAAATATTGATAGTGAAACAACATGCATTTGCAATTAAGTTTCAAACCACAAACGTTCAAAGTGGACCATAATTTAGATTAGTATTCTCAGCCGTCAAGGGATGTTTTCCCTCCATGAAGCATTGTGTTAAAACTCTGTGTTACCTTCATATATTAATGTTTGAAGCGTGTTATTTCGTTACAGCGTCTTACTAAATGGAGGTGTCTATAAAAAAAGGGTCTATCTTGCTCTTGGATAACATGGTATCGGTTTTGGTCTTGGATCACTCGGTCTTGGTCTTGCACCTTAGTTTTGCACCTCGGCCTTGAATATTTGGTCTTGTTACAAAACTCGGGCAAGTGGGTGAAAATGAATGGGAAATAACCAACATTTGCTGCTATTTAACAATGTAACCACGGCATAAGAGAATGTGCGTCAATTTGTCATACATATTCGTATTCATATTCGCACATCACATTCGATTGGTGAGTGATATCCCCAATAATAATAATTGCATTGGTTTTCACGATGCATGTGAAATTTTACAAGTTGGAAGACCTAGGTGACATACTCAGCCCCTATACATCTTAAAGCGCTTTACAAGGACTACTACCCAACCAAAGGACTACCCAAAACACCAGGTGCTGGAACGTTTCAATAATTAATTCCGCTGTGGTAGCACTTCAAAGTGCCCATATATTTGCATTGATTTTCACAGCATTTTAGCATATTACAAGTTTGCCAACCTAGATGACATACTGTAACGTAACTCAGGGTTGCTCTTCGCCAATGAGGTCTCAATTTGTGGTGAACCTCAATCCTACCCTTCGGTATCGGTTGCGGCAATTCTGGTTCACCTCCCCTTAATTATCTGGTACCCTCAGGAGGCTGCAATATTGTTTTGCCCAGATCCGACTAACCGCGAGGTAAGTCTGGCTTGTTGGCGCAGTTATGAGGAAGATTGCCAATGTCAATGATCGGAGCTCATTACAATTAACTTCGACTCGATCCCGACTGATTTATCTTTATTTCTTTGATAAAATCACTCTGACTTCACACACACTACACATTCCACACACTTCCTATATATATATATATATATATACCCGAAGCGAAGCGAGACATTGTAGCGAGACATTGTAGCGAGACATTGTACACAATAATTGCTTATCAGCTAGGCAATTTTTCCACAAAACGCAGCCCCTATACATCTTAAAGCGCTTTACAAGGCCTATTATCCGTATAAAGGACTACGCAAACCACCAGGCGCTGGAACGTTTCAATCAATAATGATCAATCAATAATCTTCAAAGTGCCCATATATTTGCATTGGTTTTCAAAGCATTTTAGCATATTACAAGTTTGCCTACCTAGATAACATACTCTGCCCCTATACATCTTAAAGCGCTTTACAAGGCCTATTACCCATATAAAGGACTACGCAAAACACTAGATGCAGGAACGTTTCAATCATTAATACCGCTGTGGTAGCTCTTCAAAGTGCCCATATATTTGCATTGGTTTATACAGCATTTTAGCCTATTTGAACTTTGCCAACCAAAATGACATACTCAGCCCCTATACATCTTAAAGCGCTTTACAAGGCCTATTACCCATATAAAGGACTACGCAAAACACCAGGTGCTGGAACGTTTCAATCATTAATGCCGCTGTGGTGGCACTTCAAAGTGCCCATATATTTGCATTGGTTTTCATAGCATTTTAGCATATTACAAGTTTGCTAACTCAGCCCCTGTACATCTTAAAGCGCTTTACACAGCCTTTTAGCCATCTAAAGCATTACCTAAGACACAAGGCACTGGAATGTTTCCGGAGGGAACTCTGTAGAGTCTGGTGAGCCTCTGTAAAGTATGTGGGAATCTTTAGGAGCCTGAAGGACTCTGTGGTGTCAGAGGTGACTCTTTAGGGTCCGGGGGGACTCTGTGGGCAAGGTCTTAGGCTATGAATACGTACACAGTTCTGTGCAGTCAGACAGTGTATTCCATTTCTTCTGCAGTTGTTATTCGAGCAGAGAGTCTTCTGTAGTACAATCGAGAATGTACGAAATTTTCCATGTAGTCTGTTCGCTGTTGTTGACAAGAAATTTGGTAAAACCTTCAAGCTGTGATTCTTCTTCTGCCGAATAACACGTTGTCGTCGTTGTCTTGTGTTCCTGCTGTCGACGATCAAGTTAGCCGTCGCTTTCAAAACCGCTGCAGTGATCTGTGCCAAAAAGCCGGGCCTTTCTCCATGCACAATTAAGCAGGAGGGAAGGCTCGGAACTCGGCCTCCTGGGGGTACCAGAGAATAGAAGGAGGCATTGGAGTTTCCCAGGACGCATTGGCGTACCCTGATGCTGCCAGGCAAGCGCCCAAAGTTGAACGAGAAGGAGGTTCGCCACAGATTGGTACCTCCTAGGTGAGGTGAAGAAGTCTCGGGTTCGATTCGACAGCGGTAGAAGACCACGGCAGAACGATCATCTACATGCTTCTGGACGTCACCGAGCTGCCAACCGATAGTTCGATGCCGTCCGGGCAGGAAGAAAGGATGTGCACACTGCTCGCTTAGAACTGACTGCTGGAAAGTATCGACATTGACGATCCGAGGCTGGTGTAGCCGAGTGAGTCGGGGATAGCAGACAAATCAACTTTCTCGCCGAAGCGTCAAGGGTCTGTTCCGGTACCGACCTCTTCAGGTGAAGTCGGAAAAATTCGATGAGTCTGAGTCGCATGACTCGTTTCTGGCCCAGTTCGAAGTGTGCGATCGTCGCAACCGATGGACTGTTGTGGACCTAGTGGACTATCTACGCTGTGCTCTGAAAAAGGCCGCCGCTCAACTGCTGTGGGATTTTGGGGCTCGAGAGGACGTGACCTACGAGGAACAGGTGGAGATGTTGCACCAGCATAATTGGACGGAAGACTAAGCTGAGACCTTTCGTGTCCAGTTGTATCACAGACGTCACCGTACCAGGGAGAGCCTGGGCAACCTGCTGCACGATATACGTTGCTTGGTTGCCTCAAGTATCCAATGCCGTCCAATAAAACCACCCAAATCGGCGCAAGGGGCGCTTTCCTGGAAGCTATGAAAGACAGGGATCTCTCGCTCAAGGTCCACGAGCGGGAGCCGAAGATTGGACGAGGAGTACTGGAAGCTTACCACACGACGATGGACCCGGACGACTGAAGACGGTCGTAGAACCGGGTTCGTAGGACCCCAGAGACTCGCGAGAGTCAGCGGCTGCAGGCCTGTTTGGAGCGCTTCCTGGCCAAGCAACAAGAGGGACTGCGACGCTGGCCATGGGACTTGAAGGCCAAATTCGTTCAGTAACTCTGGGAGCTGATGAGTTGAACTAAGCCGCCGGACGATCATTGGTCGTGACAACGGAGACCGGCTTACGCCGAAACACGTCGTCGGAGAACCACGGTCTGGACGTTCCTTTTGCTGGCAGCGACCGGCAAGCACGGATGGGGACCTGCTTTAGTTGTGGCCAGACCGGTCACTTTGTCTCCGAATGCCAGCATAGACGGGATCGCCGGAGCTACGACGCTGAATTGGAAAATACCGAGATGACGAATTCGTAGTCAGCGGTCGTCAACTATGCTGCGAGGCCGAGAACGTCGAATCGTGGGAACATCAACGCCGTCTATGTCCGAGGAACACTCAACGGACGCTAACAGCTGTTTCTGGTTGACACCGGGTCTGTGGTAAACCTCAAGCCGGTTTCTTCTCTTGTTGGGGTAGAGCTCTGTAATCGGTTCTTGATGGTTGTTAACGGGTCCAACATTACTCTCCTCGGAGAGATTAAGTTGCCGCTTAAAGCACGAAGAGGGTTTCCAATCTCCAGTGCGTTTCTTGCATTGACCGGATAATCGAAGATATAAACCAATGCAAAATTTATGGGCACTTTGAAGAGCTACCACAGCAGCATTAATGATTGAAACGTTCCAGCACCTGGTGTTTTGCGTAGTCCTTTAGATGGGTAATAGGTCATGTAAAGCGCTTTAAGATCTATAGGGGCTGAGTATGTCATCTAGGTTGGCAAACTTGTAATATGCAAAAATTCTGTCAAAACCAATGCAAATGTATGGGCACTTTGAAGAGCTACCACAGCGGCATTAATGATTGAAACGTTCCAGCACTTGGTTTTTTGGGTAGTCCTCCAGATGGCCAATAGGCTTTGTAAAGTGCTCTAAGATGTATAGAAGCTGAGTATGTCATTTAGGTTGGCAAAGTTGTAATAGGCTAGCATGCTGTGAAAAACAATGCAAATATATGGGCACTTTGAAGAGCCACCACAGCGGCATTAATGATTGAAGCATTCCAGCACCTGATGTTTTGCGTAGCCCTTTAGATGGGTAATAGGCCTTGTTAAGCGCTTTAAGATCTATAGGGACTGAGTATGTCTTTTAGGTTGACAAAAATTGTAATAGCCTAACCTGCTGTGAAAAGCAATGCAAATATATGGGCACTTTGAAGAGCCACCACAGCTGCATTAATGATTGAAACGTTGCAGCACCTGGTGTTTTGGGTAGTCCAGTAGATGGCCAATACGCTTTGTTTAGAGCGTTAAGATGTATAGGGTCTGAGTGTATCATCTCGGTTGGCGAAGTTGTGATAGGCTAGCATGCTGGGAAAACCAATGCAGATTAATGGGCACTTTGATGTGCCACCACAGAGGCCTTAATGATTGAAACGTTCCAGCACCTGGTGTTTTGCGTAGTACATTAGATGGGTAATAGGCCTTGTAAAGCGCTTTAAGATGTATAGGGGCTGAGTATGTCATCTAGGTTGACAAACTTGTAATATGCTAAAATCCTGTGAAAACCAATGCACAGATATGGGCACTTTGATGTGCCACCACAGAGGCCCTAATCAGTGGCGTAACTATGGGCCCACAGGGCCCGCAGCTGCGGGGAGGCCAGGGCCCAAAACCGAAAAATAGGGGGCCCGTTTTTATAGAAAAAGTAAAAAATAAAACACTAGAAAACACAGAAAATAAAGTTTTGCTATTTAATTTTTGCATAATCTTTGTTTCGCTGCATATCAATTTAGTACAGCGGTTAGCGCACGCAGCTGGCATATGCTTAAACAGAATTGCGCATCTGTCGCTATTCGATTACTTTCGCAGCGCAGCTCAGCAGGTACCACCGACATCTAATTAAAAATGCGCCCACATTTTATGTAATTTCCAGTCATCGTTCTTCTTTTCTTTACTATTATATTGAAAATAAACATTGCTTATAATTCAATATTTAAAATAAAGAATATTCCTTTTTAAAATATAAAATAAATATAACTGCATAATAGTAACCATGAGTAATACTTTAAGTGTAGCAGCGAAACGAAAAAAGCAACGGGAATTTGAAAAGGAAATGAAGAAATATAAATCAATTCATACGTTTATGCTACCTGTTGAAATTACAAGCGAACTTAGTGAAGAAACGCAATCTGATAATAATCAATCCAAATCCAGTATAGACACTGATATCTCTAATGCAAGCAAGATCGCCATGGATAAAGAGCCGGAGGTTGATAAATCGACTGGACCAGAATTGCATGAAAGTAACACAGACGTCGATGGAAGCTGCAGTTCTCAACTTTTAAGCAATGAACATCCGACGGACAGAGAACATTATCCAAATGTACTTGATGCAAACATGAAACGATTTATTGTAGAAAATGGGTCTTGCAGGCCAAGTGGTCCCTTTCCAAGAGACTTCAAAAACAGATGCTTCACTGAAAGTTTTTATTTTACACAAACTAAGGCAGGACTAAAAATACCGGTAACATGGTTGTGCTATTCAAAAAAGTTAAATGCAGCTTATTGTGAAGCTTGCTGGCTCTTTAGCGACAGAAGTGATCCTAGTCATCGCGAAAATTGGAGTAATGGAATACAAGACTGGCAAGGATTGTCTAAGAAAATCACCAAACATGCTATTTCTAAATGTCATACTACGTCTTGTTTAGTCTATGAACATTGGAAGCTTCGTAACACGTTAAATGAAGAAAACGAAAAGGTGTATCAAAAAGACAAATTGTTTTGGCGGGAAGTACTGAAAAGGCTCGTGAAGATTACATTACGTTTAGCCTGTAATGGTCAGTCATTTCGAGGACATCGTGAAAATATTGATGATATTTATAACAGTAACTTTTTATCAGAAGTAGAATTACTTGCAGAATTTGATCCAATTATGAATAAGCTCATTAATAAGCCTAAACATAGTATAAAATATCTTAGTCCGATTGTTCAGAATGAGCTTATAACCGTACTGTCAGAACATCTGGAGAATCAGATAACGGAAGAAATCAAATCTGCTATGTTCTATTCGATAATTGCAGATACAACACAGGATATATCAAAAAAAGATCAATTAAGTTTAATCATTCGTCATGTCAAAATTGTTAACGATACTAATGACAAACCAGTTGAAATTAAAATAATTGAAAGTTTTCTTGGGTTTTCCTGGATACATGATCAAAGTGCCAAAGGACTTTCAAACCATCTAATTCAAATTATTCAAAATTTGGGAATTTCTTTGAATAACTGTCGTGGCCAAGGGTACGACGGAGCTAGCGTTATGTCAGGCATTTACGGAGGTGTCCAAAAACTTATTAATGATGAGCAACCAAATGCAGTTTATGTACATTGTGCAGCTCATAATCTAAATCTCGTGATAAATGATGCTGTTAGCAGTGTTCCAGAAGCTGTACAGTTTTTCACTATTTTGCAGGAAGTATACAAGTTTTTTGGACAAAGTATAAACAGATGGGATATGCTGAGTGATGTGACTGGTGAATCCACTGTGATATTAAAAAAACTTAATCCAACACGCTGGGCTGGTCGACTGCTAACAGTGCTTAGTATGAAGCATAACTATACAGCGATTTTAAAATTATTGACAACAATAAATCTCAAATCAAGCAAAAAAGAAGAAATAGCAGAAGCCTTACAACTAAAAAAAAGCATTGAAAATTTTGAGTTTGTATTCTTACTAGTCTTATTTTCAAAGATTCTTGGAGCAATTGATCTAGCTTCGAAATGTTTACAAAATGAGAAAGCTGATTTATGTCAAGCAACACATCATCTTGAAACTGCTCTGAAAGCGACTACTAGTTACAGAGAAAATTTTACTGAAGCCAAACAAGAGTCGATTTCTGTTGCTCAAAAATGGGGAATCGAGGTGAAATTCCAAGATAAAAGAATTAAGAAAACTAAGAGACATTTCGATGAGTTAGCAGATGATCATAGATTGAACGATCCAGAGGACAGATTTCGAATTAACATTTTTAACCGTGTCCTTGATATTGTGAATGCACAACTGCAAACCAGATTTAAAGGAATGAATTATGTTGTTAGTAGATTTTCAGTACTTTTTCCAGTTAATCTCATCAACAAGGAAGACAACATTACAATCCAGGAGGCCAGTTCATTGAAATCTAAATACCCAGATGACATTTCACCAGAATTTCCAATTCAGCTGTTATCTTTTCGCACAACGATGGAAAGTGAAATAAAAAAAACTACAACCGTTAAGCAACTTGCAGACTTACTAATGCTTCAGTATGCTACTATATCATCGTCATACCCGGACGTTTGTACTGCATTTATTATGTTTTTGTCATTACCTGTTACAGTTGCGTCTGCGGAAAGATCTTTTTCAAAACTAAAGTACATCAAAGGTTATCTTCACAATTCCATGGCTCAAGAATGTCTTAAAGGATTGGCTTTACTCAATATTGAAGCAGCACGCGCTAAAGCTATGGACATGGACAAACTTATAGACAGATTTGCAGAAATGAAAGCAAGCAGAAAAAAAATTGTTTAGGTTTAATATAACAGGATTATATTGAATAGGATCCTTAATTATTCCTTAGTATTAAGAATAAAATGAGACTTTAACTTATAATTTCTATTCTAAAGAATACACTGTAATTTGTAAATTACAATTTACAGTAAAATTAAGTATTACACAGTAAAGTGACTGAAGTCTAGTGCATTTTCAAGCCTTGTATTCAAAATACCTATATGCCACAAAATATCTGTCATTAAAAAATAATAAAATTTAAAAAAACCTAAATACTTAAATGCTTTTTATGCTATATATATAGTAAAAAAAGTTGATTAATAAAAATAAATGTAAACATTTTCGTATTTATTAGGCAGTAGGAGGGGGCCATTTTCAAAATCTTGCGGACGGGGCCCACAATTTGAAGTTACACCACTGGCCTTAATGATTGAAACGTTCCAGCACCTGGTGTTTTGGGTAGTTTCCTAGATGGCCAATAGGCCTTGTAAAGCGCTTTAAGATGTATAGGGTCTGAGTATGTCATTTAGGTTGGCAAAGTTGTAATAGGCTAAAATGCTGAATAAACCAACAACAAATATATGAGCAATTTGAAGTGCCACCCGAGCGGCATTAATGATTGAAACGTTCCAGCACCTTGTATTTTGTATAGTCCTTTAGATGGGTGATAGGCCTAGTAAAGCGCTTTAAGATGTATAGGGGTTGAGTATGTCATCTAGGTTGGCAAAGTTGTAATATACTAACATGCTGTGAAAAACAATGCAATTATAATTATTGGGGATATCACTCACCAATCGAATGTGATGTGCGAATATGAATACGAATACGTATGACAAATTGACGCACATCGTAAGAGATTTAGGTTTGCCGAGAACGCAAGTTCCCAATTAAGATCAACTCCAATGTGCTGCATTGTCCGTGTTAAGATGACCGAGATGTTAATTAAGAATCTTGCAGATTTTAAGCATGATAGAAAACAAGAATCGAAAAAAATCATTCCTTCAACCTTCAAAGTTGCAATGGAATAGTAGAAAACACATGAACAAGAAATGGTCGTTAGGTGATTGAATTTGGCACTATTATAGATTGTCTAAAACGGCACCTCAAAGCTTAGGGAAAAAAATATACCAAGAAAATTTCTTTAAAAAAACAATTTGTTACGTGCACAATGCCCATATTTTATTGCTCCAACAACGCAGCCCCCAAAAAACTCCATTCAGTAAGACGCCAAAACTAAAAAATTGTCAAGTTTTACCTTGGAACTGGTTTGCCATCCGCATCGCAAGAAACACTGATATTATCTCCTGTGCTGTAAAGGTATATCTTGCGTTTTCCAAAATGAACACTGCGCACGTCCTTATTGTCAATAAGCAATGAGCACTTCCGGACGATTGGTGGCATTCTCGCTGAAAGATTATAGTAACTTAATTGACTGAAATGTTCAAATTATTTAAAGGTCTGTCACGCTGGACATCATTTTCACATTCACATTCAAGTTCATATTCGCTAGCTGAGTGATATCCCCAGTCAGGCACACGCTCAGAGTATACACTGCCTCACAAGTAAAATCTTAGTCTTAGACGCCTTACAGAAACAAGTCTTTAACACCACCTACACACCACTAACACCATTCCCAAAACACCAAACCGCTTTTCATTACATTACCAAATGTTGCCATGGCAACCCATCAAACATTGCGATTTAATACACTCAATAGCCCCTAACTTTGACACCAAAACTAATGGTCTTAAACGGCCTACAGGCCTAAGCCCTTTACACCACATATAGCCCAATACCACCTCTCTCTAACCCACCAAACCGCTAAGCATTACATTACCCTGTCCTTGCACAGCTACCCATCAAACATTGCTCATGAATACGCCATATTGACTCCCCAATGCAATAGGCCTTAATTTTTACACCAAAACTAATGGTCGTATACGGCCTACCTCATATATCCCACTACCACCTCTCTATTACCCAACAAACAGCTAAGCATTACATTACCCCGTCTTTGCACAGCTATCCATCAAACCTTGCTCATGGATACGCCATATTGACTGCCCAATGCAATAGGCCCTAACATTGACACCAAAACTAATGGTCTTAGACGGCCTACAGGCCTAAGCCTTTTACCCCACATATACCACTTCACCACCTCTCTCTAACCCAAGAACCACTAAGCATTACATTACACCGCCTTTTTGCAACTACCCTTCAAACATTGCTCACGGATACGCTATATTGACTGCCCAATGCAATAGGACCTAATTTTGACACCAAAACTAATGGTCTTAGACGGCCTACAGGTCTAAGCCTTTTACACCAAATATACCCCTCTAGCACCTTTCTCTAACCCATCAAACCGCTAAGCATTACATTACACCGTCTTTGCACAGCTACCCATCAAACATTGCTCATGAATACGCTGTATTGACTGCCCAATGCAATAGGCTCTAACATTGACACCAAAACTAATGGTCTTAGACGGCCTGCAGGCCTAAGCCTTTTCCACAACATATACCCCTCTAGCACCTTTCTCTAACCCATCAAACCGCTAAGCATTACATTATCCCGTCTTTGCACAGCTACCGATCAAACTTTGCTCATGAATACACTCTATACGCCTTCAGAGACTGTGGGGATGCAGTTAAGGAGCGACCGGCTTCAATTCAACGCGTCGACAAGGTCATCCATGCGAATCGCCACGAAGACGAAATTCGACGCCAGAGGCTGAATCTAATCCCTTAGCTGTTCGTCCAGGAATAGCGGTCACTTTAGCGACGATTCATCGAAGAGAGTCCTCCAGTCGCCAGGGCAGCGCTCGGAAACGTGACACCGAAGCAACCGGTCTCAACTGGTTCCTACGCCCGATGAACCGAGGGCAGGGGGGGGGGAAGAGACGCCTAGGATATTTGTGGGTCGACGGCGGAGCAGCAATTTAATCCCCGAGGCCTTTGATATCATTTGACGCTAAATAACTCTTTAATCTCAACGGACCTCTAAAACGCCATTAAAGGTATACTAGAAGTGACTCGGCTTTTGTGGTAGCGGGGATATCCCACAAATCAGCGTCGATGGGTGGACAAGAGAGGGTCTAGGTGGACCAATGAGACAGCAGGATCGTAGTCCGCATCACAGGAGCGATGGTGGAGGACAGGGTTTATCTGCTGTAGCAGGGAGGGCTACAGTATAGAGTGTCTGGACTTGGAAGGACGTCGGAAGCCATCAAAAACGGGGCGTAGAACGTGACGATCTTTGAGAACCAAGTCGACCTCTGTCCAGTTAATTTTACACCAAAACTAATGGTCTTAGACGGCCTACAGGCGTCTAAGCTACGTGTAGATAGATAGTTGTATGTAAGATATAAATATATTCTTTAAACATCAAAGAAGCGTCGTTGTTCGTGTTTGGTGGATGAGAAAACGAACCGTCACGGATCGAGAATGATCGTGACAGGGCCTGTCTATTCATCTCCCGCCTGCGGTACGCCACTAGTTGTAGATGCCCCCGGTGCCACCATTTCACCAATCCTGTTCGCCCTGGTTCTGGCACCTGGCCCCATATCTGTTGGAAGTATTATCAGGCCACCTTCTCTACTCCCGGGCGTTTGAATGCGTGGTAAACCTTCGCTAAGGATTACAATCAAGCTGTGGAAAACGGTTTGTGACAAAGTGCAATCACAGCTGAATAGATGGTTGGCCACCCAACGTTCCTTTTAATTAATAATTTTCCCATTAGGTCCTAATCAGCGCGGTCCTCTCTCCAACCACTCCTACGGTAACAGATGTCGGCAAGCGAGGCCTTATAAATATGGTTCTTTGTGTGTGCAAGCCTACTGGAGCTGTAGTCACAAGTTGGCGACGTAGGTCGATACAGAAATGGGGTGCGGCATTATCAAAGATTCGGAGTTCGGAAAAACCTCTCCGCCTCCACTGCTAAGCCTCGCGGTTCTACCAACGAGATCCCACTGCCCGGTCTATAATTCTGTATTCTGCCATCATTGTTCTTGTACTGAAAGCGTAGCCAACCATAGATCTGAAGACAACTTATATATATGGTTGTTTATTGGTGAGACCAACTAGGCTTTTCGCTTGAGGCGACATCCAACCCGCGAACCCGTACGGGGCGAGATTCCAAGCCGCAGCCGCTTGCACTTATACCTCGCGAGACTCGTCCTATGCCGAGCAAAAATAATAGACGTTCGTCAGAGAAAGCTTTGAAGTTTAAGTGCCATAGCCCTTCTGGACCGATAGTGAATCCGAGCATCAGTCAGAGCATCATATACCGGTACGGACAAAGTGGCCGTTCTATGAACTGGCCCACGAACATAGTCACCGTTGAACGGTGAAACAATTCACCTACCGCGGAGCTGCCGCACACATGGTTGGACCAGCCGTTAGATAGTCCTATTGCCCGTGACATTAATCTTCCAGTTGACATTCAGGCAGCGAACCAACTGCCTTTGTAGAATAATCATGTTACCAATCTCTTTAACCTCAAATTTGCGCTTCAATTTTCCCCAATACTCGTCACCTGGTATTTCCGGTAGATCCGATTATGTAAATTAAAGAAGAGCCCTTCCCTAAAGACTCTGGAGCAAGTCACGCAGCTGACTGTTCGGCCGAGCCGACCCCAAGGACAATGGTATGCATCCGGTTTCATGAGCACTCGCGACCAGTGACTCACTTTCGAGTGTCGCCTTTCAGGCCAACCGCATTGAACCGACCTGCGTGCTTGGTCCACATTCGCATTCTTATGTACGCGTGGTTCGCATACTTCTTCCTTTCGCCTAAGTGTAATGCCGAAACAGGTTTGACGTGTACGTAAGCACCGTGCACCGCAGGACGGTCCAGGCACGACAGGAAGGTATAAGCACGACACATTTTTCAGGCACTATATGAGGGTATCGTCACCGGCACTAACTCCTAGCGTGCAGAGCAGCGCATATGACGCCCCTCTCTAGTTAACGACGACCGCGCCGCAGACATACAGTTGTCCTGGGAAGACTTACGCAATCCAGCCAATGACGTTAGGTCTCCGTTAATACCGGACCGTCTCATAATACGGACCACTCATGTCATTGCAGTCCGCAGTGATGGTGACATCAATGACGTAGATAATATATTATATAAAACTTTAGATTTATAAATATATTGTAGCAGACCATGCAGGCCGCTGATGATTTTTTTTAAAATTATTATTTCGTCCCGTAATCAGGTGCTGTTGGCCGCTAGGGAGGGGACCCGCCTAAATACTGCCGATCTCTGGTCACGTGGTCTGGCAGGGACCACACACAATGGTCTGGGACCACGTACAGCGGTCGGGGACCATTGGCGATCCAGGACGACACACAATGGTCTGAATGGGACCACAGTGGTCTGAAAGGGCCACAGGCGGTCTGGGACTTTAAGCGGTCTTTGACCACTAGCGTTCGTATACCATTAGCGGTCCGGCTGGGACCAGCCAGCCAAAAAATTGACTGAGCCAGCGTCGGAGAGTATAAAAGGAAGCGCAAAGACCAGTCAAAAAGTTGGCCAGTGAGCAAGAGGGAACAGCACGCGGAGAGCAGACCAGAGCAGAGTTCTACAGTTCGAGAGCAGCCAAGAGCAGCACATTCGTCGGAGCAGAGGAGCAGTCTTCGGAGCAAGAGCACGGACACCGTCGCCAGGTGTCGGTCGTCGTCATGGTCGTCGTCAGCGGACTGCTTGTCGCTGACGCCTGCTCTGCGTTTCACAGACACCGTCATCAGTTGTTAGCGAATTGTCTGTCGCTGGAGCCTGTTCTGCGTTTCACGGACTCTGTCATCGAGTATACTCGTCGTCTTCGAGTGATCCAGGGACAGCCTGCTGAATTGGACGGTTGGTGAAGTGACTGATCTGACATTGAACTACGCCTACAAACTGCAATTAATTACTGACGGATAGTCAGGGCTTCTTTTTAGGAATAGAGGATTGTTGAAACGATGAAAGACTACCCCTGTACTCCGGTAGCCGGATCCCGTCGACAGAGCAGGGTATCATCGGCTTCCTGGTCGTCATTCGAGACACACCTGGCTCTGTGCTGGTACCCCACAGCATAGAGGATTCGCCCCACGGGTGGTCCGTAATAAGTGGTACCAGAAGTGGGGTTTTATCATCGATTTAACTCAAATATTGGATACCGTTTCAACGAATTCCGGACTTGGTGATTGCAGCTTTCGAAGATGGACGACGCTTCCTCGTTAGTGGACGTTGTCTCGCCGTCTGGTCGCCCGACGTCGCCTGCCATGATAGAAGCGGCAGAAGCCTTGGAGCAGTTCAGATCGGAATCTCGGAGACTCTGGAAAGGTATTGCCTATGACACCTTGGGATTTTCGGCAGAGAGTCGGGGAAGGAGGAGCACAGTGTCGACCCCGAGCTCCGACGAACATGCACTGGAACGTTCTAGAAGATGTCAGTCGTCTGATCGGTCGGAAGAAACTCCTCTTGAAGCCCGGAAAATTCGATTGTACTGGGTCGTTGGAATCGTTTCTATAGCAGTTCCAGGTATGTGCCCGTCAGAATAAGTTGACAGACAGCTATACAGTGGACTTCCTGCGTTGCACTTTGGATAAAGTGGCAACTCAACTCCTCTGGGACTTTGCAGCGCGAAAGAACGTTACCTACAGTCAGTTGGATGAACGATTGCGACAAAGATATGGCACGGAGGGCCAAGACGAGACCTTCCGCGCTCAGCTGTTTTATCGACGTCAGCGGCCTGGCGAGAACCTAAGCGATTTGTTGCACGAGATACGCAGGTTGGTGGTGCTCGCATATCCTGTGCCGTCAACCGAAGCCACTGAGGTCGTCGCTCGGGATACCTTCTTGGAAGCTATCCGCGATCGCGAATTCTCCCGGAAAGTCTGAGAGAGGGAGCCCAAGACAATCGATGAGGCCTACCGGGTGGCTCTTCGGTTGAGCGCCTATCAGCAGATGTCCGAGCAAGATGATAGTCGAAGACCAACCAGCAGAGTTCGGACTACCCAAGAGTCCGATGCGAGTCTACAAATTCAGCAACAGTTAAACGGGTTCTTCGCCGCACAGCTGAATTGGCAGAAGGAGTTGGAAGGGAAGAGCACGCGCCGGTTGGGAGAGCTTAGGAACAAGTTCAAGGCAGCTTCAAACCACCGGTTTCGTCGGAACTTCGTCGAATCGGGACCGCCCGGTTAACACTCCTGCCAGCGCCGGAAGCAATCCGGCCTGCTATAACTGTGGACCTCTCGGCCACTTCCATCGAGATTGTCGTCAGCCTCGTCGATCTCAACCACCGCGTTCGAGCACAGTACAACCTCCCGCCACGGAAATGGACGAGGGTGTTGTCAGAAATCATAGCGCTCGCATGTAATCGATAAACTATGAAACCAGTAATGCCATTTACAACCATGCTACGATCGAGGGACAGTCGCGCCCATGCCGTATTGACACAGAGTCGGAAGTGAGTATAGTTCCCTCTAGTTTTGTACAGGGTTTGGAATTGGAGCCCAGTAGCCGGGTTCATTTAGCTGCCAACGGCACAGAGATACGTGTTTTGAGAGAGTTAACAATTTCCAATAATTATAGCTTATTCATGAGCAAAGTTTGATGGGTAGCTATGCAAAGACGGAATAATGTAATACTTAGCGGTTTGGTGGGTTAGAGAGAGGTGGTAGAGGGGTATATGTGATGTAAAAGACTTAGGCCTGTAGGCCGTCTAAGACCATTAGTTTTGGTGTCAAAGTTAGAGCCTATTGCATTGCACAGTCAATATAGAGTATTCATGAGCAATGTTTGATGGGTAGCTGTGCAAAGACGGCGTAATGTAATGCTTAGCGGTTTGGTGGGTTAGAGAGAAGTGGTAGTGGGGTATATGAGGTGTAAAAGGCCTGTAGGCCGTCTTAGAACATTAGTTTTGCTGTCATTGTTAGGGCCTATTGCATTAGAGTGTATTAAAGCGCAATGTTTGATGGGTTGCCATGGCAACATTTGGTAATGTAATGAAAAGCGGTTTGGTGTTTTGGGAAGTGGTGTTAGTGGTGTGTAGGTGGTGATAAAGGCTTGTTTCTGTAAGGCGTCTAAGACTAAGATTTTACTTGTGAGGCAGTGTATACTCTGAGCGTGTGCCTGACTGGGGATATCACTCACCTGGCGAATATGAAATTGAATGTGAATGTGAAAATGATGTCCAGCTTGACAGACATATTATTTAGTTAGTGTAACACAGTGTTAGGCCTACGTTGGAACGGTTATATGAAATCCCGTATCATTGTTAACACTTTGAAGCCGTTGTTTCATGTTCTATTATTTTTGGCTCTTTAGGTCTACACTATGTTACATTTAGAATAGTTCATAATTCTTACAAAACACGAGTATTTATAAATCGTGAAATCCACTCAACTCAGAGTTTCCCTTAAAACAAGCATCTATAAACAGGCAATTCTACTAAATTCCTCAGTCCTCACTTTGTCGTCCCGATATCTGTGTGTTGTGTTGGCGGTCAACCTTGTATCCTTGATGCATAACGTTAACTTTCTCTTAATTAACATGTTAGCCTTCTGCATGACTGTAGGCCCATCACGCTTACTTTTGTTAGCTGCCGACAGTCACAGCCTCACTTGTAGACCTAATTTATCGTTCTCTCTCACCTAATGGACAATGTTATTCTTAACTGATATTCGTATATTGATTGGCAGTAGGATTGTACAAGCCATCTACGCCATGTCGGCCCTTCGGGTGTGTTGGGCAGCTTGAGGATTTATTACTGGTACGTTTACCAGAATCCGAACCTATACGCCTATCGCACTTATATGTTTGATGTAGGCCTAATCATGTATTGGGCGCAGCAATCGTAATCTCAAAACTTCTAAAGCGCCGCACGAGTGCTCCGCGCTACCAGCTTATTCATGAACGCTGGTCAACGAAGGTCACGAATATTATAGCAGGTGCGATAGCCTATAGGCCTAGCTAGTAGAACTAGGTGCAGATGAGGTCGGCAAAATTAAGTTTATTTTAAAATGAAA
This sequence comes from Bimastos eiseni, assembly GCA_959347315.1. Lineage (NCBI taxonomy): Eukaryota > Metazoa > Annelida > Clitellata > Crassiclitellata > Lumbricidae > Bimastos > Bimastos eiseni. Next base: position 6,587,091 of record OY365815.1, read on the forward strand.
AGTGATTGTGACATTGCGGGCAGAAGAAGAGTAGACCTAAGACGTAAGACAATGTTTTTAGGCCTAAGATCTGTTGGAAAATGATAGCAAATAGACGCTGTTTTGCTTTATACCTATTTTTGTGGAGGACAGCTACGTACATGTATGGTGGAGTATCAAGGTTTAGAATACGCAATAGAGGCGAAATTCAGTGTAGGCAGCCATTATATGAAATTAAAATGCGTATGGCGTATACTAGTTGTGTGTCTACCGTTGGTATAATTTCTCGTCAAGGTCGTTTTTAGGCAGCGTAGGCCTATGCGTTCGCGTATGGCTCCACGGACTTAGGGGCCTCCAATTTTTAAACTGCACCCTCTGGTAGATTGACTGGACTTACTATTGTCATATGACAATGGACCTAAATATAGCCTATATTTTGACAAAAATAAACTACTTAATAATTAAGTCTGAAACTATCTTCTGACTGTCGTTTAAATAGACACTGCAATAATAGGACCACATAAAAAAATGAAGCGTGGGGCCTAAAATACTAAATACGGCCCTGTACATATATCTCGTCACTCTCCACGTGTACAGTGTGACCTAGGTCACATGTTTAACGACCCCGATCTGCGTTTTATTTGCAACTCAGTTTATCACGCAACGGACTTTGTTCCCGGTAGTTTTCCTCACGATGATTATAATTTTTTATAGACCACCATCGCGGTGGTGGTGACGATGACAATGGTGGCCCGGGGTGGTGGTGCAAGTGACGATGGTGTTGGTGACAATGGTGGTGGTGACGATGGTGGTGGTGGTGGTGACGATGACAACGGGGGTGGTGGTGACGATGACGATGGTGGCGGTCAACGTTCCCTCTAAGCTGCTCGCGCGCGGTTGCTCAGACATCCCCGCGCACCTAAATTGTCTCCCGCGCAGCTAATAAAAAAATGTCCACAAAAAGGAAGAAGTTGGCCTATATTGAATTATTTGTAGGACAGGAAGACGACAGGGCACATTGTCGTTGTCGTTTTATCTCCTGCTCGATTCACTTTCGTTTCTATCGACGAAGTACAGCGAAATTAATATGAAAACGTAAATCGTTCATTATCCAGTAGTTATCAGCTAATTAGTTAGTAGGATTAGTACAGGGTTTGCAAATATCGGCCCAAACTCGGAACAACTTAATTCAAAGACGGGTGCCTCGACACCATCGGCTGCCCCCTTCCGGTCCGGTGTGTCAAGAGATTAACGCTTAGGCCATCTGAACATTTCCAGATTCTCCCAAGAACCACAGTGTCAATCAACCGACCGTTATCGGAGGCAAACAAACTAAACTGCATCGTGCCTGTGGTTTCATCTAATATTGGTGTTTCTAACTTAAGCGTTTTTAAATTGCTTATGGAGTCTTGACTCCCGTCGTTCCATCATTTGCAGAGAGAGACTTCATTGCTTTGGATACTTACTTCGAGTAAACTAGGCCTACTGTATACAGTTTTAATAGTGGTAAAACGAAAATGGTAGACTGCTTAAACACGAAGTGTATATAGATGCTGACACGGTGTCACCTCTTTTAAATCAGTATGGCTGGAAGAGCTGGTGGAAACGGATACAGCTGAAACACTCAAAGCGTGTGAAATTGAGAAGCATTTTCAATTTTTCTTAAAGCGGCGGTGTTGTTTGTAAAGTAAAGTATAAATTTTGGAAGAGTAACAAAATAGAAGTGAACTAAATAACATAGACGAGGTACGGCGGATTTTTCTTATTAAATTGAATAATAATAATAATAATAATAATAATAATAATGCTATATATTTTCTGCTACTTTTGTCTTTGTAGGCCTAGGCCTACTTTTGCAATTTTGAACCTTGAGTAATTAATGACGTAAAAATCCTGCATATCTGACAGTTAACTTTGCTCAGTGATGCGCGCGAAACGCACACCGCTACCAGTCTTTTAGAGGGAATGGTGGTGACGACGACCTTGGCGAAGGTGGTGACGATGGTGGTGATGGTGACGATGGTGGTGGTGGCGAGTATGATGCTGAGGATAAGTTAAAATAATTAAGTACATTACCTATCCATTGCAAGGTTTGAATTTTCCAAGTTGAATTCCAAATGTCATCACTATCTTTTTGTATCACGGTTCGTATGCAGATCATATAATCAATCGTTGTATGATGCTCTGTGTTATCTACCCAGAATGTATAATTGCTGAGAGTGTGCCGAGGCATCTAAACACATAAGACAAAGACTTTTATAATTCAGCTGTTCGTGCATAGTGTATACATGCGTTCGCCTGACAAATCTAGAAACGAAAAATAAAACTGAGGCCAAGCGTTACATCGTCAATATAAGCTGTACACCAGCTCTCTTCTACGCCCTCCTTGTGTCCATACGAATATCTTGACGAATATCTGAACGTGCGTCATCTTCATCCAGTGAGGGCCTATTCGTCGACATCAACACCTTAATTGCGAACGGTGTCGACAGTCGTAGGCCTATATATATGTGTACCTCTTTGAATCTGAACATTCATGCCATCCGTCAGCTTTCGATGGGAATCCGTTGATTGGCTCCAACGTACACGCTTTGCGTGGGCCCACCAATCAATCAATCAATTAATCAATCAAATTTAATATAGCGCCTCTTCGAGAAATCTACTCTGAGGCACTCCCGGTATAACTTCGGCCTAATACGACAGATTTCGGAGTGGAATAAAAAAATAAGGTAGAGAGTTCTTAGGCAAGAGCCAAAGATCTAATGGGAGGCTATTCAAAGCAGTAAACCGACAAAGTACGATACTGCATCGTAAAGCTCCGATAGAAAGGAACAAGAAGAAGACCCTGCCAGCATTTCTATTACCGGCAACATCACAGGATACAGGCTGTAGAGCTCTGTAAAGTATATGTCTAAGCAGGTGCAACGCCACAGAGGCAGCGCCAGACAAGGGAATATATCCGAAATGCAATGCGCTGGTGAATGGGTAACCAATGTAAAATACCCCTTATATATGCGGAGACATGGTCAGTTCTGGATATGCTCCCTATCAGGCAAGCACACGCCCGATGGACTCTCTTCTGCTGCTAAATCTTAGCACGTGCAATGCCAGCTACTGGCAGCTAGCATATTTGCTTGAGCAGTACCGTACGTAGTCAAGACGAAAGTGCCACGATCGTTCTCGATCCGTGACGATTCGTTTTCTCATCCACCAAACACGAACAACGACGCTTCTTGATGTTTAAAGGATATATTAATATTTTATATACAACTGTCTATCTACACGTAGCTTAGAATTTAGCTGGACAGAGGTCGACTTGGTTCTCGAAGCTCGTCACGTTCTACGCCCTGTTGTTGATGGCCTCCGACGTCCCTCCAAGTCCAGACACTCTATGCTGTAGCCCCTCTTTGCTACAGCAGATAAACCGCGTCCTCCGCCATCGCTCATGTGATGCGGGCTACGATCATGCTGTCCCATTGGTTCACCTAGACCCTCACTTACCCAACCCTCGACGCCGGTTGGTGGGAACCTCCTCTACTACTAAAGTTCGAGTCACTTCTTAGCCTGCCTTTAAAGGCATATTAGAGGTCCATTGAGATTAAAGAGTTATCAACGTCAAAGGAGTTCATAGCCTCGGGGATTAAATTCCTGCCGTCGACTCATTAATATCCTAGCGTCTCTTTTACCTCCTGCCCTCGGTTCATTCGGCATCGGAACCAGTTGAGACCGGTTGCCTCGGTCTCATATTACCGATCGCTGCCCTGGTGGCTGGAGGATTCCCGTCGTCGCTAAAGTGACCGCTATTCCTGGACGAACAGCTAAAGGATTAGCTTCAGCCTCTGGCGTCGAATTTCGTCTCAGCCTCTGGCGTCGAATTTCGTCTTCGTGACGATTCGCATGGATGACCTTGTCGACCGGTCGCTCCTTAAGTGCATCTCGATAGTCCCTGAAGGCGTATAAGGCAGGTGCCCCCCGTCGTCCTCCCTCCCATTCGTCGTTAGCTGTCCTCCCTGCAGCCTCTGAGTTCCGATGCATTTCTTTAGTGCCTTCGCCAAAAATCCCAGTCGTGACAGAAAGCGTGGACATGAGTAGCTGTAGAGCTAGCAGAGAGTAGAGAGCGCGAAACAGAGCAGGGGCAACCCAAAAGGGCAGGGGCCCATTTGGACCTGGATGACCCAAAGATGACGCAGGAGGTGCGCTCACCCAGGAACGAGCGGAGCCACTCGAATGGTCGGCCAGTAAGGCCAAAGGGAAATGACAAACGGAGCAGGAGAATGTCATGATCCACAGAGTCAAAGCGGCACAAACATGAAACAATGCTGAAAGTGTAACTTGAGAGCGGTCAATACTCAATAGCACTGTAAATATCCGACATTGAGGGAACCAATTTGCAAAGGCATCGACATCTCAGTCGAATGATTTCTACGGAACCCGACTATGACGAGGCATGTTACAGTCAGGGTGGCGTCCTCTAGATGCAGATTCAGGTTACCCACAATGACAAGTTGAGTATTGTACAGGGCGAACTGTTCAAAAGGCAACGTTAGTTCGTTGAAGAAAATAGGCGTTGCTGGCTTGGTGCCCAGCCTGTATATGGTCACAAGTGTGGTCGGACCACGAGATGATGAGATGAAGTCAGCCAGTATCTAATATGTTGTCGGTTTGTCGCTTAGAACAATCTTTCTGATGACTCTTAAAGCTTACGGAGCATTGTTCTGCTAACTGATGTATTGTATTCGTTCCTACATGTAATTAGTCTCATTATATGCATGTAACATCATATACATGTACATCTAGGCCAGCGCAGAGAGCGCACCTGAGCAATTCTTGAATAGACGCTATATCAAGTTTGATTGGCTGATTGATTGGAATGATGAACAGGATGTGGATAAGAAGATAGTTAACAAAGAGAATGAAGATAAAATATACTAGACGATAATAGGCCCTGTAGGCTGCAACCAATTCTGCCATACAGATTGCAAAGTTGGAGAATGTGGAACCAAGATTAGGGAAGAATTCTTACAACAGAAATGAGTTGGCTACTGAAGATCGCCTCAGAGGTTTCCAAACGGCAGGAAATAAGAAGCGACAACATTAGACAAGCAGTGCCTGCATGCATTCAAGAAACTCTGCTAGAGTCGGATGGTTTGGATATGTAGAAAGAATGGCAGTTGACAGAATTCCACACAAAGAACCACATGCAGATTCGAAAAAACAAAGGCAGATCAAGAAGAGGCAGGATAGATGACATAAATGGAGACATCATGACATCACTTGGACTGACAATAAGGGGAATAATTAACTTGACAATGGAATTCACTTATTCATACTCCTCACCACCAAATGGCTGGGCATCACGAAACTACTGATGATATATGTACACACAGGCGAATTGATATATATATATATATATATATATATATATATAGTTTTGTTTATTATGTTTACGCAGCAGACTTTGTTCCCGGTGGTTTTTGTTCGCGACATGTAGCCCACTTTTTTAATTCAATGACGATACGCAATGGTCCTAAACGACGACGATGATAACACACCATATTGTAAATTTATGCACATGACATGAGATATGGTTACCAACAGCATAGGGTCCGAGTTTTCTTCAATTCGAAGCAAGATTGTTATCTTTTATATGCAGTTTCATCAGTAGCTTTTAACTTGTAAAGAAATCTTTGGAATCTATCCTCTTTTATTTGGAGGCTCAATGCGTGTAAAGTGGGAGGCTAAATGGTTGTGCCTAAATTAGGAATTAGGGCGTAAGTTTTAGCAACGGGGGAGGGGAAACAGCCTCTGTAGAACATGAGTCTCGATCTGAAGGAGGTAATGGTCATTCCAGCGATGGGTTCAGCGTTGGGATGGGGAAGGGGTGAAGTGCAACCTCATCATGAGGTTGGGTTACCGTAAGGGATCAGATGAAAAAGAGGGCGTATAAAATGTTCATCAGATCCTGTTACAATCCCGTAGCCGGCTCCTAGTGCCCAGTGCTACGCCAATGTTGAGTGTTGTACAAATAAAAGTAAAGTCAAATTTTGAAAAATATTGTTCTTATTGTAAATCGTCTCAATTATAAACTTTATTGACTGAGTGTTCAGTACACATTACATTTTTTAAATTACATTTTTAAGCTTTAAATTGAGACATAAACTATTTGTCAATTATCATTAACTCGCGCTACTGTTAGACAACACGTTACTGTTATACAAAAACGGCCTAAGGAATCGGGAGTTCCAATATAGTGTAACGGAGCACTTATATAGCGCCACTCAATGCAGAGACGCTCACGACTCAACACAAAGCTAAACAGAGAAAAGGAGACAGTAGGCCTAACACGTTAACGCAAGGGTCTTGAAATGAATGCATAGAGCCAGTGAAGGAATTCATGAAGGAAGGAAGAAATGTTAATTTTTTTAAGAATTCCACAAATTAGTCGGGCAGCCGCATTGAGGATGGACTGGAGCTTAGAGGTGTTGTGAGAGAAGATTCCAATGACGGCGATGTTGCCATAGTCGACAGTAGAACAGATCAGAGTGTGCATAAGCGTGGACGCAGCATGCAGTGAGAGCGACTGTTTAATGGAGCAGATCTGGCGCAGGTGATAGGAGCAGGAGCGGGAAGGTCACTCATGTGGACAGATAGGAAGAGAGTAGGGTCAAGATGGATGCCTCATAGAAACCTTACCATTGAGCAAAATATTGCGGGAACATGTGTTTAGATAACGGAACAGAATATTATATATCACGGAAAAGTAAGGACTTGGGACTTCAAGATGATAATTAGGGAAGAATGTCCTGCATTGGGTCATGTCCTGCATTGGGTCAGTGGCGGTATCAAGGCCTAGTCTATCATTGCATCGGACGTGCGTCACCTAGCGAAAGTATTTAATGTCGCGAAGCAGATTATCATGTCTTAGGAAGACAAGAAGATAGCGTCTAACAGATAAACGGCAAATCTATTTTTTAGGCAAGAAAAGTAAATGTTAATCGTTTAATGCCAGTCAACGCACAAGGCGCTTTGTGCTAATTTAGCCTACCATTTCTGTAAACTACTTTAAGACAGTATATTGCGAAGCATGTGGCAAAGTTTGGAGGCCGTATACGGCATAGTTGTGCTACGATCAACAACATTAGTCACTGACCATTGATGGCCTGCATTGGGACAATTCTCGTGGCCTGCATTGAGACAATTTTTACCAGTAAGGAAAATATTAAATTTATAGAGTTTACACCTGGAATAATTTTTTTGTATAACCATATTTGACCCATAAAACATTGCTGTTTCTGATAATTAACACAAAATACATATACTGCAGATAACACCGATCGTGTGCATTAAAATTTAAAAATTGACCCACGCTCTGTCCCAATGCTCCCCATGATGGTGCGCATTGGGACAGTTTTTACCAGTAGCCTAATTGAAAATACTAATATTTTTGAGTTTACTCTTGGAACAATGTTGTTGTATAACCACATTCGATCCATAAACGTTACTGTTTCTGATAATTAAAAGAAAATGCAAGTACTACAACCAACAAAAATTGTGTACATTAATATGTAAAAGTGACCCAATGGTGGTCTGCATTGGGACACTTTTTACCAGCAAGGAAAACACTAATATTTTTGAGTTTACTCTTGGAACAACATTGGTGTTTAACCGTATTCGACCCATAAAACGTCGGTGTTTTTGATAATTGAAACAAAATACAAGTGCTACAACCAACACCAATTCTGTGCTTAAAAATATAAAAAATGACCCAATGCAGGACATTCTCCCCTAAAAATGGCCGAAAACTTGCAACACATAAACGACATGATCTACGAAACTGACACAATAATTTTTAGATCGGGAAATTTTCAGAGCTTCTTCCACCCCGGACTATAGCCTACAATGGAGTGTCGTGCCTTTTCCGTAGCTGTAGCTTTGTTATTTGGAAAGGATTTTCCGAGGCACTAGAAACAGAACCTCTTGCAGTCACCCTGAGCCTCGTTCTACTCTAACCTCAGCAACTTTATCTTTAGCTGGGGAAATGCTACTCGGTAGGCCTGTATAATCTTGAAGGGGCAGTATGTAAACCTACCCTGAAATATTGAACTTCATAGCCACATTTTCCGTATACGACCTGGTCTTATTTCATTGGCCCTACTTAATCCTAAACAGTTATTGTAAATTATTAACAGTCGTTAGTTAAACGGGTATCGACAATTGTGTGAATATACATATATACATATATATATATATATATATATCGGCATGATGCAGGCTTTGAATCTCTGATTAGATCCTGAAGAGGTGCTATATAAGTGTTCGAATACATTACATGTGTATATGAATATTCTTGAAAACTATGTGGAATTGTTCTCCAATAGGCCTACACGTGGCAGATCTATTGGCGTTTTATTAAACTTAGAGATTTAAAAAAATTACTTTGCTAGCTTAATTGATATCCGTTAAATGGGCCCATAACTATATGCGCATGAACAAAAATACTTGCCGAACTGTGTAAATACGCATCGTGTTCATCTATTGACAGTTCACATGATTTGCTGGTTAATCGCAGCTGGCAGATATACTTGACGTCCGTCGATGATGTTGCTGATTGCCAGCTGACTCTGATGGCATTTGCTGCCACAAAATGTGTACCAACAATATCACATGTAAGTCTAATATCTGAAAGGAAACATGCCTGTATGAGCCATCAATTTAGACGATGATGAGTTTTTGAAAAGCATCAGCACAGCGTCATTCTTCTACAAGTAATTGAGCGTCGCAGTTTGTATTGGATGACGATTTTTGTATCCAGTCAATAGGATTAGGATTACTACATATATCCTATTTAGTGGATTCCCGATGTGTTGGTCGACGTCGATGACCGCTCACTTCGTCGCAGACCATTTCGTTCATTTTGTTCTTCCAGCGTAGGCAATCTTTGTACTGTGCTTATCTCAACGACCTTTGCCAAAGCTATTATTATTCTTCTTCTTATTATTATTACTATTATTATTATTATTATTATTATTATTATTATTATTATTATTATTATTATTATTATTATTTTCATTAATTTTTATTATTTTGACAAATTTTGACTACTTTAACTATCTTTATTATTAAATTTTTGCTGGCTGCTGGTACTCTCCTAAGTCCTATGCAGATTTCCCCAGGACTATCTGCACTGCCCAACACTGGCAGCCGTCACAGCATAATATTCGCAATGAGCCGGGCTACGGAGACGATGATGATCTCCAAGATTGGCTTGGATATCTTCCAATCGCCTGCGGCTCAATCCACTTAAAACTCAGTTGATCTGACTTGGTCTGATAGTCCTCGCCCTGGAGTTCCCTCGGCTTGTCTTCTCAACCTCTGCCCGGGACCTTAGTGTTACTCTGGATCAAGAACTCACCTTCACACGGCACATCCATCTGCCCCGCTGCAGTTGCGTCAGCGTAGAAAGGCATCCCGTTCCCTGATGCAAGCTCAACGCTTGTTCACGCCATTCAGTGGATCTCATACCGGGTCTCTGCATTTGCGTAGCGTTGCATCGATGGATCAGCTCTCAGCTACCTGTGGGAACTACACGCTCTGTCTTGAGTGTCTAACTTCGTCCATCTGTGCAGGTCGAGCTTCTTGTCCCTTGCTCTCGGACCTCACGCTTCCCCCAGTGTCCACCCCACCGTGTCATATATATGTAATGACGTATATATCATTGTGATATTTATCATATATTATATATATGACATATATATCATATGACATATACATACTGACATTAAGACACACCTATATGCACACTCACACATATGAGCACAAGTATTGTATACATGTAGCCTACAGATGACTGCAAAAAATTAATAAAGAAAACCGATACAGCATTTGTGTGTTTAGGCTCCTATATGTGTGCATGTTAACATGTGTATACTTCTTCTTCTTGTTCTCAGCCTTTTCAATCAGGTTCAAATGATCGACGTCGCCATTCTTCTCTGGGCACACACATGTTTGTATGAAATGTGCCATATGGCCTACAATAAGACAATGATAACAAATTTATAGATCCACATACTGCTGACAAAACTGCCTCATATTAATGATATGCATAAATACACAGGTAAAAATATTTCTTACCTGGACTGTCGAAACATGAAACAGATAGCATTTGGCCAGTGATAAGAAGTAGGGCTAGAATTAGCATTGATGCTAAAGTTCTGTCCGGCTGGAATAGACGATAAACCATGTCGACGCATCAGCAATTAAATCGCAAGCAAACAGAATATTTCGAAATAACTTTAACTCTACAAATCTTATAGAGCTGAGTCAATAATATTAATCAGCCGACTATGTACAAATTTGGCAACAAGTTTTCATAAACTTCTCGTAGTGCGTCTGTAGCGACAAGACCTATAGTTTGGAAAGCATTCTGCTGTCTATTCAGTTTGGTTAACGCTACACATTGTACGCATTGACCAAGCAAACGAGTATCTTCAAAAAATTTCGATTGGACTACTATGAAAGTGAAAAATTTATCTTAAAAATATGCCAATGCACACAAGGCTATAGTTGCTTGTGTGGTGATGCCGGATACGGTAGACCCAACCTCTTGACACATACCTAATTACCCATAGATTGGAAAGCAATTATGTCAAATCCAGTAGGCTATATAACTCCTTCTTTCAGGCTTATTAGGCCAGCTAGACCTACGCATTGACAGCATATTTGTGAACCCCTATCTCATAGGTACAAAAGGTAACACAGGCTGATAAGTTGGCTGTGCACATTGTTTAACTATTCGTACTGTTGACATTATAATAGTGACTACGCTATGACCTGCATTAGGCTAGCATATAATTTGTCAGCAAATGACTACAATTAGGTCTGTATAGGGCTACATCATTCGCAGACAATTACGCAGTACATATAATTACCACCATTGAAAACATCTAACGCCGTCATTGTAGACATTTCCTTTAGGCAGGCATATCCGTGAAGCGTCGCAATTATGGTCACCATGTTTGTCTTGCCAACGAAACTGCTGCGCGCCTTCAACATAACTCTAAACGGGCAGCAGCGGAGGAATAGGCCTGCCATTAGCAGCGCATTGTGTTATCAATCTGTGAGCTCCTATATTACAATAAGCCGGGACTTTAGGCCTTAAAATAGCCTTTACGTCTTAGGTCTTTCTGCCCGCCATTGCAGCAGGTCAACAGCATTCATATACTCTAGGATCATGCTATGAATCGAGTGAATGAACTAATACGTTACACCAGAGTAACAAATTTCTCATCTAGATACAGACAGCACAGGAATGTAAAGTAATGAATTATGTGGCAGTTTTCAGTGTAAGGAAAAGTGGATTATGATATACATGCAGAATAGAGAGGGGCAAAACGCCCCTTTAAGGGTTATTGGCAAATGTAAGACGAATAACCGAATTTAAATCATCAAATTATGCCAAGGACTAGTACTACATATCGCAAATAAATATAAGTGTGCTTTCTACAATTAAAAATATGAGTATGACATAAAATGAAACAAAAATATAAGATGCTTGAAAGGGGACGTTTTGCCCCGCTTGGTACTACACTGCACGATGATCTATATCACACACGGGGAACGGACACGGTGAGCGGGAGTGTGTATGTCCTAGGTACAATGCACTCCACTACTCAATTGTTCCTAGGAAGAATTAACTCCCGGGTCAATTTATCAATTTATCCTAGGAGTGTTTAAGACGGGGAGTGTATTTGGCCTACTACACCGGCTCTAGGTTTTTTCATCAGAGACGTGCAAGGGAGGCCGAGGTCCCGGGAGGGGGGCCAAATGTATACCCGAATTTGTCAAAACTGAGAGTGCTAGGTATAGCTCCACATTGAGTGACACTGATACTTGTATGTGCATTATAGAGCAACATGAATTTTTCACATTAACAAACTATAAATTTGAAATAGAATGACTTTATTTATAGGTAAAACATTAACTATGCACATTATATGCACTTGATGAAAAGCAAGTTCACGATTGTCATGTCAAGAGTCAAACTGATCCACAAAAGGCACCTAAAGTAATGAACTCTGCGTGAACAGATCCAATCGACAACAAATCGACAACACTGTCAGACTACTTAGACGAATATCAGACATAGGCCCTAATGCTTTTTAGATGTGTTTTAATTAATTTCAGAGCAGAAAAGCTTTTCCGACAGGCTGTTGATGTTGCTGGTAAAACGATGGCTATGTTCGAAATTTTGTACACATCATGAACAGCAAGTTTGTATAGTTCCAGAAAGAACTATGGTTGTGGTCATATCAGTTGCACATAAACTTGAATGCATTAGCAGGAGCCAAACTTTGAGTTTTCATGACTGAAGTCTTCAATAGTTGTGTCCTTACAAAAGTGCAAAAGACAAATTATTTCAAGAAAGACATATGTTTTGGCATAGCAATGAGTGAATGGTAAGAGAATAGTCTATATAGTTCAGAAATGTGCTGCTTAAATGTGGCCTGTGTGTTCACTTGAGAACGTTGTCCCACAGTTTCATCAACTGCCGACAGTGCCGAGCTCGGATAGGCATTAAGTGGACAGTCGGACACATTGCTTAGTTAATACTGGGTCAATTTAAAAATTCTTATTTTATTTTTCTGCCTTTACAAAGACCACTGTTTTATCTCCATTTTCTTTGAAAGAGGCCATTTTATGTCTAAAACAACGTCAGCAGCTGCAGATAGGCCTAAGTCAACTCTTGAAGATGGAGTTGAATTGATACAATATTTACATACATAATATCTGGTAATAATAACAAGCATCTAGCTTCAAGCCTTCAACTGCTCTTTCAACATTTTGCCAAATTTCCCCCATCAACATTCTCTGGCATATTATAGGCCTACCAATGCATCTAATAGATCACTGATAATACGGCAAGCAACATTACGGCAAGTCCATCTAGTATAACTGATCTGCCTCGCCGGATCCCTAGGATGTAACTCATCACTATGTGCTTCAACTCATTTCTTATGCACAAGAGAACTTGAAGGAAAAACGTATAACCTTTTAAGTAATGCAAAAATCTCTAGCTTCTGGAATAGATTCATTAACTGAAATTACTTTAAATCAAAGTGCGTGGCAATGGAAATAAGTGCCCTCCAACTACCATCCAACTGCTGAATGCTCTTATAACACTGTTCAGTACACTTGCACCATAATAAACTCATTACACTTGTACCATCATAACATTGACCAAAAAAACCTGAAACTATGTTTGCCCCAAATGACTTAAGAGCATCTAAAATAAGCCATGACAATTACTTTGCATCTAATCCGATTCCTGATTTGAAATCAAGAAAATATTCATTCACTTTCCTGCTGGCAAACAATCGTACTACAAAGAGTATCTCTTCCTGTGACTAATATCCTTTGTCTCATCAACAAGGATCGAAAACTACATAGATTTCTTGACCTCTTCTGTTACCTGATCCCTGACCATATCTATCACAAAAAATTCTAAGCAAGTAATTAAGTGATCCTGTGAGAATGTTCAGAAAAAATTTCAGATTTCAGTATGCAAGTTAGTACTTCATGCCTGTGAGAATGCCCCCAAAAGTAATACTGAATTTCATCATGCATTTAGCAAGTAAATATTAAATCTAAATGACACCATATATCACAGCACATAGTGAAAAATTCTGGGGGCGCCAGTGGGGCGCCACAAGCTCAGTTGGCGGCCATGGCACTCTGACCCCTCTGTGGAGCCGCCATTGCACCTGTGGTCCACGGCCGTCTTGGGTCTGTGAGCATGAGCCCAAAGTTTGTTTAAAAAATGAAAACATGTAAACCATTAACCATCTTTATTCATAGAATACAAACATAAAGAACGCTTATACAAAAGAAAATATACACAGAATGTAACAAAAAAATTTAAGTATAGAGTGTAGGAGTACCTGAATGGTGCTTAATCTGCGTGTGTAGAGATTAATGCCTTCGAGAGGTTCTTATAAGGCGCTATATAAATAGGCCTAATACATACGGATCACTGGTATCCCTCGTTTATAGCGTGAACAATACCGCGCGACTAATAATCGCGCGTGGTTCATTACCGCGCCGATCATAACCGCGCGTTTGCGTAACTTATAGAGGCCTTTTTAATTGTCCACCTACATCGAGACTATTCAGAAAGAGCAGAACACGAACGAGCTGACAATAGAACAGTAAGTCGCTGGTCGGAAACCTGCTGAGGGCCGAAAAATCTACAAAGCCGAATCAAAGCCATCGTCGCCGATTACGGGAATCGTCCTGTGTTGGACTATGTCGTGGCATCGCCCATAACTTATCTTTACAAGTCTAGAACAGTAGCACATTGTGCAAGGCAATAGATGAACTATATATTTTAGTCTACTTTGTCTTAATATATGCTTTGCCTTTAAATACACATTGTCTTCAAGAGTTTAAATATACTTTGCCTTTAAATATACTTTGATTTTTATATTGCTTTGTGTTGGGCTTCCCAAATGTAGACGATAGATGAACTATATATTTTGAGTTGTAGTTGCGCGTTTATGATATGCGCGGTAATGAGCCACTCGCGGTATTTGACCGCGCGCTTTGGCGGACGCGGTTATTAGTCGCGCGGTATCGCTCGCGCGGTAAACGATGTGAGCCCGGATCACTAGAGGTAAATGATCGTAAATCATCCTACACACGGGCGTCATCAAATTTTATCAACAAAGTCGGGTATTGGTGCTAGCAAAAAGTCTATGGTAGGATCTGAATTAAATGTCTGGTGTAGTGAGTGTGGATATCCGAACCTAAGATAAAAAGATTTCTATAGCCGGAAGGAGACAATTGGTGAAACGATACATAAATTCAGCTATTTGGCTTGATCTTACATGCATAAAAAAATTGTCAGCAGACCAAGTTCCGTCAGTATGGGAGTGGAAAGGGGTACCAGCGTAACCAGTGACTATTCGAATGGCCCTATTTTGGAAGATGCTAATTCTTTGCAGATTGGTTATATAAGTCGATGTCCAGATAATGTTGCAGTAGGTAAGATATGGATATTATTAGAGAAAAGTACACAGGTTTACGTATGTGTTGTGATGGAATTAAATATTATAAGAGGCGCGGGTAAGAATGCCGACATTTTTTGCCAAATTACTAGAGATAGTAGAAATATATCTGTCCAGGTAAGCACGATCTATCACACCAAGGAATCTTACTGAGGGAACCTGTCTAATTAGATAGGCATCTATGTGCAGGTTGACATAAGTAAGTGCACAGGATTTATTGCAGGACTTGAACTGAATATAACTAGTCTTATCAAGATTAAAGGTGAGTTTGTTAGTTCTAAACCAATCCGCTATTTTAGATAACTCGGCGTTCATGATTTCATAAAGTGTAGAGAGGGAGCTATGAGAGTAAAAGATGAGCTATGAGAGTAAAAGATGAGCTATGAGAGTAAAAGATGAGCTATGAGAGTAAAAGATGAGCTATGAGAGCAAAAGATGAGCCATGAGAGTAAAAGATGAGCTATGAGAGTAAAAGATGAGCTATGAGAGTAAAAGATGAGCTATGAGAGTAAAAGATGAGCTATGAGAGTAAAAGATGAGCTATGAGAGTAAAAGATGAGCTATGAGAGTAAAAGATGAGCCATGAGAGTAAAAGATGTTAGTATCATCGGCGAAAAGGATGAATTGGGCCAGTGAATTTGGGAGGTCATTATATGTATAAAACAGATAGGGTAACGTGGGGCAAGACGTCCCTTGCGGGCAAACGTACAGGGGACGTCTTGCCTCTAAGGAATATTGACTGGGCGGTGTGTGCTTAATTAATGGGAACAATTTGCTGATTTAGGTGTGTTTCATGAAGTATTAGGCTTCAGCCTACTATACTGCTAAATAAGTGCTGTCTTTACTTCAGATTTGCATTTTGATACTAAATGACTGCATAATATTCCCGCCATTCGAGCTGTGGAAAAATTGTCCCACATGCAAGAAGTGGAATGCCTACCACGAGTCATGTGGACCTGACGATACGACTGTTATATATAAATAGATGTCTTGACCGATTTCTTGTCAACTTGGCTTGACCTGTCTGGGCTTTGACTGACTAGGCATAAAATCTGTTCTCTTGTGCCCAGAGGCGTGTTTATAGAAAACGGGGCCCTATAGGCGCAAACACTTTTGGGGCCCTTCTGAATTTTACACTGAGTCTAAGAGTCGTCTATAAATGACGTCACGCACCTATTGGAGGGTCATACATATGTGACGATTTGCGACGAAGCGGAGGGGAGTCTGAGATATGTGACGTCACGTCATCACTTCAAAATCGAAATACGCAACTTTATTTAAAAATTTAATTTCGTTAAACAATGAGCCAACTTCGGGAAGCGAAGAGTCTCATAACACGTAGCCCTCGCTCTTACCAACACAGCTAACCTAGCTGATATTGATATTGACATAAACAAAGCAATATTATGAATTACTACAATACACTTGTCATGTGAATGCTTAGCTGCAAAAATAGAAAATATATTATGTTTAATATCTTTCAAACGTGAGACATGCTATTTCATTTAAAATGTTTTCATTCATTTTGGGCCCTCTGAGATGTTATTTAGTATGAAACGTGTTCGTTCATTTGGGGGCCTCTGAGATGTATTTTTTAATGAAATGTTTTCATTCATTTGGGGGCTCCGTGAGATGTTACTTTGTATTTAGCCTAATATTTTTTATTCATTTGGGGCCCCCGGAGATGCTATGTTGTATTTGGTATTTTCATTCATTTTGGGGGCTCCCTGATAGGCCTATGTTATTTTGTATTTAATGTTTTCATTTAGTTGAGGCCCCTGAGATGTTATTTTGTATGACATATGTTAATTCATTTAGGGCCTCTGAGATGTTATTTTGTATTTAGTGTTATCATTCGTTTGGCAGCTCTCTGAGATGTTATTTTGTATGAGATATTTTTTATTCATTTGGAGATCTCTGAGATGTTATTTTATATGTATAATGTTTTCTTCATTTGGGACCCCCCTCAGATTGGGTGTCCTAGGCGCGCGCCTATAGATAAACGCGCCACTGCTTGTGCCTGTAAATAAACTGGTTTTCCCGATGCAGCGCTCGCGTGACACGGACGTACTTTAATTTTTGTATATGTTAGGGTAGGCTAGTAAGATCGTGTTATGCAGCTGTTTAATTGCACGTTTTTACGTTTTGAGCAATTTCGAATTTGCGGTAGGCCTACGCTTTACTTCTCACAACTTTCAACGTGGGGGTAAAACGTCCCACGCATGGACGTTAAAAGAATTTGCCCCGCCGTGGGGCAAAACGTCCCCTATTCTCAATTATTCGTTTTCTTAAAAATACGCAAACATATGATGTTCAGTCACTTTCTGCTTTCAGGGACTAGTAGTCAATCTTTATTGTCATTCAAATAACACCAAATTACTATCTTATTTGAATTTATTTCAAACACAGCGATAACAGAGAGCAATTTTTCCTTAGAAGGACCGTTTTGCCCCACCCTACCGTACATAAACTACATATACAATGTTCAAATTATACTATTATAGTTGAATTTAAATCGCTAGAATGCAGCACGAAATTAGCAATAGGCTATAGGCCTACGGCAAAACATTAACTTGTATCGGATTGTTTTTGTCTATTTAAATCATTTATATATATTTTTATAATCTTCATTTAAATCCAAACTGACAAACCGCAGTACGACTACAAGCAGGTCTACAGTATGAGCGAATGATGACGTAATCTTGAGAACGATGATTACAGGAGTCGAATTTGACCGTTGGCAGCCACGCAGGGCTCCATTAGGCTATACATCTCATTTTTAACAAACGCTGCCGCCTAACAAAAGAAGTCAACCTCAGAGGATACGGGTCTCGAACTCGGTTCCTTCCTCAGCGCTGTGTTTCGGTGTGTTCACCACTACTCTACATTTTTAGATGGTTTTTATAATCTTCGTTTAATTTGAAACTGGAAAACCGCAGTATAATTACAAGTAGCCTACATTATTAACGAATGTTGACGAGTTATTACAGGAATCGAATTTAACCGTCGGCAGCCACGCTATAAGTCTCATTTTAACAAACGCCGCTGCCTAGCGAAAGAAGGAAAGTACTCAACCTTAGTGGGATACGGGTCTCGAACCACGGTCATTCCAAGTATAGTACACACAGCGAAATAATGTTAACTTGTAGATCATCATTCGATTCTACTTTATTTATATATATTAATAAAGCGCTGAAATGCTATTAAACACCAGTGAGTTATAAAATTATTATTAAGGTGGCCGTGCTCGAACTCGGTTTCTCAGCGCGGCGTCCCAGTGTGTCCCAGAAACACCACTATAATCCAATTAGGACCTATACTCTATTGCCAAATCTCACTTGTGTTAGCATTTCACGTTTTCATCATATTGCTTTATTTCTAAATAACAGAATATTATATTAATATATAAATAAAATAGAATCGAATGATGATATACAAGTTAACATTATTTCGCTATTAACCATAGAGAGGATGCACTATCATTACTCTATGTTGTTGATAAACACAGTGGCCAGGATAGAATCATGGTGGAACAAGTTTCAAAAGCATCGTGGAATTTCGATTAACTGGGTGTGGCACGTATTATTAAAATATGAATTTAAATGGCTTAGTGGTAATGTAATGGTGATGATAAAAGTAATAAGGTGTTATCTTTAAGTATTTACAGATAATAGAAATAGCGTCTTCAACGACGAATTTTGCCTTAGACAATTGAAGTATCCGTTGATTTTGACGTACGATCGGTGCGCGGAAACATGGGCAAACATTTGGCATGGGGGTATTTTTCTATGTAGGAAATTTCGAAAGGCGCTGAATGCATATGTCAAGAGGGACGTGTTTCATATGACGTAGTAGGGCACGGGTAAAATGCTGATTTGCTGATCGGGGTAGGTAAAATGCCGATCGGAAATTGCTGATTGGTCATGCTGATTGGTGGGTAAAATGCTGATTCGCTGATTGCTGATTTTCGTTTTTTAAACAACAATATGAAGAAACTTTTGAACAACTTTTATTTACACATATCATGAATGTAGGCCTATATATTGTTTTTTTAACCGATGTTTTCTGTTAACACTACTAAACATCAACAATATACGGAAATTCATAAGCAATTTTTACTTGCACACTTCACAAATGTATGTGGGCGTTTGGTTATGGTGTCAGTTACACCGATTGCCATTCTTGCTGCGACACTGTGATAGTAATGTGACTTTGCTGGATACGAACTAGTGGTTGTTGGAAAGAGTTGGTTCCTGAGTGCCCATGATGGTGAAGACAGAGAGTTGTGGATTTAGTGTGAGTTTGTTTGCTTGGATGATTCTGGATGCTCTAGAGGTGTCTTCACGCAAGAAGTTTATTCTTAAATAGTCTAATATTTGGCTGGTGTTGAATATGTTGGGAGAAGATTCCATAAACGGGATCCAGTACATTGAATGGACAACAATCAAGTATTTATATGTGCATAAGAAGTGTCATAAGTTGTCGAGTTTGATTAAAAGAATCATGCTTAAATGGAAGCTAGACTAATAAAAATAATTATGTTATGGGTAATTTACTACGCTAAATTAAGGTTTTACCTGGAAATACATTCTGTCGCATAGGTCATTGCCACATTTTCTTACTTTGCTGATCCACAGTAACCCCAACAATATTTATAAACTTTTCAGTCATCCTTCTGAACATCTTCTCACCATGAATAATGAATAATTGGTCCACTTGTCGGTCAATTCTCAATTGCATTTACTGCTTGAGTAGTAAATAACTTGTAGATATCACTCATGTTTTCACTATATTCAAATCAAATGTATCCTAACTTTCCAATGTTCAACATTTCATTGGGTAGGTTTATATATATAGGTATGTGATGTCTGGAGTCAGTCAACTATTTCTGATTGACTTTACTGATAAACAGTGCTGTCTGCTTTATGAATTAAGTCTGTTATTATTATTTAGACCAATATTGAAGACAACAAAGTTCTGATTAACTTTGACTAATACATTAGTAGGCCAATGATGATCAATGCTCCATAAACAGTGCTGCCTGATTGTTAATTTTACAAATTAGCATTTTACCAATCAGCATTTTACCATTCACCTTGCTGATTGTGTGCTTGGTAAAATGCTGACCAATCAGCAAGTTCCGATCAGCATTTTACCTACCCCGTTCAGCAAATCAGCATTTTACCCGTGCCCGACGTAGTAAGTAAGTAAAACATCTCTAATACTTGGGTTAGTAACTATAGTCTTGATTGCCCGCCCCATAATGGGGCATAAATTTTATGTAAAGATGACATATTATAAGTAATAATCAAATATATTGATAATAAGGTCCAGATAATGGTATTGCATAGTTATTTGAAAAAGGTTAGGCGTTCTGATTGTCTGCTGTGTTCAGGGTTAGCATTACTTAATTCGCCATTAGAACTAAGGTGTTGTTGGGTGAGAAAAGGAGATTTATTTTATATTAATTTGATCAATCTTTACATCTCGCTGGCCACACTGCAGATGCGTTATTTATATTTGATGCGTCTTCTTTCATTTGTGAATCCATTCACTGGCTCCCATGCAGTAATGTCGGTGTGTATTGATTGCTGTGCGAAATTTCCAACATGGAAAAATACCTCGCATGCCAAATGTTTGTCGAAACATGTTCGTAAGCGATCATTTCCACAGTTTTACAGCTATTGACTCGAAACCTTCGCTGTTGTCTTGGGAAACACCTGGGACACGCAGTAGAGGGATTCCTGAACTCTGCAGGATTAAATGGAAGCCTGATGTGAAGAAAAAACTTCTGATTATATGGAAGCTCAGTTGATGACAAGAATTATGACTTCATAGAACCTGGATTGATGAAAAGAATTCTGTTTAATTGGAAGTTGGGTTTATGAAAAACAGTCTTGACTCAGCAAAAACTGGATCTATGAAGAGAATTATTGCTATAAATAGAAGTTTCTGCCGCTGCATTTTATCTACCAGTAATGTCGACACTGACCCTAACTATCTTGTTCGGATTATCAAGACTAGGCCTGCCTATGCAATTCATTCCAAACCGGTGTTAATGTAAGAAACCTTTAATAGTAAGTTAAAATCATATGTACAACTGAGATATCGTTGATTATAAGTGTTGACAGAATCGACAGCGACTGTTGACCACGTCTGCAGTTCTCTACACCGGTTCAAAGCTCCGTAATGCACGGTTCGCCTCATCTATATACTCGTGCCTCTGATGCTGGCGTCATTAACGGGTCTTTGAAGTCCCGCATCAAAGGACCGTTATATTGTCTGAATCGGTCGGTCCTAGCGACCATGTCTATTCACAAAGCACGTCGGCGCCGTTTCATAAGTCACGCAGCTATTCACATGGTTCGGCTTGTCTTTGGTGTCGTTGGCAGCCAAACTGGTTAAAGCTTTCGATAGCACCTGTTACCCTCCATCGTGACACTAACCCTGACCATAACTGACCTCACAAGGCTTAACCTGAACTAACCATCACTCAATAGACCTAACCTGACCCTAGAGGACACTAGGCCTAGCATGACCCTAACTGACACTCATAAGCCCTAACCTGACCTTAATCAGCATTCATGAGGCCTGACCCTAACTGACACAACACAAATTTGATAGAAAATGAATGAATTGCAAAGGCAAGAATTTTTTTACATCATATTCATTCATTTGAAAAATTATATGGCGCCCTTTCAAGGTTACTACTAAAAGATGCTCCCGACTCCAGCTTGAACAACAAATTAAGTTTTAAAATGACCATAAAGTACAACTACAGGAATTAGGGAACTGGTGTAACTCTTGGGAAAGGCTATTCCAAACTTTAGGGCCTGCCACAAAAGTTTTGAATAGCTGCTGTACAGGCAAATAGAATCACAAGAACCCCACTTTCAGCAGAGCAAAGAGAGCAACTAAACCAGGTCATCAATACAGGCTGACAAAGGTCTATCAGGTAGGCTGGTGCAAGGTCAAGTTGGCATTGCCAGACCAGAGAGATAACTCTGTGCTCAATGTGCTGTCGGACAGGAAGCCAATGCAGAACCTTCAAAATATATCTTATGACATGATCAATCTTGGCTGTAGCACAAAACAACATAATACGTCATATCAAGCACTTCCCTTTTGGCATATGTAGTTGGTGTCCATTTTAAGACCAGCCATTCTAAGGGCAGAACAATTGCCAAAGATAAAACATCCTATGCTAAATGTATGCCGGCTGACGCAAAAAATTCAATTCCAAGTCAGTTCTGTGCCATTTGGTAAATATATTATTAATACATTGTAGCTTTCATGTCGTTATCTTGCTGTTATTTATTTTTCACGCAGATATTTCGTTGTGAATTTAAAAAGTGAAAGCGATGTCATCAGACAAGAGACAAGTGATTGATTACTTTATTGTGGCTGGATTACCAGATGAACCAAGAAGTCCTCTACAAGATCTTCCTCAGAAGGCAACTCACATGCAATGGCCAATTACTGATGTGACAGTTATTAATAAAAGTCAGGGAGAGCTGCCTCCAGAAGGCTTTGAATGCCTCGAATTCACACCAAATGGTCACCCTGCTAATCTCAACCATGGAAGTGTTTTGGCACCTGAGTTATTCTTATGTTTTAGACGAGGATGGAACAAGCCCCCAATTATTAATTTAGGGTAAGCATCCATTTTTAGTTGTTGTGCCATTATGTATTTCATGCTGTATAAGAAAGATTTGCAATTTAATTAAATTAACTATGGACTGATAGAACTATAAGTTTGATCAAGAAGCTGAATTTGGCTGATGTTGGGTGTCCTCACTTGTTCTTCCTGCCTTCTTGGCATATGCTGCAGGCACTTATATTCTCCAATCTTCCATGCATAGGGATGTGCAAGTGAAGAATGACACAATAAGGCAGTGCTGGTGTGAAGGTGCGAAGTATCTAGACCAAAGTCTCAACCTCTAGCTATCATAATGGGATATTACCACTTACTCTGCAGGTTACTGCTGGTCTTTAAACCTCTATTGCTGATGCACCCCATTCAAGCAGTGATGTAGTACTCGAGTCCGGCAAACGACTCGAGTCTGACTCGAGACCGTTTTTCGGAGGACTTGGAATGACATGACTTGGACTCAGACTCGAAGCCCTTGACTCGAATTTTGTCTCATTGCAGAAATTACATGTGCTCAACGCACATGTGATGCTTAGTTACTCAAAATGGCTACCATTATAACCTAAATTGTATTTAGATCTCTCAGTGTTCTTGACCAACTTCCACTTAGTATGTGTACGTTGTGCAGTGTGTGCGTGCATGTGCGTGTGTGCTGTTTCTAATTATAGCTGTGATCGTTGTACTCTCGCCTCCCTTGCGCCCCACTGGGGTATAATCATTGCCGTGGTAATGGTCAGTGGAGTACTCTTGGGCTAAGTGTGTCTTTCGTGTTCAGTTGTGGGTGGGGTATTATGGAGGTGTCATAAACATAGATATGGGTTAATGGCACCCTATGTTTCCATGCCCGCTCTGCACAACAAAGACTTGGCTTTTGTGCTCATGAAATGTAATTCAGATAAACTAAAGTAACTCTTGATTAATTGTACTATTATGTTTTTGACACTCTACGTTAATTCTTTGTGCTATATAACATAAATTGAACTATCTATTTTCAACAAGACCTTTTATTGTGTGTTTTCGTGTACTTGGACTCGGATATTTGGGACTTGGACTCGGACTCTAGCAACTCTGGACTCGACAAACAGTGAATTGGCATAATAATCACGGCGAGAGGAGCAAGTGAGCAGGCTATGGTTTTCGACATATTTTTAGTTAGAGCCGACATGATGTGACCTATTGCTCTGATATAACTAATATTCCCCCCACATAAATTAGAAACAAGATTTATAAAGACTTGCTATGTGAGGTCGAAATGTGAGCTTGCTGTCGTGGGTAATTCCTAGTGTTTTGACAGTGTCTGAAAGTGGTAGAGCGGTGCCTGCCAGTTTGATGCTAGAAAGCAAAGGACCTGAACATAGACATTGACATGAATCGAACCGAATTGCTTCAGATTTGTCGGTGTTTATGGCCAAACCATTGTTCAAAACAGAACCATGCATACATAGATGAGAGGCAGCCTTTGAATTTTAGTTTACCAGACTGATCAGTGTGTGACAGAGCAATGTGGAGCGGAGTATCATTGTCGTACTGTTGTAATTGGATTCCAAACTGTTTAGCTATACGACTGATTGAGGAAGTGAGACTGTAAATAATAAAGGCCGAGGACAGATTCCTGTGGCACTCCAGCAGTGCAAAATGTGGGCTCAGATCAAGCAGAACCAATGCCCATCTTACAGCTGATTGTGCGGCATTGCCTGATAGCAGTCCGGGAACCAGAAGCATAGCTAGAGGGGGCAGAGGGGACACGTGTCCCCGGGCGCCGAGTTGGAGGGGGTGCCAAAATGAGGATTAAAACTATTATTTCTTTATTTCGAAAACAACCTAATTCATCCCAAAAAAGTTAGTAAGATTACATTTTGGTGCCCCCAAAATCCTCATTACAAACAGGTTGTCATACATGATTTTGGTGCCCCTAAAATCCTCATTACAAACAGGTTGTCACACATGATTTTGACGCCCCGGACCCCACTGATCTCTCTTATCCCTAAGGGCTCGTAAGAGGCGACCTAATATCATGTCGTAGTTCCAAATCAATTGCTAGCTGTGATGTGTGCTACAACAAATTGAAGCTAATTTTATCATATTTTGCTGCATATTCTTTGCACAAATGCTGTTTCAATTGCAAGCTGTGATCTGTCCTACAGCAAATTGAAGCTAATTATATCATATTTGCAGCTTCAATGGGACAAGATCGTCTCAGCGATCCTGTTCTTCTAAGCATCGAACTAGAAACATGGGATAACATTTTTTTTTATGACATCATTGACCAATTTGCGACGGTTAAATCAAGACAAATACAGACTGTCTATGACAGTCATGTATAAATGGCCCTTGAATATATTTGAAAAATGTGAAATAAACAAGAAAGGGGGCCGTCCATAAAATTTGTCATGCAATTATGGACCAATTTTGACCCTCTTCGGGCCCTCCTCCTCGTCACACGTCGCGACAAAAGTCACAACCTCTGAAATATGACTTCACATCGCTTTGCACCACCCAAAAAACAGATGTTCAGGATGTTATATGCAGATTTTCTTATAATTATCACTCAAAAAGTAATTATAACTATACAAATACTTCAAACTAGGATAGTAGAATGATGATGAAATGGAGAAAGTTGAATTGTTACACTCATTATGCATTCCACTAGATCAGAAACTCTGGTAGAATCATTGCATTTAAAAAAATTGATAATAGCAACTTCAAATAAACCAAACTTTATACTTCTCCATTCTCGCATGGAGAAGCAAAATGCTCCTTCATATATTAAATGCGAGAGCTTGGGCTTCATCTTCTCATTCAATGGATATTCCCAATCGGATCCAGCTATTTTTTTGTCGATCAAATCCTCACTCTCTCCATTTTCGTCGTTTGCGATCGCGACCATTAGTCCCGACGTGCAGCGTCTCTCAATCTGTGGCCTGTGCGTTTTGGTGGGATAATTGATTTCTGCTTGTTTGTTACAGAATGGCTGCCTGACTTCCAAAACCCAAAAATTGACACCAAGCATAAAAGTAAAAAGTTCAAAAATTAAGAATGCAATAGGCTAATCATAATTATTGTTGCTAAATTGTGGTAAACAACTACTTTAAATAAGTGGAACTTGTTTAATTGAGCAAATGTTTAAAAATAAAATTATGAATTTTGATGTGATATCACATTTTTTTGGACCCCTTTCCATCGTTACACATTGTGACAATTGTGTGACACCCCTCCCCATAGGCGCGTGACATCATGTAGGGATGGCCCCCAAAGGGGCGCCAATTCTGTAGTTTGTCCCCACGCGCAAAATACCCTAACTACGCCTCTGCGGGAAACGGGGTACAATAAGTTCAGTTTGTGTAGCTGAGCGGAGAGAGCAACAGCGCTGAACATGCGTAGTGGAGCAGCAGAGCTCCCGCAATTATGGTGGGGCTAAACCCTCGATACAGTGCCGTACTGGAACAGAAACCTGATAAGCAATACACTGTGGGTAAGGAAGCCAGTGGAGTACATCCCGCATGTACTCAAAAACTTGCCAAAACCTAGGAATGCGGCCTACAAGGTGGGCAGCAGTGCGTGGAACCATATTTAGGGTCCCGATCCGGCAAGCAGGAAGTTCATCACAAAGGCGCTACAGTAGTCAAGCCTTGCTGCAACAAAACTGTGTACAAGTATTCATGCCACTCTAGTAGTCAAGGACCGGGAAATGACCTTCAGCTGTCAAAGCTGATAATAACTGCGGCAGAGGAGGTTAATGTGATGTGTAAATGGGCGGCTGAACAGTTTGGCGCGGACAATTTGGCGGCAGACAATTTGGTGCTGGGACAATTCGGCTACAGACAATTTGGCGTCGGATGAGTTTGTAAGTGTATTTAAACCAGATTTCGGTATGTAGTAACTAGCATTTTTAAATTATTCAGAATGGAGCGAAATAATATTTTCCATATTATCCAGCATATGTTTGGTTATTGTAGAGTCATAGTCAACACATAGGGACCGTGTCACCTTCTAACTAGAGTAATCCTCCATTGTAGAGAATACTAAAGAATATTACTGATTACATTGATTTCGGATTCTGACTCACATAATATTTACTAACGGTAGTAGAAGTTGATAAATCCTTGTCTTAATGTTAATGTACTCTTTAATCGCAATTACTCAAAGTCAGTATTTTAGGGCTGTTGTCTTCACCAGTCTCTATACGCGCCAAATTGTCCAACACTGTATTGTCCCGGTGCCGAATTGTCTGCACCGAAAAGTCCGGCGCCGAATTGTCTGGTGCCGAATTGTCCGGGAACCGTGTAAATGTGAACTTCTGATCAAGGATAACTCCCAAAAATATATGTACATATATATTGTTAGATTTACCTAGGGTTATAAGACATATGCTAGTGAAATGTGTAACAAAGTATATTTAAAGAAATATATATAACTTCGAAAAACCAACACTTAAGCTTCGTATTAATGTTTATACATTACCATCACCAACGGGACGGCAAACGAAGACGAAGTCAGCAGAAGGATGACAAAACATCAGCACGTCTTCACAGCAACAGGCGTATCGCAAAACGATCCTTAAGTAACTTAATTATACACTGAGAGATGTGTTGGCTTTCAAATACGGAAAAGGAGACCCAAGTCTCAGAGACACAGTTCATACTTAACTAAAGCCAGCTGAAACACACTCTGGTCACATGTTAAGTAATAACGTTTATATAGTAGAAGGCACTCCTTATAAGAGTTGCCCAAGCAGAACCATCCAAGGTAAAACCAGATCTACCAGTAAGATAATCCAAGGAAGCACCTTAGGTCAGTAGCAGAATGTGTTCGATACATAGATCAGCCAGTTACGTAGTAAGCCAAGGACAGTTATCTAACAATATACTTTTGCCTCCCTGCATAGTATAATGTAATTGTATGACATTGTTGGTTGACAACGCATACCAGCAGTACGACACATTAATTCGGGCTCCATTGTTCATAGACGACTTTTATACCTGTGGACAAGATAATTCGGGATGCATGGAATAGGTCCGATATTTATTGGACGAGATAACTTGGGATGCACTGTTAAGGGGCTAATATTCTCAGCAGCCAGTCTACTAATTGAGTTCCAGTCTCTAATCCCAATACATCTATAGCCAGATTAACATTTCTTCATTGACAAATGAAGAAGGAAGAGAGATAAAACTGCTCGTAATTCTGAGGTACTTGTGAAATATTCATTCTATCTACATGAACTTTACCTGAACTGAAATGTGAGGAACCTGTATTCCACATTACCTGGGCAACTTTGGGTTTATTTGCTGGTAGGTAGAACCACAGCTCTCTATGTCCAGTTTGATTGTGCTACAATGAGGGTGATTAACCAGATATTTAG
This sequence comes from Bimastos eiseni, assembly GCA_959347315.1. Classification (NCBI taxonomy): domain Eukaryota; kingdom Metazoa; phylum Annelida; class Clitellata; order Crassiclitellata; family Lumbricidae; genus Bimastos; species Bimastos eiseni. The sequence goes on from OY365815.1 coordinate 6,615,145, forward strand.
ATTTGGGTTTATAAGTGAAATTATGAAATGCACTGAAGTGCTGTTCCAAAACAGTGTGACCACCCAAACAGCCAGCACCCAAAGATCACATGCCTTAATGAGCTAAACAGTGGGCTACAGACTGTTATTACTACTTCATTCTACCAGATGCTTTACAGTTAGATATTTTTATAGCATTGGCTATAGCACTTGGATGATATTGTTGGATGTCTACTTACTATTGCTTCAGTAAGACTATATCTAAGGAACTCTGTATATATAATCTGGATTAGAAATAGGCTAGAGAACTGTTTGAGGCATGTGCCGATGGTATGGGCGATTTGCCTATTTAATCTGTGGATTTTCTGCTTTGCTTTCTCTTGTGCTTCGGAGCTGAGCTGACGATACCACATCTTGTGTTAAATAGGACGTGGTTTCGAACAGTTGACCTTTTATTAGGTATTATGTTTGTCCAAGGCATCATTGTGGGAACCAGCGGTTCACTAATGTCTGCTTAAGGACGGTCATCAAGTTGTGTTCTAGAGTAAACTTAGCTAGACTTTATGTAGCTTTCGGTTCTAGGCTTATGACATCTAACTGAATTGCTCTCATGTCAAGTACTGAATGTGAGTCTTTCTCAGTTTGTATACTTTATTTCATGTTGTAATCTCATTTTTCAATCGACTATTTTTCTTATTCTTATATAAGACCTCTCGTCACTGGATGAACTGGATTCTAGCAGAATGCTGTTTCTTCGTATGTGTAGTGTCTGTGTATCATTTGAGTTTGTGTGTAACACATGGTCAATAATTTCTGAAACTTGAAGAGATTAGAAATGTAAGCATTTGTTCAATTGTTGTCATTTATATTAGAGTCATGTATGCAGGCAAGGAACAACTAAAAGCTGGTTGTCAAGTACTGACACTCACACCTGATGGACATTCTGCGAATGTTAATAACACAGGTGGTGAAAAAATTTACGTGACCTATGGTCGTGCTAATGAGACAGCTGACTGGAATTCAATGGCTGTTGTTGATATCTGTATCATTCTACCGGGTAAAGTAAGTTGACATTTATTTTTGTACTAATAGTAAAATTTTCATACCAAACATTTGAGATAAGTGTGTAGATTCAAGCATATACATTTATTTTTGTACTAATAGTAAAATTTTCATACCAAACATTTGAGATAAGTGTGTAGATTCAAGCATATGAGGGGAAATTTGTTGGGTTCAGCATTTTGACCAAATTCAGGAGTTAGCAACCATTGATTTGTGAGTGATTTGGCAGGATTGATTATCTAAGGCTGGATTGGGTTCACTCCGATATTGCGTTAATGGTGTAGAGACTGTATGAGAAGTGTTAAACCAGAGGTGGGCAAACTATGACCTGCGGGCCGGATCCGGCCCCCATAAATTCCAGATAGCCAAAATATTTTCATATTCGAATTGTTACTTATGCTTTCTGATTGAGTTAATTTTCTTATTTATATGATCTTTGTTATATTAACAATTATTTATCTATTTAAGTTTAAGACTTCAAGTCTTTGCTGCTCACATCTGCTTCCGGTAGCATGTATCCATGTTGATCTAGTTCCTTTGTTACCCCTTTTATATAACTTGGCTTGCGTACAGTTTGTCACGGTTGGTACACGGACATCTTTCAACTTTTTTTGAGGTATTCTCGTCGACCTACAGAGCTTAAATGTTGCACACATTTCAGGCTTCCATGACAATGCAATGTATCAAATTTTTATTGAAAAAACTCACAAATTGAGGAAATTTTTTTATAAAAATGGCAGTAATTGTTGTTTTGGACATCTTTCAACTCTTTTTCAGGTATGTTCCTGTCAACCTACAGAGCTGAAATTTTGCACACATGTTTGGCTTGCATGACGATGCAATGTATCAAATTTTTACTGACATCAATCAAAAATTGAGAAAAAAAGACAAAAATGAAAAAAACGTTTTTGACATCTTTCAACTTTTTTTCAGGTATGTTCCCGTCGACCTACTAAGGTGAAATTTTGCACACATGTCAGGCTTGCATGACGATGCAATGGATCAGATTTTTACGGACATAAATCAAAAATTGAGAAAAAAATGGAAAAAAATCTATCGTTTAACCACTTGAACGAGTCCTTTATGACGAGTAAACTTGCTGTAGTGGACTACGGTAAATTTACATCTTCAATGATGTGCAATCAAAAATCTCTTAAGGAAATGGAACGATTGCGCCATCTACCAGATAAAAGAGGGTCCAGAAAAATCCATGTTTTTACTTTAACGGAAGGCGTGGATGTACATGCATAATTATAGCTCAGACAATGAATCCCAGCCTGATGAGTTGTAGCAGCTGCATCAAGACATCCTACCACCATCTGCACACAAGCAGATGCATCTTATGCTACAAACATGGATATCGGAAAGAGAGTCGTTGCATTTGCAAGACGTATGCTTTTAAGACTGCTTGAGTCCATGTTTTGAGGATTACCATTCACATGCTGACTTCTAGCCAGAATACCGTAGAGCAGTGGTTCCCAAACTGTGTTCTGCGGATCCGACGGGTTCCCTGAGGTGAAGATAAGGGTTTTGCGGAAAACTGTTGGTGCGAACAAATGGAGGCTTTTTGTTTAACATCTGTGTATAACTTTATATGAAAGAGAATTCATATGTCATTTCTTTGATACTTGTGTTATTATTAATCTAATCTTGACCTAAACATATTATCTGCATTCTCAAGCAGATACCTTGTACCTACACCGGAATATATATAAGGGAGTTCCGCCAAAAAATTTAAGATCATAAGGGTTTCACGGCCAAAAAATATTGTTAAACACTGCTGTAGAGTAGAGTTGGAGTGTTGAACAAGTTTTTTGCATTTCATAGTCTTTACATTTGGTCAATAAGTAGCATTTTACGCAAATTCTTCACAATGCTGATTATTTCTTAAAGTGTTGATGTTGTCGTATGACATCAACAACACTGGACTTAGACGACATAATGAGATGATATAAGAAGATTATGTGCCTTTATACTAGGTACATAGTTCCTGTCATCCTTAACCGATGACACAAAGTCATGCTGTTGGGGATGTAGACTATAGCTTTGATCTTGTCTAGTATTTTACATTCGATTGGATTAGATTATATTAATAGCTAAGACTCTTTCTAAATTTCAGAATGAGGTGCCACCACATGCTTTCCGTAAGATTGAAAAAAACTTGAACAGAGGAATGGCAAGTATTTTAATTATGTTATTCTGATGAAATTTTAAACACTTCATTCATTCAGTTATTCTTTTTTGATTGATTGATTCAGAGAATTTATATGGTGCCTATCTTTCATGAAATGTACCTTTAGTTGAAGATAAGGTGTTGATGATAGGGTACTTGCGATGTTCCTAGCCAGAAGGATAGGTTAAGTGCAATGAGACTCCAGATTGGTCATTTACGCCTTTTCAGTCTTTTTACACTTTGCGCGTTCTTAGAGCCCATGGGCTTTATGGCCCTCTATGATGTTGAGTGGGCTGCTATTCTAGCTCAACTTCTGTATGCGTCTCCAGCACAGTATGGTTTCACTAATGTGACCCACTGTGCTCGCCTCAATGCTGTTGCTCGGAAGCTGGTGCAACACGGGATGCTACCCTCAGAACAAACATCCTTTGATGAACTTTGCGAACGAGCCGATGTCTCCTTTTTCAATTCTATCCTCTCTAATCCTGACTACATTCTAAGGAATCTTCTATCTCCTATTTAGACTGCAGAGCACTTATTGCGTCTGCATGCTCACAACAGGTCTGTTCCCTGGGCTAATGATTTCACCTGGTGTGGTGTCATTGTTAGATTATATTATTATATCCCCATTGACTTTTCCTTCCGCCCGGCCTTCAGTTGCTATCCGGCACTTTAGAAATTTCCATGCTTCCTACAGATTGTCTAATCAATTATGCCCTACTCACGAACCCTCTGAACAATAGCCATAAACCAAACCAAAGAAGCAGAAAAATCTGTCAGCAGAAGAGATTTGTGGCAAAGGTGGCTGATAGCATGTCTTTTACATTTTTTGACATCATGCGAGAAAGATCTTGAAAAAGAGAAAATTTAAAGGGCAGATGGATTTAGAAGAGCATGCGTGTCTATTTATAGACAGTTGTTGTCTCATAGATGTCAGACACTTTGTTGCCTGGTTTATGATCAGATAATAGAGAGAAATTGTGTGACTGTCCAGCCTGCATACATCGAATTTCAGATTTTAGCTTTTATGTGGAACTGTGGGGTGGGAGTTGCCCATCTTACCTTGGTGTATCTCTGCCTCATCTGTTCCTGTTCGGCGAATCAGGGTTTCGTTTGTTCCCTGGGCTCGTTCTTCTACAAGTTTTGCTTTCATTGGTCCTGTGGTCTGGAACAGCCTTCTTCATAAAACCAGACCTGATTGAGCTAGTCTCGTTCTCTGTTCTGCAAGTGCTTTAAGGTCTATTTGTTGAATGAGGATTCTTCTTGTTGTATATGGAGTGTGTCTTCGTTGAAGTTGTGCTTTACAAGTGCTCCTTTATGCCATGTTGTGTTATGTGTGCAGGTCCCCAGATGCTACTTTCATCTGAATTTATGTATTCTTATGTATTATAGATTCCAAAACTATCAAAGAAATAGAGTAAATTTTGATACAGTTACAATTAATAATAAAAATGGTGACGATGTTTGTGTAAAAACATTTGTTTGCAGCTTGGATCTGACATATTTCTCTGCTACAAAAAATCAATTATAAAAAACAACTCTTTGAATTTTGAAGCAGGTAAGTAAAATTCGTTCATTCAAAAATTTATATAGTACCCTTTCAAGGTAATTACTTGAAGTGCTCCCAACTCCAGTGCATACAAACACGACATGACATAAGGTAAGTTTTCAAAGGACCATAAAAAACTGCCGCTGCACGATTTCGGGAACAGATGTAACTCCAGAGAAAGGCCATTTCGATGATACACCGCTCCATATTGCTCTGTCACATGCTGATCAGTTTGGTAAACTGAACTCAAAGAGTGCCTCTCATCTATGTATGCATGGTTCTGTTTCAGTGGTTTAGCCATAAACCCAGACAAGTCTGAAGCAATTCGGTTTGGTTCATGCCAACACATGCTTTCATTCTCTATGCTTTCTAGTATTGAACTGGTGGGCACTGCTGTACCACTTTCAGACACTGTCAAAACACTTGGGGTTACCCTTGACAGCAAGCTCACATTTTGACCTCACATAACAAGCCTTTGTAAATCTTATTTTTATCACATCAGGACAATACAATCAGATCGGCTCTTACTAAAAATATGTCTGAAACAATAGCCTGCTCACTTGTCTTCTCTTGCCTTGATTATGCTAATTCACTTTTTGTCGGTCTCTAAGACTTTGAACTCAAGAGACTATGCTGCATCCAAAAAACTCGTAGCTCGTATAGTACTGTGTGTCCCACTATGAATATGCTCCTCAGTCCTACTCCACCAGCTGCACTGGCTTCCTGTTGAATTCAGAATCAAATTTAAGTTGGCTTACATGACCTACAAAGACATCATCACCAGTTACACCTAGACCTATATTCATGCTCTACTAACTCCATAACCCTTGTTGCTGATGATCATCAAGTACAGGTCTTTTAGCTGAGCCATGATGCAGAACAGTGCTCTTGTGCATTCCATGCCTCTACTCTTAAGGATTGGAATCAACTGCCACTTTCTCTTCATAGTTAAAATTCAAATTCACTTCCATCCTTCAAAAAGCGACTCAAAACTCTCGTTAGCTTTCAAGGATTTGGAAATCTAATTGCATCTTCTCCTGGCAACTGACTCTCCACGCCTCAGATTCACATTTCGGTGTGACCTTGCGTTACAAATTTAATTAATAAAAATAAAAATATAATAAAATTGCAAACCGTAAGGTCTACCACAAAGAATTTTGGTTTCTAGTTTTGCATAACTGTTGTTTGTGAAAATTTAGGGAGCGACTACACTGGGCCTTCAATACTGGCTGACAAAGTCTATTAGGTGGGCTAGTGCAAGGTCAAGTTGGCATCACCAGACCAGAGAGATAACTGTGCTCAATGCGCTGTCGGACAGGAAGCCAATGCAGAACCTTCAAAATTTATTTTGTTAAAATTTGTGCTTGACTATTATGGTTAATTGCAGTGAGTAAACAAGGCTCTTTTACCAAGCAAATAAAACTGGTCATAACTTGAGAAAATAATATTAGATGGTTGTTGACCCTGCTGTATATTTGTTGATTTAGGAACCAGTGGCCATATGTAGTAGGTACAAAGCTGTGTAAGTGGCTGCAATGAAACGGGGCCAGCAGTAGTGGCTGGACTTCTCTTAAAGGAAGGCTTCATGAAGTTATTCATGGACTTCTTTCAAGAAGTCTTGTCATCAATCTCTCTGTCTGAGCTGAGAGGTGTGTCCAGCTGGGAACTTTGTATCTTCACCCTGTTGTCTCCACTGAAGTCATATGAGGTCAAACGTGTACACCCGTTCCTTGTAAATGGATTTCTTCATTCTTCATGTTTTTCTGCAACTGCTCACTGGAGGAGGGTGTTTTCCCAGGTTCCCAAAGAACTCCATTCTTCTTCCTTCCTTAAAGTGTTATGCATTTGATCCAAGTGATACGGTCAACCATCGCCCTATATCTTATATAACATTTATTTCTTACATTATTTGGAAAATTCTAGCATATCAAATAACCCTGCATATGTATTCCAATAACTTGCTTGCGATGCATAGGTCAGGTTGATGTTACTACAAAGGTGACAACCATTGCTTGTGTTTTGACTGTCATCCTTGTTGCCTTCCTTGTAAGCTGATAATTGTTTCTGCATATCGTTACCTATATTACTTAACTCTTGCTGTCTTGCTGCCTTAGGTGTGCTCTTTCGATATCCAACTGAAGATCTGCCAGGTTTTCCGTTTCCACAGCAAGTGGCGATGTTCTGTCTTCCCCTGGGTGCTACAATTGAAAGCTGGCCAGTTGGATCACGTCACCCTCTTCCTTTGTTTTCCACATTTGTTTTGACAGGAGCAACGGGTGAGAAGGTCTATGGAGCTGCTGTTATCTTCTATGAGGAGTATGACCAAAGCAAACTGAGAAGAGAGCAGCTGACGAAGTTGGGGCTCAGCAGCAGCTCACCAAAGAAACAGCTTTCTGTTCACCAGAACCAATCGATCTGCATTCTTTCACGCTGGCCTTTCTTCGACACCTTTAACAAGTTTCTTCGCTGCTTGCACAGAATATCAGTGTCTGGTCCTCAGAATGTACCACTTGAAAGGTTTGTCATTCCTTGCTGCTAATTTCTTTTCATGCTCTTTGAAATTTTTCTTAAAGACATGTAACATAATTGACTAATAGTTTGACTAATTGACTAATAATTGAGACTGAGGGTCAAAACCCATCCTCTGTCGTTTTTGAATTTTTTATTAAATCATATTCTACAATGCATGTGCTTCCAAATACTTTTGACAGAATCATAGTAGCTTTTTTCTAACATAAGTTATACTTGTTTGACTATTTCATTAGTAAAATCATAATAACTGAGAAAATCGAGGTCAAAGTTTCAGAATATTCCTGTCATCAAAGTTCTTGGCAACAATTACTCGAACGCTCCAGAATTTTGCTGGGCAATGAAAGGCTATATTCTGTTTTGAATAAAGCACAAAGCATCAAAATCTGGTTACTGCTTTGCAAATTATGGCAGGTATTTGGTAGAAATCTAAGTTGTTCGCCTCTGAAAACATGCAAATTTAGCAGTGCAAATATTGACACCACATGCATCAAAAGTTTTCTCATTTTTCTCCAGCTGAATATTTGAATTCAACGTTTTTAATTTCAGATATTGAAAGCAGACATATTTGTTTGTAACAATGTTTTTACCCCATTTTTTCGCTTATTTCAGCCTTTATCTCAATAACTAGGATCCGACAAACGGCGGGATTTGACCCCGGCCTCACATTTGTGTTCTGTACAGGATGGAGTCCTCGTGCTAATAGATAAGTTATTATCTGCAGAGCAAGGCGGAACCGAGTGTCTTTAAAGGCCTCTGCTGTCCAAATGTGTCACTGTCTCAAGGTCATCCTGCTGGAAACAGTGTGTGCATTGGACGACTGAGTCCTTGCCAGTGTAAAACAAAGATTTCATTGTGCTATTGCAGATGCATCCAACCAATTTAGAGCGCCTCTGAGTAGATTTCTTGAAGAGGCGCTAGCTATATCAAGTTTCAATCCGTTTGAATGCATGGCCAATTCACCATTTTCCAGAGAATTTAGGACCAAAGAAACGATTTTGTCTTTGCTATGACAATCATGTTGCTATAGTATTAAAGATTAGTGCTACAACAACAACAACAATTATAATTGACTTAGCATAATGCACTGACACCAACTATATATTGAAAGGAATATCTTGCATTATGCTTGATTAAATGAGTGATCTGATGTCTGAAGGATGTCTCCACTTCCCTGCTATTCTTTGTGCGTTCCAGTCGAATAATTGTTTAGGGTGTTGGTGTGGACTTTTCAAATTAGATTGCCAAATGAAGTTGATGTGTTGAATATGGAATATGTGGCTTTGCTAGAGTCTTTTTCCAGATTATCTTGAGCTTTTCTTGGCCCAATGCAATTATTTTAAACAGTTTATGGAATGTATGAGTTTAACTACGCTTAACTATAAGAAGTTAGTTAGTGATCAGCTTACTCAAAATTTTCAAACTGAAAATTATATTTGATAACCAATGAAAGCCACAAATTGGAGAAAGTTCCATATCAGAGGTTGCAGACCTTTTTTAATCATTTTAAAAAGTACCCTTGTGCACGTATTGGAATTTTTTTTATGGTATTTAGCTTTTTTCATAATGATTTTAACTAACTAAGTGTAAGAAAATGAAAGTACGATATATTATTTTATTGTAATATGTATTGTATATGTTATTAATATTTTTTTATTATTATTATATTATTATTATTATTATATATTATTATTATTTATTGTATATGTTATTTTACTTTTAGAAAAGTGTTAAAATAAAATTCTCTTCATAAAGAGAGTGTGGATTTCTAGAATGATTACCATATATACTCGACTATAAGTCGAGAAATTTATGACGGTGAAATAGGTCTTTCGACTTATACTCGAGAGGCAAAATAATGAGAGATTTCCGTACCGAATATTCAAGATATCAAATTACATATCTTGATTTATGATGGATGCATGCATTAATATTAATCTGCCCATAGTAAAATATATATTTCGTGGCGAAATCCTCGGAACTTTTTCTGTTGTCAGGCACATTGGTCACTTCATGTCTGAAGTCCCCTTTCCTTCAAGAGAGCGACCGCGTATCCTTGTTCAGGTATCATAGCTGTTTTTAAATGTGTTTTTGTGTACATTATAGATTATAGATGTTTTGCAGGCTGTTTATCTTTGTACTAGAATTCTAATCTGATGATCATGAGCTCTAAGATGCAACTGATTATTTTATTTATTATTGTTTTGCGTGGTATCATTTTTCTATGAGAAGGCTTCGATGAGGCTACTATATGGAAACTGCAAAACATGATTCTGTTTGGTGTTGAATTTTCTTATGCTTTGGTTATAATGGACTATTTCAATGAGTATCAAGTCTCATATTCAGAGAAATAGCAAGAGGTAAGTAACATGATGACTTAGAACTCTGACTGAGCTGCCCACAGTGGTAGAGAGAGACAGACAGACAGAGAGAGAGAGAGCTACATTGTCAAATCATTAATTGTCAGGTAAGATGAAGAGCCCATCGAATGGCAGAACATCAAACTGAAGCATCTTTCTGAGTTACAGGTGTTCATTTATGTACACCTATTTAATTACACTTAACATTTATAGTGGCATGGCTGCTTTACGGCGCTCTATAAATTGCCAGATGGGGACTGCACATTCAGTAGGGTCACTTAGCCTGCTCTGCCTTATTGCAGTCTCTATGTATGTACGTATTTATGTATCTATGTGTTTGATGTAATGGATACAATTCAGCATCTTTGAGTATTGATTCTTCTGAACATGCTAGATCTGAGTGCTACCTTTGACATTTTTGACCATTTGTCATGGCAATATGCTTCTGAATAGTTTTTGTTAAATGTGCTGTACATATACATGTGCAAATATGATTCTGAAAAGCTGGTGGTATATGGCAGGTGGTTGTTTATTCCCGACAGATAAAAAACTCAGTGAAGTCAACCTGATTGTCTGGTTCTTTTTGTGGAATTGGAGGTTGCCATGAGTTGCTGAGTGCAATTGGGGAACAGCTGGGAAAAGTAGAAATGTGATTGCTTACTCTAATTAGGTAGTCAGGGAGTAAATTGTGAAGACACTTGCAGACATGCAACACATTTGTTCTTACAGTGGTATCCAAGATTACTCCACTGACAGGTTGGCTCGCAAGGCGGGTCATGAATATGCGTAAATTGGAGCAGTTAACTGTGATGTCGGCGGCCCAGTGAGCCCTAGCAGTCAATATTCACTATACTGTTGAACTATACTGTTGATGTAATAGATACAATTCTACGAGCCTATACTAAATTGGTTGCTTCAATTTGGTCATCACCCCAAAAAGCATTAAAATGAGGAACTTGGAATAAGGCCCTAGCACTTGATCTGCTCAAGCATCATAGCACATAGGTTGATCCATGGTCATTTTGTCAAACGATAAAGATTCCACTTTGTAAAACGAGTGCCTTTTGCCTGTAAAATGTCTACAGAGAGAACTCTGAAACTCCTGAATGGCAGCTGAAACTTTCAACGTGATGACACGCCTGGAAGGGGAACTTGCTTATTTTCCTTAGATAGATGTATGCCTTCAGGGAAACAGTTCTCAGTTCAAGCTTCAATATTTGAATTGATTAAGATAACACGTACAGAGTATTTTATTTCTGGCCAGCCTCTGAATAGGTTTTTCTAACATTCTTGTAATCCCTTAGATTTGCACTACAATTTCTTCTAGCATTCAACTCCTTCAGCATTACCCACCTTCTGCTCAATAATCGCTCCCAAATATCTCAATCCACGGAAACAGAAGTGTCATTCCACCTACACTATCTTCCTATCAAGTTATGCAAACTTGATTTGATCACAACTCATTCCTAAAAGACTGCGTCTTGGTCCTCGTTCTTGTTAGTAGTAATCACCAAAAATTCATCAACCTCTCGCTCTCTACTTCCATGTGGCGTTTAAACACTCTCTCATCTCTTCCATGCTCAAGAAAGCAATTCTTGACATAGAAAATCTATCTAACTACTGCCCCATCTCCAATCTTTCCTTTCTATCGAAGTTAACTGAAGGAATTGTTCTTAACCTGGCTCAGCGATTCTTCATCTGTAGTCCAAAGGTTCGATAGTCCGAAGATTGCATGGTGTCCGGTTGTTAGGTGATAAGGTTGCGGTTTAATGGTAGCTGGATTGATGAAAAGAATTATGTTTGGCTAAAAGCTGGATTGCATCATTCTTTTCTTTCATCCAGCTTCCGTTTAGGTGTGATTCTTTTTGTATCAATCCAGCTCCCAGTTTTACATATTATTTTCGTCAATTAATCTAGCTTCCAGTTTAAATTTAATGTTGGAGTATAGAACCTTCTGACTATCGAACCTTCAGACTATCGAACCTACTATCTGTCTCTTTCAAGTTCCAACTGACTCCTCAACCCCAGCTTCCCCAGATCACAATGAGTCAAGGTCGTCGTTAGATCTTCTGGACGATTTAGCAGTAATGAGTACAGAGTCACAGTTGCTCTGTCTCATTGATATCTCCATCTCCACTGCATTCGATACCATTGACCACAGCCTTTCTAGATAAGAAATCTTCTTGGTTTGACGTCTCTGGCACCGCTCTACTCTGGTCCGGATCATACATGTATATGTGCTTGTCTTATAAGGCCTCCAAACTATGTTTGCAACCCCACCCAAACAAAGATAGATTACGCCTCCTATTCTTACAGCTGGCAATTGCATTGCATAGTTTCCAGGCATCCTAGACTATCCTTTCGATGTTTCTACGTTTATTTAACACAGGACAAATCTGTCGCCCACACTGAAATCATATACTAAATGAACAGGACGCTCTGCTTAGTGTGGGCCGCTGACGTCAGAAATACTCCACTCCGAGTTAATGAGCCTCCCAGTGCAAGCTTGTGGTCCAACCTGTTAGTGGAGTAATCTTGAGTGGTATCTAATAAGTCAAGGATTAATTATATATTGTATTGTATTTGGAGAGCTGTAAAGTACCTCTTACGAAATATAAGCCATTCAGAGGCACAAAGGACATCTTGTATGCATATGTTTAAGTTGGGAATTTTATCTGGAGCACATTTGGGAACATTTACAAGTGGTTGTGCTTTAGCATTGAGAACAAAGATTCAGTTGTATATAATGCAATAACAATGATCTTTGTTTAATTACTTCAATGGACATGTGTGATTAGAGGAATACAGGTGTACTATTAACCAATTGTCATTTTGTCTAGTGATCACAATTGTGTGCAGTGCTATTGTGAGGTTGTGATGAATAGCTTGATATCATATAGATAGTATCTCTAGATTGATATGTGTCACCTCTTGCAGATTGCTGCTTACTCTGATAAGGTAGTCTTTGGGGGCAGACAGATGCATGAACGACGGTGGTAAGGACAGGCAGGGGGAGAGACCGATCGTCTGGTGGCTCTGAGTTGCCTCAGTTGAAAGTAGCAGAAGTGGGTCAGGTTTGATATGTGTTCCCTAAGCATGAGGGATAAATCAATTGATGACCAGGTCACAAATTCTAGAAGAGTATGTGTAGGCATGGCATTTCTCAGTTAGTAATTGCAGGTAAAGTTTAGCGAGCTGTTATATACATACAATATCGCATCTATATAAAGAAACAAAGAATTCAGCCTGTCTGTGTGTCCTTTGCAGGCAGGCGATGCATTTGCACAGTTTAAGGGATATTCACTCCAAACCTTCACCATTGGCTCGGGAACACTTGATACACGCAGTCGAGTTGGTTCCTGAAGCCTGCACACGCTGTCTTCCACGTCTCCAGGGCTAAAAACCTGTTTCACCACCCCCAAGAAGTTTCCTTTTCAGTCATCAGGATCGACACACGTTGGTTCCTGACCAATGAATGCTGTATATGTGCACATGATTTCTGTCGGCCAAATCTATTTCTTTTACAAATGGATGGTTTTGGAGATATATACAGGTAGTAGGCATGGAGTTGGCAATTGTTTGAAAAGTCGGTCAGATGTATATGTACATTGTATGCATCAGTGTCTATACACAATTCCGTTTATGCAATTCCACGCTTTAACGGCTATATTCACTCGAAGCCTTCGCCGTAAAAAGCGAGTTGGTGGGAACGCAGAGGGCTAGGGCCTAGGATGATAAAGTGGGTTAGGAAAGGGAACGCAGGATTGTTGAGGAGGAAGAGGAGGAGGAGGAGGAGGAAATCGTAGGGAAGGATTATGGAGTAGGGGAAAGGAGAAGAGTAACGATGAGTGCATGATGTAGTGGAGAAGAGGGTGAGGAGTGTGAAAAGGAGGAAGGGGTGGGAGGAGGAAGTGGTTATGATAGGGTGAGAAGTAAGAGGAAGGGGAGAAAGTTGGGAAAATTTGAGTGAGAACAAAAGGAAATGAATAGAAATAAGAGAAGATGGAGAAAGAGAAGAGGAATTAGAGATGAGGAGGCGGGATTAGATTGAGGAGAGGTGAATTCTACCAGACAGGCAGCCTCCTGCAGGGCTGCAGAGTCCCCTCAGGTCAGTCAGGAACGACAGGCTGCAGATGCTGCAAGAAAAGGAATGCCTCCCAACAACTTCGTCCTCAATCAAAATGCCCCATAATCTTCTTCACCTGGGCGAACGCCGGGTAATATATTGATATGTGCATATTTTTTATTAACTTCATATGTTTAGAAATTAAATTGCGGACTTGTAGACAGTAGTATTTGGTGGAAGAAGTGTTGTTAATAATGTGTGATGGGCTTCCTAATATGTGTGTGCTTGCTGCTGATTCTGCTGCTATGAGTTATTTGCGTATTTCAGTTGTCGACTGAATCAGTGACTCTGCTCTTGCCAGAGGAAACTCCACTTCCAAAGAGGTAACCAATCGTCATCTCATCTTCGACTGAATGTTGTTGCCTGTCCTGATCATATGTTCTGCTTTTAGAGCAGCCAAATATATTCTAAGATTTGCAAAATGGCATAGGAATGGGATGCTGCTGCAACTGAAGTTTTGCTTGTTGTGTCTACTAATGGTGCTCTATAAGTTCTGCCAAATGTAGATAATTACAACATATTCAGTTATTCATGGACATAGCACATTTCAAATTAGCTCTTGTCCATCCATGTATCAATTGCTCCATGGGCTCAATGCCTGTATGCATCCAATTCTTTGTCAACGATCTGTCTCCATTCAGTGCATTTCTGCTCAAGATGTGAATCTCTTCACTACACCACTCTTTAATGTCGTCCAGCCAGTCTTTGTACGGTCGTCCCTCACACTGGTCTACCCACATTCTTCTCCATTTGTATGTCTTCCATTCTGGAGATATGACCCTACATGATGCACTCCACAATGTTTCTTTTGTTGACCTTATTTTCGGATCTTTTCGTTTGAGATTTTCTGTTCCCAACGTATTTTTGCAATTGGCCTGTGGCATTTCATCTAAGACGCCAATGGTCCATCCTAATCTCGTCTTCTGATTATCCAGGTTTCACTGGCATTTGTCAAGACAGTCAACACACTTGATCGAATCATAATACACTATTTTTCTTATGCATTTGCTGCTCCATATTGTTTTATATTGAGTCACTACCCCATTGCCTTTGCAATTCTACTTGTTATTTCCATGCCCCAATCATTGTGTGCTGTTAATCAATCAATCAATCAATCAATCAATCAATGAAACTTAATATAGCGCCCCTTCATGACATCTACTCAGAGGCGCTCTAGGCCCGACTATGGCTAAAAAGTGCAGTTTTTAGTAATGAGGGGATTACAGATGAGGAGGTTTTGGGCAGAAGGTGAAGCTCTTGGGATGTGCCCTTTCCATGTGGTTGGACCTACTACTGCAAATGCCCGGTTCTGCCTCATGGAAGTGCAGGCAAAGGGGACAGTCAAGTTCCCAAAGTGGCAGATTGGAGATACCTTCGACCGACATTAGCAGTGACAGGTCGACCTAGCTCCTGAAGGTAAATAGGGGCAGTGCCGCAGAGGCAGCACCACACTATGCATGGCAGAAACCCTGTATGCAATACGCTGTGGGAGAGCCAGCCAATGAAGGACGTCACGCATATGGATAGAGACATAGCCAGTCCTACAGGGATACCACCTATCAGTTGTTCAGCGGAACGAAGGACTCGCTCCAGCCTCCCAGTCCTTGTCCACCGGATGCCAGAATAAATGGAGGAGCAGATGTCACAAAAGCATGTACCAAAGTAACTGCTGCTTTTTGGGTGAGAGGTCGAGAGATTACATGAAGTTGACGTAGATGGTAGAAGCAGCTCTACGAGAAACAGTGTTGATTTGCCAAGCAACAGTACGTTCTTGATCTCGGACAGAGGTAGGGAATTTGAAATTGGGAAAGCAGGCTGAGAGAGCATCCAGGTTAATTTAAGCTAGTTAATAGGCTGTCTAGATTAGGAAATCAGTGATGTTTCTATGCAGAGACATCAAAAAGACTCTATTTGGAGACCAAGAATAGGTTTGTGAAGTTGGAACACACCATGGATTACGAGGAGTAATGGGAGATGTTCGTACAAGCCATCAAAGACAGTGCAGAGAAGATAATTGGACAAAGGAGAGGTACATAGGGGCCTTTCACATATTATGTAATGCTCAAGAGGTAGGTGGGTGGGTTCCTGTTTTGTTGGCGTTATATTGTGTAGCGTGGGGAGGTAGGTTGAAGGTTTCGTTATATAACAAACTTTTTTTCAGCTTATGCCATTTTGCCTGTTTGCCTGCCATTTGGAAATTCCATGTACCACGGACCACGGTGTTTAATCGAAGTTCACAATACGTTGTGAACCAAAACTAGCACCATTAGCTGCCACCTGGCGAATTGATTCGATGTTCTTATTTATTATTTATAAATTCACTTTTAACAATTTCCTGTTTACAATGTTAACAAATTCTTGTGTATAGCTTTAAATGCTCTAAAATTCAATTCTGTGTGCCATCTTTTGATTCAGGTTTAATTTTAAATTAATTCACTTTAAATAATTATTTTGGTAGGTATTATCAAAATGTTTGATTTCATTTTCTATAGTATGTGCAAATAGTTTATTTTGCTTAAATACCCAATTGTAGTTGTAGTATACACTCTGTATCATACGCTATTAAATAGTGCAATATTAAACCAATCCATTCTGTGTGATACTGTAATGCTCATTTCTAGTGCAAAATAGGAGGGAAACAAAAATGGTGCTTTTAAATAGGATGTACGTTACTACTATGTTTTATCATGCTGTATTACTTTCCAACGAGCTACAATGATGCTTACGTCACTCCTCGTCTTAAGGACTCTGCTCTTCCTCGTGGTGATTTCTCGAGCTATCGACCTATTTCGAACCTATCATTCCTGTCGAAGCTCCTCGAGCGGGTAGCCAGCGTCCAGCTGACCGAGTACCTGTCGTCGGCTGGCCTTTTACCACCCAATCTGCCTATCGGAACTTCCATTCGACCGAGACAGCACTTTTGAAGGTGGTGACCAACATCATCGAGGCGATCGACGTGGGTGACCTCGCTTTGCTTGGTTGACCATGACATCCTGGTGGAGCATCTGTCAAGGACTTATGGAATTCGCTCGGATGTGCTCGACTGGATCAGCTCCTACCTCTGCGGTCATCAACAGACTGTGCTCTTCGACGGAGTTTATTCATCTGTCCACTCACTCCTCTGTGGTGTCCCTCAGGGTTCCGTGCTCGGACCGCTGTTGTTCTTACTCTACAATGCTGACATGGGTGAGCTTGCTGAGAGTCTCAGCCTGTCATCTCACTTCTATGATGATGACACGCAGCTCTACACGTCAGGACCTCCATCAACGGTCGTACAGCAGTGGCACCAGATGGAGCATGGAATTAACCAGATGACTGAGTGGATGCGGTCTAATAGACTACAGCTCAATCCAGAAAAGACCAACTTCCTGTGGTGCACGACCAGCAGAAGGTGTCTCAACCTTGACACTGGCGCTCTGAGTGTTTGAGGGACTTTGATTGCGTCTGCGACCGTGGTGCGTGATCTCGGCGTCGTACTAGAGTCTGACTTATCCATGAGACACCATGTCGCGTGGACAGTCGGCTGTTGCTTCTGTCAGCTCCGTTCATAAGGAGCTGCATAAAGTCGTTGCTTTTCGAGACTGCTAGAGCAGCAGTTGCTGCTTTCGTCATCGCTTGAGTGGACCGCTGCAATAGCTTGCTGGACGGCTCACCTATGTGTCTTTTGGACCGTCTCCAGTCGGTGCTCAACGCTGCAACCGGAGGAAATATGATCATGTGACGCCGCTTCTCCGTGATGTCCTGTGTTGGCTGCCTGTCCCGTTTCGTATCGAGTACAAACTCTGTTTACTCATTTTCCAATCAATTCACGGGGCAGCGCCTGAGTACCTGCACAGCTACTGTGTAGAGACGCATGCCACTACATCTGGGCTGCTCAGATCGCTTCAGAAGACCGACATATGCGTTCGGAGGACGAAGACTTACTTCGATGACGGCGCTTTCTCAGCTGCCGGTCCCAGATGCTGGAATGGTCTTCCGCCCGCCATCAGAGCGGCCGACTCAGTGGACTCTTTCAAGTCCATGATTTATATGGCGTCGTAACGCTCAAGTCTTATCTCTTCTCGAAGGCGTATCCCGATTGTTAATTGTATGTGAGGCGCCCTTGTAGCGGTATGGCCACGTTATGACGCCATATAAATCATGTTTATTATTATTATTGCTAAATCGCATAGGAAAGGATATTGACCAAACACTCAGGGAGCAACAAGCCGGCTTCGGAAACGGTAGATCATGTAATGAACAAATATTCACGCTTCGGAATATAATTGAACAAAGTCGGGAACTCATCACAGAACTCATAGTCAATTTTGTCGACAGGAGTCCGACAAGGATGTGTTTTGTCTGTCTTCTTATTCATCATCATTATGGACTTCATAATAGCAAATGGACGAAAATAGCAATGGACGAACCTAACTTTTGCATAAAATAGAAACAGAGTAGGATAACGGATTTGGACTTTGCAGATGATGTTGCATTGCTAGGAGGGTCATATCTGCATACCTGCAGCATATGACAGATAACTTATATATGAGATGGGAAAAAGGTTGGACAATGCATAAATAGCAGCAAGACAAACACTATGAACATCGGAGGTCAACAGTGCCAGGACATTGTCGTTGGTCAGCAGACCATCGAATTTGTCAAAGATTTCCCGTGTTTGGGGAGTGCAAATTCAAACAAAGGAGATGGGGAGGTGGATGTAAGAACCAGAATAGGTAAGGCTGCAGCTGTGTTCCACAGACTGCGTAAAGTATGGACACTAAGGACCATCAAACTAAAAACCAAAATACATCTGTACAGATCAATTGTGATACCAGCGTTGACACACGCAAGTGAAACATGGAAGGAAACGACAAGAATCTCACAGAAACTGAATGTTTTACATCAAAGATGTCTTCGAACTATTTTGGGCTTATCATTCATTCATTCATTCATTCATTACAGAGATTTATATAGCGCCCCTTCAAGGCTACTACTCAGGAGTGCTCCTGACTCCAGCACGGTTAAAAAGAAAAAGAACAGTTTTAAGGCGAGTATAAAATGAGTCTGAGTGGACCCTTGGTGACAACCGCAATGCCAATAGGAGCATGTTCCAGAGCTAGGGGCCAACCACTGAGAAGGCACGATTCTGTTTGGTAGTTGTACAGGCAAATGGGACAATGAGCATGTCTCGCTCAGTTGAGCGGAGTGAGCGGCGACCCAGTACACTCAAAGTAGAGTAGCAGAGGTCACGAAGCGAAGATAGGCAGAGGCGAGACCTAGCAAGGACCGCCATACCAAAGAGATTATACGGTATGAGATTCGCTGTTGGAGGGGGAATCAGTGGAGCACATCCAGCACATGGCCAAATTTAGGAATGCGTCCAACAAGACGTGCAGCAGAATGCAGGACCCGCTATAGGCACCGCAAACGCCCAACTGGAAGGCCTGCATAGAGTGAACAACAGTAATCCAGTCAGGCAGTAATGAAGGCGTGAATAGGGGTAGCTGTGGCGTCTGGAGTTAGCGAGCGGGAAACAGTTCGAAGCTGACGCAACTGGTAGTGTGAATCAAAAGGTGAGCTCTTGGTCCAACGTGACTCCAAGGTCCTGGGCAACAGAGGAAAATGCAGAGGGGAAGTCAGCAGTAATGGCAGTTAAATCAAGCTTCATAAGCTGTTGGCGAGTGCTGAGCCAGATGAATTGGTTTGTTTTGGGGTTGAGTCGCGGCGGTTTGTCGCCATCCAAGTTTCGAGGGCATCCAGCGTTTGGCTCATTGCCCGAACAGCAGTAGAGGCATTAGAAGCCATGCAGTGTAAGTAGGCTTGGACATCATCAGTGTGCAGGTGACCCAGCATAGCAGTGGCATTAAGGACAGTTCTAAGCAATCTCAGCAGTGTAGATGGCATACAGAGCCCTGAGGAAGGCCATAAGGGGCAGGGACTCACGTGGACCTGGAAGACCCATGAACCACACAAATGGAGCGCTCCCTGACAAATGAGGCCAACCAGCTAAGAAATTTACCAGACAGCCCAAATGAAATCTCTAACCGCTTAAGCAAGATGTCATGATCGACAGTGTCAAAAACGTCACTGACGTCAAACAAAGCCAGTAGAGTGAGCTGCGAATGATCGATAGTCCCATAAATGTCAGATAGGAGACGGAGTAACAACGACTTGGTAGAATGACCCTTCATATCACGAATTAGGCTTTCTGAGGTTGACGGAGGTGGGGAAGATGGACGAGATCGTCGGACGGAGGAGAAGTAGAATAGCCTGACACATCTTGTGGTTGCCACCACAGCGCCTGGCAAAGACGGAAATGGGATGGATGCTGGAAAATGGAAGGAGGAGCAGAGGATGATCAGTGAAAAACTGGAGAAGCACCTTTAGACAAGACTTGAAAGAGATGGGAATCGACTGGGAAGACGCGGAAGAGACTGCTAAAGATCGTACGGGATGGAGAGCTCTTGTCAACCAATGTTCCAGGAGGAACGGTAGGAACTAAGTCCAAGTCTAGTAAGATGTTTCTATTTTTGATTTCTCCCTCCTGTACCCTTTGCCCGATATCCTCTGCCCCTGTGACTGTCCCTGTGACCATTGTTTTCATTTTGCTTAGATTGATTGATCTTTTGTCCTCTCCTGTGTCCTTCACTCGGTTCGCACTTTCCTTTAGCCTGTCATGATCTTCCAGTTGATCCACATCATCTGCAAATTCGAGGTTATTGATCTATAAGCTCTGTACTACTTCTCATTTGCTATTCTCTTATAATTTGATTGAATTCATTATTCTGGAATCTTTGTTGGTTATGATCAGGTCATGCTTGGATGAGAACTCCAGCAAACGCTCACCGTTTTTGTTTATCTCGCCATATACATACCTTCCCATCACGTGTCCCCAACCATCATTATCCGAGTGTTCCAGTCACCACATAGTATCTTCTCATCTTTTTTTGGTAACTCGCTGAATATGTGCTCCAGCTGCTCATAGAATTGTTCAATGTAGTCTTCTGTGGTCATCACTATGGGTGCATATACCTGTATGACTGCGATATCTAGAGGTATTCCTTTGAATCGGGCTGCGATGAGGCGAGAGCCTGATAGATTGTACACGAGGATTGCTTCTCAGGCTCTTTTACCAAAATAGAATTCCACTCATTTCATGTACTCCTTTTCATCCCAAGACCAAATGACTTCTCCTCTATTCTTCTCACCATTGCATTTCAACCATCCCCTGTTTGTCACGTTTATAAATACGCCTCAACTTCCCTTCTTAGCAGTTCCAATTTTCCAGAGCCTCTCAGCGTCTGGATATTCTATGTGCCGATTGTCAATTTATCTGCTGCCTCCCTGAACTTTAACCTCTCTCCCACTGTATCTGTGTCTGTGTTCGCTTTTTGTAACTCTAGTTGCATATTTTTTGACCCAACCCTAGTTACCTGTGAGGGATAAATGGGAGTGGTTGCTTGTAAGGAGTGGCTTTGCCTTTATAAGCTGCTACTCAATAGGAGGGACCAGAACATGCTTGGCTGTTGTGTAGTTATGACCTATGTGTCTTGAGACGGTGATCTCACCTTGCGTATTTTGAACAGCCAACGCCTCTCTTTGGGTAGTTAAGATAGTAGAGACAACGTTCTAGCTGCTTCGTCGATGCTGCTTCGTCTCTTCCATGTGTATGAGCTGCTGAGGACATTGTATCGCTTCGACTGTCGTCCTGTTGATGACGTGTTGGTGTTCTTCTTAAAGTCGAAGTTAAGTGTTCATATTACTTTTGGTAACTATGATATAGTTTCTTAATTATATTGTTTGTAATAACCCATAGAGCCTAAATGTTTCTTAAGTAACATGCAACAAGTGGGGGTCTCTTGTCCGGTAGAATTTTGGGATAATTTTGATTAATCATTTTGACAAATGGGGATTTTTTGGTTGTTAAATTTGGGGATTTATGTTCTAACAAGTTTGAATTCGGTTGCCTTAGTTAACAAATGACTCTCGTACGATTAAATTGCGGTGTTTTGTAACAATTGGAGTCTTCGTCCGGTTGAATTTTGGTAGTTGGGTGTAACAAGTGAATGCTCGTCCGGTTTTGAATTTCGGTAAAAGTAGGTAGTTGTGTGTAACAAGTGTATTGAGTATCCTATTGAGTAGCAGCTTATAAAAGGCAAAGCCACTCCTTACAAGCAACCACTCCCATTTATCCCTTACAGGTAAATGCATATTTGAGGATAGCAGAACAGCTTAAGGCAGTACCTTAGTCCATTACCCAAGTGAATACAAGGAGTGTAGAACATGTTAGATATATTGAGATCAGAGACCAACTAAATAGAGGACAATTATCTAACAATAACAAATGTTTTGGTTGGCGATGTGAGCAGTGAATTAATAACCGGATATGATATAGAAAAATTACAGCACTGCGTATGTCAGGTAACAAATATATTAATTTTGTTTTACACGTTATGGTATTTACTTGAGATTTTGCTGCTGTCATGGCAGTCAGTTGCTTATTGGATTGGTGCTATGAGACATATTCATTTCTTGACTACACCTAGAAGGAAGGTGTAGTCAAGTACTGCAATTCTCAATTTGCTTTTCTATGGTCATCAGTAAATCAAGAACTACACCTACCTGCTGACAGCAAGTACTGTTATGAATTATTAAAAGTTATGCATGTAGTGACATGATCTATCATTCTCAATTATGGTGGCTGACTTTCTAGTTGTAGAAAAACACTTTTCAGTTAAGAACTGCTAATGGTACCACAATTACCTAGGGCTTATACTACTGGAAAAAATATTGGCAGTGACAAAGCCAATGCTTCCTAATACAAGTATTGGCAATACCAATACCAATTTGTTTCTAAAAAGTATTGCAATACCAATACATTACCAATGCTTTTAGATAGGTATGCTGAATTCGCACTTAGCACACTTCATGCACTGATTATTATTTATAGAAAATTTCACATGTACTCGCTTGGAGAGTGGTAATGTATTTGAAGTGGCCTTCAAGCAAGCTGTTTGAACACCCTGCACTCATATCACATGAAATTGCATTGTATAAAAGCATTTGCCATATTCTTTTCTCTTGTGTTGTGCATTAATGCTGCTTAACTTGGTATATTGATATGTGCTACTGTTGTTTTATGATGCAGTGGTGCATCATTTGTCAAGATGCTGCTCAACCTTGGTCCTGACAACATCATCTCTTTAGTCTTCTATGTTCTTATGGAACACAGAATTCTTATTCACTCAGTACGTCCGGATCTGCTGACAAGCGTTGCAGAGGCTGTTGTTTCAGTGAGTTCTTGGCTGTCAAAAATTAGTTCAATGTTTAGTCAAAGAAGGTTTGACTGCAGTTTTTCTGGAATTTTATAACTAAGATGCATTGTAATTGTTGATCAACAAGTTTAGGTCAGCAGCAAACAAACTTATAGTTTGGCTGATTGCAGTGGCAGAGCTGCTGCTAGTTTAGCCAGGACAGATGCCATGATAAAACAGCCATTGCCTTGGTCGTTGCCATGCCACAAGGCTGCCAGAAGTTTTGCCCTTGCAAGAATTGATTTGGGAATTTTTTTAACATTTGAAGGGGATAAAATGATTGCATTCACTTGTTTCATTATATAATTTGATAAATGCTATCAACCAAACAGGCTTGCTTTAATTACATGCACTATTCCAGTTTATCATCCATCCTGCCCGAGTATATTATCCTGTGCCCATCCTTGTTGGTCTCCTTCTTCTTCAAATCTTCTCCAAACCGGATATGGCCTCCGACCATAAGATGGTAATGGCGAGATTTAAAATGAAGATGAGAGCTACACTGAAAGAAACGACTGTGAAACGTAGAGAAAATACAAAACATCAGTATTGGACCTTCATAGGTAGCAGGTGGATACAGACTGACACAGATCACAAAAGCACAGTAGAAGAGATGTGGAGGGAGCTCAAGAACATAATAATATACAGGCATATATCCACTGCCGGCCCACAAATGCTGTTTGGCTGTCAGAAATATGTCGCGTAATGGACAGGTTGGAGCGTGAATGTCATCATATCGCTTACATCTAAGTTCGACAAAGAAAAAATTCATGTGGCTGGGTACCAGGCAGCAACATACCAAGCTTAACTTGGATGACATGGTTATTAAATGCTTTGCCTATAATTTTTCAGCTACTTTTCGTGACCTTATTATGCTGTAGCTTACCTTTGACCACATCTGCATTGCCTTAGTTGTGTTTGTTATTACCAACTTCATCAGCTGCGTACTGTGCACGTTTGCTAACTGCCAGCGCTGAACTACTCTTTTCCATCCTTCATTACTGCACAGCTTGATGATTAACCCTCTCTTCTGGTTGGTCAGTTAGTAAAGCTCTGCCGATTAATCAGCCGGCCAATCAATCGGGCTGATTATAGAGACATCGGCGATATCTGATATCGGCAAGATAATTGGCGCCGATATTAAAATTTATTTTTTTTCATTTTGTAATATTATTTTCAGTTTTTAAGGTCAAAATGATGCAAAAAGCGATATTGGTACAGCTCTACCAGCTAGCAGGTTGTCTTGTCTTGATCATGTACTGCGAGCTACAGTGTGCCCTTATTGATGAAATACCAAAATACGTGTGAAGGAATGTATTGAAGGAATGAAGGTTCTGTGTTAGCTTCTTGTCTGACAGCATATTGAGTATAGAGTTGTCTCTCTTGTCTGGTGATGTCAACTTGTACCTTATAGACCTTTGTCAGCCGGTTTTGAAAGCTCGGTGTAGTCGCTTCTTTCGCTCTACTGAGAAGAGGTTCTTGTGGTTCCATTCGTCAGTGTTGGGCACGAGACCAAAACCTTGAGACTGAGACCAAGACCGAGAGGTCTAAGACCAAGACCGATACTCTTTTTTTATAAGCAATTCAATTTATTAAGATGCTAAAATGGAAGAACATGCTTAAAACATTGATTTTATTGCTAAAGAATAATAATCTGAATAATGGTCCAGAAGACTGTTTTACCGGCCAGTCTGAACTTTTGCGGGTTCAGCCCTAGGCTTCGGCCTGAGAATATCGCACTATAAATTACTTACAGTAGCCTATACGATTGATTATAAATAAGACATTTGAACAAGTAGATTAGCATTCTGTTTGAATGGTGTAGGACTGTATTCCTACTTGTACTCGGAATTGTAGGTTAACAGTGACTACTCGTTGCCGACCACATAATTATTAGATTGTTCGAAAGCCTTGAAATTTGTGAAAGCAAATTTTTAAATGGCTGGTTCCATTGCAAATGCATTTTTTCCCATAGTAACTTGTATACATAGATGGTCAGCATGTCATAAATCGTAGGCCTAAACATCTGGTGTCTCTAATAATCGAAAATAACCGACAAATATCAAAGAAAATGTTCTGATACGGCAAATGACCAAGAACGTTGACCTAAGACAAAGACCAATCCTAAGACAGTTCCTTTAAGACCAGGACCAAGACCAACGCAGTCGAGACCAAGACCGATTGTCCGAGACTAAGACCAAGACCGATGCATTCGAGACTAAGACCACAGTCTTGAGATCATCTCGAGACCAAGACTGCGGTCTTGAGACCACATCCTGGCCATTTGCCCATACAGTGGGCTATGCAAAGCCATGCATTCTCTGTGGTAGAGTTTGGAATAACCTTTCTCTGAAGTTATTCCTGTTCCCTAAATTATGTATTGGCACTTTTTATGGTCCTACTTTACTTTTTACCTTTTTTGTCCGGGCTGGAGTTTTTGAGTAGTTACCTTTATAGGAGCTATATAAATGTTTAAATTAAATGAATGAATGAATACCTAAGTCCTAGCTGTTGTCACTTGTCTAATTGTATTTAAAATGACGTGAATTGCTTGAGCATTTGTGTAAATAATATGCAAACTCTGTGGCTCTATTTTTTGAACTCTTTCCTTTTGAAAACTGACCTGGGGCTTTGTCCTAGTTGGGCAAGCCGCAATCCACCAGACAACCATAATAATGAGGATGATTCAACAAGTTTGCCATATTACTTCATGAAATACAACTATGGATAGAACAAAGTGACAAATTTGATCTTCCAGTGGGCCATGTGAGATGCTGAACTGGCAGCTGAAATTACTATTTTAGAAATGTGTTTAATAGCAATTTGCACTACCAGCATTTTAATTGAAGCAACGCATTGTCTGATATCTGGGAAAATATAAATTGAATTGAAAATGAAAATCTTCACAAAATCCAAGATAGAGGAAATAATTTTCCAGATCAAGAAGAAATCATGATTCGTTCATTCATTTGTGCGATTTAGAGAACAGACATAATTCTAGAGAAATGCTTTGAAAGAGTTAATACCTTGTGACCTGCAAATAAGGCTTAGATTAACATTTGCTAAGCAATTTATGTTATTGTTTCAGATGATATTTCCATTCCATTGGCAGTGTCCTTACATTCCTCTTTGTCCGCTTCAGTTGGCAGGCGTTCTTGATTCCCCGACACCTTTTATAATAGGTTAGACTGGTCTTTTCTTACAGTTGCTTATCTTTTAGTTATATGTACTTGGCTCTGTAGTCTGCATTGCGAGGTATTATTTACTGTATTCTTAACGAGAAGTCAGTGAAACGTATACCCAAAGCTTATACTTTGATATATGAGAGACCTTTGAACAATTAGCCAACATTGGTGCAGTTGAGAACAGGCTGCTGGAATTGACAGTCTCTGAGCTTTGCATTGACGGAATTACTATGGTTGAATTGTGTCAGAATTAGTTGTGTTGCGTGACAGAGTGAAGTTCTCTATGACCTGGTATGTATGACGCTGGTGCACAAGGCTCCCTAAGATAGACTGAGGCTCAACTGGCAAGACTACTATGCATGAGCATTAGGGTCTTAAACTCCATGCCATAGCATAGGCAACCAGTGCAGTTCCTCTCCTATAAAGCCTATCAATATAATTATGCCTGAACTTAGGTATGCCACCTGTCTGTATTGCAATCCGCAGTATTTAGAACACATTGCAACTGATTGATGCATGATGGGGTTAAACCTACATTGCAATAGTCGACTCCATGAATGCATGCATGCGAGTTGACTATGGCTTAAGCTATTAGCAAGTGTCTCATACTTTTGTCATTTGTCATTTTCATCTGAGAATAGGTGCATTGTAAGTATTTTTTTCAGGAGATAACTTGTCCAACCAACAGTTTCCTTTCTATCAAAATTCAAAATAACATCTCTGGATCTACATGGAATTAATTTATATAATAGCCAGGAAATGTCGCTCGATCTGTTGGTCATTCTGTGATGTCAAACTATTTTCACTGTGTCATTTTCACATTTTCACATCCCAGATAAAGAGAAAAAGAACTTTCTGCAAAGACTAATGTACAACAACATATATTAGGAAGTCTTGTGTCCCCCAAGCGCCCACTGTAAGTCTGTGAACTAGTATACTATTCACATAGACTGGAACATTTTCGGAATCAGGCCTACTATACTCACTTATTGAGCGGCTGTTAGACACCTGTTTAATAAATGTCATGAACTTGTAAGTCGCTGCTTTTTTGACAGCGACATTTTCTTTTTCTCAATAAGCGAAGATACACACACACATACACACACACACATACACACACACCCGATGCTACTAGGTGCTTCGCATGCATGAGCAATCTACACCATTCATATTTTTAATGTGCTTATTTATTTAAAATTAGTTGGGGAACCCGGCGTTCGCCCCGGGTGAAGGAGATTATGGGGGCACCTTGATTGAGGACGAAGTTGTTGGGAGGCATTCCTTTTCTTGCAGCATCGGCAGCCTGTCGTTCCTGACTGGCCTGAGGGGACTCTGCAGCCCGCATGCATGAACTCCCTTTAGTCGGTCGTAAGTCCTAGTCCGGACCAGTTTTCGCTGTAAACCCGACTAGAGAACTATATCAGCGTGCACGGAGACGCCTAAGTTCTCTAAAAACCGACTAACGCTAGTCCACCTGGCAGGCAGGCGTAAATCCACTAGTCAGGCTTAGCAGGGAGAATTAAAATGGCGGCCAAGACGTCTCGACTGGTCCACTTTGACGGAGTTTGAGACGTCAGATAGGGTTTAAGAGAGACCATAGTTCACTCTGCTATTGTCGGACGATGAACTTAATTATGTTTTTCGTTTTCACCATCACAAAATGATAATAATAACGGTGATCTTCGTTTAATCGGGAGTTTTAATATTGGTTGACACATCACATCGCCGAACACATGGGCTTGGGCTTGCAGTGGTCGAGTCAACTTTTCCCACATGCAAGTTAAATAATAGTTGAATATATGAAGGGCAATCTTAATCTATACATAGTACTTTTGCGGAGGATTAATATTGTGATAACAGAGACATTTGTGTTTTAACAAAATCATCTGTTAATTATAAAAATGAGCATAATAAACTTTCTTGCCAGATCAAGTCCGAAAATAGCCTATAAATAGCTTGCGCATGCACAACTAGTCATAATTGCGCGAGCCATTAATGCTGGGTTTTCCCATGCCCATCCAAGTCTCTGACCTGGTAGTCATGCACGCCATTATCTCGTAGTCTCAAAAATCAGCCTATGAAGTCCGTCTTTGGGCGCAAAGTTGGACTAGACTTTGCGACCGTTTTAAAAGCGTTCGTGCTTTCGGCCCCTGGAGGCTGCCTGTCTGGCAGAATTCACCTTTCCTCAATCTAATCCCTCCTCCTCGTCTCTAATTCCTCTTCTCTTTCTCCATCTTCTCTTATTTTTTATTCACTCCCTATTCTCACTCACTCACCTATTCCCAACTTTCTCGCTTTCCTCTTCTCACCCTATCCTAACCGTTTCCTCCTCCCACCTCATCCTCCTTTTCACATTCCTCACCCTCTTCTCCACTTCATCATGCATTCATCGTCACACTTCTCCTTTCCCCTGCTCCATAATCCTTCCCTACGACTTCCTCCTCTTCCTCCTCAACAATCCTGCGTTCCCTTTCCTAACCCACTTTATCATCCTAGGCCCTAGCCCTCTGCGTTCCCACCAACTCGCTTTTTACGGCGAAGGCTTCGAGTGAATATAGCCGTTAAAGCGTGGAATTGCATAAACGGAATTGTGTATAGACACTGATGCATACAATGTACATATACATCTGACCGACTTTTCAAACAATTGCCAACTCCATGCCTACTACCTGTATATATCTCCAAAACCATCCATTTGTAAAAGAAATAGATTTGGCCGACAGAAATCATGTGCACATATACAGCATTCATTGGTCAGGAACCAACGTGTGTTGATCCTGATGACTGAAAAGGAAACTTCTTGGGGGTGGTGAAACAGGTTTTTAGCCCTGGAGACGTGGAAGACAGCGTGTGCAGGCTTCAGGAACCAACTCGACTGCGTGTATCAAGTGTTCCCCGAGCCAACTGTGAAGGTTTGGAGTGAATATCTCTTAAACTGTGCAAATGCATCGCTTGCCAAGGACACGCAGACAGACAGAGAGAATTCTCGCTTTTTTTATATAGATTTGCAAATGCATGATAACTCCTGAATATCTTGGGATCTTATAAATAAAGAAGGTTTTCTGTGTGTCCCTCTGTCCGGCGATGCATTTCCCCAGTTTTATAGCTGTTGGCTCAAAGCCTTCGCCGTTGGCTCTGGGAACACCTGGGACATGCAGTAGAGGGATTCCTGAACCCGCAGCGCACTCTTTCTGGTCTCCATGGCCAAAAACCTATGGCGCACCTCTCACACACCCATAAAAGCAAAGTTTCCTTCTTATTCGCCGGAATTGTATCACATTAATCGTAATCATATTGTACACGTACCGGGCATACAGTATCGTTTGCACAGTTGGTCACCTGGATCTGTACTAAAAACACTATTTATTTGTCTGTATATTTAGATTCTGTGTATGTGTCTTTTTCTCTATTTATGCATTTGCACACTTTTACAGCTATTCACTCAAAACCTTCGCCGTTTGCTTGGGGAACACCTCGGGCACCCAGTATAGGGGCGGCTGCCGTCTTCCTTCTCACCAGGGCCAAAACCTGTCTTTACCCAGGCACCGGGTGCCTCAGCTTGTGTATGATATATCAGACAAATACAAGCACCATGTACCAAAAATTATATGAATTTGTAGTATGCTGTAAATTGCAATGAGTTTGTTTTCTTTATTTGCAGGTCTAGATTCACGATACTTTGACATGCTTGATCCTCCTTCAGACATCACATTTGTTGACCTTGACACTTGCACAATTGCTGTGTAACAACCGTTTGACTTTATTTTGAGTGTAGTAAAGCAGTTATACTGTTTTAATCATTTCAGAAATGCACTTGTTAACTTCTTAATGAACATTTTAGTGCAGAATTTTCTTTGCTTTTATTAGGCTTTTGTACTGGCCTTTCATTGGTGGTTCTTTATCGTACACTTACAAGAATTTGTAAGTCGCCCTATGAGGCTCAATTAGGGGTTCAGAAGGAATAGCATTTCTGCAACTGAGATAGACTGTGGTCAAAGCTGAGTCAACATTATTCTTGCTGTTATTGAATCCACTGATCCAGAAAGTAGTCTGAAAGTGTATGTTATTCCTAATTGCTCAGTTGTGTATGTAATATGCACAGATAACTACTTGAAAATTTCATACGTAGGCCTACATATATACGTACAGGCATGTGTGCATACATATGTTTGAAACGGTAATTAGCCTTAACCTTCAGCAACAAGAGAAATAGTCATGATCATTATTATATAACATGATCTCATTTCCTCACAAATGAGGCCAACATTAATTTTTTATGGGCAGGCTGAAACTTGCTGACATAATGCTGTGTAGGGGTTTGAGGTATTGTCACATGATGCAGGTCTCACATGTGGACAACCCTTGTAGAATTTCCAGATTGGATTTCTTTATTTACTTAGGTCTGAAGAAAGAAAAGGTCAAAATCTCAATATTTTACCAAAGGTTAGTCAACCAAGTTTCATCTAGTATCATGCATTTGTATTGATTATTGCTATGCTAGCTGTTAACTCGTGAAAAATTATGGGTCATACTTAATTTTAACGTTGCTAGAGTAGTGGTTAATACACATTAGTTTAACGAAACGGCCAATGCGAGAGTTGTGTGTCACCTAAACATAGGCCCACGGCAAGTTCACCACGGTCAATACATAAATACGCCAAAAATACGCATTACTCATTAAGATTCCATTTAATTTTAATAACTGCAAATATACTTACATTACATGATGTATTTAAATTTAATAGCTGCAAATATAGTTACAGACACTTGAATAAATGCTTTTTGGAAAGCAAATTGAACATTTGTTTACTCAAGTCCGGCGACAGAGGCAAGATTTGCAATGAAAAACAGCACCCGATGCAGTAATGTTTACCAAAGATTTACGGTAAAACTGGCGAAACGTTACTGTATCAGTTGACTTTTGTGCTCCATATATTTAGGTCAACTTATTTGCATATGACGCTTTTGTCCAATCACGCGACAGACAGACAGACAGACAAACATTGTCATGTGATTTAGGTAATTATATTGATGGATTACATACAGACAGGACAGAGGCAGACAGACACAGATAGACAGACACAGACAGCCAGAAAGTAATATTACAGTCTCTATTACTTTCTGGCTGTCTGTGCCTGTCTGTCTGTGTTTGTCTCTGTCCTGTCTGTATGTATGTATTTACGTGGTTTGTGTATTGAGTCATCTTGTTCTTGAGTCGAATCATGAAATTGAACAATTCTGCGCAATGGTGACCTTGTGTCTTGTTTAAACGTGTACATGTGACTTTGCTTTTGATGCTGGCCCTCCATCTGATGTTTACTAGGATGTCATCTTCTTCCTTCTTTTGTAATGGAAGGGCCAGAGAAGCAGGGGTGTTAATGACTGCCAATGACGAATGATGCTGTGATAATCTTGATGTCACAGTTAAGGCTGTCAATGGGTACCCGGGTACCCGACCGAAACTCACTACCCGGGTAACGAAATCAGTTTTCGGGTACCCAAAATTCCGTGCAAATGAGCGATTTTGCCTGAACATATGCCAGAAATATTCCCTTGGTCATATTGGCTGAGCGTCCAGGCAATGAAAATTGGTTCTCAGGTAATGACATTCCGTAAAAATGTGCAATTTTACCCGAGCATATGCCAGAAATATTCTCTCGGTCATATTGGCTGACTGCCCAGGCAATGAAATCGATTCTCGGGTGCCCAACATTTAGTAAAATTGCGCAATTTTCTACATTTCTTAACAAAATATCCGCGCGGTCGAGTACCCGGGTCGCCATTTCAACAATTTTTTACAGCCTTAGTCATAGTATTATATCAAAAGGATCAAAGAGAAATTCCAGCAAATTCCCAGCAAATTTCTGGGTGATGGGTCCATTGACCTGGAATGACCTTTCGCTTGATCTTTGCCTCTTCCCAGGACTGTCTTCCTGATGTTCTTCTCTGCCTCTGGTGGAGGTGCGAGCATGAGGAACAAAGAGGAGACCTTGTTGAGCCAAGTGGAGGGAACGGAAGGAGTGCATACCCCGAGCGCTAAGGGTAGGGCTGCAAAGCTCGATCAGGTAGGCAGGAGCGAGACTTAGCAGACATTGCCAGACTAAGGTAGTTATTCAATACTTGATTCGCTGCCTGAGGAGGATGTTGCGCATGTAGCTGGAGATGTGGTCGAATTTGAGTATGCAACCAATGAGTCAGACTGCATTCGAGTAGCCAAGAGGCCAGCATAAACAGAGCAGCAGTAGTCGAGTCTGGTGGTCACAAAGAATGAACAAGGGTGGCAGTAGTGGAGTAAGTGATCGAGCAACTGTGCGTAGCTGGCGTAGTTGGTAATAGCAAGTACAGTTTAGTGAGTAAAATGTGAGGACTCACTGAGGAGCAAAAGTGAGCTCTTAGTCCAGAGTAACACCAAGGTCATGTACAGCGGAAGCGATGGTAAAATGGAGAGAGGATCCAGTAAGGGCAGCCATATCTAACTTAGCCAGCTGTTGGCAGGTGCCAAGCCAAATAAACTGAGTTTTTATGCGTTAAGGCAGAACCGGTTGGATGACATCCAGGCCTTACCCATGGCCAAGCTCAGTCTGTTAAGTCGCAGCGGCGCTAGAGGTAAGGCAGTGCTGGTAAGCTTGAACATCATCTGCATACAGTTGGGTGAGCATAGCTGTGTAAGAGTTGGCAGGTCACATTCTTTGAAGCGGGAGACAAACTTGAACTATCTCAGGATTGCAGAGTTGGTTCTCACAAATTCTGTAATATGTGACATCATTGAGAGATCTCTGCCAAAGTGGGGACTGAGGTCCTGAATTTCGTTCTTTAACTTGATATTATCTGCACAGTGATAAAATAGAATAAATCTAATTTGTCCAACCTATTTGATGGAAAATTATGACTTGAGGAACTGAGCTGCGGTCGATTTCACTTCATCTGGTAAGCAAGGGCACTGATGCTGCTCATTTGACATTTGGAGGACTACCACTTCCTTGTTGGGTGCCAAGTGTTTATCTATGCCAGATTATCTGTTTGTATTAATTTCTCACTTTTCATAATTTATTTCTATATTTGACTTTTCTATATTGTCATTATATTTTGGTATTTGTTTCCTTGTGTTTTCTAGACCGGCGTTTCCCAATCTTTTTTGGCCGCAGAACCATTTTGATCTTCAAAATGTTTCGCAGAACCCCGTTCAAAACCGTCATATTCTGTTGTAGGTACAAAGCTTGAGAATGCAGATAATAACAGGTTTAGGCCTAGATTAGGCTAGATTAATAATAGGTCTAACACAAATATCGATGACAATGACATATATGAATTCTCTTTTTGGTAAAATCTTATTTTAGCGTCGTAAATTATTGCCGTTGTTTGAAACATGTACTTAACAAATAATCTGGCATAAATGGAATCTGGATTGATTAAAAGAATTACATTTAATTGGGAGCTGGATTGATGAAAAGATTTTTTTAAATGGGAGATGGATTGATGAAAAAATTTATGTCTAACTGGGAGCTAGAACAATGTAAAAAATTCTACATTACAAGAACTTGTTGAGATTTCTGCTTAAATGGAAGCAAAAATACTGAAAGGATTTCCACAGAAATGAAAGCGGAAATAATGAGAAAGTTTCTATGGCAAGTAAAATTCTCATTCTATCCACGCAGCTTATATTTACGCATAATCCTTTTCTTCAATTGCATCTTTTCATCATTATACAAGGAGGACATCTTTTCATCAATCCAACCTCCATTTAAGCATGATTTATTTCATCAATTGAGCACCCAGTTAAACAGAAAATTTTTCATCAACCCAGCTCACAGTTAAACGGACTTTTCTTCGCAAATCTCACTTCTACTACCGATGCTAACGAGGCTATTTATTAATATGGGTAATTTACGATGCTAAAATAAGATTTTACAATTTTGTTTACCGTTCTTTATATGCAGATGTTAAGCAAAAAGTGTTCAATGGAAAATTCTGTTCACACTGAAAGTTTCCCGCGGAACCCCTGTCGTCACCTCACGGAATCCTAGGGTTCAGCGGAACGCAGTTTGGGAAACGCTGTTCTAAACTATGATTTGTAGTTGTTTCTGTTTACCGTCGTAAGGTATATATTTGGCTGCAGTTACAGTCGACAGATTTTGTTTCTTAGCGGCCAGTGAAAGTCCTTCGATCTGCTCTAGAGGAACTCTACGAACAGTTCCTAAATGGTTTATCACATCCAGCAACACCCGATGAACTGGATCGTCATATTTCTTTTGGTATCCACGATCTTGGAGGTAGAAAATCGATGGTACGATGAGAAAAGCTAATTTGAATTCTGTTATTTACCTAATAATATTATGATATCTAATGAAACAATAATAACTGGTAACTCTTATGGCACAATTGTATTTACTTGAGGGAAGTCAAATAATCAAATGCACACAAACGTGTGTACAGAGGACACATAGCCAGACTGAATTTCGGTTTAAAGCTAATCGAATGGTGTGCCAAGTAAGGCCTTCATTACATTTTTAATGTATAGTGGTGTGATAGTTTGTATTGGCTATTAATTGTTCTTCACATATTTTACATGCAAGCAGCATCTATACTACTTTAGCTCCAAAAGACATCAGTGAGTTTAGATTTCACTGGTTTAGATAGCTTTTATAATCATGCAGGCGGCACTTTTTGAGATGTACTTAAAAGTTGCTATAATAACCATCTTGATGCACACATACATGTGTCCATTGGATCATGTTGTTCCATGATGATGCACAGATACATGTGTACATGGGATCATAATTGATGAACACGTACATGTGTACATGGGATCATGATTGATGAACACGTGCATTTTTACAACCACATGGGATCATAATTGATGAACACGTACATGTGTACATGGGATCATAATTGATGAACACATGCATTTTTACAACTGTACATGGGATCATAATTGATGAACACATGCATTTTTACAACTGTACATGGGATCATAATTGATGAACACATGCATTTTTACAACTGTACATGGGATCATAATTGATGAACACGTACATGTGTACATGGGATTATAATTGATGAACACATGCATTTTTACAACTGTACATGGGATCATGATTGATGAACACGTACATGTGTACATGGGATCATGATTGATGAACACATACATGTGTACATGGGATCATAATTGATGAACATGTACATGTGTACATGGGATCATAATTGATGAACACGTACATGTGTACATGGGATCATGATTGATGAACACATACATGTGTACATGGGATCATGATTGATGAACACATGCATTTTTACAACTGTACATAATTGATGAACATGTACATGTGTACATGGGATCATAATTGATGAACACGTACATGTGTACATGGGATCATGATTGATGAACACATACATGTGTACATGGGATCATGATTGATGAACACATGCATTTTTACAACTGTACATGGGATCATAATTGATGAACACGTACATGTGTACATGGGATCATAATTGATGAACACATGCATTTTTACAACTGTACATGGGATCATAATTGATGAACACATACATGTTTACAACTGCACATGGGATCATAATTCAGTTCAAATTTATTCTTGTATTTGAATAATTATTAGATTACAAAGTGTCTATCTTTGGCATCAACACAAGCTTCAAGACGCATATGCCATTGGTCATTACCAGCATCATTGACCATGCAGCTGATCGTATTCCTCCCAGGCGTTTGATTTTGAAATTTCAAATACGCCATAGTGACTATGGCGTATTTTCTTAAAGACAATTCAGGACATTCATGAATTGTAAATTTGTGGATAAATATGTCAGGATTAAAACGGGCTTGCAATTTTTTAAATCGACGGATATTTACTATTTATTTTCATATTTTCACCAAGGATCCCTTTATTACGGACAAAGTGTAGCTGCTGAAGGGTGTTGTGGTATGGATAGGTTCAATGTGATAGTGTGTCTTGTTTTTGGGCTGATGGAAAGAATGATGTATTGTATTGATTGTGATTGTAGGAAGCTTTTGAGACGTCTATTCAAGAAGCTTTTCTTCGCTTTATGGTCAGTCTTCTGGCAGGTTATGACAAATTCCTTTTGCCTGTAATTAAAGCTCCAACAGATGTTGCTACCAATGATGTGAAATCACTGTTCAACATTGAAGGTAGAAATTGTTTCATTTAAAAATCAGTTTATAAAACTTCCTTTCGTTTTGATGCATATTTGCTTATTGTACTAATCTGCATGGCTGACTGTGTATTATGTGCCTTAGCATTTACAATGAAATACCATTATCAGTCAGTCAATCAATGAAACTTAATATAGCGCCTCTTCAAGAAATCTACTCAGGTCCAATCTTATCCAAATATAACAGATTTCAGAGTAGAATAAAAATGGGGTAGGGCCTAGGCAATAGCCGAAGATTCAATGGGAGGCTATTCCAAGCAGTCATGCATTAACCAAAAAGCACAATACTGCATCGTAGAGGTCCGAGAGAAAGGGATAAAAAGAAGACCCTGCGCCGCAGAACAGAGTCTTGCCAGCATTTCTGTTAACATGTACACCAATTTAAAAACATGCACATTAATGACTCACAAGTCCAGTTTATAGGTGGTGCCGCCATGCCTCTCAAAACCATTAGAAAAATGTGCAGCATTGTCAACACATGGTAGCTTAATGAAAATGATAGCGCTTATATAGTGACCGATGATGATGATAATGACGACGACGGCGGCGGCGGCGTCGATGATGTCGATGATGCCAAATGTAACTGTATGGCAGCATCCAAGATGCCCATCTATGCTCCTGCTTATTTTACCATTACCCTAAAGGAGTAATGGTAAATGTAATAAAGGAGTAAATGTAATAAAGCTAGCAGGTATTGAACCAGTGTTTTCTGAATGTTCATGTTGCCTGTGTGTAGCCATTTATTCAGCCATCTCCCTGCTCCATAAATGCTTTATAAATTTGGAGTTACAATTACAAACGAGGCAATGATTTGTATGCAGCTGACTACTGTGGCTCAACATAAATAGTGATTTTGAGCCTGTAAACGATTTCTTGATGTGTGCACTGTGTGCCATCATCAATACAGTTGCTGTTTGTCTTTGGTCTATCCGAAGGTTATCTCCCGAGGCCAGTTACTTCTTGTCTTTGGTCTACTTCTTGTCTTTGGTCTATCCGAAGGTTATCTCCTGAGGCTAGTTACTTCTTGTCTTTGGTCTATCCGAAGGTTATCTCCTGAGGCCAGTTACTTCTTGTCTTTGGTCTACTTCTTGTCTTTGGTCTATCCAAAGGTTATCTCCTGAGGCCAGTTACTTCTTGTCTTTGGTCTTCTTCTTGTCTTTGATCTATCCAAAGGTTATCTCCTGAGGCTAGTTACTTCTTGTCTTTGGTCTATCCGAAGGTTATCTCCTGAGGCCAGTTACTTCTTGTCTTTGGTCTACTTCTTGTCTTTGGTCTATCCAAAGGTTATCTCCTGAGGCCAGTTACTTCTTGTCTTTGGTCTTCCTCTTGTCTTTGATCTATCCAAAGGTTATCTCCTGAGGCTAGTTACTTCTTGTCTTTGGTCTATCCGAAGGTTATCTCCTGAGGCCAGTTGCTTCTTGTCTTTGCTCTATCCAAAGGTTATCTCCTGAGGCCAGTTACTTCTTGTCTTTGGTCTATCCGAAGGTTATCTCCTGAGGCCAGTTATTTCTTGTCGTTGGTCTACTTCTTGTCTTTGGTCTATCCAAAGGTTATCTCCCGAGGCCAGTTACTTCTTGTCTTTCGTCTTCTTCTTGTCTTTGGTCTATCCAAAGGTTATCTCCTGAGGCCAGTTACTTCTTGTCTTTGGTCTATCCGAAGGTTATCTCCTGAGGCCAGTTACTTCTTGTCTTTGGTCTATCCAAAGGTTATCTCCTGAGGCCGGTTACTTCTTGTCTTTGGTCTACTTCTTGTCTTTGGTCTATCCAAAGGTTATCTCCTGAGGCCAGTTACTTCTTGTCTTTGGTCTTCCTCTTGTCTTTGATCTATCCAAAGGTTATCTCCTGAGGCTAGTTACTTCTTGTCTTTGGTCTATCCGAAGGTTATCTCCTGAGGCCAGTTGCTTCTTGTCTTTGGTCTATCCAAAGGTTATCTCCTGAGGCCAGTTACTTCTTGTCTTTGGTCTATCCGAAGGTTATCTCCTGAGGCCAGTTATTTCTTGTCGTTGGTCTACTTCTTGTCTTTGGTCTGTCAGAAGGTTATCTCCTGAGGCCTGTTACTTCTTGTCTTTGGTCTATCCGAAGGTTATCTCCTGAGGCCAGTTACTTCTTGTCTTTGGTCTATCCGAAGGTTATCTCCTGAGGCCGGTTACTTCTTGTCTTTGGTCTACTTCTTGTCTTTGGTCTATCCAAAGGTTATCTCCTGAGGCCAGTTACTTCTTGTCTTTGGTCTTCCTCTTGTCTTTGATCTATCCAAAGGTTATCTCCTGAGGCTAGTTACTTCTTGTCTTTGGTCTATCAGAAGGTTATCTCCTGAGGCCAGTTGCTTCTTGTCTTTGGTCTATCCAAAGGTTATCTCCTGAGGCCAGTTCCTTCTTGTCTTTGGTCTATCCGAAGGTTATCTCCTGAGGCCAGTTATTTCTTGTCGTTGGTCTACTTCTTGTCTTTGGTCTGTCAGAAGGTTATCTCCTGAGGCCTGTTACTTCTTGTCTTTGGTCTATCCGAAGGTTATCTCCTGAGGCCAGTTACTCCTTGTCTTTGGTGTACTTCTTGTCTTTGGTCTATCCAAAGGTTATCTTCTGAGGCCAGTTACTTCTTGTCTTTCGTCTTCTTCTTGTCTTTGGTCTATCCAAAGGTTATCTCCTGAGGCCGGTTACTTCTTGTCTTTGGTCTATCCGAAGGTTATCTCCTGAGGCTAGTTACTTCTTGTCTTTGGTGTACTTCTTGTCTTTGGTCTATCCAAAGGTTATCTCCTGAGGCCAGTTACTTCTTGTCTTTCGTCTTCTTCTTGTCTTTGGTCTATCCAAAGGTTATCTCCTGAGGCCGGTTACTTCTTGTCTTTGGTCTATCCGAAGGTTATCTCCTGAGGCTAGTTACTTCTTGTCTTTGGTCTACTTCTTGTCTTTGGTCTATCCCAAGGTTATCTCCCGAGGCCAGTTACTTCTTGTCTTTCGTCTTCTTCTTGTCTTTGGTCTATCCAAAGGTTATCTCCTGAGGCCGGTTACTTCTTGTCTTTGGTCTATCCAAAGGTTATCTCCTGAGACCAGTTACTTCTTGTCTTTAGTCTTTCCGAAGGTTATCTTCTGAGCAGAGCCGGCCTTTGGGGGTGGTGAGGTCGGGCACTGCCCGAGGGCACCGGCAAGTTGAGGCGCCGACAATTTTGGGAGCCAAAAGAGCTAATTTTTTTCTATTTTAGTGATGTTCTTTTTTAAAACCATTTTTTCTGTGTCTTATTTTTTTCATTTTATTTTGTCCCTTCCGGTGTCTCCCTACTTTCAAGCAATCCGCTAATTTACGTAACTAATAAACGTCATCAAATGACGTTCATCATTTGAAACAAAATAGCATAATGACGAATTAAAACTTACCAATAGAATTTTGCTCTAAATAAATGATAATTTACATTAAAAAAATTGTGATGTATGATTAAAGTTTAAATGTTTATAAAAGCCGCCTGGTTGCGAATACAGTAACGAAGGACAGAGAAAGAGAAGCAGTTTAACCAAAATAAATAGTTTATGAGCATTAAAAGATTTTTTATGCAAAAAAGCTAGACATTCACACATGACCAGGAGAATTATCTGCTGCTTCTGCTTAAAGTTCAATCATTTTCACTGAAGGCGCTGATGAGCAAATCAGTATCAAAACTTTTCTTACTGATGTGCGTAAAGATAAAATTAGGCCTACTCCTCACATTGTGTTGACATTTTTCACAGACAAAGTGATGTTGCTGTCATCATTTTGCTTTTATAGACTGAAAATAATATTATAAACTAAAAAAAATGTTTAATATCGACGCCGATTTTCTTGCCGATATCCGATACTGCCAATATCTCTATAATCGGCCTGATTACGTTATATCTAATTATGTTTTGAACATCTATAGGATTTCTGAATAGCCGAGAGAAGGCGCACAGGAACTTCCATCGACAGATGATGAAGACTCAATACTTCAGTCGATTCATTGATGAACGCTGTTTCGTGTCTTTTGAGAACATTGGTTTAGCGTTTTTTGATGAATGCATTCGAAAGTTTGAGGAGCAAAATGATTCCACTCTGCTGGATTTTTTTGATGAAACATCTTGTTTGAGGTTTGAACTGACGATTGTTTTGTATAATTGATGTTAAATAATTTAACACTATTTGGGTTTAATCAGTGATAGCAGCTTATGCAACATGCCTTTGTAAATTGTTGTGATTGGTATTGCTTTGTATTCTTTTGTCTTGTGTAAACGGGGAAATTTATAGTTAAATTTTAGATATGCTGTGCCAAACGTCTAGCGCTGGTTAACAGTCGTTTCAGTTTTCCATGTCTTTATAATGAATTTTAGTTTAATTATCATATTTTGACAAGATATGATGAATGTGGGTTTCTATAATGTGGTACTATATTTGGCTTCATAATTTAACACTGATTCTGCAATTTGGTGACTTCACATTTTTTGGCCAAATCTGCTGCAAAATTAAAGTATTTTAACTTTTATATATCCATAAGGTAAAGACCATTCTTTCACATTTCTTCTCCTCTTTTTCTTTGTTTGTCCAGTTGTTTTTGAGAAATAATTTAAGGGTACCCAGAGTGTACCACCAAAGTATTCATTTATATTTTTATATTTAAGTTAGTCTACACAAAAACTTTTAGTGACAACATATTCTATAATTTATTATCATAACCAATATGCAGAATTTGTTGCTAGACAGAACAACCCAGATTTTTTCAATGTTATAACAAATGACAGAGACGCACATTTATTTTATTATCTACACTGTGCTTATGAGGAAAAAAGAAAAGCCTTAAAATAAAAAGTGAAGCTATTTGAACTTGTGATAATTCAGTCTCGCTTTTGTAAATGCAGACATCATTATTAGCATATATCTCTGCTTCCAAATTCAGTTTCTAGCAATTTTGTGTTTTTGCCATCTTTGCGTTCTTGAAGTTACCCCAAATGGTACTGTCACGATCCTTCTGATCCGTGACGGTTTGTTTTCTCATCCACCAAACACGAACAACGACGCTTCTTTGATGTTTAAAGAATATATTAATATCTTACATACAACTATCTACACATAGCATTAGATTTTAACTAGACAGAGGTCGACTTGGTTTTCGAAGATCGTCACATCCTACACCCTGTTGTTGATGGCCTTCCGACGTCCTTCCAAGTCCAGACCCTCTATGCTGTAGCCCAACTTTCTACAACAGATAAACGCCGTCCTCTGCCATCGCTCCTGTGATGCGGACCTACGATCCTGCTGTCCCATTAGTCCACCTAGACCCTCACTTGCCCACCCCTCGACGCTGATTCGTGGGACGTCCCCTCTACTACTAAGGTTCGAGTCACTTTTAGTATATCGTTAATGGCGTTTTAGAGGTTCGTTGAGATTAAAGAGTTATTAATGTCAAAGGAGATCATAGGCCTCCGGGGATCAAATTCCTGCTCAGCCGTCGGTCTGTTAATATCCTAGACGTCTCTTTCCCCCCTGCCCTCCGTTCATTGGGCTTCGGAACCAGTTGAGACCGGTTGCTTCGGTCTCATATTTCCGAGTGCTGCCCTGGCGGCTGGAGGATTCTCGTCGTCTCTAAAGTGACTGCTATCCCTGACAGCACAAGGACGGACTAAGGTCTAAGGTAAGGTTAGGTTCTCTTAGTTCCACTGATTGAAGAAACTTATGGGATTGACTGCAAATAATGACCCTGCAAGCCTTTTCTCCTTTGCCAAATCGCATCAACATCTGACTGTCACTGGACTAATGTCCGCTTTAATTGGTTGTTTTTTATATTTGAGTTGTGTTCCAGAGGATCCCCCATGGCATAATCAGGCCTAAACATAATATATGAAGTGATCTAAATTATGCAATGTTAGAAAATTATGATGACTGTGATTCAATGTCATGATGTGACAGGAACCATCTGCTGGCATTTTTACTTCCGAGTGGCCGTCAAAGGATTAGGGGTGTTTGCTGAACGTTAAATGATGGTCACGTAATACGTGTCAAACCTGACCCACTCCTGCTACT
Organism: Bimastos eiseni; assembly: GCA_959347315.1. NCBI lineage: Eukaryota > Metazoa > Annelida > Clitellata > Crassiclitellata > Lumbricidae > Bimastos > Bimastos eiseni. Next base: position 6,657,603 of record OY365815.1, read on the forward strand.
TTGCATTTGAACTGAGACAACTCAGAGCCATAAGACGATCGGTCACTCGCTCTGTCTTTACCACCATGGTTTATGGATTTGTCTGTTCCTGCCTGGACTACTGCAACTCACTTCTCTTTTGCCTCCCAAAACAGCGACTTTCCCCTCTTCAATCGGTATTAAACGATCCAGCTGCTCATAACCAGACTCCCTCGTTTTGCGTATATCTCTACATATATGCTTGAAGTCTTGCACAGGCTTCCTAGCTCTGTGCATAATACTGTGTATCCATTACAAGATCTTCTTCATGGTTTCAAAAGCCCGGCTAAGAGCGCCCAGAGATATCTCTCTGACTGTTTCTGAAAGCCATTATCTACAACTTCATCTCGTTCCTTGCGCTCTGTTGATCGTCTTTTTGTTCTTAGGACTTAGACTGCCTTGACCCAACACTGGGCATTTGCTGTTGTGAGTCCAACTTATTACAGCTAACCCAAGACAGAGGAGCATGGAGAACAATGGTCAAATGTGCAGTGAACACCTATGGGCTTTCACCCATGGGTCTTGATGATGATGATGATGATGATGATGAGTCCAACTACCTGGAAGGACCTTCCTCCCTTACTAAGGACTAAACTATTGGTTAAACTAATGGCTTCTTCTCTCCATCAGCTTCTCGCTCTTTAAAGTAGAGCTGTACCGATTAATTGGCCGGCCGATTAATCGGGCCGATTATAGAGATATTGGCGGTATCGGACATCGGCAAGATAATCAGTGCAGATATTAAAAATTATTTTTTTTTAATTTTATAATATTATTTTCAGTCTATAAAAGCAAAATGACGACAGCAACATCACTGGGTCTGTAAAGGACGGCATTTCGTTCCGTTCCCATATCAAGTCGTTGAGTCACTGGCTTCTCCAGACCAGGGGTGAGACCACCCAGGGTGCTAGTATAGACCGTGGGAAAGTGTCAACACACAACATGTGCAGACTGCAGAGTGAGTCATAGTGCCTGCTTAAAGGCCAAGTTAAAGGCCTTTGTGGGCGGTCAGTTTTTCGGGAAACTGAATGACGAGCTACCACTGTCTTGTCAATCAAACCTGAACTCATTGAGTGGGGCTACAGTCAAGAAGCCCCATATTGAAGTCCACCGCCGGTCAATTCCTTTCAATTGAAATGCCATCTGCATGCCTTGGAATGGGGCAGGATTTGTCTGTCTGTCTGTCTCTACATATACCTATCCTATAGGCCTGCACATGCACACAGCACGGGTGTCATGGGATGAGGCCCAACGTGGGCTTGGTCAGAGGCGAATTGAGGAGGTGCGCTGAATGTTGTCTAGACCTGCACATGAAGGACTAAGTACTTAGTAACCTATAGAGTATAGACCTTGGCCTATAGCTGATTGGAAACAACTCAAGAAAAGTCCACATCCCTCGTTTTACCTCAACCTTGATTCTTCATTCACCGATATCTGCACTGCTAATTCTCTTGTCTTCGACATAGACATGACCTTTTACCAAAACCTTAGCTCCTCCGCACCGTACGTTTATATGATTCGTTCAGTATTCTTTTCTTCGGCACTTGGGATTCACAAGGGTTTGACTTCAGGCTGATTTTAATGTTACTTAATAACGACAGATATGCGTGTAAGTCAGAAATAGACTGAAAATAATACTGTTTGAATTCTATAAATGCCACATATATTTATACATATATATAGATTGTATGTTTATACATATTTATATATATACACTGGTCAATCGGCTGATGGGCTTATTCAGAGGAGCGCTCTCTGAATAGAGCTGCATAGATGAGGTTCTCTGTATGCACGGACCTGAGCATTTATTATAATACCTGGGGTCACACAGACTACACTAAGCAGGTTTCGAAAGAGGATTTATCTCGCTCTCTTTCTCTACCTGAGACTAAATGGGTGGCTGTGAATTGGCCTTTAACTACTCTGGGCACAGTTTGACGGCGGGCAGTGTGTCTAATCTGTATTGCCTGCCCAACTACATGCAGTGTTTTGCTTGTATCACAACAATAGGCAGTAGCAGAAGGTCTATCTTTTGGAACCGGACATCTTGGGAAACACAATGAAATAATCGGCTAAATAATCGGCTAAATAGTCGGGTATCGGCAAATGAATAATCAGCAATAATCGGTATCGGCATAATCAGCATAAAGTGATGTCGGTACAGCTCTACTTTAAAGGCGTTTCTTTTTGCCTGTGCTGAGAACCCCGCTGAATAGTTATATCTGTGAGAGGTGCTATATAAATCTAGATATACGAGACGATGTAAGTGTGGATTCATTTTAGTGAGACAACTGTGTTTGTTTTACCTCCGGAGCCAAGCTCATCAACATCTGGCATAATGTTCAGGTAAGGCAAAAGGAAATAATTTTCTGATCAGCTTTTTTATAATATCAAGGAAATTCCTATGATGGGCAGATCATGTCATCCAACTTTTCACCATTCTGCCTTTTGCCTAGCAATGTTATCAATTAGTTACAAGTGTATTATTTTTCTCAATCTCTAGCCTTTCTTTATATCTATTTACACAAGTAGTCACTTACCTGAAGAGAAAAATATACAAAAATATGAATTTACATTATATAATTTTTATTTTATTGTGTAATATCTATGTTGTACAACAAAACTGTTACATATCATTCAAATAAAATGTGTCAAGTGACTGTTGGAGTTGGGAGGAAAGTGTGTGCTCGTGCTACTCTCAATTCTACAGGAAGGTCAGTGGAGCTGAGAAAGCAGGTGTAAGGAATTTGTTTGAAAGAAATTGCATAGCACACCCCTTGAGTTGCTGGAACATTGAATATATATATATATATATATATATATATACATACAGGGGCGTCAATCCTCCCTTGAGTAATGGAGGCAAATCCCCCGGACCCCAGCAACCCTAAGAGTCAGGAAGGCAATCCCCCTTTCACTCACTATATATTGTAAAGCTTTTCTGTCATGTAATACTAATAAATTATTAATTTGTCATATGCTTATTATTATCTAATGAGCATGGTAAATGTTGATTTCACGGGGTTAATTATTTTTAAACATTTGCCTCTGGACCCCCCATATTTGGACGCCCCTGTATATATACATATATATATATATATATATATACAGGTTTTTTGCAAATATTTCGATCAAAAGTAGAGATTGGTAAATGAAATTTTGCAGACATAAAACGACTTCATATCCGTTATGGCCAAATTTGAATTAAATATTTTAAACAGAACAAAAGTTATTTCACTTTAAATCACGGGTTTTTGATGGTCAAAAAACATTCAATGCATGAAAAAGCGACAAGAATGATTTTACGAAGTCACTTCTCAACTTCTCAAGTTATTGCTGTAAAGTAAACTTCAGAACTATTATTAGTATTGACTAGAGAAACGAGGAACAAGCATATATAGACATCATTGTGACGTCATTTAGCGAGCAGTCGATCAAATTGGTAAATAAACATCGCTTGCCGTCATGTTGCTGGGCAGATTATTATCGCTGAAATTTGCACTCTCCTCAGCACTGCTGTACCGGCTGAATGTTCGCGAGACAAAGTGTGTGTTCCTCGCGGATGAGAAGACCTTCTACCTCAATTCACCAATCAGCAACCAAAACAAACGTGTTTGGTCCAGCGGCAAGAAATCCAATGTCAAACCTGATTGTTAAACGCAAGAAGTTCGCTCCACATGTTATGGTATCGGCTGCTGTTTGCTTTGTCGGCAAAAGTCGATTTCATTTTGTTGATGAGAAAGCCAAAGTGGATGCTGTATATTACGTTGGTAGCTGTTTCGTCAATCAATATTTGATTGCAAGCATCTGCTGCCAGCAGGATTCATCTTTCAGCAAGATGAGGCACCAACATGATTGGCCCAAGGTCAATTGCCTTGGTTTTGTAGAGAAGGACCAATGGCCTAAGCTAAGACTTGAACACCTTGGATTGTCACGTGTGGGGAACTATGCTCGAGAAATACCATAATCTGTGACTAAAGCCAAAAAGAGGAGAGAATTGAAGTGACTTCGTAAAATCGTTTTTGTTACTTTTTCCTGCGTTGAATGTTTTTGACCGTCAAAAAACCATGGTTGGACTCATTAAAAGTGATATAACTTTTGTTCTGTTAGAAATATTTTAGCAAATTTTGGCCGTTATATGTAAATATGAATTAGTGCCTGTAAAATTTGATTTATTAATCTCTACTTTTGGTCGAAATATTAGCAAAACATGGGAGGGGGTTGGTTTTTAATGGCCCACCCTGTAAATAAGATTTACATAGTTTTATTATGTGAGGTTTAAAAATTATATGACAGTCTGGGGTCAATCCAAGTGTCTTTGCAGCACTTGGTAGCAATAGTCTGAACCACTTCAAATAATGATTTGATCATCAGATTCAGTGTCTTAATAAATGATGAAAGAAATGATTTCAGACTGTTGGAGACAGTCATGTCTTTTCATGTGATTGCAGTGAACTTTACTAATAGAAAAGCTGATTTGTTACTTTTTATACTACTTTTAGCTTCAAAGGTTTTTCCAAGTTACAGCCTGATCTCTTTGTACAAAAGCCTAAAAAGCAGCAAGAGGTAGCAGAGGAAAGCAGCACAAACATCGTTGCATCTAGCTCCGTGTTACGCCGAACTAAACAAGAAGTGAAGTCGTTCCAAAAGACGCTCGTACAGTTTTCTGACCAGGCCGAACCAATGGCTAAGTCAGTTCTTTCAGAACTAAGAACAGACTTCACTTACCTGTTTTTATACATCTTTTTGTTTTATCTTTTGTATTCAAGATTGTGAATTTTTTACATGTTTGGTGAGTGAAAGCGCCTAATAAAATCTTTTTTGTAAGTAGGAGCTAATTTGGATGATGGAATTGATGAATATTCTTGATGTGTGAAACTTCAATGATGTTTATCACTAACTATATCTGACTCTTAGCCTAGAAGGGTAAAGAAACTTACGAGAGATATAAATTGGATGTGGTCTTGGATGACATTAGTGTTGTCTGTCCCATTTGAATCTATCTTCAAGGTTGTTGATAATTATATTTTTACACAAACACTCAAAAGTTTTGTTGAAAAAATAATCACTGATGTTTTGCGATGTTTTGAAGAGCACTTGAGGATGAGAACATTGCTCCCAAATTTGGCATTGATGATTTTTGTAATTGTCTACCAAAGTATCATATACTGAGACCTCATCGGGCTCATCTGCTTTTCAGCACTAATGCAAATAGTCAAATCAGGAAATGGTCAAGTGTTCGCAATCTTTTCTAGGCCTGGAGGTCTGTAAGCCAGGCATCTCCAATTCTTCCATCATGCATTGAATTTCAAGTTGGATAAAAGATGAGTAGCAGCCATTATTGTCTGGTTTACATGTCACCATGTGAGAAATTCTGCTATAAGATCTTGCGCACCCGTCTTCTTCACAATCCAATCTACATAAATGAACTCATGTCTAAGAGGAATGTTCTCACGCATGCCAGGATCATCCTAATTAAGGAAGAAGAAGCTTCTGGCCACTTCAGCAGCCACTGAATATGTCTTCATTTGATGTGCTGACTCCTACGAAGATAAACCCAAAAAAATCATCTTTGCTGACTCCTACGAAGATAAACCCAAAAAAATCATCTATCGGACAGAATTTTAAAATCACGAATGTTCATGACTTTTGGGTTTATCAATTGTCCAGAAGCTTCTTCTTCCTTAATTAAGATGCTCCTGGCATGCGTGAGAACATTCTTCTTAGACATGAGTTTATTTATGTATTGCTTTACTTAAATTAAGTAAATAAAAGTATCATTATAGCAAAAAATACGGAATAATTCCACACTGAACAAGGGTTCAGAAAAATTTAATTCCACGCCAAGGGGTTAAATGCATATGAAGTTTCTAAGTTTCACAGCTAAAGTTTTCATTTCCTTTTAAATGGCATCAAATAGTTGATGTGTATTGCCAACTCTAGAACATTATCAACTATGATAAATAAGCTAATTGCTCATTGTTTACACATTATATAGAGTTGTTAATATTCAGAAAAATATAAATAGCAATACCAGTGCTTCCTAATAAATGCATTGGTAATACCAGTGCCAGTGCTTCTTAATCAATGATCAAATTCAATTATAATTATCAATGCCAATTAAGTATCTATACCAATATTGTTTTTTTTAAGTACTGCAGTTTCAGTATGAATACTTTTTAATTTTTTGGTTTGCAAGCACTACTACATACTTCAACAGCCCAGTTGCAACCACAACTTGCCTTGCAGACATTCACATACACTATCCTGTTTGCTCACTGGGACTTCCACCCTCCACACAGGTGGTTCTCTAGCAATAGATTTGTTGGTGTTTGCAATCCGGATTACTAGCTCAGTTCCTGTGACAACCAGTGAATAGGGTGCAATCTGCTGCACTGGGGAATATTTGACTCAATTTGCCTCACTTTGATTTAACATTAACGACAGTTGCAGTCCCATTCTCCCATCCATCCATCCCAGATGGAACACCAGACATCACCAAAGACCACATGCATAACCAACTGCTTTGAGCAGGTGGGTGTTGCTGCACCCCATTCAGAGGAGTGGGTTTTACCTCAAAACCCACACTCCTTGTCTTCCATTTCTATTCCAGCTAAGCACATTCTGCAGGTCATTTTAAACTTCCGAGAGCAGCATCCACCTGCGACGTACTAGACCTCGGTAACGGCTGCTTTTTGTGACTTGGTTTTGGTGTGTGATCAGTTGATGCTTTGTGCATTAGATACTGGTGCTCTAGAAGTTACTAAATAACTGTAATACAAATCAGGTGCAGGTAATTTTTGAACTGTTTTATTGTAGGTGCTATATGTGGCTCTGCTACAGTCTCTGGTTTATGTGTTTGCCTTCTCACATTCTGCACATTTCTTCCAAGATCAAGTTGCTTGAAGAAGCTCTACAGATTCTCCATCAGATGCATCAACTTCAGATGAAGCCTTTGGATGAAGTTAGTCAGATTTGCAGCTTCTGACATAGTTCATACCTCTTGTCGCCCAAAGGACGTTTTAAGCCTATTTTCCAGTGGTGGTTATACTTATATTTAAGGTGGTTATATGTGTCATAAATTAAATTTTGTTTCTGAGCTGTTCTATTGATGAATATTAAGTCGATAATATAATATAAAGTCATAAACTTTCCAAATTGTCCAGAGATTTTGCCATTTCTGAATGAATGAGTTCACAGCTTTTCAAAGACGTGCTGCTCAACGGCTGACTTGGTCGCTATTCAGCGATACAGATGCTGATTAAGGATTATCATCAAACAGACAAAAAGCTTTTTTAGTCTCATGGTCCATTCTCATCGGCTGTTTATCAGCTGTTAAAATTTAGATCTGGACGTTGAACAGGCCACAGAGAGCTGGCTGGTTGCAGGCAAGTGACCTGACTTTTGGTTAGACTACATTGAAATGTGAGATGGCTAAGATAGCAGCCAAGTTATTGTTATCTGGCTGAAGACAATTGCAAGTTTTTTTTTATATAGCTCCCCTTCAGGAAACTACTCAGAGGAGCTTCCAACTCCAATGTGCTCGAAAAGAATGTTCAGTTTTAAGTTTAGTAAGGAAAGTTTAAGGTAGCATGCATGAACCACTGAGATTGCATAGGAGGGTAGGCAGTGAGTAGCATAAGGGTGGGCAGTGAGTAGTGTAAGGGTAGGCAGTGAGTAGTGTAAGGGTAGGCAATGAGTAAGGGTAGGCAGTGAGTGTATGGTTGCACGTCATCCACGCATTGATGAGCTAAAACTGCATGGCAGCTGTTAAAACTTCGTCTGATCAACGTCTTTGCGACAGTGGATGACTTCTGTGATCGTGTCAGGGTATCTTCTTACAGAGACCGATTGTAGACGGTTGTAAATGGATGACTTCTGCAATCGTGTCAGGGTATCTTCCTATAGAGACCGATTGCAGACGGTTGTAAATAGAGGAGTGTCTACAAATTCCTAGAGCAAGAGGCGGTTACACAAGACTCAATACTTTGGCAGTGAGGAAAGAATAAAGCGGCATTATTTAGCACTAGTGATGCAAGCAGATGGCAGATGGAAGAAGGAGGATTTGGTGGCAGAGAACAGAGCTTGTGATTGCCCGACGATGTCGTGGAGCTTGGCTGCAAATGAGGCCAGGAAGTCATCCACTGTGAAATTAATTATTACAATTACTAAATTCTCCCCAAACTTAACTTAGCATGTGGTGTTGGTTAAACTACAGTATGAACTACTAAAATGTAGTGCTTGATATAAAAATATTAAGTATGGTAAATTGCAGGAATATGCTTGTTGGGCTATTTCTTTGTCCTTGACTATTAACTTGACTATTATCATTTTTATTAAGTGTTCATTATCATGCTTAATCATGATGCATATAATTAAATATTTGGTAAACAAAATGAAGCAAATCACTGTGAATCTGTGCAGAATTTCAGATTTTGATTGGAGAAAAAAGGTATGCCATTTTGTTAAACTAGATATGGATAAATCATCAGCCAAAACAGTACTAGTTCAAATACTAGGTCGATTTATAGTAAAATGTACACTCATGCAGAAATCATTAAAGTTATTATTATGCTTGTGCAGTTTATAAGCAGATATATTATTATTATTGTTTATGGACATTTGTAACGCACCTCTTGCGGCAAACTATTCAGTGGCAGTGTGCATATAATGACTACTGGCATTATATTTGGTTTGGTGTATGTGAATAAAATAGATTGTGGTTTTATTTGATGATATGTGAGTTCATATCTCTGCATTGTTTTAGGTATGTTATCGCATTTTGATGCATCTTTGCTGCAATTATAACCATCCAGCATTAGCTGTTAAAATCTACCATGAAATGAAACAGAATCAGATTCATCCAAATGCTGTAACGTATGGTTTCTACAACAAGGTTGGTTGGCATCATTATTGGCTGTTATGTGTTGCATATATTATATATATATATATATATATATATTATATAAGTATGTGTATATTTAGGTCTATGGTGCATTCAAATTACCTCTCAAATTTGCTGCATACATATCTTGCTCAGGCGACTTTAGATCTGTAATTTCCACATGGACTACATAATATTACAAGGCAACTTACTGACTTGTCAGATACATCTGATGAATTGTGAGCATTTTGCAATCCCTTCAGATGTGGAGTGGGGTGTGTATTCATCAGTAGATGATCCTTTTGTTTTATCAGGTGTTATACTATTATTCAGACCTGAGTGACTGTATTTATGATGGCATCTCTATAATTATAATAAAGATGTTGTTCTCTAATTCAGGCTGTAGTTGAAAGTGATTGGTCTTCGTCATCAGTTACAGTTGGCATCCGAATGTGGAAGAAGCTACGCAATGTCATCTTTACTACAATTAAATTACGGATGTTATATCGAGAGAGAAAGTTGAGGAGGCATCTCGATAGATCACAGAATGAGGATGGAGTGAACAGCTGCAATGTTTCAAATGTCAAGGAGAAAGTCATCAATACAACTGGTAATTCTGAGAAGCCTTTTTCAGTTTTATATACATTCATTCATTCTGAACATTTATATAGCCCCGCTTCAAGAACCTACTCAGAAGCGCTCTTATCTGGCAAGTTGGAAACTATCAGCGGTATTCAGTTAACTGTTGTGTTACTGCAGAGCAGCGATATTTCAGTTCTAAAAATAATTCCCAATTTTTGTTCTAATTCAGTTCTAAGAGTCCAATTTCAGTTATAATTCTATTCCTGTTCTAAAAATGATTCTCATTTCAGTTTTAATTCAATTTCTGAAATAGTTTCAGTTCTAATTCAAGCTTTGAAAGTAATTTTTCAGTTATATTTCAAGCTCTAAATAATTTCAGTTTTAATTCCAGTGCTAAAGGTGTATTTTCAAATAATGTCTGTTCAGATATCAAATGTGATGCCAGGGCTTGTCGCTTCCTAGTTATTGAGATATGCTGAAATAGGTTAGATGGGTCAAAAACACAGAAAATTGTTTTATGATATATTTTTATAAAACAATATCTCTACTTTCAATGTCTGAAATAAAAAAATCGAATTCAACTATTAAGTTGGAGGAAAAATAATTTTTATTGCATGTGGTGTCAAGATTTGCATTACTAAAATATGCATGTTTTCAAGGGTAAATGACCTAGATTTCATATGCTGACCAGCCATATTTTGCAAATAAGTTAAGCCTCAAAACATTCTCGTCTTTTATAATGGATTTAAACACATTTGAAACTTCCTTAACAAGTTCTAAAAGTGTTGAAGCCCATTACAAAAGACGTGAATGTTTCAAGGCTTAAGTAATTTGTCCATTGTTAAGGAAGTTCTATTCTTTAATTGCACTGGGGTCTAATCCACAGTTGGTTTTGAATATGTTAACCACAACATTTTGTAGTAGTTACTCTTTTATATGATTTGAATGAGACTGAGAAGTTTTGTAGTAGGTTGTAATAGTTCTAAATGCTGCAGTAGAGATAAATGCAAGTTTGTTGTTGTTTTCTTTTTGACAGAATTTGTTGAAAAAGAATCGAGGAGAATATTACATGATGAGAAAGTTTGTGATGCCGTAATGTCTGCTGAATTGCTGGGAAATTTGGATTCAGTTTGTGAAAGAGATTGCAGTCAGAAATCTCGGCAGAATGTGGATGATTCAGATGAAGCACAAGACTTGGCTGATCATGTTGCATCTAAAGCATCAGGAAATCATTTTGCTCTGACACCTGTGACAGAGAATGATCCTCTTGGATTATTTGGTATTAAAGGTGGTGACAGAAATTATGCAACTTGTTCAAACACTTGTTCGGTACAATTGAAACCAGAAGGAATGCCTGGGAAGTTAAATAGTTCTTTTGCTTCAGATGTCCTGAAAAACTTAATTACAGAATCTGAGCCAGTGTCTTCAAAGAGTAAGAGCTGTGATGAACTGAACACTGATATGTTTACAGACCAATCAAGTAAGTCACTGAGAATAATGAAACGTCGTGGCAGTATTGAGGCTAGAGATAATTCATTGGTGTCAGAAGCGTTGCAAGACCATGCAAAAACCCTGTCGCAAATGGAACAAATAAAGTTAGAACATGAAAGCAAGACTATGCATCGAACCGGATCATTTGGAAATGTGTTGCATTCAGCAGTTAATCTTTTCAGCTCAACGTACCACAATCTTCGCGATTCTTGGAGTGCTACTGATAAGGCAGATGGCTCTAGAAATTCATGGTTTCTGGTGCCACTGCAGTCAGCACAAAGGGCTTCTAGTGCTGACAATGTTTCACTTGAACAAGGAAGAACCACTCTTTCAACAAAACAGCTTAATGACAGCTTAACAAGTGGTAAGGTTAATTGTTATGTCAAACGGAAATAAATTTAAATAAAGTGGAAACTGTTCTTGTTCTTTTTATAGTACAGTCGTATGCATATAGTTGCTTACAACTGTGCTGCCTGTGCTAGTCTATTCATGTTGGAGTCAGTAAGAATGAAGGGTTGTTAGTTATGTATGTTAATTGTGTTATATATTGTAATCAAACATTTATATAGTGCCCCTTCAAGATGTCTACTGAGATAGCCTAAACGATGTTAAATGTCATTACTTATGAATATTCAGAAACCAGTTAGCAGAACAGTGCGCAATAAGCTGAAAGAGTCAACGGTGGATATGCAGACCTTGCTCAGATACTTATTAGAGTCACCACTGGCAAGCTCCCACAGATAACCAGTGCTCAGTCTCAACAAATTCTCATCCAGAGTTGATAGTACATCATGAGCAGAGTTCTTGGACTACAATGAAGTTGAGCTACAACAGGCTATGAGACTCAGAATGCATGAACCACGACACCAAGCAGTGCCTCACAAATGGAAATAAATTTAAATTAAGTAGAAACTGTTCTTGTTCTTTCTATAGTACAGTCGTATGTGTATAGATGCTTACTACTGTGCTGCCTGTGCTAGTCTATTAAGACACTGCATTTGGGTGTCTGCCACTCAATATTTTGCGGCTGGTAACTAAATGACTGTAGAACATCATGAACAGTCGGTACCAATCTTTGGACTCTATGTTTCCAAATGAAGCATAACAGTGTCCTCTTTGGAGTCTTGAAACTCCTTAGAACTGATGAAGCCTTGGTAGTACAGGAGATCTCGGTTACAAAACTTTGAACCCTCGAAAACACTGGTGAAGGAGAAATAAGTAGATCACAAGTTCAAACAAACAATAATTGTTGGGCATAAACCCAATAATTTTTGAGCAAAATCCATGCGTGACCAAAAGTGACATGCCATAAAACATGTGGCCACCTTGTAAATTCAATGGGTGTGTACTAATTATCCCAGTTGCTGTTACTCTAAACTTTTCTTGATAGGATAATATCAAGAAAAGAGATCTGAGGGAAACATCAAATTAGTAATAGACCGTATGAACTGCAACCGTATGAAACCCATGATGTAAGCTTAGATGTATCTGGTCAGGATGATTGGTTGACTCATAACCTGAATGCTTTTATTGAATGCTTGGCTCAAGTTAGTTATAGACTTGCCTTAGAATTTTGCAACAGAGAGAGATTGACAGAGACAGAGAGAGACAGAGAGAGTGTGTGTGTGAGAGAGAGAGAGAAAGAAAGACAGACTGAGAGACAGAGAGAGAGAGAGACAGAGAGAGAGAGATAGTATGGAGCAGAGCAAGCAAGACTATTTCTGTATGAGGACAGACTTTGAATAGAATTCGCTGGCAGATAGGGAGTCTACCAAAAGGTATATGAATAGGGAGCTTACTAAAATGTATCTGAATGGGCAGCCTATCAAAAGGTATCTGAATATGGAGCCTACCAAGTGGTATCTGAACAGGGAACCTACCAAAATTTCTCTGAATAGGGAGCCTTCCTATAGGTACCTGAATAGGATATCAAAATTTTTCTGAATGGGGAGCCTACCAAAATTTATCTGAATAGAGAGACTACCAAAATTTTTCTGAATGGGGAGCCTGCCAAAATTTGTCTGAATAGGGAGTCGACCAATAGGTAACTGAATGTGGGTCATCTTAGATCAGAAAGAAAATTAGGACAAAGAGTGGGAAGCAACATGTGCAGCCATCAACTGATGTGTCATTTATTATGGAAATTGATGGATTATATTAGACTGGAAACTAGGACTTATCTGGTGGGAAACTTTATGAACATCAACAACAATAAAATGCTGTATCATGTATGTTTGCAAAGTCCATGATATCATTCACAAAACTGTGGAACTTTTGCTGCCTTACTTTCAACACTAGAACTGCTAAGCATTAAACTGTGTTTCAGATAAATATGAAGCTAATGCTGGATTTGACAGCACAGATTCACGTGCATTAGAGTTTGGCTCTGGAGTGAATAGGTACAATGGATCAGCTGCATCTTTTGAAGCAGAGCTTTGCACCCAATCCAAGTGCACTAACTGTTCGAATCTCTTGTATGACGAGGAGATTATGGCTGGGTGGTCATCAAATGATTCTAATCTCAAAACCAGGTTAGTCCTTCAAAGTGATCAGAATTAAATACGATGTAGTTGTCCAGATATATTACAAATAGCTGAGACCCACGTCGACCCAACAGGCTGTTGAAGATGGACCTGAGTCTTTTTGGGTCCTTTGCTGATTGAGATATTTTGGCCTCCCAGAACTCCTGGTTTTGCTCATGATGACGTGCAGGCATGTGCCAAACCAAGTGAATCGAACTCCTCTGATCATCTGACGACATTTATCATTTCTATTACTTATCTCACATTCAATACGGTGGCTCAAAGTTTGAAATAACTCTTCAAGCTTTGAACTGTGCAAAGTGTAGATTAATTATTTTCATGACAATTGTGTGCAGAAAAACCACTGGGCATTGATTACAGACCAGTTGATGTCTAAGATGTGATATTTTCAGATTTGTTTGTGTAAGGAGAAGCGTAGCAACTGATAATCAGTTAGTCTTTGTTTGTGCCATTTCTCTTGCAAGGATGTAAACTTTCTTTAGCTAATAGACCTAATGCTGGATCTTTGCTCTTTCAGATGTCTTTGTTGTGGATTTAATTTTGTTCCTATGATTCATGTGAATCTCAAGGTAAATTAGCTTTTTCTGTTTTGTAGAATTATTTTTGTTATGAAAGCTATTGCAGCAGCTTGTGACAGTGTAATACTTATTATTGCAGCAGTTTTATATTATTCAGGAAGCCTATTCATAGGCTTCAATTCATACTTGGGTAAATCCAGTTTATTTGTCTTCGTAGACATAGCCTCGTCTAATTTGCAGCACTTCTTCATTGATCTTTCTTTTCCACTACTACTTTCTATGATCTGGATGTGCTATGAGGCCAGGAATTGACCTTGGAACATATTAAGAATGTCTGCATAAAATTGTAACATTTGCATTAATTACATAATCAAATCTGTTTCTTTAGACTTTTGTTCTTTATTAGACTTGAACCAAACTGTGACATACATTTTATGATTTGCTTCTGACTATTTTCGTCAAAAGCATTTTCTTCTGAATAGCGGATCAAATTCAGAAACTGATGGCCAAGAATCCGCATTGAAGAACAAAGATTCTGTGAATGTTGAAAGCAGTGTCATTTCAGACATTCAGCCAATAATTATCTCTCAGTCCATTTGCTTCGATGTCAGAGATGGAAACAGCATTTCACATTTTCCAGATAACAGAATTCAGACGAATCGTTTAACTGAGAGTATTGATGAAGTTAAATTTGGTTTGCAGTTGGGTGATGACTTTTCTCAGATGCCTTCATCATCTTTGTTTTCAAAAGACATTGGAACTGATGAGGATAAAAACAGGTCAGTTGGAACTGATGTGTATAGCATCAGTCATTCTGTCATATAACAATCTTACAGTAACAGAACAATTCCCCCCAGACAATTACCCTCAGACAATTACCCCCCTCCCCCCGGACAATTACCCCGGACAATTACCCCCCCCCCCCAGACAATTACCCCCCCCCCCGGAGAATTACCCCGATCTTGCATCCTGTCATTGGCATGCGTGTGATTGTTATTGCAACAAGGTTCGACTGTGGTTCAACTCGTGCATGTAATGGGCGCAACAGTGAACAGCGGCTGCACACTTTGTAACCTTCAAACATCTTTAGCTATCGGAACTGATTTCAATTGCTGAAAAGACTAAAATCGTAGTATTGGCCAGACACTGTTAGTTCATTTCTTAAAGCTATTAAAATCTTTGTATTTATACAACAGAGCCATTGAGTTTGTAGATGGGCAATAACTTGATATTAAGGACTGCTGTAAAACTGCTTTTTATATATCTTCATTTAATTTCATGCTGACAAACCACAGCTAAATGCAGACAGACTAAAAGCACAGCTGAAAGCGGACAGATGCGCCGAATTGTCAGGCGTGTGGAGCGTCGGTACAGGTGGACTGACCTTGATGATGATTGGGTTGAGTGGATCATGTTCCTTGGAAAAACGTCTGAGTCTTTCAAGGTCAAGGAGCAAGATTACTGGGAGGGGCTGATTGCTCGTGACTCAGCTGACAGTCTGTGGAGTAATCTTTCTGCTATGCTAGGCACATGGTGTACTCTGCATGTTCCAGCATTTTCTCCTAATGACTTTCTTAGTCATCTCTTGCGGTAGGTCTTGGATGTTTGTCGTGATACTGATGGTGCCTCCGGGATACTCTGAAACAAATCATTGCTATGAAAGGCTTGTTAAGGTGACAGATGTAGAGCTAAAGTTCCTTCTTCTGTCCTCCCTGTCGAAGACATGTGCGCTGGACATTCCTTCTGAAGGAATTTGTGGATGAACTGCTGCCATTCTTGGTCTGCCTCTGCAATTCATCGTTGATGGAGGGTTGCTTGCCCATTAGTCAGAAGCATGCTATCATATGACCTCAAATCAAGAAGCCTGGGGTGGACCTGGACGATGTCGGAAGCTACCGCCCGATCGCAGACTTGACCTTCCTATCAAAGATTGTTGAAAGTTAATAGTGTGGCGGTTGATACGATACTTGAAATCGCACAACCTTATACCACCTGTACAGTTAAAATTCATGTCTTGTTCGGAATTGGGGGACAGGCACTTGATTGGATCCGCTTTTTCTTGTTGGCGGCAGGATGAGGGTGGACATCGGTTCCCATAGCTTGCCATGGGTGCTGGTTTTATTTGGCGTTCCGTAGGGCTCAGTGCTTGGCCCGCTGCTGTGTCTCCTGTATATGACAAACTTGGCTGAAACCATCTGCTCTCTTGGGGCCAAGGTCTGCCAAAATGCTGATGACTCTCAGTTGTACCTGTCATGCCTGCCAACTATCGCTCTGGAGTGTGCGTTAAAAATCTGAGGAATCGCCTGGGAGGTACAGTCGTGGATGTCCGCTTGAGGCTAAACCCAGAGAAAACAGAGTTCATGTGGCTGGGCAGCAAGCACGCATGGCTGAGGATTGATGGTGAGCTGCTTCGTGCATAATTCCTAAATTGCAACTTCTGGTCCATGGTTCAGGACTTGGAGTACTCTGTCATTAGAGGAGCATGTAAACGTCCTCTGCAGGTCCTGCCTTTACCAGTTGCGCCAGATCAGGGTCATACGGTGCCACCTGTCAATCGATGTTGCCATGACCCTGGTGACGTCATTCGTTTTGACTCAACTGGACTACTGTAACGCTATCCTTGCCGGTTTGCCAAAGTACTGTATATGCCAGCTCCAGTCCATCCTAAATTGTGCCGCCAGATTTGTTGCCAGACTTCCGAAGTTCTCGCACATCTTGGCCTATCAAGATGGAATGAAGTGCTTGAATGTGGAGAACATTTTGTGTTTAAGTTGCGATCTTTACACGTTTGTTGGGATTGTCGGATTGAAAAGGATTGGCGAAAATTACTATTGTACTACGGAGTGTAGATATTTGAGATTATTCTACGGCAGTTGCGAACTAACTTATTCAGTAAGTTATCGAGAAGACTTGGATACTCTGGTGGCAGTGTTACATGTTAAGCTGTTTCAGCTGAAAGTGATCCTCGAACTGTGAAGCGTAGTAAGCTATAGTGAAGAAACGGATGTTCGGCGACAGCGTTATGCGTTAAGTTGTTCGGCCGAGGAGATTTGAAGTGTTGCCGTACACATGAGATTTATCGATTGCTTGAGCGTGGAATATTGCTCATTCGTCTTGTGGATTATTGACTCAGTCATAAGTCATTACAAAGAGTTTGTGAAGGATTAAACAACATTATTGGTGTGGGATTATAGTATTCAAAGTGGATTCATCTCGTTTTTTTTACTATCCTCAACTAATAATGTTTTCCTAGAAGTCTTCAGCACAGAGAGCAATCTATGTGAGAAATGGTGATTCCATTTGAAGTGGAGAATACCCAGAAATCAGTTATTTCAAAGCTACATTTTGGCGGCCCGCTTACCTATAATATTGTAACTGCAATTAAAATGAAGTCATTAGCTCTTTTATTTTGAGTTTTTATTAATATTTTTTCACTGAAGTATTTATATTATATATTAGTAATTATTATTAATATATGAATTAACTATTGCTGTCAGTCAACAAAAAATAATCAATGTTTTGATGATTTATTTATAAAGTTGTTAGGAAATTATAAGAATTTAAACAAAGCATTGCAACATTCTTTCATTAATGGATTTTCCCAAAAAAATTTTATATTTAATTTTGCAAAATTGGTGAGCCTTAAAAATCAGCAGCCCTAGGCAGCTGCCTAGTTTACCTAACAGACGAGCTGGGCCTGATTACACATGTTAACTCTACAAAATATTTAGTGGCTTAATAATTAGATTTGTCCAATGCTTTGAGATTACTTCTGATAGCCTTGTGAAATCAGACTTACAGCATACCTAAATAGGGCATTACACATACGTACATGCATACGTACATGATTACAAGTAAAGTATGAATAGATGATGAAATGTTATCACAGGAGTCGAATTTTACTGTCGGCAGCTATGCAAGGTGTCCATCCTGTTACACATCTGCTTTAACCAATACCATTGCCGAATGAAAGAAGAACTGGTCAACCTTAGGGTGAGAAACGGGAATCAATATCGCCTCCTATGGCTCCAGTGTGTTATCCATTACTTTATGAGTTACAGTTTTTTGTTTTATAGGTCTTTGTGTAAAGAGGAGTCTTTTGCTGTCCCATATCTAAGTCCTTTGGTGCTAAAGAAGGAAATGGAAAACCTACTGGAGCTGGATGGAGAAGACTGCTTAAAGAAACCCCAGCTCATCAATGATCATCCGATTGTCTACTGGAATTTGGTAGCACATATTTAGGCCTTCTTTTTTTCTTATTTCTGTATGATTTCATTAGGAATACTTTTCAGTTTGCTTTGACTGATTCAGATGACCAATTTGAAGTCACCAACCCAAGTTGTTTTATTACATAGCAGATTATTATGATCTATAGTTCTGCTGATTGTTAACACAGTTTTGTTGTGAAAAATGTCTTTTTTCAGCAGGTTATGCATAAGACTCTATTCGTTACCACTGTTAATCTTTAAATGGTGAGCGATGAACTTTAAATTTGGTAGGGGTGTTCACTGCTCATGCTGATGACAATGGGAGAATCGGGTTGCTGCTAGGCCCTCAAATGATATCCTGCAAATGCTCACCTTTTGTTTTTGTGTTCTAGAGTCAGTCTGGAGGTTAAACGACTGAGCTGAGTTTTTATGCCTGAGCTAAGCTAATATAAGTAAGTAAGTATGTACTTTAGTGAATCGCCTGCAGATGCACTGCAGGTACATCATATAGGAACAATCAAAAAATGTACTGTCATGAAATAATAATAATGAGCAATTACAAAACAGAGAAAATGGAGGAGTCTGGATGACCCCAGAGGTCACCAACCTCCCCATAGGTCATCAACCACCTGGTCATATGGCAGAAACTAGGACAGTACCATTTTCCTTACGATTGAATTAAGAATTTCTACGACGCCACGGTCATAACGCTCGAAAACATTTGTTAATATTAATTGATAGTTTAATCCCACCTGCTTGCTGTTTCCTAGTCTAGTCAATCTCTCCCTCTGCTGTTCTCTATGGTTGGATGTCCTCAAATCATCTTTTGCTTAACTCTTCCACAACTCAGTTGATCTGGTTGGGCAGTTGCCAGCAGCTGCTTAAACTTTACTATGCTTTACTTACCAAGCAGTTCCCTCGATTTACTTTCTCGACAAAATGTTGGTGACCAATTGTCGTTACTCTAGACAGCACTCGTTCCTTCTGTGCACATATATCTAATCTTTCTCATTCCAGCTTTCTAACTTGTGACACAATTCAATGATCTGTCCTGTCGATGATTTTCTTTTCCATAGTTCATGGTTCATGTGTTTCCGCATTGACAGCTGTAACTCATTACACTTTGGTCTATCTGACTGCACTCCAATGTTACTTAATGCAGCTTCTCGGTTGATTGTCCATTTTCCTCGTTTCTCGCATGTTTATACTTTTATGACTGAACATTTTCATTGACTCCCCTAAACTGATAGCGTTCAGCTCAACGTTTCCTTTCTTACCTACAAGGCCTTTTTGGGTCAAGCTTCACACTACCTTTGTGATCTTCTCAGGCGACTTATCTCGGCTATCTCTGGACGTCCTCTGCACTCCTTATACCGTCATGACCTTCTAATACATCGGTGCGTATGCCTCTTTTTGGCATTTGCTACCTTCCTGCTATAACTCCTGATGAGAACTTATTGGGGACACTACTGTTTCGGTCCATTGTCTAAAGACTTTTCTAGTTCGACAGTTCTCGCATTGTCAATCATGTTGTAATGTGACAGACACTTTATAAGTCTGTAATTGAAATAGAATAATCTCAATCATTGTGTAAGCCTAGTTCTGGAGAGTGTCTGGTCAAAAGCCAAGTCGCTTTCTCATCCAACAAGACACAGAAAAAGCCTAGAGAGAAAAGCAGTCCAGAACAGCCTCATTTGAGATCTGAAGGCCAGAACAAACTATTTTCAAAGCAAACTATGGCTGAAGGAGGGTTTCAGAGTCTAGGGACAGCAACAGAAAAGGATCGCTTACCGAATATGGAGAGGGCTTTGGAATCAGGAGAGGCCGAAGATCACAGGGTTGGCTAAACTGCAAAGTCTCAGTCTTAAGATTGGTTTACTTTTATATGGGCTGGCAATGTGGTGAATTGAGTATTGGTGCTACATGGTCATAGTTGAGAGTATTTATAATAGCTCTCACTGTGGAATTTGGATTCTTTGAAGCTTGATCATGTTAGCTGTTAAAATACAGTAGGAAGTGAGTTGCAGTTGTCAAGATGCCTGGAGACAAGGGCATTAACCAGAGGATATCAGGGCAGAAAATGTAATGTGAGACATCTAATTGTGTGGATATCAGAGGGGGTGGTACCGGTAGTAGTTGGCATATGGACTGAAAGTTATTTAGGTTTGACTAGAGTCAATTTCAAATAGTGTTGACAGCATCTAAAGCATCACCGTTTCTCATCCGTTCACATCAGACTGTTCAGTTCATTAGATGATGTAACTATTCTGCAGAAAGCAAAGAGCATTGGGAGTTTATCCATAGTTGCTCATTGTAATAATGTAATAATTATCTCTGGCAGCTCAATTGATCATGATTTTTCAATGGAGCCACTCCTTTCCTAAAAGTAGGATAGGTAGCCATAGTAGCAGTCTACCTATACTAGCAGTCTTGATCCATCCCAGTCTTGTGATGGCAGCAGGAAGCATGTTTGCCCCGCCCCCTGTTCACCCGATGAGTCTAGACTCTGGATAGAACCACATAGAGGATTGAAGCTGTGGACTGATTGGCTGAAGAGCAACAGTTCATCAACGATGAAGGAGGGATGGTGAAGGAATTGAAGGGTTGTTATCATTCAGCCAAAGACTGTGGACACCTGACAGAGAGAAGCACGAAAAAGACATCAAAAGAGTCACGATTATCAGCCACATAGTTATCGTTCAATGTCTTTACAGTGATCCTCTGTCATTTGTCCAAAGCAGATATAATACAATCCCATATCAGCCATGTACTACGATGTATTAAAACATTTGAGTAGCTGAGTGAACTTTGCGACATTAATGTAATACATTACAATAATACTTAGATGTTAATTACAGGTTTGGTTCTTTAGAAGGCTTCGTCTTCCAAGTCATCTCTATGGCTTCATTCCTAAGTCATCTGGTTTCAGTGTGGATCTTGTAAGTTATTGACGTATTTTAAAGCAACATAATTAGTTAGAACAGCTCAGCATGTCTACATGCAAAGGTTCGTTTCTGTCTTCTTGATGTCTGATCAATGAGTCTGTACATTCTAAATATTCATTGAACATTTTGACTCTTAATTAAACAGTTCTATACATAGACTGCATTTTGACAGGCCTGTAGAGATGGAATTGTGACAATCAAAACACATAAGAATACACAAATGTACAAAAGTCTGTGTAGCATTGATAGATTACAAGAAATGATTGATATTTGCATCAACTGGAGATAGCAGGACCTGCAGAGACAGTTCATGTCTACTTCTCTGTCCAGAAGTACAACCATATTGTGGACGACAAGTTGTTGATTCAAGTTTTCATCAATGTTTAAGCATGCTTGGAGTGTACTCCAGGAAGACGAAGCAAGACGTGAAATAGATCAATTACACACGTCGCACCCGTTACGAAAATGAACTCAAAACTTAAACCCTCAGTTATCTGGTTATTTTAACACCTATTTCACAATAAATCACAGTTTCACAAATTATTGACTACACATAGTTCAAATCGAAAAGTAATTCTATTAAACTAAATTTATTATATACATGTACGATAGTATTTTATTAGAAAAATTTTATATTCCAAGTTTGAGATTAGTGCAGTAAAATACTTACAGATACTTTCCGCGAAAAGCGAGCAATTTGAAGAAAAAGTGAGCCTCCTACCAAATTGGTTTCAAGTTGAAAGTTGTTGAGTATGCTGAACTGAATGAAAATTTGAATGCCGTGCGAGAGATGCCTTTCTTACTTACTAAATTTTCTATACAAACCGGGGGTAGTGAACGGAAGTCATCCATTTGTATTCACATATTGATTGTTTATATTATTATGAATGATTATCAAGCATAATTTCATTAGGTTTTGTATATTCGGAAAATTTTCTAATCACTGCAAAATTTCGTCGTCACTCATTTTGAGTTTATGGGTTCAACTTATATGTGAGTCGTCAATTTTGGACGCTATTTTTGTCAAAAAATTACACTCTTCAACTTATATGCGAATCGACTTATACGCGAGTTTATGTGGTATCCAGCTCAGCCAGGTGCCTGCAACTGTCCTGGGCTTGAGATAAAGTAACCCTGTAAACTTCATAATTATGTTGATAGCATTTAAGTGACTTGTTTCTTAACATATTTGGTTGACTGTGGTTGCTTCACATACGCTATTTTACTTATTTTTGACAGTTGATATTTTGTATCGTTTTTAGGTCAAGGAGAGTTTACCAATAGAGAGAGATCATGTGGTTCTGGTTAGAACATTATGGGATGGAAGACATACACACAAGGAATATGGTCTTCCAATGTATATTCTGTGGAAAGAAAGTATGTAACATCTTACATATCCAGTTGCCTCTTGTTTTTTTTTCTTTGAAAATGTATGCATTAGTTTCATGTCATTTGTAGTACAGAATTTAGGTATTTTTTCCTGCTGTTGTTCATGTCTCCCCAATATCCCCATCCATATTTTCAAGGGTTGCTTTTCCGGGTATCATTGTCTCTATACCTGTTTTGTTGGTTGCTCCGAACTGAATCCAATCTTTCTCGTTTAGTCCTGACCTGCTTTGCATCTCCATCGAACAGCCATGAAGGACTAAAATATTGCAGCTATTGCTGTTAAGTTGTCCCAACATTTTGCATTAATGACAGTCCATGAGGAAAAGTAATAAGGTATATCGCATAAAGCTAGCGAACCTCCAATATTTGGCTGACAGATTATTCTTGAGGTGATTACTGGTTTTTATTTATTTATTTTTATTTATTATCAAAATTTGATACAGCCCTTCTTCCAACATCTTTTGCTCAGAAGTGCATACACACGCCTCGACGGCGCAATTGCAGTTGTACTGCAGAGTAATGGTGCACGAAGGACTTGTTCAAGGTCCTTACACAGTGATGCCCCGGACGAGGCTCGATCCCGCTCACTCAGCACAAAATGAACGTTACGAGCTGACCGCTCTAACCGATCGGCCACTGTGCCACACCAAACTCTGAAGTCAACTGGTAGTTGACTTCAGAGACAGGGATTTTCTGTTGGCACTGTCGATTTATTGCGTTGTGACCTAAAATTTCTATATTCTATATTTTTTTAGATAACAGGCAAATGATCTCAGAAAATGATGAGGTAATGACCTTCAATAAAAGGTTGGTGAATATTTTCTGGTTTTGTTCTGAACTGATGCTTTATGTAATTAATTTCTGTTGTTTGATGCTTTGTTACAACAGTTGTAAACTGTAATGCCAAAGCTTGATCATAATTTTGAATATAAAATGTGAAAATTATATACTGCAAGCTTTACTCATCAGATTTAAGTAATTTATAGATCTTAAACTTACAAAACAGACATCTTTGGAGCTGTGAGAGGGTAGATGTAGTGAAAGGGCAGCCAATGATAATAATAATTTTTTTTAATGTATAAAATTACGTTATCCAATGGACTGTAGTCATAGAATTTGCTCCTTTGAACTTTAGGTCATATCGTGAACAGCGTTTCTCTCTTGAACATTTCAGCATGATACATTATGTACACATCTGTTTTAAAGGTCAACTGACAGAGAGAGACAGAGAGAGAGAGAGAGAGAGAGAGAGAGAGAGAGATGGGTAGAATTGGCGGATGAAAGAAGAGATACGAAGAATAGACTGAGGATGCATACAATGGCGAAGGTGGACAGACGAAGGAAACAGAGACGATGTAGAAATTCGATGGAAGAATAGAAGAGTTCAAGAGTTTCTAACACATAGCACCGTTTGCCACAAAAATTGGAAGACAAGCAGTCTAACTTCTCTTCCAGCTATATAGGTTTAAAGTAACAAGAAAGATCAGCAATTGAGTCTTTTGTATAACATTTGCTTCATAAAACCACATGGGGTTGGTGCATCAGTTTGTGGGATCTCACAGAGCAAGACAGAGTGAGTAAGTAACATTCTTTATAGGAGGCAGTATGACTGGAGTTCTGAAACACGGAAGAGTAGACGGAGGTATATATGTAGCGAATTATAGCCTTCTCAAAACTGACTGTTTATTACACTTAATTAATTATAAGTAGATTATTTAAGCTAATTAATTTACAGTAGCATTTAGTTGATTAAAGTGGCAGTTAGATAATGTATTAAAGAAGTTAATGCCCAGAAGTTGTCGTGCATCAAAGACAGCGTTATTATTCACGACGTTATTAATGACGTAACTTTTGCGTCACCTTGGACAACAACGGCATCGTTTGAAAATCAGTTGGATCAAAAAGTTTGAAAAGATGGCGTCGTTATAGGCTGTCATGTCGATATCAAGTGTGGATTACATGGATTAATATGAGACTAAATCGGCATATTCTTGTTTAAGATCGTCGCAGTTTATAGCTTCAAGTGTGTAGGAGTCAGTTATAGTACTCTCACATCAAGCTACGTCGTTTTGAGTCGAACATATAAGTAAGCGATAGGAATTCCTGTCATTGATCAGTTTGCGATTCATAAGAAGAAATCCGTTGGTAGTCGTTTGACTTGTGAATTTGAATGTTACCATTCTAGTTCTCAAGTATCAAGTGATACTTGATTCGAACTGTGTTCGTTTTGTCGTTTGGAATTGCTTTTTACGCTTTGACGAATCACCGACGTTGCCTTTGCGGAAGATTCTTTCTGGAAGAGGAGAAATTCTGCGCATCAACTACTTGTCTACATGCCTGCCATATGAAAGAGACTTTCTTGAGTAGAAGAAGATTCGTCTTCTATTGCCAATTTCAACCAAAGAATGAACTATGAAGATGCATCCTATATACGTCATATGCCCTGGGGTTCAGATATGAAATATTATAATAATTAACACTTTAAGTAAATAGGATATTTAATGTGCTGTGACTTTGATTGTTGATTGATTCTTTATAGGGCATAGCCGAGCAGACAATTTCCACCGAGTACCGAATCCGAGTATTTGGATGAACTATTTGTCGGATCCGGGTATGAACCGAATAGTAGCGGCAAATCTGGCCAGCGACTGCCAGCGAGTACCATCCGCAGGCAAAGCGTAGTTAACCTGCTATGTGCACAGCTACGGAGAACTATCTATGGTCAATGCAGAGTCTATAGCAATATCCTTCATATAGCGTATCATCTCACTCTAGGCTATAACAACATATTTATTATTTAATAACTTTATTTGGGAAAAAATGTAAAACCTTGTTATAGAATTTGAAATATGAAGTTATCAGCGACCTCTTTACTCTCTCATGTTTACCGGAAAGTGGGTGGAAAATTACTGATTTGGTTGCCACCTGGGGAATGCAACCAAAAGAAATTGAAATATATAAATTAATATAATTATTTTAAAGAAAATTTTTTTTGGGTTCAACATTCAATGGAATGTTAAGTTCTTGTTTAATTAATCAATAACTTATAAGGTATAAGTTAGTCATAAATTTATTTGATAAAAAAATATTATTTTATCAAAAAAACTATTTTATCAAAAAAGCTATTTTTAGCTATTTGCGGATGTAATATTTCCCAAGGCAAATACTTCCGAATAGTCCAATATTCGGCCAAAGCTAATGTCCGAGGCGATTTCCGGTTATGCCCTAATTCTTTATTACAAATACGACAAATATTATAAAATGTGTAGTGTTCATTATATCTATTCATACTTAATGATATTTAGTTAGCTTTTCTCAGTCAAGCACGATGATCTATATACCGGTGAAGCCGCGACAATATACATGGCCACAGAGGTTATTGAGCATCTTCTTGTCGTGATGCAGAGACTTGAGCCATACTACTTTCCGTATTATTGCCAGACTATGCAGTAGAGCATAGAGGATATTTGTCAATAAGGAAGCCTACACGTCACATAGACACATCTCTGAGAGACCATGTTGAATAGAACGATTGGCAAGCCTTAATTTCCGGTCAATATGAGGGTTAAAATGTAAGCCTCTCTGTAATGGTTATTCCTAGAATAGCAGACTCTGACACCCAATCTATTCATGGTATTTGGGGATATTAAGTAACTTAGACTCCAGATTCCTAGATCTCATCTCTGTGAACTTACTTATTGCTTTGAGTTTGAGATTGCATGTAATTGTCCAATGATCATTTTCAAGTTCAGAGGAACTGGTGGGTATAATGGATGCTGGAATCAGAATGTGTAGCTATCATCTTCGTATTTTAACAATCTATTGCAGTATCCTCTGTGCTTCTCCCATACTGGTTTCAGGTTGGGAATTGCGAGCAACTGCAACCCAAACCCAGATCCCTGTATGATACTAACATTTATTTGACATAGAGCCGAAAGTTTTCCGTGAAATTTAGTGCAGTGCTTAAGGTTTTGATCTAGAGATAAGATCCAATTATACAGAAAGTCAGATAAGGGCATTAGAGTAAGTTGTTCAGAGAGGTAAAAGTGTCTAATCGTGTTGAAGGCACAGAACAATCCTAGTGAGATAAGACATACATTGGGCTCATCGTGCATCATATCTAGAATTCCATGGGTGAGAGCAGTGTGTTGGAGTCAGAGGGCGAATAGGTGTAATTGGTCATTGAGGATAGAATTTACCTTAGATTGTGAAGCATGGAAAAAAATTTCCTTTAAAAACTGATTTGTTGAAATGGTGCTGCTGAAAAGCAAAACATTGCTGAAGGCATTAATAATGCTGTGTATATCTACATCTCATATTATCGGAGGTACATTTATCTGTATTGCAGCTAATACAAGGCGACCATTACATTACACAAAAAGTTCAATTTTGTCAACTTTGAACATGATAGGCCAAACACCACATCCTCTTAGACTTTCAGTCTAAAATTTCAGATGAGTCCCAAGAATGTTTGTGCTAAGGTCTTGTTTTCGGTAAAGTTCAGAATGTGTAGCTATCATCTTCGTATTTTAACAATCTATTGTTAAAATACGAAGCATATTATGATTGCAATCTTAACATGAACGTCTCAGCTTAAAAAAATGTAAAGATTCAAATTTTATGTATCTTCATTAATGAAGACAAATTCCTTCCTGATAGCTTGAATATCGCCGTGACATGGTTCAGCTCAAATTCCAACCTAAAATAGATAATAGTGAACTTTAGACAGTTTTGGAAATGCCGTATAAAAGCATTATGAAAATAAATCCTGGTGTCATTAGGTCTGAATTAGCAAGAACAAATTTGTTAAAATAGTTTTGGAAACGGAATTGACTGAATACTATGCAGCAGAACAACATAAAGATGGGAGCGACATGTAAGACATGCGGAAGGACCATTATCTTGCTGAGCAGGGGAATAAATGACTGGAAAAACAACTTACAGTATGCAAAAGAACTGTGATGACCAAACAGTTTGAGTAACAGTGATGAAATGGTAATTGGAAAGTAGAGAAAGCTTTGGTTAATTATTTATCCAGTTACAAATGAAGAATTGAAAAAGCTTAACGCACAAATTACAAATATTCTTATGGTTGAAACAGCAACTAAAGTAAGGAAATAGGTTTCAGCTGACTTTAAAGCGGCCATTAATGATTTAACACTAAGAGTACTAAAAGACTTGAAAACCAATACAACTTTTTTGTTGAAATGTTAATACAAATAGTTATTCATTCATACAAACTAATGGTGATGTCAATATCATAATTCTGACCTACTTAAGATGAGGCATTAACAGGTGCGTTCTTAGGTTTTTTGGTTGTCATAACAATTGTTTGTCAAATCTTTGTTGGACACACTTTTTAGCCTTCTGTGTTCTCAAGTTTCAAATGAAATGAACTGTTTTCTGTTACAGCGGTTATGGCTGCCTTAAGCTTTGTTTGTTGTTTGTTTGTTTGTTGTTTCTTTTTTGCTGATTGTTGCTGGATTTACACACGTGTTGCTACATCAAAAATAAATTATTACTGTAAAATGTTACATCCTGATTACCGTGTAAACTCTCAAGCATGCAAGTGATTTTTTCTACCCTCTGTAAATCTGAAAGTCCTCAAGCTATGGATATGAGTAATTATAGTGGCAAAATGTCCTTCATGTTGTCTAAGTACATTGCTGCTGTATTTGATGTACACATTAGTCTGCAAATGACTTTTACCATATTAATTTGTTCAATTTATTGCATATGTAGTGAAGATGTGGTTGGGATAATTCGATTGCTTATCAGAGAAGAGAGAGAGAGAGAGAAAACGGTAGACTGAGACAGAGAGAGGGAGCACATATTGTTGCTGATATTTTATTCAAAACTTGAGTCTGGCCTAATAGACCGAAACATGCAATGCAATTGCTGAATCCTGCTATGCTTTATGCTACAGAACACC
This sequence comes from Bimastos eiseni, assembly GCA_959347315.1. Lineage (NCBI taxonomy): Eukaryota > Metazoa > Annelida > Clitellata > Crassiclitellata > Lumbricidae > Bimastos > Bimastos eiseni. Next base: position 6,686,113 of record OY365815.1, read on the forward strand.
ACTGACACACCCAATGCCATCACCTATTCAAGCATCACCTATGAAGAAAATGAATAGATATAGGCTAATACCTGGAATCTTTGGCCCCAGGTGGTATTAGACTGTTTGCACTGACCTAATAATATTACGTGTGAGTCATCACAAGGGAAAGAATGAAGAAGGTGACCTTTGAAGAGAGTCTTGAGGATAAGTCAACCCTCAAGACCAATGTTCACTCTAATTTTGATGAGACTGTGTGTGCAGAAATTTTTATGTGTGCAACATTATGTAAATGGTTCACACTTTGTGCGCAGGTCCCACCTGAATGCAATGATAGTTAAGTTAAGACCATATTCAAAGTCTATGGTGATAAGTTCTGATGAATTAAGAAACGTTTCTTGTCTAAAGTGTGTCTTAGAGCGGATGATGCATACATCGTATTGTATGCAATTAGCTTTCAATTTATTTGCAATTTTCTATTCTGCTTAACAGTTCATCTTAATACTGTTACATTTTAAAAAAATCTGCGTGCGCCAGGGCTGTTAATATTGCGATAAAGTATCGCAATACTTTGGTATGGGCGATCTTTTTGCAGTATCGTAGCGTGTATCGCGATAGTTTTATTTGGTTGGTATCGCGTGAGTATCGCGATACTTTTTTTAGTCAGTAATCGATACGCAAGACCAATGCTTTTTTCACCGTAGTAAAATATAATGTTTCGATCTCTTCCACTAATACTTGCCGTTTACTTCCCAGCTTACTGCTTGGTGACAGAGGCATGTGTTCGCAAACAACTTGCCCAGGGTCGTTACATGGAATCGAACTCGCAACCACATGCTACGCGAGCAATCGCATTACCGATAGGCCATCGCGTAGCACGCTTGAGTAGTACACATTTTGAAAATAATAATTTTGATAATAATTGTAGTTATTTTGATTTTTTATGTAAAAATTATTATTGTAATTATACTGATCTTTGATATGTGAAAAAAATAATTGTAATTATACTGCTTTATTGTATTTAAAATTAACATTGCAATTAGCCTATACTCCTTTGTCTTTAGCACATGTTTTGTGTGAATAAACAAGAAATTTGTTTGTCAAAAAGTATTGGTGAAAGTATTGGTATTGGTATTGCAATACTTTTAAGAAAAAGTATTGGTATTGGTATCGCAATACTTTTTTCCAGTATTGTTAACAGCCCTGGTGTGCGCACACTCAATTCTTGTGTGCGTTGGCTCCACGGCCCGTGTGTGCGCTCACATACACTCAGCCTAGAGGGAACACTCTCTTCGAAGGTCACCTTCATTCTTCTCCTTATGATGACGGAACTTGATACCAGCTGATTGTTATGACCACTCAACACATCTTCAGTCAATGGTATTATAAACTGCAGGCAATGATCACTCATGTTTACCTGTATATGAAATAAATATCACCATATATAATGAAGTTTGAGGTTCATTGAAAGCCCGAAAGTGATATCTCACAGAACCTCTTCTGGTGTGCACGTTTAGGTATAGAGACATGAATGCATTCAGATTTATGATATTTGATGTTGATGTTTTCTTAGTGTTTTGCAGAACATTTTGTCCTGTGTTGTGAGCCATGACATCCAATCAGCTATTGAGAATGTTTTGTCTGAGAGAAAACGAATTCGTCGGAAAGGAAAAGTCTTGTATCGTAGCATCTATTATGATGTGCTGTTTCTGTCACTATCAGTTCTCAAACATGATTTCAATCTAAGTAAGAATCTTTTTTATGTATATATGATTCTGTATTTGTGTTTTATGTTTGTGTTTGTATGTGTGATTGTATGTAAGCATATTTCTGTATGTAAGCATGTTTGCTTCTATATGTATGTATGTATGTTTATGTATGTATGTATGTCTGTATGTTTCTTTATATATGTATGTAAGTTTCTATATACATGTAAGGCTTGTAAGCTTATGTATGCCTACATGTTTTTTTCTGTATGTATGAATGTTTATGTATATGTATATAATTATAAATATATATGTGTGCATGTTTTGTATGTGTTTCTCTGTATATATGCATCTATGTAATATTATATGTTTCTGTTTGTGTATGCATTTCTGAATGTATGTATGTACATATGCATTTCTCCTATATGTGATGTGACAAGTTTCACCTACTTTATATTCCTAAAATGTACTTGAACATTTTTTATGTCTGTGTCGCTCTTTGAGACATGACAGCATCAGAAAATAATAGACAGTGTTCTATTTTAAAAAGCCTTATCTAGTTCTCTAATTTGTAGTTAAGTGTTTGTGAATAAATTGTACTCTAATCTAATATAACATGCCTTTCTAATGCACAAGTCATCTCTCCATCGATCAGCAGATTATTTGACTAGTATTACAGTACAGGCTAAATTCTTACTACAGTGTGTGAGACATTTATAGGGTGGGCCATTAAAATGTAACCCCTGGGTTTTTTGCTAAAATATTTGGCCCAAACGTAAGAATTACTAAATTAAATTTTGTGAGGCTAAACACTAGCATAGTGCAAATTTGTTGTCTTAGGCCTCCTAGCCTTATAGCCCAGCGTCGCTTGGGACTGAATTTTGAACTCTGCGGGTGTGCCCCGATTGTGTCTTTTCTTATCTTAACTAACGTAGGCATCAGCGCATCACCAGACCTCTTTATGAAGCCATTTCGCGCAGCCGAACGGCCGGCAGCTTCGTTCATTTTTGGTGGTCATGTGACTAATACCCTATTTGCATGTCGGTCGTCACGAGGTGTTTAACTAATACCCCTTCAGATGGTGTGCATCGATTGGAAATAGTTAAATATAGACGATTTGTCATGTCATTTGCTTTGACTTGATTTAACTTGACTTTGGTTTGACTTGAAACCAACGGCGATCATAATATTGACGCATATCTAACAGACTTGATTTGCATATTGAATTTCACCCTGTTTTTGTATGACGTTTTAAATGAACCTCTGCCTTTCTGAAAATATTCACGTTAGCTGATAAATTGGGAGAAGAACTTTAGTATAAATTTGATTTCGCTAGAGCGTTCAGTTTCTGAGCCTTCGAGACTTAAAGAAAAACTTGATCGTTGGTTTATAGTTTAAATTGAGTAGGCCTATTTTTAATCAATTACTAATTAGTTTTTTAAAAAAAAGCGTTATGTAACATTCAGCTAACCCACCTACCCAACCTTGTAACGTTTAGTAGCAATGAGCACCGTTAAGAAATATGCTGCCATGTTGATGATATATTCTTTCTTAAAACGGCCAACGCAAAACGTCGTAAGGGCAGCGGAAGACTGAAATCTGTCCGCACTCCAACAGATATCGAGTGTGTTGACAATCTTATTTGCTCACAGGAAAGCAACATCAGAAATCTTCTCAATAGAGGCCTATTCAGAAATCTTCTCAGTACTTGGCGAATATCAGCAGGGTTGAACATCAGCCGCACGTCTGACAGAAGAATTGTCAAAGAAGATCTTAATCTTACGTCTTTCGTTGTGTTCACCGATTATCACCGATGCAATGAACCATTTTCTCTCCGGATTTGAACCCGCTTGGATTATCACGTGTGGGGAGCTATGCTTGGGAGATCATTGAATCTGCGACCAAAGCCATAAACGATAAGAGAATTGAAGGTGGCAATGAAGTTGAATATACCCCAGGATTTAACTCATCAAAAAGGCTATCAATAACTTATCAAAGACTCTCAAGAGCATGTGTGGCTGCTGGTGGTGGACACATTGAACACTGGTTGTGAGGCACGATTAAGTTTGTTTTATAACAATTACTTGAGATGTGACTTCATAAAATCGTCGATTGCTGTGTTAAATGTTTTTTCACCATCACAACCGTGGTTGTACTTGTTAAAAGTGACATAACTTTTGTTCTGTTTGAAATATTTAAGTCAATTTTGGCCGTTATATGAAAATATGAATTAGTTTTGGGCCTGTAAAATTTCATTTATTAATTCTTACTACTGGCCAAAATATTAGCAAAAAACCTCAGGGGGTTACTTTTTAATGGCCCACCCTGTACATCTCTAACAGTGATACCATTCTTTGCATATATTTAATCTGCTCATTCAAGTAAATTTAGTTCATGCAATCTCAATAGTGCTACATGTAATGTAATCAAAAATTTATATAGCACCCTTTCAAGATATCCTCTAAGAGGCACTCTCTGAGCTGGCAGTAATGATGTTAAATGGGTATCGCGTCAATCGATCCCTCATAAGTTGATCCCTCATAAGTTGATCCACCGTCAGTTGATCCCCGTCAGTTGATCCCTGTCAGTTGATCCCCGTCAGTTGATCCCCGTCAGTTGATCCCCCGTTAATTGGTCCCTCAAATCTCTAGGCTGTGCATCACAGACTTGTAGCTGATAATGTTAGTAAACAAAAGATTGATTTTACGGATTTGCAAAATAACATTACAAATTAATGCCCAGGCTTCGTGTCACTCTGCACTGTAACCGCTTACAGAGATTCTTTTATATCTCAGAGCATTTTTTAGGACTTCAGCACTACATTCAGAGACAGAAGACCACATATTGTTGGCATAGAACATCCGGCAACGAAATGATAACGCTATCTATCATTTTAACATTTCGTCCACTTTTATATCGTTCTTTTAATAATTGGATAAGGTCGCAAGTGGAACATGAATGTTGTATCAGTTGGGCTGGGTTCAATAGGCAGAGGATCAATTGATGAAGGGATCAATTGAGTAGGGGACCAATTGACAGAGGATCAGCTGACGGGGGATCAAAAGATGTAGAACCGTTAAATGTCACAGTTAAATGTCACAGACCTGAGCAGCGCTCAGACCTGTTCTCGTTAACTGAAGGTGTGATGGCTTCATGTGCAGACACGCTAATCAAGAAGTAATGCATGGATGCCAGTTAAACTTTTATGGTTATTTTTCATCAGAAATATCATAAGTTAAGTGTATCATAAGTGACTGTTTGGTTGTGATTTTCCAGAGGAGTACGATGTACTATACAGAGAAGCTTGCAATGACCTTTCACCTGTCTACAGCGCACGGCTGATGGAGGCAGACAGACCTCCTCGGATGGCAACCATTTGCTGTCGGCAACTGTTTGGTCGTTTAGAACTCTAAAAATAATATTTTAATTTACTAGCTACTTTGCTCTGATTCTTGATGGAACTCTGGTTGATATGAAGATTCTTTACAGCCTCACAACCCTATCAATTGATCTAATTAAATGGTTCCCAAACTACAAACTTCAATTATGTGGCAGCAAGGGTTTTTTATGAGCTAGGTCATCAGTGTTTTCCGATTTTTATCATTGCTGAATAGCTTTACTTTTAGGACCACAAGAACTAACACCAATCTTCTTGGATTATAAACACCAGTTAATTTAGTTGGGTTGATAGCACTATCGTGGAGTTTTCTTGCATTAATTAGCATGTACATCAACTGTGTAAATGCCCAGTTACAGACAATACTTTACATGTTTGTTTCTATCTATCTCTAACGATTAACTAATCAATTGACTGAAAATTTAGTTAAGTTTATTAGGGAAGCTATATAGTTTAAATTTAACAATCTATTTTTTAAATTGTCATATGACAGAAATGTTCAGAATACTAGTTTAAACATAATTTAAGATGTTGTTCCTAACTTTATATGAGGGGCCTACCAAATATATTTTGCTAAAAATGTGCAATAAATAATTTAACTATTGAAAGCATTTACCTTTTAAGATGACATTGTATCTCTTATTTTCAATGGTGCTGTATTTAATTGCAGTTGCATTGCAAGATGGTTTTATAATGAGCAAGAGCTGTATATGAACATTTTTTGCTTTTTTGTTTTTCAGCAATATAGTTTGAACTTTTGACTGCTCGATATTGTGATATTGTCAGTGATGGAGTCGGTTTCTTGTTTCCTTATTCAGCAATAAGTGATTTTTTTCCTGACTTAATAGAGTAAATATAGATGTCTTTGGCACTCTTTATTGATCTCAGTTTAGATAATTAGTTAAGGCTTGCCATTTATGACAATACATAAACATTGGACATTACATTTTGCATTTCACAGACATGCAGTTGTCAGATATAAAAATGGGCCTTGCATTATTGATGTGCAGGCTCAGTGTTCACAACCTTGCTGCTGACGTAGTAGTGTCTTCTGTATCATTGATTTCTCGTGCTCTGATCTGTCCTAGGCTCGATTTTGGTAACATTGCCTTCATCGGACTCTCCTCTCATAACATTTCTAAGCTGCAGTCTGCTGCATTTCTATTAAGCTCCAGCACCTTAACACATTCGTTTCAAGATCCTTGCGCTGATGCGTAACTGTCTCCTTGGGTCTGCCCTGCCTACCGTCTGGCTCTCTGTGCCAGGGTCTCTTCTATTCCGCACTGGGTTTCCCTTCGTTCCTCTGCCCACAGACTTATGGTGGTTCCCCGCATGTGCTCTGCCTCACCCAATCCAGAAGCTTCGCCTACGCGGGTCCAACCAGCTAGAACAGCCTACCCGTTCCTCTTCGGAAGGTGCTGCTCTCTCTCTCCTCTGCTGCCTTCCACAAGCGCCTGAAGACTTTCCTTTTCTCTGTTTCGCTTTGTTTAGCTTTGTGTTGAGTCGTAAGAGCCTCTGATTTGAGTGGCGCTATATAAGTGCTCCATTACAAATTATAAAAATTCCATTAGAAATAGAAGAAGGTAACAAATCACATATTTCTGAATCTCTCTAAGACCCAGTTCATTTGGCTGCAGACAATTTATGTCCACAGTCTTTTGGCAGCAACGTTTAATCATATCACTTTGCATCAAAAACGCAACTTCTCGCATATTAATTTGGTCACTCGTAGCTGCTACTGTCAGCTTTGTCAACTTCGAGTTGTCTCGCAATTGATCTCTCGTAATGCTACTTGTTTATTCTTTCGTCATTAGTAACATTGATAACTGCCGTTCAATACTTGTAAGTCTGCCACATGGGTTAGTCAGGTGCCTTGATGGGATTTTCTGTTTTCTGCGCATATCAATGGCCATGTCGGTCGATTGATCGACTGCTTCGTCATTTCAACAAATATTTTCATCGAAATATATTTCTGTTTCCTTTCCTAGTGCTAGGTTTGTTCACCGGTCTTATTTGTCGAATTTGCCAAGGAATTTGTACGTTTAAGTTTGTTTGCCAGTGGTTCTCAACCGGTGTGCGGCGGAACACTGGTGTGTCCGGTGCCGTAACCCGGAAGGGACCGCCAAGTGTGCCACGACTCTCATAAAAAATCAAATTCAAAATCAATAAAAAAAATCATAATCGAATGAAGCTAAAATATAATGTATCCGTCATGAAGCTGTGCGGACGACTCGTGCAGGGGCTGGCGCTGCCGTTGTCGGCCTGTGGACTGTGGGTGGGTGTTGAACCAGTTACAGTCTCAGTTTGTCTTCGACTTGGAGCGGCGATATGCCAACCGCACGTGTGTCCTTGTGGATCGCTGGTTACAGCAGATGGATCGCACGGGCTCTCCTGTGGGCTTTGCCCGGATAGGCTGGCAAGACACGCGGTCCTAATTAAAAGATCTCATCAGCAGAGGCCTCTCACACACAAGCATCCCTAACATGAAAGAGCCACCAGGTATATGTGTGGCGTACACCGTTCGGACGCTACCAGGTCGCGCAACGGTGCCGGCTCCAACCCTCTTCTGTGTCTGGAGCCACTCAAGTCACTTCTAAGTCGATTTTTAGCATAGCCTGACCGTTCACCATCAATGCCTATCGTAGCAGTGACTGTCAGAGGAGAATCGGGGTTGACCGTTTCTCTAAAAGAGGCAACAGTATATGACTCTGTCTCGGGATCAGACTCTATCACTTCCGCGGTCGCCGGATGAGCAACGTCCTGAGGATGGCCTTTATTCAGAACAGGGTTCGCTCTTTTACCGACCGGAGTCTTCCCTTTCTTGTTTACTCGCTTAGAGACGGTCTTCCACTTTCTCTCTACCTGACCTGAGCTTCGTCGTATCATTCTACATCTCGTGACTCTTAAACAATCGCCAACAGAGGGCATCAAACGCTCTCCCTGTTCCGGAGAGCAGAAATATTTGTAACAAGCCCCTTCGTCATTTTGCCGTAGGCAATACTGGCCACTGATCTTAACGTCGCCTTTTCCCAGACACTTATCCACCGGAAATCGCACCTTCCACTCTTCATGTACCTTTCGCTCCATGTCCGTGTGTGGCATACCGGCATCACACGTATAAATTATCATGCACCACGATTGACCGTCCTCTGCGTTTTGCAGTTGTCCACCAACACCGTAATATATACTGAGACTTCGGGAAAACCCAGAGAGTATCTATGACCACGTTAGGTAGTCAAGAAGAATATGTATCGAAAAACTGTAATACAATCAAGAAGAGATATCGCGGGGAAACTGCGATTAAAGATACTGCGTTCAGATACACAAGTAAAGATATCGCGGGGGAACCGCGAGTAAAGATATTGTTGCGATCAGATACGCAAGTCAAGAAACCACGGAAGACCGCAGGAGTAAGTATGACCACGTTAGGTAGCCAACAAGAATATTTATCGAAAGACCGTAAGACAATCAAGAAGAGCTATCACGGGGAAACCGCGAATAAAGATATTGCGAATCAGATGCGCAAGTAAAGATATCGCGGGAAAACCGCGAGTAAAGATATTGCGATTAGACACGCAAATAAAGATATCGCGGAAGACCGCGTGAGTAAGTATGACCACGTTAGGTAGCCAAGTATATATATTACAGGGAAAAGAAGATGAGGAAACAGCCGCAATTATTGAGGTCTTCGGCACCAGTCACGACCGTTTCTTGTAATCGTCGTAAGCACCAATGGGGTCACCCTCCCCGTATTTATCGAACGTATTCAATGGGAAACTTTCCCCGTATTTATCGAATGTATTCAATGGGAAACTTTCCCCGTATTTATCGAACATTTAACCGGCCTCTCTTTCGGTCTGTACGGTTGCTAATACGGGAATCTAGCCGGCTTGTATTTCTAGCGGCCACCCTAATTTTCTCGGTCTCGGCCACCCGGAACTTTTACGTATCCGACAACCCGCTGGAAAACGCGAGGATTAACTATGACCGTTCTAGGTAGCCAACATTTATATTTGTTGGTTACCAAAACTTTCTCAGACTCGGCCACCCGAAACTTTTGCGTATCCGACAACCTGCTGGAAAATCCGAGGATTAACTATGACCAATCTAGGTACCAACATTTATATTTCTTGGTTACCAAAACTCTCACGGTCTGCGCGGTCGGGGATTTTTCCCAGTCTGTCTCACTGTCGGCCGCCGAGGCCTCTCTCGGTTAATGCGGTCGGTCCCTTCTGGGACTCACCCAGTATGTCTCACTGTCGGCCGCCGAGGCCTCTCTCGGTATATGCGGTCGGTCCCTTCTGGGACTCACCCAGTCTGTCTCACTGTCGGCCGCCGAGGCCTCTCTCGGTATATGCGGTCGGTCCCTTCTGGGACTCGCCCAGTCTGTCTCACTGTCGGCCGCCGAGGCCTCTCTCGGTTAATGCGGTCGGTCCCTTCTGGGACTCACCCAGTCTGTCTCACTGTCGGCCGCCGAGGCCTCTCTTGGTATATGCGAACGGCTAACCCGGGCTTTACCCGGTCTTTACACAGACCTGTGATTTATTTATTTAACTGTCGGACCTTCCAGAGGAAGCAACCTCACGATCGGCTGCAGACTTTCTCGCGATCGATAACAGGGTGGGACCCCAGCCCTATCAGATCGGCAGAGTCGGTCTCAACACCAGACGCTCGGCTGTAGCTCGGACTAGTTTTTGGACGCCCTCTCGTCCGCAACTATATGTTTTTCGCAACTTGCCGTGAACCAGATTTGAACGAACGCTCACCGACCACACGGGTGTGCGGTATTAATCGCTAACCAAAGAATTCAATGCACCGTATATGCAGAGCAGTCGTCACCACTCTACAATATAAGCGACGCACCGCATGTCAGGCTATACTCAACCCGATATTCATGCGTCTGCACGCTATGCACAGAACTACAAACCGCCGATCGGTCTTCCCTCCAATACCAACACTGTAAGAAAATGTACGTAAATTAAGCGCTATGGCGAGCCGATTAATTACGAACAAATTCTTTAATCCAAGCTTTGTGGCCTGTCCGCCACACTCTCCCCACCTTACGTTGATGCGGATCATCTTCGAGAAAACCGGGGACCTATCATTCGTGACACAGAAACATCTCGAACCCAGATCCAATTAGAAGGCAAGGTACCGATTCTTGATTATCGGCCAGAATACCGGTTATGGGACGTCCAACTCCGTCCACAAACCCAAGAACCTCAGCTACCACGCACGTACGCCAACGAACCGCGATATTCTCCAGCGATCTGCACTGGCGACAGCCTGTTTAATGGTTCCAGGTACCTTTACCGGCGCACTGGCAATCAGTCTATTCCTCATCAAGTTATCAACCTTAACAGGCCCTCTGTCTTGAATCTGAGTTCCACCTGACCAAACTGGCAAGGGAACGTAGGAGAGAAAAGTCACCAACAATCTCGCGATCTTGCTCATACATCACTCGTCACGGACCTCGCAGCACAAAAACCAGCACTGCCTTGCAGCAATAATATTTTTTTTTACAAATTAAATTATATACATATATCATCGCTAACATAAGACTTCTTGAATAAAATGAAGTAACTATTTATAGGACATGCAGTTATATGTAGGCGTTGTTAGACGCAACCGTCCACGTAAACATTGAATCATTATCATTAACTATCAGGTACCGTTCAATCATCGACTACTCACTAACGAATTTCTGTTCGGAAGTAAAGTTAGAATTTCAAATCATGTGATCGTCTCACATGCGCAATAGCCGCAAAGATTGCGGTTATACTTTATAACTCGTGCAGTACGGCACAAACGGTACAGCACACTACATCGATTCCAATAATCCAAAAAAAACCTTCGCGGTCCTGTGAAAACAAAATCGATCCGCCAGTCTTCTTAAAAATAAATTAGCGTCACTGAACGGTACCTGTTTCCCTGTTACGCAAATTATGTCGTATGCGTAACAAGGTCATCTGACCATATTCGTCGGAAAGTTACTGAGCTTTAGCTAAGTATTTACTTGCTAATAGACAATGTAACTAAAATGCTTTTATCAAGACGAAACTAAAACAACGATCTTCAGTAACAGTCGATAAAATAGGCAAGTTTGCGGTCAAGAGCACCGCAATTGTTAGACGTTTCGGTACTAGACATATATTCAATTCAACGAAAAATTGTCATCAAAAGAAACTCAAAATATGTTCCCAACATCTTCCAGGAATCCTGCGCAATTAAACGGCCACCTGTCCTCAAAGCATTCATTAAAAAAAACTTCTTGTTCAAGAATAATCGTCCAGCCAACGAGGAGGTCGAATCGATCGTCGAAGTGGTCTTTCGTCGCCGTTCTCTTCAAGACTAGTGGACTCCGCTGGGGCCTCCGGAAATTCCTCCAAGTCATTCGCTGTATGCGGTTCTGGAGACTGTACTTGTAAATTGTCAGTCTCCTCCGTACGTTCCCTCTCATCCTCCAACAACCAGTTGTGTGGAGTATTACCGTAATAGCACTTGAGCTTATCCACGTGCACAACCATAGGCGTGGATCTCGAACTCTTCTGAATCCGATACAAAATTGGACCAAGTACTTGAATAATCAAGAACGGGCCGGTATAAACCCGAGCCCACTTGTTCTTCCTTCCACTCCTCATTCGAGGGTAGTAATAATAGACCCAGTCACCGCGAGCGAACTTGTTAGGTCTCACTCTCAAGTCGTACGCTTTCTTTCTGCGTTCCGCAGTCGTCTTTAATTGGTCTCGTACCAGACGGTAAGCTCTTTCCATTTTCTCTTTCTGTTCCTCCACATAATCTTCTAAGTCGTGGTAAGATGGTCGCTCAAGATCATTAACTTGAGCGAGAATCAAGTCTAGCGGCGCATGATTCTCTCTTCCCAGAAACAGAAAATTAGGAGTTCGTTGGGTAGACTCATGTTCTGTTGACCGGTATGACGCCATCACATACGGAACATGGACATCCCAGTCTTTCTGTCGTTCCGAAACTACGTTTCCAAGCAACATATTAAGCGTCCTATGAAATCGCTCAATCATTCCGTTTCCCGAAGGTCGATAAAGCGTTGTTCGTATTTTATCAACCTCCATAAATTTACATAACTGCTTGAACAAATTCGATTCGAAACATGGTCCCTGGTCAGTCAATATCTGACGTGGCATACCAAATCTGGAAAACACTTGTACAATCAAGGCTTCTGCAACAGTAACAGCCTCTTGGTTTCTAATCGGCAGGGCATCAGCCCATCGGGAGAAGTAGTCTATTGCCGTCAGTATGTATTTGTTGCCCTTACTTGAAACAGGATGCGGCCCTGTGATATCTATCCCAAATCTCTCCATTGGTTCGCAGTGATGAAGGCACAACTAACTGATGCCGCTCCGTTTCTCCGGTATTACTCTGGATCCAGATTCTGTATAACACGCCCTGACGGACTTCCAGCTCGTTCCAGTTGCTTACCAAAGCTTTAACCTCTTCACTGGTAGACATTAGCTCATGCTGTGCTGGATGATAATCTGACTCCTTCCAACTAAGTACCAGGCCAATATTACCATCTTTTTCTTGTTCTGTTCGAAGCATCTCTTTGGTCCAACCGACTTCCTGATCTGCACTCTCAGTGGTCACACCTGAGGGTCTTATCTCTTCTATCGGACGTACCCACCTTGCTTCTCCATCCGACTCTGTTCTAACATCCACATTAGGTTGCTCCTCTTCAGTTGGAGGTCGTGACAGCGCATCCGCATTTCCATGCTTCGATCCGACTCTATAGTTTATTTCAAAATCAAACTCTTCTATTATCTCCAACCAACGCGCTTGTTGGCCTATAGGTTCTGGTGTCTTGCGTAGCCATTGAAGGGCAGAGTGGTCTGTCCTCAGAAGAAATTTTCTACCTAACAGATACTGACGAAACTCTTTCAAGAAATATATCACAGCCAACAATTCTCTCTTGGTTACATTATAGTTGCGTTCCGCTGTCGACAACAGTCGACTCGCATAAGAGATCACTTTTTCTTGACCATCTTGTACCTGTGACAACACCGCTCCTATGGCATAACCAGAGGCATCCGTATCTAAGATGTACTTTGGTAATCTTAGACGTATTGTCCCTCATCCATCGGTAGCGCCAGTATTGGTGCAGACACAAGCCTTCTCTTCAGTTCATTAAAAGCCTCTTGACATTCATCAGTCCACAGGAAAATAACATTTTTCCTAGTCAAGAAGTGAAGGGGTTGCGCGACGGTTGCAAAATCGTGTATAAAACGTCGGTAATAGGAACACAGGCCTATGAACGATCGCACCTGTCTGAGATTCCTTGGAACTGTCCATCCGTTCACTGCTACGATCTTGTTCGGGTCTGTCGCTACACCATCTTCGCTCAGTACATGTCCTAGGAATAGTACTCTTTGCTGCAATAGATGACATTTCGATGGTTTGACCTTGAGATTGTACTCTTGGATCCTCTTAAACACCATCTCTAGCCGCTGCAAATGCGTATCAACGTCTCTAGAGAACACGATTATGTCATCTAAATAGACAAGACATATGTCGTAGTTAAACGATGCCGGGCTATTGCACAACCCAAATGGTAAAACCTTGAATTGGAAACTCCCCCTTGTAACGAAAGCGGTCTTATGCTTGTCTCTAGGGTGTAAAGCTATCTGATGATAACCCGATCTCAAATCAAATGTACTGTACCATCGCGAACCACCCAGTGAGTCTAGACTCTCGCGGATAAGAGGCAATGGATGAGCATCTTTCCGCGTCTTCAGATTCAGCTGCCTGTAATCAATACAGAAACGCATGCTTCCATCCTTCTTCCTCACCATTACGACATTGGATGCCCATTCGGATATTGATGGTTCCACTATTCCCTGTTCCAACATATCTCTTACTTGACTGTCAATTTCAGGTAACATTGACAATGGCTGCCGTCTTAGTGGTTGGCGAACTGGCCTTTCTTGCTGTGTATCAATCTCGTGTTGGGTAACGGCCGTAAAATCCGTGATCATTTTCACTAAGCGAAAACGTCCTACTGTACATAAGCACGAGTTCCCTCAGTCGTCCTCTCTCGGCATCGGAGATATCTGCTGGCACTTCATCCCATAATCGTCTTAGTGTCTCTTCGGCTTCAGGTTCGACAATCTGCTCCGTTATAGCTGTCGCTTTTCGAATCATCGAGGATGACAGGTCATCGGAACTTTGCTGGGTTACCGTGTGACCGACCAATTCTACCCTTTCGAGCAAGCATTCCGTTCTTCTCTTGACAACAGAGTCGCTATCCCCGACATTTAGCATTCTAATCCACACTTTGGGTTCCCTTCCCGTTATTAAGGAACGTCCACTTATCAGGTCTTGCGATAATTCAGTGGGTATGGTCGTCCAATTATCGTTATCCTCTTGAAAATGCGGGTATACCACCGATGCTGGGACATCGACTTCACTTCTTGGAGGAATTAATGTATCTTCCTGAACGACAACTCTCCGACACATGGATTCAGTTACAGCTTCTTTTAAAGGGATTCTCTCGCTTCCTAAACAAACACTGCGATTTGCGAAATCCCACTGGGCCTGATTGCTTTCTAACCACGACAGCCCCAAGATCACTTCCGTCACTTGGTCTGTCACTAGGCATGGCAACGGATACAATTGTTTTCCGATACGAATCTCCAGCTTGGTTTCACCGTCCACTTTAATCTCGCTTCCATTTGCGGCTAACAGTCTTTGCTCTGAGGGTATTATCTCAGTGTTTAGCACAAGACGCCGTGGCACAAGCGACATCTCACTTCCCGAGTCTAGTAAACAGTGCAATCGTTTGCCATCTATTCTAGCCACAACGTAAGCCATCCTGCTACCTTTGACCAATCGACTTTGCGCTTGTTCTTGGATGGGCTCGACTTTAGTTATTTCCTCGACTCAGTTCTCTCCGCTCATCTCCGAAATTCGTTGAGGGCAAAAACGTTTTATATGCCCTTTTTGTTTACACTGGAAACATTCAATATCAGGGTTCCTCCACCGTCCTGGCGGAAAAACTCTTCGCTGTGTTACAAAAGGCTCGGTTTTTCTTGTATCTTCGACGGGTCTGTCTGAATTGCCCGTTTTTCCGTAGGGTTTACTTGCTGCAGGACCGGAATCCTGCGTTACTGCAAATCGCCAGAATTCTTTTGACAAATTCTTAATCTCCCGTTGGAGCTCTTCTAAACGCAACGTCTGTTGCTCATCGTCGACCGGTGATTTTCGATTTCCCTTGTCGCTTTCACTCTGCCGTGTTTTCGGTCCACCTCGTTTTCCCTGTGACGATGATTAGATG
Organism: Bimastos eiseni; assembly: GCA_959347315.1. NCBI lineage: Eukaryota > Metazoa > Annelida > Clitellata > Crassiclitellata > Lumbricidae > Bimastos > Bimastos eiseni. The sequence continues at coordinate 6,701,498 of OY365815.1, forward strand.
CCCATAAGCATCTAACCGAACTGCATGTTTGCACGCAGCCTCAAGGTTAGCAGGTTCTCTTTCCCGCACCTTCTGCGCCAAATCTTGATTTGTCAGTGCATCAATGAATGCATCGCACGCAACCGTTTCGACAATGTCGCTCGACGGCCCAGGATACGCCAAAGCCATCAATCGCCTGATTTCTTGCACGACATTGCTCAGGCTTTCTCCATGAGCTTGCCTGTACGTGCGAAGTTTAATTCGGTAAAGGCTTGTCTGGTCGTCAGAACCGTACCTGGCCTTGAGCTTTTCGACAAGTTCTTGCCAAGTTAAGTTTTTCTGTGCACCCATGTCCCACAATAGCTGAGACGCAGCCCCTGTTAAGGCACACATTAACTGGTCGGCTTTCTCCTGGTCACTCCACCTATTACACCGTGCACAGACATAGAATTTGGCAAAAAATGCAGCAATGGCAGTTTTTCCATCATATTTCTCAAGCTTAATACGTATTCCACGGTCTCCCGAGTTTTCACTTATTCTCCTAGTAACAGGCACTTTTCCTGCACTTTTCTTGGGATGATCCCGTCTTGGACGATCGATATCGCTCATTGAATCCTCTTCGTCTTCGGTACTCGTGACAATTTGACGTGGAGCGATTTTTCTTCTCCATTTAATGGTGGATATCTTCCTAGGACGTCCCATAGAATCCTTCGTAGCTTTCTCATTGTCACTCAGCGAATCGCTTTCCTCTGCGAAGCTCCTGACAAAGCGAGGAGGACTTCTATGACGCTGGTCCCCAACCACAGAGCAGCCTACATCTGGCTGTATTCGTTGATCTGTCTGGGAACTTGCGCCCGCTAGCGTCGTCCTTCCGTCGTGTTCCCGCACCTCACCTTTCCTTGACTTCTGGAATCTATCTGGCTCTTCGTGCATACTGGTGACATCCCATCGGATCTTGCCAGGAACCACCGCAGACCTATCATTAAAACGGCCGTTATCTGTAATGATCAGCTTTGGCCGAGTTATTGCCCACGGTCGATCAACGTTCCTGCCGTCACCAGTCTCGCCTTTACAATCATGTTTCCGGTCAATAGAGCACCGTTCTATAGTCGTCTGCAATGCCAATAGACCTTTGTTGCCCGAAATTGTTTTCCTGTCTCGGTGAGGATCCCCGGCTATTTGGTGACTGTCATTCTCATCGAGCCTTCCAAATCTTATCCGACGTCTATCATTACTCCGATCACCATCACGTAGCTTGTAATCACGTGGATCAACGGGACCATACGTACCCCTTTCAGCATTCTGGTACGCCTCGCGTCTTTCACTTCTGTGATGAGGTATCTTTCCATAACTTTTTCCAATCCAAGGTTCGTCTCGACCATTGTTTCCTTCCTCTGGACCGGGAGACTCCTCGGATTCAGATTGCCTCACCCTAATCTCGTCTCTCTCAAGCTGATATCGACTCGGCGGGTTTCTAGATGTCCTGAAAGGTGATGCCTTGTCATCTGTATCAGGGCAACCTCGATTCCGAAACTGTCTAGCACTATCCGTTTGCATGAGTTTATCGTGATTTTCCGAAAAACATCGGGTCCGTGAGTTCACCGTAATTTCACCCTGTATTAATCTTCTTCCAGATTCTCGTTTCTCTGGAATTTACCTTTTTATCGTATGCACTAAGACTCCGATATCTTCCGCACAATCGCGATTCTGTGATCGTACCGCAGTTTCAGAATGCGATATTATCTCACGTGCTTCTGAGATACTTTGACTCCGCGCTGACTCTTCAACCTGCAGCTTTCTTGCGCCCTTATCACGGTAACCTTGTTCCCGTGGGATCTTAGTAGTCTCGACCTGGTACAGCTCTGTAGGTCGAACCGCAGGTTCCGACAATTCTTCAATCCTCTTACTCATTGTTGCTACTGTCTGTCTTATGAAAAGCACCTCCTCTTTCCAATCTACTCTATCGTTGTCGTGTGAAGTACAAGATATCCGGACCTCGTCATGCGCCCTAGACATTACATCCGCTACGCCCAAACGTCTAGCTTTCGAATAATGGCTAACACCATGGGCTCGGCCCGAGTCAGCGTTTCCCACCAGGTATTCCACCGTTTCTTCGTGCATAACTCTTGGTAGTTTGCCCGTTTCGAACACACCGGACAATCGTCCTACCACCGCCGCACTCAACGGATAACTCTGGATATCCTCAAAGACTCTGGGCTTTTCTTCAAAGGACATCTCTGCATCTTTTGGAACAGTTCTAGCCCAATCTTCAATTCCAGCGAGATAGATCGCACCTATTCCGTGTCCATAGCGAGCTTCAGCCTCCGTTTCAATTGTACTTACCGCACCATATGCTGCAAATTCACACGGTGACTCTCGCTCATTTAGTTGTCTTAGAGCGCGCACCTCCATGGGCTAAGCCTCTGTGCTCATAGTTAGGAAGGTCACCTGACTCGTCATCTGCATCATCTGGTCCAACCTCTAATCTGTGAAAAGAAAACTTTGAAACCCCACTTCTGGTACCAATTTGTGGCGTACACCGTTCGGACGCTATCAGGTCGCGCAACGGTGCCGGCTCCAACCCTCTTCTGAGTCTGGAGCCACTCGAGTCACTTCTAAGTCGATTTTTAGCATAGCCTGACCGTTCACCATCTATGCCTATCGTAGCAGTGACTGTCAGAGAAGAATCGGGGTTGACCGTTTCTCTAAAAGAGGCAACAGTATATGACTCTGTCTCGGGATCAGACTCTATCACTTCCGCGGTCGCCGGATGGGCAACGTCCTGAGGATGGCCTTTATTCAGAACAGGGTTCGCTCTTTTACCGACCGGAGTCTTCCCTTTCTTGTTTACTCGCTTAGAGACGGTCTTCCACTTTCTCTCTACCTGACCTGAGCTTCGTCGTATCATTCTACATCTCGTGACTCTTAAACAATCGCCAACAGAGGGCATCAAACGCTCTCCCTGTTCCGGAGAGCAGAAATATTTGTAACAAGTCCCTTCGTCACTTTGCCGTAGGCAATACTGGCCACTGATCTTAACGTCGCCTTTTCCCAGACACTTATCCACCGGAAATCGCACCTTCCACTCTTCATGTACCTCTCGCTCCATGTCCGTGTGTGGCATACCGGCATCACACGTATAAATTATCATGCACCACGATTGACCGTCCTCTGCGTTTTGCAGTTGTCCACCAACACCGTAATATATACTGAGACTTCGGGAAAACCCAGAGAGTATCTATGACCACGTTAGGTAGCCAAGAAGAATATGTATCGAAAAACTGTAATACAATCAAGAAGAGATATCGCGGGGAAACCGCGATTAAAGATACTGCGTTCAGATACACAAGTAAAGATATCGCGGGGAAACCGCGATTAAACATACTGCGTTCAGATACACAAGTAAAGATATCGCGGGGAAACCGCGAGTAAAAATATTGTTGCGATCAGATACGCAAGTCAAGAAACCACGGAAGACCGCAGGAGTAAGTATGACCACGTTAGGTAGCCAACAAGAATATTTATCGAAAGACCGTAAGACAATCAAGAAGAGCTATCACGGGGAAACCGCGAATAAAGATATTGCGAATCAGACGCGCAAGTAAAGTTATCGCAGGGAAACCGCGAGTAAAGATATTGCGATTAGACACGCAAATAAAGATATCGCGGAAAAACGCGTGAGTAAGTATGACCACGTTAGGTAGCCAAGTATATATATTACAGGGAAAAGAAGATGAGGAAACAGCCGCAATTATTGAGGTCTTCGGCACCAGTCACGACCGTTTCTTGTAATCGTCGTAAGCACCAATGGGGTCACCCTCCCCGTATTTATCGAACGTATTCAATGGGAAACTTTCCCCGTATTTATCGAATGTATTCAATGGGAAACTTTCCCCGTATTAATCGAACGTATTCAATGGGAAACTTTCCCCGTATTTATCGAACATTTAACCGGCCTCTCTTTCGGTCTGTACGGTTGCTAATACGGGAATCTAGCCGGCTTGTATTTCTAGCGGCCACCCTAATTTTCTCGGTCTCGGCCACCCGGAACTTTTACGTATCCGACAACCCGCTGGAAAACGCGAGGATTAACTATGACCGTTCTAGGTAGCCAACATTTATATTTGTTGGTTACCAAAACTTTCTCAGACTCGGCCACCCGAAACTTTTGCGTATCCGACAACCTGCTGGAAAATCCGAGGATTAACTATGACCAATCTAGGTACCAACATTTATATTTCTTGGTTACCAAAACTCTCACGGTCTGCGCGGTCGGGGATTTTTCCCAGTCTGTCTCACTGTCGGCCGCCGAGGCCTCTCTCGGTTAATGCGGTCGGTCCCTTCTGGGACTCACCCAGTCTGTCTCACTGTCGGCCGCCGAGGCCTCTCTTGGTATATGCGAACGGCTAACCCGGGCTTTACCCGGTCTTTACACAGACCTGCGATTTATTTATTTAACTGTCGGACCTTCCAGAGGAAGCAACCTCACGATCGGCTGCAGACTTTCTCGCGATCGATAACAGGGTGGGGCCCCAGCCCTATCAGATCGGCAGAGTCGGTCTCAACACCAGACGCTCGGCTGTAGCTCGGACTAGTTTTTGGACGCCCTCTCGTCCACAACTATATGTTTTTCGCAACTTGCCGTGAACCAGGCTTTGAACGAACGCTCACCGACCACACGGGTGTGCGGTATTAATCGCTAACCAAAGAATTCAATGCACCGTATATGCAGAGCAGTCGTTACCACTCTACAATATAAGCGACGCACCATATGTCAGGCTATACTCAACCCGATTCATGCGTCTGCACGCTATGCACAGAACTACAAACCGCCGATCGGTCTTCCCTCCAATACCAACACTGTAAGAAAATGTACGTAAATTAAGCGCTATGGCGAGCCGATTAATTACGAACAAATTCTTTAATCCAAGCTATGTGGCCTGTCCGCCACATATGCCTATGTCAAGAACAAACGGTAGGCGCCCGGATGGGCTCACGCTCATACCATGGCGAGGCGGACGTTGCATGCTATGGGACGTCACGGACACCGTAGCATTATCATATCTCCACTTAACATCGAACACAGCGAGCAAAGCAGCGGAGCAAGCGTCTAACAGGAAGAATGTGAAATACGATGAGCTGATGGTGACCCACCACTTCGTACCGCTTGCATTTGAAACTATGGGTCCCATCAATGCCGCCGGGCTTGAATTCATGAGAGAGCTGGGGCGCCGCATAACCATGGTCAGAGGAGAGCCAAAAGAGACAATAGAATTATAAGCTACATGTAGGCCTACCTTCATCAGCGCTTGTCAGTCACTGTACAACGTTTTAGCGCTATTGCGTTCCGTGGTTCGTTTGTGCAGCCGGATCTTGCCGAGAGATAATTTTAAGTCGTTCCTGAAAACCATTTGTCTCCGCCTCTCCGGAGAATAGTTTTATCAACCCGAAGAATCGGTATTTACCTCGGGTACTAAAAAATCTATTTTTTTATGAAAATGGGAAATGTTTCTGTTTATCAGTCTTAACATTTCTTCTAGTGATATGAAAATTTCTAAAAAAATTTAATCTAGGCTTTGGCTTAGTTTAGCACTTTATCTGTAGCCGCTGCTAACAAAATCTGTTTGGTCGTAAAGTTAAAGTTAAACTAATGTGCGGGACTATTTTTTTATTTCAAGATTCATTGGCAACTTATAGCATAGCATTATTTAATAACGCATAGCATTATTTAATGATCAAATCATCATAATGTTTATATAAATTATTTATTCTTTTGTGTAGCCAGAGGCGGCAATCTTGTTTAAAATACGACACCGGAGAGAGGTAAGAAATTTGGGGTGGAGCAAATATATAACTCTAAGAACTCGTATGACATAAGGTAACTCTAAGAACTCATATCCAATACAAGGTTGGCTATGTCTACTGCTCAACTCTAAGAACTCGAGGTAGATGCGAGGTAGGCCTACTACTCAACTCTATGAACTGGTATCCAGGCAGGCCTATCCTGGCTATCCAATACCACTATACGAGGCAGACCTACTGCTCAACTCTAAGAAATCGTATCCAATACGAGGTATGCGTACTACTCAACTCTAAGAACTCGTATCCAGAGTTGTATATGGCTCAAGTTTCATGACCCGGCCCGAATTCTGAGGTCAAATTGCTGACCCGTGAAGAACAAGACCCTACCCAATCCGACCCGACCCACCTTTCAGGGGCTTCTATCCCCCTAAGGTGATGGAAGCCAAACCCCAAGCCTAGGAGTGGATGAGGGACTAGTTAAATGCAGATTATTCCAGAGATAATTAGCAACTTTTGTAACAGTTTATGACTATTCAGAATTTCAAACAATGCATTGTCTAAAAAAAAATGACAATAGCCATGTTACTTAACTAAAATTCAATAGTAATGTTACTTACAATAGTATGTAACACTACTAATCTAGAGGTCTAAGTAAAATTTTTACACTAGTAACGTTACTTTAAAAATAGTAATGTTACTTAGTATACATGGATGCCTGATGTGATATTCTCCGATGATCCCATCTACAATGCCAACATGTTGAAGTTAAATAACTGAAACGTCTTATTAAATTCGGAAGAGGCCTATCATTATGGGATAGCTAATTAAGCTATGCTGGGAAAGTCACTTAATTTGAGCGACTTTATAGAATCTAGACAGTTATCAGATTTCGTCTTATTGCCAACGATGGGCACTTTTAACTACTGTAGTTATTAACTAGTAGTTATAACTACTATAGAAGTAGTTGCCTAGTAGTTATAACTAGTTTTTAAGAAGTAGTTTAAAAATAGTTATAACAACTTTTATTAAGTTAACTACAGTATTTCACATTAACTACATTTTTTCATATTTACTAGTTCCGTCTTACAGGAATTTCTGTTATTTCACAACAAACATGGACGTTGCCCAAATAATCGCATGAGTAAATTTGTTGTGTAATTGTTTCTTTAAAATGTGCGCATAGGCCTACTAATGCGAGGAAGTGGGTTCCTCTCAGAACTATAGAAAATGCCTCTGGCGTTATGCCTGTTTAATGGCATACCTGGAGATTGTTGCGCGATAAGAATTAGAGTACAGTGGTCTTAGAGGGGTTGGAGCTTATGATCCAAAATGAGGAAACCAGCCAGTATGCGGCTGGATGACCACAAGTGGTTCGCGGGTCGGGTTGGCCTGAAAGAGGTGACTGTCGAGTCAAAAATGACAGAGGTGAGAGAGACACAACGGTAAGAGACTGGCTGGAGAGACCATACTGAGGTCGTCTTAGATCTGAGCAGCGATTGGAAACGTACGAGGAATTGAAGAAGCACGGTTGATGCAGAGAGCAAAAGGTGAGATATGCAGTGATATTCTGTAGAGCATAGAGGCCAATATTATCAAGCGTCCACTTTGTTTGCTATGAGGCAACTGATAGCTTCAAAGTCCTTTAAGTGGCCGGGATGGTTCTGGCGCTCTAACTAAAAGTAGTTAGAATTCTGTCTGGCATTTATATGTTTGTATTTATCACTAAAAGAGTTGATAAGCCTATATTAAATACTATCCAATAGTTTGCCTTTAATTGTATATATGCCTAGACATTTTTGTAGTTGTAACAAGTTGGCTTATGTTACTGCTACAACTGGGCTCTGATCAGGGTGCTTTGTAGCATGTGCTTGTCCTTGTTAGTTTAAAAATTATTAGATATGTCATTGTGTTTCTGTCACTTTCTGATCATTTTTATTACTTACATTGAATATCACTTTATCGGCAATTAATGCTGGCAATAAATAGTAGTTATAACTACATATTTTGAAAGTAGTTAGAAAGTAGTTATAACTACTAGTCTAGTAGTTTGTGCCCAGCACTGCTTATTTGCATACTGCAATGCACCATGACATAACATTAGCAAAGTAGTTTTCAAGGTAGTTAACTACGTATGTGGTTGTTACAAAAGTAGTTATAACTACTTGTCATCTAAAGTAGTTAAATAGTAGTTATAACTACATATTTTGAAAGTAGTTAGAAAGTAGTTATAACTGCTAGTCAAGTAGTTGGTGCCCAGCACTGCTTATTGGTAACTTTTCCCACCCCTTTGCCTACGGGCCTCTGCTGATTCAGTACTGGAATGCACGTACATGTCTAGCCAAATAGGCCTACTCTCCTTTTCTGAATATTATCCCTCCTAAGGAATCATTGGAAGCAGTCTGCTTCCACGGACTTGCCTGTAGAAACCTCTGTCACCTTTAGTTACAATTTTATTTATATTATCTATCGTCAAATTCTAATGTCGGCAAACCGCAACATGGTCAAATCGCTAGCCTACATGAAATAATAATTTTGATATTCAAGCTTGTAATTATTAAACGTATCAGGAACATCATTCCTTCTTTATTTCCAATTAGCCTAAACTTACTCTCTTCACACCTTAATGCAACAGAAATCCAGATATTACTATGCCTCTGCTAATGCAAACGAACGAATAGTATTAATAATTATGATCTACTCTGCATCCAATGATTCTTTGGGAGGGATAATATTCAATGATCTGGGGAGGAATAATTTAATTAATTATTTTATTTATTAGTATTTTATTTTATTAAATTAATTGATTCATTTATAATTTAGTCTTGATGCTACAGATCTACAAGAAAGGCCTTCTATTGCAAGAATAATTGCTTGCACACAATGGGACGCAGTGGCTTAGCGGTATGTTCTGTGCCTTGCAACAGAAGGGTCGCAGGTTCGATCTCACCTCAAGTCACTGTGTAGCGACCTGGAACAAGTTGCTCAACCATAATAAATTATTGTCAAACAGGTACACATAACGATTTTCTATATAACTCTGTGAGTTGAAATTAGGCTCTGCGTAAAAATGGTGGATCGATATTTACTGGGTCCAGGCTGTACACCCGATCCGATCCACCAGGATCTTGACCCGCCCAAAGTACAAATATTCGTGAGCCGATGTGACCCGACCCGTGGACAACTCTGCTTGTAACCAAGTACGAGGCAGTAGGTCTACTGCTTAACTCTAAGAACTCGTATCCAATACTAGGCAGGCCTACTTGTATCACGAATACGAGGTCAACTCTAAGAACTTGTATCAAATACGAGGCAGGCCTACTAAGTAAGTAAGTAAGTAAGTAAGAATATTCTTTACTTTTCTTATACAACCAGCAAACGCACATTAGCTTACATAAGGTATAAACAATATCATCAAATTTAAACAAGGTCAAATAACATTGTCATATGGACCGTTTGCACAGTGACGTAACAGACCAATTTGCATATGGCATCTGCCATTTTGGTACGCACCCAACTGCTTGTTGGCGTTGGATAGGCCTACGCCTGTGATACCGTGAACGGGGTCTATTATAGACGGTGAATATATATGTGCAGTGGTTGCCTACGGCAGCCGTAGTTAGAGACTCAGATCTCGAGGGATAAAGTAAAAAATACGAGAGCGCGAAGGCCCGGAAGAACGTCCCCGTAGCGAAGAACGATGCCTGCTTTGGCTAAATAAGTAAATATCCGTGGTTTCCAGGGATCGTAGGCGTGAACTCCAAGCTTCTAAAGCTCCATTCAATGGCCAAGCGCAGGGCACCAGCTTATTCATGAGCGCTGCCAGAGATCGTAGACGTGATACCCAAACTTCCAAAGCGCAACTCGAAAGCCAAGCGCTGCAGGGCACCAGCTTATTCACGAGTCAGCGGGAGGTCAGAGTCCGGTTTCCAGCAGTCGGAGGAGGCAGGGTAGCTGCTAAGGCGGGTGTCGTTTTGGTCGAACATGGGAAGGTGTACGATCAACTGAGTCTGCAGAGGTAAGAGTTTTTTAAAAGGTGAGACTTCAGTTTAGAATTGAAAGCCCGAAGGCATAGGCGCCGACTTTTGATTTTGAGTACAGAGGCAAAAATATCCCAAAAAATTAGAACATGCCATGTGCGTCACAGGCTCACAGCGAGGTACAAATATTCATGCGCGAGTGACGTAATGCGTGCGCGTGTATAAATAATCGTTACAACTCACAAAATGTTGAATTGACAAGACTATTTGGAAGTAGCATGCTGTTTACTTATGTTAGGTTAATAAGCCAAAACGTAATAAAAATTCTGACTAGTGATAGCGATGGATTTTCGGGCGGAATCTGACTTAGGCCTATACTTTATGGCAAATGAATTTCTGCTAACGGAACATCGGCTCGCTTAACAACAAATTTACCTTTTGCGATTATTGCTAAAATGACTTTTGGCTAATGATTGACTTCAGGGGCGTCAATCCACTCTGAGTGATGGAGTCAAAATCCCCGATCCCAAGTGTCGGGAAGGCTCAGAGGCTTCCATCCCCTCTCCATGGTGATGGAAGCGAAATACCCCCCCCCCCCCCTACCAAGCCTCAGAGTCGATGACGGACACCTGATTAAACGCAGATTGTTTCATACACTCACACTGTAGATAATGAGTAACTATTGTAACAGTTTACGGCTATTCGGAATTTCAGACATATTGCATCATCTAAAAAATTACAATACTCATGTTACGTAACTAAAATACAATAGTAATGTTACTTAAACAGTAAGTGACATTGCTATTGTATACGTAACATTGTTACCATAGAAATGTTACTTCACAAAAATAGTAATGTTGCTTAACTATAATACATAGATGCATGAAAGTAATCATTCTCAGATTAGCCCAACGACGATGCCAATATGCTGAAATTAAATAACTGACAGGTCTCAGTATCATGGGCCTATCGTTATAATAGCTAAGCTATGCTGGGAGACTCACTTAATTTGAGTAACTTTCTAGAATCTATATCAGATGTCGTTTAAATTGGTCCCTCGATCTCGCAAACATAGATAGCAATGATGATGTAATTCTTTATTGAGGACAAAAAGTATTTTTCGGCTGAAGTAATTCTACATTGTGCATTCATCCAATCATCGACCTAGTTGACCGCTGGCAACTTTTGACGATGCTTAGCCTAATGTTCCAAGGAACAGCCAGGTATACTGGCAAAGTGACTAAGATCCAATTCAACTGTAAAATGCTAGAAGAATATGCAGATGGCTGAGAACATGTCTTTAGAGGCTTTATGTAGTCATTCATTTTCCGAAATTTGATATCGCCCTTCTTCCAACATCTTTTTTGCTCAGAAGTGCATACACGCCTCGACGGCGCAATTGCAGTTGTACTGCAGAGTAATGGTGCGCGAAGGACTTGCTCAAGGTCCCTACACAGTGACGCCCCGGACGAGGCTCGAACCCGCTCACTCAGCACACACTGAACGTTACGGGCTGACCGCTCTAACCGATCGGCCACTGTAATTCCACTGTGTCAATTCGTTTCCATCGTCGGTTTCTTCATCACCAGTTAGGCCTATCTCTTCGTCACGAGGTGTCGCCAGCATTTCCTGCGATTAGTCTTTCTGCAGTAAGTGTAGTTTGACTTTTTGGGCAGTGGCAAGGAGCGGCGTGTGTTTCTGGTATCTTGCTGCCTACAGTGGGCTTTCAACATACAGAATGTTTGGCGTCACACTCAAGCATCACGACATCGGGATTGAAACTGTTGATCTGAATGAGTTGCACGATGTCATTGACTGTGGTAGGCCCTTCGTGATCCTCTTTTGAGGTTGTTGGTAGCAAACGTAGCTTATATTACTGCCAACAATGCGCCATCGGCGAATCTGTCACGCATATGCATGCATATCTCATCCAGAACTGGCCAGGAACCCACATGTGTAGCCGAATTCTCTCGTCTCTAATTCTAGTCTTATCGCTGCAAACCTCTCCACCCATCATGAGCATCCTCTTTCTTACTTCGTCAAGGTGTTTATTGTTGCTGCTCTCGATGAATCAAGAATCAATTCACAAAGCCGCATTCCTGAACTGTCTCCAGAACAAAAGATTGCTTATTCCCGGAGAAAACCCTGGCACACATTATGACAATCACCTGTTTTCAGCATAGGACGTCCGTTGGACTTCGTCCATTTCTACGTAGTGATCTAGCAACACCGCTGCTTCTTTCTTGCTGCTGTCGTATCTGCATCAGCAATAGAAAAACCACTTCTTCTACTGCATTATGTGACCAACAAATGGCAACAATTTGCTCCATTATCAAGACCTTCATGATCGACATAAGTTGCAGTAGGCATACATATCCGTGTTCTGGGCTTATAGATAGATCATTGCCGTCTTTTTATCGGTGTTACGCGCACGATCGACAATTCACACGAAAGAAGGTTTTTCTATAGTAGTTCTGTAGCCTCAAGATTAAGCTTTCAAATACTTGAGTTAATTTTTAATTTAACAATAACTTAGTTAATTAATTAATTAAATTTTTATCCACCCAAGATCACTGAATGTTATTCCCTCCTAGGAAGAAATGATCCTGTGAAGTCAAAGAATCCTAAGTTGCTCTGGTTAACTTGTGGACTGAGACTTTGAACTGTATTATTATAATCTCTTCTAAGTGTATCAATAAATCTCTAAAATGTCTGTGGCGGAAATTGATGATGTAGCGATAGGGATGGTTGAAGAAGAGGTGAGAGCGGTGATCCGAGAAGGATCACGAGCCTCATCCTCTATGTCTATGAAGTTTGATAGACACCTACAGATGATAGAAGATAGGGAGGAAGAGAGGAGAAGAGAGACAGAATTAAGAAGTGAAGAGGAAATACGAAGAGAGCAGCAGAAGGAAGAAAGAAGGAGAGAAGAGGAAACACGGAGAGAAGAAAGAAGGAGAGAAGAGGACACACGGAGAGAAGAACGACAGAATGAAATCATGAGAAACATGATACAAAATTAATGATGATGAATGTTAAATCGCCTGTAACGGTAATTCGCGATAAAGGGAGGACAATACCCCGAGAATTTATGGAGTGCAATGAGACAATGTCTGGCACCGTGATTTATAGAACCGACCCAGACCGATTGATAGAACAGGTTGCGACTTGCATAAGCGCCGCGGCCTTACCACCAGAACCTAATGAGAATGTGAGCCTGGAACTAAGAAGAGACGAGTGGTTGAGAGGGAAGTTGGAAATAAATGACGAAGGATTAGTCCGAGGCCCTACAGAACCGTACTCGGGTAGTTCCATGATACATAGGCGGCCTATAAAGGAAATGATGCTTGAAAGGGATAAATCACGATGAATTGTCCGTCAGCCCTCACACACATCCCCTGGAGTAGCGACCCGGAACGGGGGCGACGACACAACAGTATTACTGTATTCTAATAATTAGGGACCAGTGGCCATGGCACAGCCCACTAGGTAACCTGGTGTAAGTTGCATGCCAATATTCTCTTTGACACCCGGCTTCAACTATCCACCTCCTTCGCCCATCTTAATTAGGCTACAGCCATCACAGTTATGCCGTACTGCTACTTTCTCTCAGAACAGTCCTTCATCCAAGTTCACCGTATTCGTATCTTGGTGTCATCTTCTTTCATACTTTCTGCCATGGTGACCTCCATATCATGACAACTATCACGGGATCGTATCTCCCTAATGGCTATATGACCTCCTTCGTCTCCATTCTGTCTCTCTGCCTTTCACTATCGGTCCTTATGTGTGTACTTCTCTAACTGTTAACCCTTGTGCCAGATGAGCAGATCACGTATTGCACAGCGCGTCAAATTAATTAAAGCCAATAACGAAACATTATTAGATTAGCACTGCCATTAGTAATGCGGTAGGAAACGGTTGTTTGTCTACTATGCAGAATCCGTATAGGCCTAATTATAGCATTAATTATTATACAAGTCTACCTGGGCAGAACAATACTTTTGCGCTAGTACCTTCCAAAGCACAGGGGCAAAAATCCCGTTACAACTGTGGAATCGGCGCCTTTGCCCGAAGGCGGTGGATAGAGGAGCATGAGACAGATGATGTTGGATGACAGGCAGCGATGGTGAAGGAACCGAAAAAGTAGGAGGCAGATCGTTGAACATGGCTCGTTTGGAAAACTTGAAATGAGATCATTGAGATGACAACGGGGTCGAGAACATTTCAAAACAATATCAATAGGTTGTGGTCAAATTCCAGAGACGGCTCAGGTGGATGATGTTTGGAGTTGGAATACCTAGAACGGGAGGGCGAATGGATTCAGATGTACATGATGAATTCTGTTTTGAATGGTTGAGGCAGTGGAGGCTGGATGATATCCATAAGAGGACTATGTTAGTGCCACATCCAATAACTGTGCTGTGGAGGTCTAGGTCGGGTAAGATGGCCTTTCCAAAGCGTTAATGCATGATGAACGGATCTGCTAGAAGCAATTCGCGCATGGCAATGTACTAATTTGACAAAATTACTACTTGGACCTTAAGCGCATCAAACGATGAACAACGATTTAGTGCGATCCAGTATGGCCGACGGTCGTCGACCACAGTCCCGCAGTTTGCCCATGTGCAAAAGCTAAGCACTAACAGAAGCTGCAAATAGACAAAATGTGTCGGCAATAGGATTCTAACAGTCATTTAGTCTCATATGTAAATAAATCTGGATAAAGCCGGTATAGGCCTACGTGACGTTTTGGCGCAGCACGTTTTGGCGCACGACGTTTTAGCGTAGATCTCTGATACAATAATAATGTATATTATAAATAATATAAATATATTAAATGGCTTTAGTGTAGTAAATGGTTCCCCGTGGCAAATCATGTTAAGCATATGGAACGTCGATAGTAGAAAGGGATCAGTGAAAGAATCATGTTTAACTATAGAAGCTGGATCACTGAAAAAGATAGGCTACTGTTAAACTGGGGGCTGGGTCGACGAAAATAATCATGCTTAAATGGAATCTGGATTGTTAAAAATAATCACGCTCAAATTGAAGCAAGATTGATGAAAACAATCATGCCTAAATGGAAGCTGGATTTACGAAAATAATCATACTTAAATGGAAGCTGGATTGATAAAAATAATACAGCTTAAATGGACACTAGATTGGTGAAAAGAATTATGCCTGAATGGAAGCTGGATTGGTGGAAAATAATGCCGTTTAATTGGAAGCGGGATTTATGAAAAGATTGTGACTAAAGGGGTTCCACGACGAGTAGAATTCTCATATCCATCCTGCGTCTATTTAATCATGATTCTTTTCATCATTCCAGTTCCCAGTTCAGCACAATTATTGTCATCAATCATGCTTATTACATAACATGTCGTGTAAGATATCTGCGCCAAAACGCCCTGCGCCAAAACGTCCTGCGCCAAAACGGCTGCGCTAAAACGTCCTGCTCCAGGATAAAGCTGTTCAATGTGTGGCTAAAAAAAACCAGTTTCATGTATGTAGTGTAACTTGAGTAAGTAAATAAGAATATTCTATATTAGATTATCAGAAAAATGCATAATAGCATACAATTTTAAATAAAATCAAATAACAGTTGCATGATAAAAGATCTCTTCAAAGGTATCAACTCTAAGTAGGCCTAGGATGAGGTCATGTGACCTGGGTCGCATGTTGTAAGGGGTGATCTTACGAGAGGGAGCAGGTTACGAAGGATGTGACATGGATTCAACAGCGCTGAGCGGAAAAGAGCAAAGTCAGCTTTAGAGCAGTGCTCTTCAAAAGAAGGAACATTGTGCCGAAACACGGCACTAAGGCCATGTGTCTTAATAGAGGGCGCTGTCGTACAATAAAACAGCTATTTGGTATGTAGCGGCTATTGGCGCGGCGACAGGGCAGTATCTTGGCGGTAAGACCCGCGAAAGGTTGGCGCTCAAAACGTCGATAAAAGAGACTCGCGGGAAGACAGAGGCCGAGGTAGGAGAACGCCGCGTGCAGTGTAGAGAAGACTAGCGGGAAGACAGCGACAGTTGAAGAAGCTCGTTGCGTGCAGTAGGATAGATTCGCGGGAAGACAGGCGCAGGAGAGAAATTCGACATTTGCGGTCGATCGACAGTTGCGACGAGGTAGCCGCCGAGAGAGGTCGACGAAGCGAGGGCTCGAAAGCAAGCAGTCGAGGCGAGCGTGCGTCGGCAGTCGTTGCGCTTCGAGTGTCGATAGGTCGTATGTGAAAGGGTGTCGTACGAGGATTACAGGGATCTATTTCTTATTCATGTGTTTTCGATATTTAATGTGGATTAACTCTGTTCAATTCTGTTGGTGTTAATGTATCGCCGAATAAAGGTGAGATGCCCAGATAAGTTGTAATTGATGACAATCATAAGTTAGAACTGATAATTAGGTTTCGTTTGTTATTGTATGTGTTTTGTTTGAAGATAATAGTTAAACGTCAATAAGACAAGATAATTTCCGTGATCGATTGTCGTTTTCTTTACTAGCTAAGAAACGGCGGGAAAGGATAGTGGCAGTCAGTTAGAAGACATTGACACTGATGTAGCGCGCCAGTCAAACGTTGAGCTTCCTTTACATGGACCCACTTATAGATCACTGGCTACGATAGACGGTAGCGAGTTCGAATCTGCCACTGAAGAAGTCGATGACAACGACTTGGCGGTAATTGCAGGTTTTACAGATAGCGGCAATCAA
This sequence comes from Bimastos eiseni, assembly GCA_959347315.1. Classification (NCBI taxonomy): domain Eukaryota; kingdom Metazoa; phylum Annelida; class Clitellata; order Crassiclitellata; family Lumbricidae; genus Bimastos; species Bimastos eiseni. The sequence continues at coordinate 6,717,970 of OY365815.1, forward strand.
GCGCTAGAAGGACGAACTAAGGCTTGGAATGAAATGGCGGGAGGCAACCAAGGTGCCAGATTTGGCGCCACTGCGATCCCAACGGAAGTCGTGGACATATGTCATTGTCTGAGCAATGTTAGCGGGTATGCGCGCCGTGAGTACCGATTTGCGCGGTTTACGAGTTGAAGCTCATGATTCATAAATTTTTCGTATTTTACGATTTAAGGTAGTTTTATTCCAGCCTCTGCTAAGAAACCCTTTAATCATTTGAAATGACTAAAATCACATTTCAGTTAGCAAAATTCTGATCAGAACTCGATCATCGTCTGTGAACGACTTCATTTTGCGTCACTAACGACAACATTGTAGGTAAGCTAGGGCTGTTCCAAACATTTCTTATACTTAAAAACTAGAACCAGTTCGACTTTTTCTAAGCTAATACTAGAGTGAAATATCTTTGATTTGAGGCATTAATTATAAATAACTTAAAAATATTGGCGGAGTTATTTGCCTGCAAAGTCGGACCATTTATGCTGGCCAGCCCTGTGTTAGTAAAAATTAACACTAAAGGCGGGTCGGGTCGGGCCATGTACGTCATGGGTCGGGTGGAGACGGGTCAGATATTTGGCTTTAGAAGTCGAGTCCATTTTCAACGGGTTGGGTCATAAAATTGGAGCCAGACAACTCGATCTGCGACCACTTCAACCAGAAAATACTGAACTTCAACAAAACTGGGCTGGAGGATGTTCCTCGCAGTTACTGTCCTTGATGGGTCTGCGAGACGGTTCTTCTCTCGAACTTCAAGAAGAACATGGGAGAGCACTGAAAAGAGCAAGACGAGCGCTTTTACCAGCTTACAAATAGGCCTAAGTGGACTTCGAACGTCGCTTACAAGAACCCGATGGGAGACTATATTGGGCTGATTAGTGAATGAAACTTACAATTGCAGAAAAACTGCTCACTTCTAAAACTTCCTTAAATCTTAATTCCTTATCATTTTCTAAAACTGTTGTGTAAGTTCACGTAGTTCTGATTCATTTGCTTATTTTACTTGATGTGAAGGAGACGACTCAAATTCACCCAAGGTGTTTGCAATGAAAATATGTCAATTTCAAGAATAGCCTATGATTGTTCTGGTCACAAAAGCAAGTATGAAGGGAATAACAGCCATTTTCCTTACTTCCCAGGCATAATTAAGCTATTAGGAAATAACATTTACGACACAAGAACAAAATCTTCCTACATAGTGATTGGATTGCTGAAATTATTGCAGGCACCTAACTTGTGAAGTTGTGACAATGGACAAAAATGGACTTCCTAATAAAAAATCCAGTATAGAAAATTAGTAATGATAATAATTTTCGTTTAATTTTCAAATTAACTAGTCTCAGTGTGACTACAAACGTGGTATAGATAATTACACATATATGTATGTATATATGCGCATATACATGCAAGCCTGTATAGAAGAGCATTTATTATGTATACGAAAAGATATTACGCAATAACTCATCATGACTCAGAGGCAGAAAAGTACAACGAAATCCAGAAGGGATCCCATTACAAATCAATCGATCCGACGACTGTTTGCACGAATTCCAGACCATCTGACTGCGTCTGATCAGATCACGTGGTCTCAGCACTGCAGGTGACACGTCCAGCTTACAGTTTTGCTAATTGATGCAATATTGTCGTTCTACACTCACACTTTACAATACAGTATTGCGATCTGCAATAAAAAGGGCTCATATTATGGCGGCTGAAACCTACTTCGCCTTAGACGCCGTGTAGCGACGGAAATAAAACGGGCAAAAATTAATGAAAAGCCAATCAGGAACAAACCTTCGCAATTAATAACGATGCCGACACGCCCTTACTCTGGCCTCATAGCGCGACTCCCTTTACTGATAGCTGATGTTTATTAACAGAAGCAACAGACCCATTTAACTAAGCTAACTATACGAAATTCAACACATTAGCTCACCAAACAATCGGTTTATGAAATTATGAATATAAAATTCTGTTTTCTTCTTTGTGGAGTCATCCAATGCAACGGCGATTAGGTTCAGCCTGAGCTTTGCCTAAAGCCCCTACATGAGCTACACTTACAGCTAATACTATTATAGGAGATCATAAGGCCGGGAATTGTATAGATCTAGTCAATCAGTAGCTTTCTGTACAGCTATCACAGATAAACTGGCAAATGCGATGGATCGCATGGAATCTGATAATAGGCCTATAATAGATTACAGCTCCTCTAATAGGCCTCTACTATTACTACTAATATTAGAGGCGCTGTACATATATTCTCATATCCGACCACTGTAGCTATTTGGACGCGCTCCCAGCCTGACAGCCCAAAGAAAATAAGTTTTTATATATGCAACGATCGGATGAGCCTGGGACACGGGCAAAAATCTCACTTTGTACGCGTTGTTTGGGTCAGGTAATTCGTCATAGCAGGACTCACGATGTCCAAGTCATCGTGGCAAAGGCACGGTGTTCAGAGGAACCAGATGATCGAGTCGATCGACCGGAGAGAGCGGGAAGAGACAACAGATCGAGAGAGGTTTAATAGCGCATTAGGTCGCAACAAGATATTTAGGAACTAGACTCAGTTGAGTTCTTAGGAGTTGAGCAGTATAGACCTATCTCGTATTGGATACGAGTTCTTAGAGTTGAGTAGGCCTACCTCGTATTTAATATGAGTCCTTGGAGTTGAGTAGGCCTGGTAGGCCTACCTCATACCGAAACGAGTTCTTAGAGTTGAGTTGTAGTAGGCCTACATTGTACATCGTGTTGGATACAAGTTCTTAGAGTTTAGTTAGTTACTAGTTGATCCATCTTCCTGCATTGACAGTAGGCCTACTCTATCTGAACTTGACCATATCTCGACATAAGCTAGCATCAGCAATCTTAAAACTGCCTATGACGTCATCCATTGTCTTCTGTGACCTGTACTTTGTATCTAGGTCATGACCTTTGGACTTTGTGAGCTGGCCAAACCTAATTTCCTTTGTTTGAGGCCATTCTAAATAATCCAAAGCGCAGAGACGGAGTTTGGCCCCAACGCGGAGACTAGGCGCGACGAGAGCGGCGCGCGCGTGGCGGACGCGGTCGGCCCAACATTAACAAGAAGGAAGCCAGAACGGGTATATTTCCTAGAAGACCAGTAAGGTGAATTCGCTCTTGTACATTGACAAATCCCCACCAAACGGATGAGGCGTAGAGTAGTCGTGCTAGGGTGATAGGCCTGGCGCGAACAACAACAGACAATCGTTGACCATAGAGATCATGGGCAACTAAAACACGAAGAGCGAACATGGATTGCCAGGTCTTACAGAAACTTTTGTCAAAGTGTGCCTCAAAACCAACTCTATCAGACATGGTTACACCCAAAATCCCTGTCTCGTGGATCCTCTCAATTCCAGGTAAGCAGTGAGGTGAGTAATGTTATTAGCTCAGTCTGCCCTTTGCCCTGTCACGTGACTGCCTATGACGTCATCCATTGTCTTCTGTGACCTGTACTTTGTATCTAGGTCATGACCTTTGATTTTGTGAGCTGGCCAAGCCTAATTTCCTTTGTTTGAGGCCATTCTAAACCTAGCCTGGAGCTAATGCAGGCATAGCTGGCTGGAGTGGAAGCCAGTGCAGCACTCCTATTGGATGAAGTAACCATAGGATATAGCCCAACACGCTTGCTCAAACCTAATCTGAATAGCTGCGGCGCCCCTCAATGGGGACTCAAACAATCCCAATGGCCCATTATCTTGGCTGGTTGACCTTTGGACTGGCATCTTTTCAGGGCCCTTTGTAAGCACAGGCATTGTTCTTGCATATCTTAACTTACTGGCATTGTGCCACGACTTGAACCCTAAACATGTCACGTTATGTTATATTCTTCTCAATATACATGTAGCCTACTATACAGGCGTGTGTACCAATAAATAGCGCCCACATTTCAAACCTAACTCACGCTACAACTTGAGCTTGCAACGAATGCATCACCTGAAATGTCTGTAAGTGTTGAAAACTAGCTTTCCCATTTGTTTTACATTTCAATATTATTTCTAAGACATTTCCATTCTACAATCTACATTAGTATTCTTTGCTAAATTGATATTTGACATTTAAAAAACATCAATGCCACTTTTTCTATGTAATTATTTGAAAATAAATATTTGCATTTGGTGTCCTTTTAGGTTTTTTTCAAATCACCCAAGGGAACCCTTTTCAAGGAATCGCTCGGCAATGATCGCTACTTGACCGCTAGCATGTACAGAAACGAACTCGTTGTTCACGTCAGAGAGTATGCGGGAGGAGAATATCCAACCAGAAATGGAGCATGCTGCAACAAATCGAGATGGGCAACGTTCCTGAAAACTTTCGATGATGTCGACAAAGCCGTGAGACTTCTAAATGCCAATCAAGCGGTTGATTACTAGCAACATATCGAAGGAAAGTACTACGTTACAGTCACGAAAGGCATGAAATGTGTAAATATTCGAAAGTTCTTTCTGCCACAGGGTTGCAAGAAGGAGAAACCTACTCGTACAGGCATCTCGTTGCGTATCGCTGAATAGGAAACTCTGATATATAAAATAAATGAATTGCATAGGTAACTGCCCGAACTCACGCAGGCTAAACCATGTTTCGCTAGCGAGGACCATCTAAGTCGATCGGTATATCTCAAATGCACTGAATGTGCATTTGAGATATACCACATACGTCTCCACTCTTTCGGAGTGGAGACGTATGTAGATTGTATAATATTTGAATTCTATAACAAGACACGTTTCTGAATACGTGATGGAATAAACTTCATTAAACGATAATGTCTTCAGGGTATTTTCAACAATGCATTACAAATATACACATGTCTCTATCGGTATAGTATAGATTATATAATTACAATAAAAGTTCTCTCGCATCCACCATCAAGTAATATAATATTCGATTAAATACAAAATCAAAGAATATGTGATAAAAATGTTCCATTGAAATATACTCGTATATTCTTCAGTAACATTCGATTAAATACAAAGTCCAAGAATAAGCAATTTAAAATGTTCCAAAAATATATAATTATATTCTTCGCCATCCAGCAATGATATACAAAATTCAAAAACATCAAGAATAGCAAATGGTAATTACAAATACAATTATATTGGAAAGGAATGAATATATTTTATGTGGGATTATTATTGATATTATTATTAAACGACAGACGGTGACCATAGGCGAGCGAAACGCGGTGAATGGGCCGTCTTTTTAATTTCAGTTGTATGAATTTCATGATTGTGACTTATGAGTGTAAAGAATTTGGCCTGCTGTTCACCAAACAGACAGTTTTTGTAATCGTTATGTCGTATGTCTTTGGACACGAACGACCGCTTGATACCTTTGGCAGTTTTCTTCTCGTTGTTCTTATCGAGCAAGAGGCTATACGTTTTTGACCGAAGGCCAACAAACTCCAAAGGCACTTCTCCATTACACTCGTCTTTAAATTTCACCAACACTTTTGCATTGGTTTTGCTGTGCAATTTGTTTGTGATGGGATAGTCGGACGTGTCGTAATTGAGAAGGCTGCCGCGCATGTCCTCGTAGACGTCGTCAGTCCGTATATGATAACATAAGCTGTGTATCAATGAACAGTAGTTTGGCCCTTTCACCGTAGACTTTCAGAATTTCTTGGTAATGGAACTGGTACATGCAGAGCTTGGAAATATCCAAGTTGCACATACCAGCGTAAATTGGTTTATCTAAGATGACATCACCCTTGATCATTTTCACCGTCATTGATAATATTAAAAGATTGAAAAGTTGGTTAGGAAATGAGGCGTTTCGCTCGCCTCTCAGACATTCACGCGATGACGATTATTTTGCATGGTTTTTCCGTATACGGAATTGTTCATCGGCTTGAAGAGGTCCTTCTCAAACGAGTTCTTGGCCGCCGGTCGCTTAACGGTATTGAATTCGATGTAGGGTTTTAGCCATGGAGATTGGTCAAATTCCTAAATTTTGTGGATCTTAGTTACGCACAACCCTATGTCCTGGTAGAATTTGAGGTTGCGGTTATGTAAAACGTACCCTTTTTTGGCATCAAACTTGTGATTAGTTTGCCAATTTTATTGTTGACCTTAATCCACAAATTTTGTGCCAAATTTTTAGCATGTCGGGCGTTATCACCACCTTTTCCGGAGCCAGAGGATGATCATTATGGAGATCATGCAGATGAGGCGGATATTCCAAATAAACCTCCAGAATGAATCCTTTTGGGCCTTCGGATGTTTTCGCGCCTAACTCGAAGTGTTCGATCTCGGTAGGATTTAGGAAGCGAAAATTGCCTGTTGGAAGAGGAGCAGATATGGCATACCCATATAGGTTGTTACAATCGAGGTACATGATGTAACTCGGGTCCTCAGCCGCATCGTATTCTTGGGCGAGATGCGAATTGTTCGCTTTCGCATATCTTTGGCTGATTACCAATACGCCACCTCGCGTACTCTTTTCGATGAATAAGTATTTGTCCGGGTCGGTCAGCAACTCCAACGTGACGCCGGTCATCTTTATGCATGCTGACTCGAAAATTGCAATTTGACCAATCTCCACGGGGAATTTTAACTTGTCGATATTCAATTCATCGAGGAATGGTTTGTATTTCGTTACTCGTTCTGGATTTTGTTTTTGCGGATGCGAGACGGCAAGAGCACAATATAAAAAACACTTATCGTCAACAATTTGAATATTCAAAGTCACCTTTTCCCCAGCAATCCATTTAGGTGCTTTGATATGGCATGAACCGCCTACAGGATCGTAAGCGGCGGTATGTAAATCTACATCGACAATTTCATCTACACACCAACCACTTCCTTCGTTGGTGAAGTTTTCGGATAAGTCCTCAATCCTTTTGAATGCAGAAGGTCGGCCACATCGGATATTGCATCATGACGGCTGGTATCGACTTGAAATGCGTAGTCGTGTTTCGAACATCGCCGTCAGGGTTTTCACGGTCGTAGCAAGCGGACGTTTGTCGTCAAATACCATTCGATCGGTCTACAAGATTAACAAACAACCGATTATTAGTTACAATTTATATAAGTGTATTTCTACAAATTTCAATTTTCTCCACAAATTATAATTGTGTAAATCATTTAAGTTATTTGAGTTTAGAAATTGAAAGTAAACTCTGAAAAATTTGTGGAAAAAATTGCAAAACAACCAATTCGACATATACTCGAATCGACTTATACCCGAATCGACTTATACGCAAGAAATATAATTTTTATTACCCTTCTTGCAATAAATGTTGATCCAATTTGTCCACGATGGTATTCTCCATTTGCAATAAACATATTCGCAGGTCGGTGGTGGTTATTTTATCAGCCAAAGTTTGCGCGGTAAATACGTTTCCGACCGACGACTTGATTCGTTGATTTTCTTGCGCACGTAACGCTGATGTCGGTTTCATCATTTTCAAAGAATCTCCATTGGGGGTGGTAGAGGCACATGATACAAGTTTTCCTATCCACGCATTGTTCGCAGAAACCTTGTTTGTTTATCTTGAACTGTTTGAAATGTCTGCACCCTGAACAGAATCGTTTTGCATCTGAAAGATAAAAAAAATGACAAAATTATAGTCCTTCTTCTCATCAATATTTAACATTTCATACCCGTGTTCCATATATCGTGATAGGTTTTTTTAATCATTTACAGTTGAATTCAAAATGGTATTTTCATACTGCTGTTAAGAAATTTCGATGATGTAAATTTTAAAAAAATCAATTATTTTTACCCTGCTCGGCAGCAGCTCTTGAAGTTGACAGTTGAGGAGAAGCGGTCTCGATTGTATCAATTCTAGCTTGATTCGAACTCTTTTCTGTATAATTAAAAAATCAATTGTAATTAATTTTAATAAAAAAAAATTTTATGAATAATCTTTAAATTGTCACTAGAGAAAATTTGATAATCTAGATTTTGAATTTTGATTTTATACGAATTAAAATTATTTTAAGTATATTTTGTAAACAAAAGCCCTTCTTACCCGCTTGCTCTTTCACATAATCTTCCACGAAGCTTCGCATCAGGGCATCCGTTTTCCATTCCTCTAAGCCTACAATTAACAATTGAAACGTATTAAGTCTACTATGGGATTAGTTCTTCAGAAGTAAGCGCGGTGACAATTGATCGTAACCAATGCAATGCATTTTTACTTCGTTAAAGATTATATTTGTAAGTCTATCATAATTACTCTTTAGAAAACTTGAAAAGAAATTTAAAATAAAATATTTATTAAAATAATCGCCCATCCATTGCGCTAGAAGACCTCTTATACACACTACTTATATTTATATATTTATAATATTTTTTTATATATATATATAATACTACATACACTATTTATATATAAGAGTATATATATGTATATCATGATACCTTCGTAAACCGTATCGTCTTGTTGCTACGTCATCATGTCTTCGGCTAGTTGGTTCTTAAAGATGATGGTTGCTTTGCTATCCGGAAACTTGTTGAAAATGACGAAAACCACTCGCTTAAATAGGCATTTTGATAATAAATATATATATTTATATGCACTAGTTCTATAGTGGAGTGAACTACATATAATTGGTAAATCAATATATCACGTGATATAAATCGTGACAAAGAACACTGATAAGGTGCCAGATGGCGCAGTACAAAGGCCAGCCTGAGGACCGTAGCCGAAATTTGAACAATAGCCGGTCAAAGGTCATTGATATATGAGTGCCAGATGCCCAATGCAAAGTGCAGCCTGCTCCAGGATAACAATGGATGTCTGACACGTGACAGACCGTACAAAGGTCCAATTGTGCCAGCCGTCGAGAACAATGGCCAGCACGTGACAGGTTTAGGGTTCAACTCGTGGTACAATTTCAGTGGCCTATGTATATAAGAAACAATGCATGTGCTTACAAAGGGCCCTGAAAAGATGCCAGTCCAAAGGTCAACCAGCCAAGATAATGGGCCATTGGGATTGTTTGAGTCCCCGTTGAGGGGCGCCGCAGCTATTCAGATTAGGTTTGAGCAAGCGTGTTGGGCTATATCCTATGGTTACTTCATCCAATAGGAGTGCTGCACTGGCTTCCACTCCAGCCAGCTATGCCTGCATTAGCTCCAGGCTAGGTTTAGAATGGCCTCAAACAAAGGAAATTAGGCTTGGCCAGCTCACAAAATCAAAGGTCATGACCTAGATACAAAGTACAGGTCACAGAAGACAATGGATGACGTCATAGGCAGTCACGTGACAGGGCAAAGGGCAGACTGAGCTAATAACATTACTCACCTCACTGCTTACCTGGAATTGAGAGGATCCACGAGACAGGGATTTTGGGTGTAACCATGTCTGATAGAGTTGGTTTTGAGGCACACTTTGACAAAAGTTTCTGTAAGACCTGGCAATCCATGTTCGCTCTTCGTGTTTTAGTTGCCCATGATCTCTATGGTCAACGATTGTCTGTTGTTGTTCGCGCCAGGCCTATCACCCTAGCACGACTACTCTACGCCTCATCCGTTTGGTGGGGATTTGTCAATGTACAAGAGCGAATTCACCTTACTGGTCTTCTAGGAAATATACCCGTTCTGGCTTCCTTCTTGTTAATGTTGGGCCGACCGCGTCCGCCACGCGCGCGCCGCTCTCGTCGCGCCTAGTCTCCGCGTTGGGGCCAAACTCCGTCTCTGCGCTTTGGATTATTTAGAATGGCCTCAAACAAAGGAAATTAGGTTTGGCCAGCTCACAAAGTCCAAAGGTCATGACCTAGATACAAAGTACAGGTCACAGAAGACAATGGATGACGTCATAGGCAGTTTTAAGATTGCTGATGCTAGCTTATGTCGAGATATGGTCAAGTTCAGATAGAGTAGGCCTACTGTCAATGCAGGAAGATGGATCAACTAGTAACTAACTAAACTCTAAGAACTTGTATCCAACACGATGTACAATGTAGGCCTACTACAACTCAACTCTAAGAACTCGTTTCGGTATGAGGTAGGCCTACCAGGCCTACTCAACTCCAAGGACTCATATTAAATACGAGGTAGGCCTACTCAACTCTAAGAACTCGTATCCAATACGAGATAGGTCTATACTGCTCAACTCCTAAGAACTCAACTGAGTCTAGTTCCTAAATATCTTGTTGCGACCTAATGCGCTATTAAACCTCTCTCGATCTGTTGTCTCTTCCCGCTCTCTCCGGTCGATCGACTCGATCATCTGGTTCCTCTGAACACCGTGCCTTTGCCACGATGACTTGGACATCGTGAGTCCTGCTATGACGAATTACCTGACCCAAACAACGCGTACAAAGTGAGATTTTTGCCCGTGTCCCAGGCTCATCCGATCGTTGCATATATAAAAACTTATTTTCTTTGGGCTGTCAGGCTGGGAGCGCGTCCAAATAGCTACAGTGGTCGGATATGAGAATATATGTACAGCGCCTCTAATATTAGTAGTAATAGTAGAGGCCTATTAGAGGAGCTGTAATCTATTATAGGCCTATTATCAGATTCCATGCGATCCATCGCATTTGCCAGTTTATCTGTGATAGCTGTACAGAAAGCTACTGATTGACTAGATCTATACAATTCCCGGCCTTATGATCTCCTATAATAGTATTAGCTGTAAGTGTAGCTCATGTAGGGGCTTTAGGCAAAGCTCAGGCTGAACCTAATCGCCGTTGCATTGGATGACTCCACAAAGAAGAAAACAGAATTTTATATTCATAATTTCATAAACCGATTGTTTGGTGAGCTAATGTGTTGAATTTCGTATAGTTAGCTTAGTTAAATGGGTCTGTTGCTTCTGTTAATAAACATCAGCTATCAGTAAAGGGAGTCGCGCTATGAGGCCAGAGTAAGGGCGTGTCGGCATCGTTATTAATTGCGAAGGTTTGTTCCTGATTGGCTTTTCATTAATTTTTGCCCGTTTTATTTCCGTCGCTACACGGCGTCTAAGGCGAAGTAGGTTTCAGCCGCCATAATATGAGCCCTTTTTATTGCAGATCGCAATACTGTATTGTAAAGTGTGAGTGTATAACGACAATATTGCATCAATTAGCAAAACTGTAAGCTGGACGTGTCACCTGCAGTGCTGAGACCACGTGATCTGATCAGACGCAGTCAGATGGTCTGGAATTCGTGCAAACAGTCGTCGGATCGATTGATTTGTAATGGGATCCCTTCTGGATTTCGTTGTACTTTTCTGCCTCTGAGTCATGATGAGTTATTGCGTAATATCTTTTCGTATACATAATAAATGCTCTTCTATACAGGCTTGCATGTATATGCGCATATATACATACGTATATGTGTAATTATCTATACCACGTTTGTAGTCACACTGAGACTAGTTAATTTGAAATTAAACGAAAATTATTATCATTACTAATTTTCTATACTGGATTTTTTATTAGGAAGTCCATTTTTGTCCATTGTCACAACTTCACAAGTTAGGTGCCTGCAATAATTTCAGCAATCCAAGCACTATGTAGGAAGATTTTGTTCTTGTGTCGTAAATGTTATTTCCTAATAGCTTAATTATGCCTGGGAAGTAAGGAAAATGGCTGTTATTCCCTTCATACTTGCTTTTGTGACCAGAACAATCATAGGCTATTCTTGAAATTGACATATTTTCATTGCAAACACCTTGGGTGAATTTGAGTCGTCTCCTTCACATCAAGTAAAATAAGCAAATGAATCAGAACTACGTGAACTTACACAACAGTTTTAGAAAATGATAAGGAATTAAGATTTAAGGAAGTTTTAGAAGTGAGCAGTTTTTCCAGTAAAATACGAAAAATTTATGAATCATGAGCTTCAACTCGTAAACCGCGCAAATCGGTACTCACGGTGCGCATACCCGCTAACATTGCTCAGACAATGACCCGGATGCAACCAACTATCACCAAGTTGATTATTAATATCGCTGTGTAGTACAACATGATTGACAATAAGGTTTCATTTTTTGGATTTACTGTTAACATTGTCATTACTTTTTCATTAGCTTGTCACTAAAAAAAACGATGACTTGTTATTCGCGCCATGAAGGTTAAATATGCAATAACCAATGTTTTTGAATCTCAATTGCTACTGATAAATACCTTTTGATAAATTGATAAATACTTTTAATTTGATGCATTACTTCCAAATAACTTGCAAATATTGACGGAGTTATTTGCCTGCAAAGTCGGACTATTTATGCTGGCCCGTGCACCCTGTATTATTTATCGTCAAATTCTAATGTCGTAAAACGCAGCACAGTCAGACTGTCATATTATGATCATAATATTGATGTGAGGATGTATCAGAGAATATGTATATCCATTGTTTATTCCATAAATTTTGGACTAAACTTACTTACTCCATAAATATATGGGAAAATAATTCCAAATATTCTTAGGTACGTAAGAGTCCGGCCCGCATGTCCCAGCGTTGCCTCCTCATCTAACTCATACGCTTGTAATAAATGCCCTGACGTCTCGCTTTTCATAAATTCATGAGAATTTATTCCATACGACAGCTTGAGCCGAATTCGGTGTAAAAAGGAACAAATTGGGTGTTGCCATACGTTTTTGGGCTAATTCCCTCGCCATATTCAATTTATTTGATTGTAATGGGCCCGGGTTTTGGACCCGACCGAATTTGACCCGCCAGGATCGTGACCCGACGCAACCCGAGTACAAATATTCGTGACCCGACCTGATTCGTGGGTCGACCCGACCCGTGGACAACTCTGCGTATAACCAAGTGCTGAACTCTAACAACTCGTATCCAATACGAGATAGGCCTTCTACTCAACTCTAATAAGTCCTATTAAATACGAGGTAGGCCTACTAAGTAAGTAAGAAATATTCTTTACTTTTCTTATACCACTAGCAAACGCACAATTGCTTACATAAGGTATAAACAATAGCATAAAATTTAAACAAGGTCAAATAACATTCTCATATGGACCGTTTGCACAGTGACGTAACAGACTAATTTGCATATGACATCTGCCACTTTGGTACGCACCCAACTGCTTGTTGACGTTGGATAAGCCTACGCCTGTGATACCGTGAACGGGGTCTATTATAGACGGTGAATATATATGTGCAGTGGTTGGCTACGGGAGCCGTAGTTAGAGACTCAGAGGTATAAAAGTTGGCAGAATTAAAAAATACGAAAATACCATCAACGTCATTTGTCCTCCAAGTGTGCTTCCATGTTCTCCTCGGATTACATCGATTAATACGATTATTTGAACGATTGTGAGCTGAGTTATCAACTATTCCTGATAACTCAGCAGAGTCAACAAGGGATTTCTTCGATGGTTTCTGAAATTCTATTCTCCTCATTGCGCGTCTGCCTGAAAGTTCATCAAGTATAGTGTTAGGCCTACTTCTAGAAGAAGAATCGTGTGAGGATTCATTAAAACATTGATGTGTCTCTGTGTTCACGAGGAGTCTAATGTTCTAACGGGATTTAACCGTTTACGAGGAGGATAATGCGGCATTCCAATCACGGTACCATCGACAATTCGTAGATAACGGAGGGTAATTGTTAAGATTTCCCCCAATTAACAGCCTGGTTTCAAAACTTTACAGAGTAAACGGTTGAAAGTCGCATGCGCCCTTCCTGAGCCTTTCTCTCGCGATCCAGGCGATTCCATCTCTGGCGGATAAGCATGAATGTAGGTTTACACTTAGGCTACCCTATAATTATGGTTAGCCACATAGACATACGCGTCTGTGTAATGAAATCCAAAGTAACCTATTATTACGGCCTTCAACCATTTCTCCATTCACTGAGCGCTGGCCTAGGCCTATGTTCCGATGTTCCGCTAGAAAATATTTAATTGATTTTTCAGTCATATAAGTTTATTATGTAACAATTAAAGACTCATTTTCTCGCAGGATGACGTCTTCGTAAAGTAAGAAGAAGATGAGAAATTGAATTCATTATTGGCGAAACTAAATGACACGACGAAGGAGGAGGAGGAGGAGCCATCTGAAGTTATTGATCAGATCTCAGGCTTTGGAAATGTCAGCTCAGCATCAACTATTCTTTCTGCTTGCGATGATGAGTTGCTCTTCTTTCACCAACGTCAGAGGTATACGCGGTAGGCCCTACATGCAAAGAGCGCAGTTTTACTTGAATGGGAGCCACGGTCAAACTGTCTAAGATGGTCCACCGTATGGATTTATGATCGGCACTTATGTAAATGCTTGTAAATTATGTATGTGTACATTTGTCAGTCAATTAATCAGTCAGTCAGCCAACCAACCAATCAACCAACCGGCCAACCAATCAACCAACCAATCAACCAGTCAATCAGTCAAAAAATCAACCTCTTCAAGAAATCTACTATGCTCCGGCCTGTATATCATATAGCCTACATTTAGCATCATGTTAAATGTAATTAAGAACACAATAATACATCAATTAGCAAACATTGCACAATAGGCTGAAAAGAGCCACCAATGGTGGGCCCACGCACAAGCGTGTAACCAACCAACGGATTCCCGTTGTTCAGAGTCTCTGGGCCAAGTTGCACCGAATGGGTAGAACAACTTCAGCATACAGCCTATAGATGAAAATATTTATCAAAATGACGCAGCATGTAAATCCACCAGCATGGCGAATGACATGCGCAGAACATATTAATTAAATACATAGGTCTACTGTATATATGATAAATCTTTAAAGTTCATTGATACTATATTTACAACTTTGGAAACATCGCAAACCTTCACAAATGCACTCAACACATTGCATTGCAGCAATTGACAACGCACCTCTGACGAAATCCGATGCTTAATTTCGATCATTCTCTGTATCGTAAGTTCATTCGTAATGTAGCGCACAATAGATCATCTCACAAATCTTATTATAATCTGTATGGGAATGTTGTTTCGCTACGTTGTGCTTTGTAGGAATGAGTGAATTACAGAACTGTCATCTTCTTGTATCGCAGATGATCTTCAATGTTAAGCTAGTCGCCAGTTCACATGAAACTCTAGACGTACTCGAGCCTTTTATTGCTCTGATTATAGCTAATATAAGCACAGCCGAGCAATCAAATCTTGTCGCCATAACAGACTATGGAGACAACTCAACAGTTGATGAAGTACATTTCAGTAGAGCCTCTTGGTGCCCAAGCGACTGGAATAGTTTCATTTCTACACTTGGAGCGCAAGATATTGGAAACGATCCGCTGAATGCAGGCTTTGACTTTAACGAACAACACCCTTCGCTTGAAACATGTTTTGTTGCTGCTATCAGCCATATTTATTCTTCATACGGAAATAAACAAGTTCGTCTTGAAATCACGACGCCAGAATGCAGAAATGTTGGAACTTCCGGTCATATCATCGAGAGAAGAATTAAAGCAAAAACATTAGACGAGTCTCTTGGCGATATTTCGTTCTTACGACAACCAACTTCCTTGGTTCCTAAAGTCAGAGATGGAATTACATTTTTTATCGGAATACAAAGAATGCTTTCTGCCATACGGTGTACATTATTTATTGATTCTTTAGAGATTTCAATTTTACTTAAAAATGAAAGTCAGACTTTACCTGGATGGGCTCTTCCTCCAAATGAGAACTACTTTATGGGACGTTATGTCCACACTTTCACAAGACCAGGAATTCATTCTTTTAGGCTGAAATTGGAGGCAATTAACAATGGTAATGACAGTGAATTTCTCTCTGTGCATCGTGTTATAAATGTAAGTGTTGTAGACAACAATTCCCCTCATTTAGCACTTTACCATAAGCAGCTAAAGGAGACCAGCTGCTTTGACGTCATGATATTTGTGCCCGTACCCATCGAATTCCAAAATATCTTCAACAGTTTCTTAAATAAGACAACTACAAACTGCAACGTCATTGGCAACGGCTTATATCTGCTAACCGACCAAGAAACTGCCACTGACATGTCTGAAGAAGTTAAATTTTTGATCCTTTATAATGAATCTTTCGGTAATTTGACAGTGTCGTTGAATTTTGGAGACCTCTCACCAGATGTCGTCGTTATAATAGACGATACCTTCAATATTAACGATTGTGTAATCTGGGATAGTACATGTGACATTGGGTTATATTATCGGCTGCTCAGACATTCATACTCTGTCGTTTCTGGAGTCTTTGAAATTAAGCTCACCACTTTAAAAACTAGCACCGATAGATTTCATTCGCTCGGCAGTCTATCAGCAAATGTACGCGTCAAGTCAATTATAGAATCAGTCGAACTAGTGACGATTCGGGTTGATACGAATGTTAAAACGAGTGGCGATTCAGTTATTTCAATATTCATAAGAAAACTGCTGTCATTTATGACGATTTTGTTACGCGTAGCGAATGGAATTGTGACTACTGAACTGAATGTGAGAAACCAGAAGCACATTATGGATGAATCAATAAAATCGGCAATTCCGAAGGAGCTGTCTAATTGCAGCTTCATGGCTGTAACGGTAGTTTCGTTTTCCAAGATTGGTTATTTTCCTATTAGTGTGAACGTCACAAATCCGAGTAGCTTGGAATCATATGCCGCAACGAAATATGTTTATATTGAAAGAGAAGAAATTCCTCCTCTTGGAAGTGTAGTAATTGTCTATGATAATTCACTTAAGGAATTCCCGGATGCCAGTGAAAGTGTGAAATTTCTCGTCGCTATGCGAACTGCATACAAAGACTTAAATTATTTAGTAGACTTTGGAGATGGTTCGATTGCCAACGTCACGTTTCGTTCAGAAATAACTCTTCCACACTGGATTTTAAGTAACTATTTACAGATAGCATCTAACGGATTCAGTATGGCAGTACTTAATCATTCGTTCCTTCAAGCCGGTCGTATCGTACCTATTGTTAGCTTAAATGTACTTCTATCACGTGAAGAGGATTACGTAACGCCTTCCTTGTTAGGTCTATACCAGACATCAATAGATGTTCAAAGCTTCTCATCTCCAACTGAAAAGCTAATTGTTCGTGCTGACCCCATCTACAAAACCACATTTCAAGGAGACTTGGTACTAGTAACAGTAATATTTCAACCTACTCCTAAGACTACGTCGTTACATATATATTTTGGGGATTCTTGCCAAACTAATATTCAGCTTGTAAATTCTTCCTACAGAGAGTATGCCATTGATTATAGCTCACAAGAAGTAGTTTGGGGATTCTGGCATGTGTATAAAATGGCAGGAACATTCAATCTTACAGTCAAAATGAATTTCCATGAATCTTTAACTTACAAGCCTACTAGAAGTATCGCAAAAACGATTGTCTTAGAGATTATCGCTCTTGAAACAGAGGCTGGCATGCACATATTTCGCGATATAAATGATAACATCACCCAATACAGTTCAACAACATTCGCCTTGCTTCTAACTCAATTACTTCAACCGGTCGACATATGCGTTGACTTTGGAGATGGTCACATATTAAAGAATGCAAATATTTGATTCTATGCACATATTACCATCCTGGGTTTCGGATCACGTCGTTCCACTTGATGTTTACCGATTAGTTGTCGGTCATGCCTATGCATTCCCTGGTTTTTATACCATTGAACTAACAGCTCTTCGCCAAAGCACCAGTATTCGTGTTAACGTTAGTTCATTTTTATACACAGTTGGACTTGTAGTCATTCTTCCGCTAAACGCAACTAACGAAGAACCGACCAACGAAACTGCTTCCATTTTTGCCATTTTTATGGAAAACATTGTCAACGAAGTAACAATTACGATCGATTTTGGGGACAGCTTCGTAAGACTGAACTCAAGTGTAAATGAGATGCTGGCAGACTACAAGTATTTGCTGAGTCTCATCAGTCGCGTTACAGATACGTTGGACTATCACAGCATCAATATATTACAGGTGGGTCTTTTGACGTATCAGTAACGGTGGGGAATAACATGGCGTGGCCGTTTGGATGCCTAAAAATTAGTTACCCTTACGTACTGACTAGAATGTGTAAGAAGCCAATTGTCAGAATCTTATGTCGAGACTGCGATCCTTCCATGAATAACACACATGAAAGAAGAGCTGACATTCATCTGCATGCTATACTGCAGCGGTTCCCAACCTTTTTTTTTGTTGTACCCCCAAACTAAAATTTTATTTGGGTGGGTACCCCATCAGAAAAAAACTTTTCAAAACGTTTTTTAGTTACTTGACAACTTTTAGTTAATTGGTTCTATCCTCCTATATATTAAAGAAATCCTATATTCCTAAGTTGATATCATATGAATTTTGCTAAATATATTATAATTATATTGAAATTATTATTGTTGCACACAAATAAAATCAGTTTAATTGAAAATTTTGTTATTTTATTTTTAATATTTTCGAATAGCATGCAAATAGCCGCTAACTAATCAGTCAAATGGAAGTTTAATCATTTTAATGCGAGCACTGGGCTTGCTTGGATTTGCACAAGTCTGCAATATCAGGCTTTATTAATGTCAATTTTAGACGTAAGTCTGGCTCAAGTTCAAGTTTCGATCTGTATTTGTTTTTAATTGCAAGCATTGCAGAAAATCCAGTTTCACAGAAATATGACGTACTGAAAGGGATCAAACATTTCAAAGCTCTGTCGGAAATCAATCCATATTCTGCTCTTCTTTTAAGCCAAAAATCACTCAAAAAGTCCTTGTTGAATTCGCTTTTTAATCCACCATCACATGAAAGTTCAATGAATTGATCTCTTTCCTGGACAGAAAAATCAGCTGGCAATGCAACTTCGGAAAAAGGATTTCGTATCCAACTCTTGTCATCAAACTGTTCAGGAAAGTAGGTCTGAAAATTTGAAATTAATTGAGAACAATGTTTCTTAATATCTTCAACCATGTCAGGATGCAGTCGAAGTTCGTTCTCTGTCAAGAAAGTTTGCAGTGATTGAAATGCAGTTACTTTAAGTTGTTCAACATCTGACAACATGAACTGAAGCTTCTTAATTGTTGCATTTATTTTGTCAGCCACAACGAATGGAGTTATATTTCGTCCTTGCATGCTAGAATTTAACTCGTTCAGTTTACCAAAAATGTCTGCTAAATACGCCAACCTCATTAACCATAACTCATTGAGAAATAAATCAGCTGTTTGAAATTCACTGTCTGTGAGAAATATTTGAACTTCTGAGCGAAGTTCAAAAAGTCGAGATAACACTTTTCCACGTGACAACCATCTTACTTCTGTGTGCAAAAGAAGCTTTTTATGGTCACTCCCCATTTCATTGCACATTATTGAAAACAATCGAGAGTTGAGAGCCCGAGCTTTTATAAAATTAACAACTTTTACAGATTGGTCCAAAACAGTTTTTAAATTGGTGGGCATGGCTTTGGTAGCAAGAGCTTCACGGTGGATACTGCAATGTGTGAACTTTGCTTGTGGTGCAACTTGTTTAATTTGTGTTAAAACTCCCCCGTGTTTGCCAGTCATCGCAGCTGCACCGTCGGAACAAACACCAACACAATTTTGCCAATTTATTTCATTCGAAGTCATGAAATCATCAACTTTCTTAAATATTTCTGTCGCTGTTGTCCGCCCAGATAAAGGCTCACAAAACAAAAATTCTTCTTCAACTGACTGTTCAAATTCATACCTGACATACATCATAAGCTGTGCAAAATTTGTAACGTCGGTGCTTTCATCCAGCTGAATTGCAAAATATTTGCTTTGCTTGATTCTTTTAATAAGAATTGTTTTTACTTGTGATGCTAAATCATGAATTCTTCGAGAAACCGTATTGTCTGACAAGGGAACGACATCAAGTTTTTTGGCTGCAGCTTGTCCTAGAATGGATGACACAATATCTTTAGCTGCAGGCAATATAAGACTCTCCCCAATAGTGTGTGGTTTCCCAGTTTTAGCAATTCTCAGGCTTACCAAATAAGACGCCGTTAAAGCTTGTGAGTTAGCCGTTGTGAATGATTTTAATGTGCTCTTACCGTGTTTCAATTCAACTTCTTTCCTTTTCAAAAAATTCGAGCGGTTTATCTTTGAGATGAGCATGTTTTGTATTGAAGTGACGTTGAAGTAATGAAGGCTTCATCGAATGATTTGATAATTTTTCATTACATATGACACACTGGGGTTTCGGTTCTTTTTCTTCACCACACCATGAGAATCCAAAAGACAAATAATTCTCATCATATCGCCTAACCTTCCTAAGTTTTTGATTTTCCTCATCGGAGTCTGAATCTGCACGGACGTTTGCAGTGACTGTCTCTGTTGTTTCGCTGCTTACTGTAGCGATGTCAGAGGATAACTTTCTTTTTAATGGTTGTTGTTTGAGCCATCTATCCATGGTATTTAATTTATTTATTTTACAATATTTTTTTCTATAATTTGACAGTTTAAAACTTTAAATCTAAAATTCTATATTGTTTCTTATTCAATTTTTAATTATTTATTTTATTTAAATCCATGACGAAGCTGTGACGTTATTTTGTGAAAAACCTAGAATAGCTAAACAAGAATTAAAATGTTAGCGAGAAAGTATTTATTTTATTTATATGTATCATGAAACTGTGACGTAATTTTATGAAAAACATAGAATAGCTAAACATGGATTAAAATAATAGCAAGAAAGTATTTGTTTTATCTGTTTTTGCAAAAATATTTTTTTATAATATTTTTTCTTGCGTACCCCTTGGCAACAGCTGGCGTACCCCTAGGGGTACGCGTACCACCGGTTGAAAACCGCTGCTATACTGCACACAAACTGCAGTGATAAACAACAAGTTTTCTACAATTATTTATGGTCAGTCACAAAAGCTCAGGATATGTCATATGATTGTTTGATTAATCTGGGTAATCAAGATCCGGACACTATTTTGAAAAAAGAATGCTGTAAAAGTGACTTGCGGTTACCTGCTTTTTCGTTAGAGTTTGGCTTTTACTGCGTTACAATAGAGGTAAGCTACAGTACTTAAACTATTATCATGTCACGAGTTTGTTGAGGTTGGCGTCATGTAGTCATTGTAGTGTGGAGTTAATTAGGTGCTCTTTGCAAAAGTTCTATTTTTGTGTGATTTGTACAAACAGTTCAATTCAATTCAATATTCGTTTAATTATAATCAAGCTAATCAAGCTGATAAACTGCAACTTAATTTGCAGAGTTAAATTTAGTAAATTTTTTATGTGGTCGATCTCCTCTGTTATTGTAGCCACTAGATCTCACAAGCGTATTTGACGATGATATTCTGACTATGCAACGGATTGAGATCTGAACCTACTACAACAAATCATGGAGGACCCACTATAGTAGAGTTTCCCAATCTTTTTTGGCCGCGGAAGCCCTTTGATCTAAAAAAAATGTTTCGCGGAACTCCGTTCAAAACTATTTTATTCTGTTGTCGGTACAACGCCTGAGGATGCAATCATAGGTTTAGGCCTATAGATTAGGTAGATTTATAATGATACAAATATCAATGGCATTGTCATATGAATTATCCTTCGGTAAAATCTTCTTTTATTGTCATAAACTTAATTATTATCGCTTACGAGCAACCGGGGCATCTTATTTTAGCGTCGAAAATTACTGCCGTTGTTTGAAGCATGTATTGAAGAAAGAATCATGCATAAGTGGAAGCTGGATTGGTGAAAAAATTATGTTTAACTGGGAGCTGGATTAATGAAAAGACTCAGGGTCTATGTTTAACTGGGAGCTAGATCGATGAAAATAAATCTGTATAGGACCTAACAAGAACTTGTGATGGATTGATGATGAGATTTCTGCTTGAATGGAAGCGAAAATGATGAAAGGATTTCCACCGAAATGAAAGCGGTAATAATGAAAAAGGTTTAACGTCAAGTAGAATTCTCATTTCTATCCAGTTTCTATTTACGCATGATTCTTTTCTTCATTGCATCTTTCGTCATTGCATTAGGTCCGATTAGGAGGTCAAATTTTCGTCAATGCATCTTCCATTTAAGCATGATTCTTTCCATCAATCCAGCTCCCAGTTAAACAAAAATTTATTCCTCAACCCGTCTCAGTTATCGGGACTTCTTTTCACCAATTCCGCTTCTACTACCGACGCTATTGCTGATGGGGAAAAATTTACGACGCTATTTATTAACATGGGTGATTTACGACGCTAAAATAAGGTTCTAGTCATTCTACCTCTCTTTCAAATAAAGTTATACGCAGATGTTAAGCGAAAGTCTCCTACGGAAAATTCGTGTAATTTATTTTAAATCGTTTGAATTCGTATACAAACTTATGAAGTAAACCGCAATGCAAACTGGGCAAAATTACACGCCAAGTTTTTAAATGTTTAATGTGTGCTATGCTTTTGCTTCTTCTCCTGACAAAGTTTGTTGATGTCTAACTAGGCCGAGGCCTATAACGAACTTAAAATACTGCTATTATATTATTTCACAAACACTTTTGTTAAAAGCCTATAACTTCTCTAAATTTAAAACAAACTTTTATCCGGCATATTACAACAACGTCATGTTAGTAGTAGTCTAACTGTTTCCCTGCTTTCATGCCTCAAAACATTACTCTAATTATTTGTATTGACATCGTCAGTTTGCAAACTATACAGGGTGGCCTGGGTGGGCCATTAAAAAGTAACCCTGTCAGGTTTTTTGCTAATATTTCAGTCAAAAAGCAGAGATTAGTAAATGAAACTGTACAGGCGCAAAACGAATTCATACCTGCAAATTTGAATGAAATATGTTGAACAGAACAAAGGTTCTGTCACTTTAATGAGTCCAACCGCGGGTTTTTGATGTTCAAAAAATATTCAATGCATGAAAAAGCGACAAAAACGATTTTACGAAGTCAATTCTCAAGTTATTGCTGTAAAGTAAACTTCAGAATTATTATTAATACTGAGTAAAGAAACGAGGATCAAGCGTATAATTATTATGGACATCATTGTGACGTCATTTAGCGAGCAGTCGATCATATTGGAAAGTAAACATCGCTTTCCGTCATGTTGCTAGGCAGATTATTATCACCGAAATGTGAACGCTCCTCAGCACTGTTATGCCGGCTGAATGTTCGCGGGACGAATTAAGCGTGTGTTCCTCACGGATGAGAAGAACTTCTACCTCAATCCACCAATCAGCAACCAAAACAATCATATTTGAGCGGCAAGAAATCTGATGTCAAACCTGGTCAACCGATTGTTGAACGCGAGAAGTTCGCTCAATATGTTACGGTATTGGCTGGTGTTTTTTTTGGTGGGAAAAGTCAACTTCAGTTTATTGATGAGAAAGCCAATGTGGATGCTGTATATTACGTTGGTAGCTGCTTCCAAAATTAATATCCGATTGCAGGCATCTGCTGCCATCTGGATTCATCTATCAGCAAGACGAGGCACCAGCGCAAACTGCTCACCTCACGCATGATTGGCTCAAGTTTCAATTGCCCTGGATTCATTGAGAAGGACTAATGACCTCAAGCTCACTGGACTTGAACTCCCTGGATTATCATGTGTGGGGAGCTATGCTCGAGAAATGCCACAGTCTGCGACCAAAGCCAAAAACGATGAGAGAATAGAAGTGACTTAGTAAAATCATTTTTGTAACTTTTTCGTACGTTGAATATGTTTAGACCGTCAAAAGCCGTGGTTGGACTCTTTAAAAGTTTTGTTCTGTTTGAAATATTTGAGTAAATTTTGGCCTTTGTATGTAAATATGAATTAGCTTAATACCTGAAAAATTTCATTTACTAATCTCTACTTTTTGTCGAAATATTAGCCAAAAACCTGTGGGGATTACTTTTTAATGGTCCACCTGTAGAATATAATAGTACACTTTATAAATTTTATAAAGTGACCGATAAAGAAATTTAAAACAGAAAATCTGTTCACACTGAAAGTTTTCCGCGGAACCCTAGCTTGTTTTCGCCTCATGGAACTCTAGGGTTCCGCGGAACACAGTTTGGAAAACGCTGGAATAGAGAATGTACATTACAGCATTGTGAATTGGATTGTGTCGCGAGATAGACCCTCAGTTTACTGCTCACCTTACCTATTTATACTCACGGCACCGGTGAATAAGTTTGTCCCTCTGGCGTTGCTTTTGTGTAGCACTGAGAGTAGCCTTTGTCAGAGATTTACGTTATATACTGATGTCATGTAGGTAATTGAACAGACGAAGTCAAACAACGGTTTCGCCGATTCATTTGATAGTGCTGTCTACAATGCAATGATTGTGAGGATAATCTCATCACCAATCATAGCCCGAATCATGTCTGTGTCCAATACTGATTCCGTATACGGTTGGTATTGGTTTCATAAATTTATAGACCAAGTGCATAGGTTATAATGTAGCCTACTGTCCGCATGCACACATTACAGAAATGACTTTAACGTTATCAAAGGTATAGGCCTACTTACTTCGTCTGCGATGTGCAGGTCTGCTACTGCTGCTGCTGCTAGTGATGATACTGCTTCTACTGCTACTGCTGCTACCACTGCTGCTGCTGCTAGTGATGATATTGCGTCTACTTCTACTGCTGCTACCACTGCTGCTACTGCTACTGATGCTACTGCTTCTGCTGCTGCTGCTACTTATGCAACTGTTGCTATTGCTGTTGCTGCTGCTACTTATGCAACTGTTGCTATTGCTGTTGCTACTGCTTTTTCTACTGCTACTGCTGCTGTTGCTACTGCTGCTGCTCTTGCTACTTATGCTACTGCTGCTGTTGCTGCTGTTGCTACTGCGGCTGTTACTACTATTTATGCTACTGCTGCTACTGCTGTTGCTGCTGCTACTGCTACTACTACTTCTGCTGCTACTGCTGTTGCTGCTACTGTTACTACTGCTGCTGCTACTGCCACTTATGCTACTGCTACTGCTGCTGTTGCTGCTGTTGCTGCTATTGCTACTGCTGCTACTTATGCTACTGTTGCTACTGCTGTTGCTGCTGCTGCTACTGCTGTTGCTGCTGTTGCTGCTTCTTCTACTGCTTCTGCTGCTGTTGCTACTGCTGCTACTTATGCTACTGCTGTTGCTGTTGTTGCTGCTGTTGCTACTGCTGCTGCTACTTATGCTACTGTTGCTACTGCTGCTACTGCTGCTACTGCTGCTACTGCTGTTGCTGCTGTAGCTGCTTCTTCTACTGCTACTGCTGCTGTTGCTACTGCTGCTACTTATGCTACTGCTGCTACTGCTGTTGCTGCTGTTGCTGCTGTTGCCACTGCTGCTGCTACTGCTACTTATGCTACTGCTACTGCTGCTGTTGCTGCTGTTGCTACTGCTGCTGCTGCTACTTATGCTACTGCTGCTACTGCTGCTACTGCTGCTGTTGCTGCTGCTGCTGCTGCTGCCGCTGCTGCCACTGTTGCTACTGATGCTGCTGCTGTTTACTGTTAATAACGCATAAATGAAATCACTTGTAGATTTTACATCCACAATAATCTTGACAGCCGACTTATCTTACGACCCAAACGAAATGAATGGTGCAACATCAGAGCTGACCTTCTACTGGACGTGCATACTTGTCAACGATACAATTGAAGACATTGACCGACTGCAACCGATGGGTTAGAGATCATCACATTTATAACTGCATATACGAAACGATTACTATAATTATAATTATTATTATTACTATTATTGTTATTATTGTAATTATTATTATTATTATTATTATTATTATTATTATTATTATTATTATTATTCATAATTGGCATTGCCAACGGATCTGTCATCAGGCCATCTGGGTCGCCGCTTGTCAGTGGATTGTAATCTTGACGTAGTGCTCTCAAAAGCCACCGCATTGAAACGTTGGATCAATGCCGACAAGTTCTGGAAAAGGAAGTTTGTCTCTCGGGTGTCACCGGTAGTTGTCGAAAGTCGGCGTCCTTTCAAGACAGAAAGGCGAGACCCTCACTATTGAGAGGACCGAAGGTTTCGATAGCGATTGGAACAAAAGTGTATTTCTTCTCTAGCTCAGAATATTTTGTGTGTTTCCTTGTGGCTGCTATCTCCGCCGCTCCTCCAGCTGTGGAAGCTGTCTCGGGGATATAAGAAGCGGCCACTGTGTCCACCACAGTTGCGTCCCAAAGTAAGGCCCGCCCCCCACTCCACGGTATCAGGGTCTGCCCGTCCGGTCTCTTTCCATCTAATCTGGAAAGACCTGACGGTTCCTTGACCGCTGGAATACCGGCTCTGTTGAGGCTGCGATGGATAAGGTCGTTGATATTACAGTGTCTTGCTTGACAGCCAAAACCCAATGAACAGGACAGGCCATGTGCGCCTCTGGCTGAGACGAAGGCGCCGCATGCGCAGGTGTGCGGCTCGCAGTTGGCCACCCTTAATCGTAGGCCGACCGCTACCCTCACGGTATCGTCCTCCAGTCTGAGATCGCGAGAAACGAGCGGGAGAGCGTATAGCCAGTCCGAGGCGTGCGGTGACTGCAAGGCTCTTAGTCTCGCCTGGTCGTAGGAATCCTGTTGCTTTTCTTCTAGCGCAGACAGAACCGTGTTTAACAGCGGTCTATCAAAGAGGGCTTGTTTATGGCCTGGCATCGTCGGGGCAAAGCCTTCGGTAAGTTGAAGCCAGGTAGACATTGCCGAGCCGCATGCAGAGTCCGATTTCACTACTACTGATTCTAAGATGGAGGACTGGATCAGGAGAGTGCCCGCGGCTGAAGCCAAAAAGGCGGGAAGTGCCAGCGAGGACGCCCTCCTAATTCCCAGTCCTCCCATCCTGATCGGGAGAATGGCGTGACCTCATTGGTCATCGGTCATCGAAATGTTGAAGATTCGCTCGATCCCTCCTCGCAGCAGATCGTCGTAAGCCCATAAACGCGGGTGGTCTTGGCAAGGGGTGCCTCTCAATAAATGCATGAGTTTAGGCGAGCCGATCGAATGCCTAAGGATCAGTAGTGCGTCTTGTCTAGCGATTAGTTGCAACCTGTCGAGGGCAATTCCGAGGTCGGCCACACAGGTGTCGATGGCTGAAAGCAGGGCATCCGTCGGGGAGAGCGGAGCCCCTAGGACTCGGCCGATGATGCATTGACTCGGGCGAACTGTCCGAGGAAGCCTTGACTAACGTCGTTGATATGGGCGTCGGAAGATGTGAGTTCGCATTTTTTGCGGTTGAGCGCGAGGCCAAGTTGCAGACATCCCTCTTCGATTGAGTTAACATCCGCCTCCACCACCTTAGGATCTCCGCCCAAGGTGAGGTCGTCGAGGTATCCAAAGGCCAATGGTGAAAGCAGGTGATTAAGGATTGGCTGTATCGGTAGGCAGAAAAGGAGAGGTCCCAAGGGATCGCCCTGTAGCGAACCTTCATGCGATTGTATCGTGAATCTCCCGAATTTCAGAGATGTCGCCTCGGCGTAGGCAAGATGGCAATATGCGGATAAATCAGGAATGAGTTCGTCCACTGATGCGAGCATGAAATCTCGGTGCAAGCTATTGAAAGCGTTCGAGATGTCAAGCTTCACCATTATTGAATTCGTGTCCATGCTGGTCAGAAATCGTCTAGCGGCGTGGGTTGCCGCCTCGCAGCCTCGGGGAACGCCAAACTCCAGTTGTTTAGGGGTTAGGTACGGCGTGACACGTGGGACGGCGTATGCGTTGGCGCATTTAGATGCGAGTCGACGCCACACGTATCCAATGGCTATTGGCATTAGACTACCACAGCTTCTACGGAGGGCAAAAAGAGTACCTCCGAATAAGATAGGCCGTACCTCTTGAGGGCAGATGCCGGCCAGTAGTAGATTGATAAGAGCAGTCGTCGCTCTCAGCAGTCCAGGTCCCGCGTCTGGATCTCCAATCAGTTCCGCCACGTGTTGGGGGCGCAGCCCATCAGGGCCGCCCGACGACCCCATCGGGAAAGAGCGCATCATTGTGCGAATCTCCAGCTCTGTGGCCTGGAAGGGTGCGCTTGAGGTCGATCGAAGGATGGCTGGGCGGTCACGCGGTGGGGCAGGATGTTTTTGGCATAGAAGTTCCAGTGTCTCTTCCTTAATCGGCGCTGGGGGGTCGTCAGAACAAAGTATGCGAGCTGCCGCACTAATGTTTCCATCCTCCAGTTTTGCGGCTACCGCCGCCGCCAGCGCCTGTCTTCCATTCGAGCCCGTAGCCCTCTGCCCTTCGCGGGTGTCCGCGTTTGGTTGGAAGATAGTGTCGGCCAAAGTCAGCCATCCGTCATAAAAACCTGCAATGCGCTTCTTGACGATGGACGTAAGATTGCGGCGTCGGCCGCCCCTCAAAGAAGTTTCCAAAGTTCCCGCACCAAAGGCGAGGAGGCGCCGCCATCCTGCGAGGTTCGTAGGGTCCGCCAAAATGGACTCCATAATGTCGGTTAGAAGGCGGCCAGCTCCTGATCTAGCTCCTTTTGGAAAATGCCTGAGAAGACCTCGTGAGAGGCAAGGGTGTCGCATTGACCTGACAGGTCTCGGGTCCAAATTAGGGGCGACATCGGTCGTCCTTTCTTCGTCAGTCGTGATTTGTTCGGGATTCGCATTTGTCGCGACGGTCACCGAGCCAAAAGGTGCCAAAGGGAATCCTGAAGATAAGGGCGGCTTATTCGAACCCGGACATGGATTGGCCCTGGGCCCGTGTTGGTGGACCCTGCCGTCCTTGTTGTGGAGTTGGCGAACTGAATGACATACATTGCATGTCCCTTGTGCCTTCTTCTGTTTAAGTTCAAATGTCCCTATCAGGGTCGGTGAATCCGTTCTCTTAGTGATTGTGCGATGTGTTAACTTGTGATTTTGATTCATTTGAGAATTTGGGAAACAGTGATATTGTTTTAATCTTCTGGTTTGATTTCTAGAGATTCAGTTCAGTTTGTTACAGTTGCGCCGCCATTTTAAAATAAACGTTGAGTTGCCATTGACGACTGTGACGCAGTCGGTCTTTAAACATGGCACACGGCCATCGGCGTAATTATTTAAAAGTGCGGCCGTCCGGTCTCTTTCCATCTAATCTGGAAAGACCTGACGGTTCCTTGACCGCTGGAATACCGGCTCTGTTGAGGCTGCGATGGATTAGGTCGTTGATGTTACAGTGTCTTGCTTGACGGCCAAAACCCAATGAACAGGACAGGCTATGTGCGCCTCTGGCTGAGACGAAGGCGCCGCATGCGCAGGTGTGCGGCTCGCAGTTGGCCACTCCTAATCGTAAGCCGACCGCCACCCTCACGGTATCGTCTTCCAGTCTGAGATCGCGAGAAACGAGCGGGAGAGCGTATAGCCAGTCCGAGGCGTGCGGTGACTGCAAGGCCCTTAGTCTCGCCTGGTCGTAGGGATCCTGTAGCTTTTCTTCTAGTGCAGACAGAACCGCGTTTAACAGCGGTCTGTCAAAGTGGGCTTGTTTATGGCCTGGCGTCGTCGGGGCAGAAGCTTCGGTAAGTTGAAGCCAAGTAGACATCGCCGAGTCGCATGCTGAGTCCGATTTCACCGCTGCTGATTCTAAGATGAGGGACTGGATCTGGAGAGTGCCCGCGGCTGAAGCCAAAAAGGCGGGAAGTGCCAGCGAGGACGCCCTCCTAATTCCCAGTCCTCCCATCCTGATCGGGAGAGTGGCCTGACTCCATTGGTCATCGGTCATCGAAATGTTGAAGATTCGCACGATCCCTCCTCGCAGTAGATCGTCGTAAGCCCATAGACGCGTATTATTATTATTATTATTATTATTATGCTGTTATCGCCCATGATGAGCTAAGTGAGTGTTGGCAATGTCCCGAAGAGGCAGGCGGCGTTCCCACGCTGAAGAACAACCGAGATACGTTGGAACAGAAATGACGTCTCCATTGGATCGTGGGTTGCAGCACTCGTTCGACTACCCAACTCTGAGATGAACTGCAGTCCTTCACTGCTCCAAGTGCCGCCGGATTCCAAGGAGAGGGCTACGAAGTCGTGGGTGTTGGTTATGGTGGAATACTTGGCCCTCTTCGTCTTAGCTGCGCGTTCGGCTGCTTCGCCAGCTCTGATAGATGTGTCGACAAGATGTGACTTGGCGTAGGTGTCGGGCACTGTCACATCCCATGCCAGACATCGACCACGTGTCCAAGGAATGAGCGTGACGCCGTCCGGTCGCTTTCCATCTTCTCTATCCAAGCCGACATGTTCCTTTTGCGCTGGAATCTTCGCCCTGCCAAGAGCTCTCCAGATGACATCGTTCAACATGCTATGTCGTTGATGTTTTCCGCTGCCTCTTCTACAAATTAGTCCATGGAGCCCTTTTGCGTCGACGCTCTCTTGACATTGGAGACACAAATGTGGCTCGCAGAGCGTCGTTCCTAGCCTCAACCCGGCTGCCAGTCGTACATCCTCGTTTGAGAGGCGCAGGCCTAGGGCAGTCACAGGGGGCGCTAGCATCCAGTCTCCAGAATGAGGTGCTCGTGAGGCCAGCAGGCGAGCACGGTCGCATGGATTGTTATTGGAATCCAGCAGACCTTTCCATGCCTTGTCTGTGAATCGGAGGTCCCATTCTTTCTGGCGATGACTCGCTGATCCTGTTGGTAGTTCTGCATCTGTCAGGGTCTTCCAAGCGTTGAGTGCTGAACTTGCAAGTTCATATGGTTTCTCAGCAGACTCTGTTGGTAGGATGCATGCCTGGAATTCGCTTGTACTAGCAGCAGAAGCCAGAAAGGCAGAAAGTGCCAGCGTAGATGCACAACGAACTCCCAAACCACCATCTCTCACCGACAAAGAAGCCTGGAGCCAACGGTCATTGTCAAGGTCCACATTTAAAATGGTTGACAGTCCTTCTCTCAGCAGTTGATCAAACCGAGCCAAACCCGGGCAATCAGCGCAGACGGCTGTGCGCAGACTGTACAAGAGCTTCGGCACACTTAGACTGTTTCTCAGCAGAACCAGAACGTCATGTGTATAAAGCAAGGACAATCTTCCGATTGCCCTCTCGAGGTCATTAGCCTTTGAATTAACGACCATGTTCACAGCTGGACATGGAATCAGAGGTGCACCCAACAAGGTCATGTCCTTGAGGGCTATGCTCGTGAACTCTTGGAACGCAGGGTCATTGTTCGGCATCTGGGTGTTGTGACACGTGATTTCGCATTTGCTGCGGTTCAATAGCAATCCCAGATTCTTTGATTCCTGCTCGATTAATTGAACGTCGTCGGCCACTGTTTCCTTGTTACCTCCCAATGTCAGGTCATCCAGATATCCGATACGCAGATCCGATCGAAGCTTCATCAGAATCGGTTGCAGCACAAGACAGAATTCCAGAGGTCCCAAAGGACCCGCCATTTAAACAGTAATCGTTGCCATTGGCAACATTGACGTCGCTGGCCTTAAGGCATGGCAAGCGGCCATCAATTCAAATGCACGGTTACATATAAGTTGAAACGAAAGTTTGACAAACCAATCGTGTTGAGGTCTTGGCGAATAAGATGTGGTGAATATAATCAATCGGGTCACGAGTTGTTAATCCATTAGACGATGATAGAAACCAACTCTGACGATTACTCGATTACGCGGTATTTTTGCTAAATAGTCGGACATTAAAAATTTTCCGCCCACCATGTCCGCTAATAATCGTATTCTCCGTATTATTATTATTATTATTATTATTATTATTATTATTATTATTATTATTATTATTATTATTATTTTTATTATTATTATTATTATTATTATTATTATTATTATTATTTTTATTATTATTATTATTTTTATTATTATTATTATTATTATTATTATTATTATTTTTATTATTATTATTATTATTATTATTATAATTATTATTATTATTATTATTATTATTATTATTGATCCTTCTTCAGTAATCAGCGTCATTTGAGAGATATGCATTATTAATATTAATAATAACATTATTATTATCATTATTATCATCATTATTATTATTATAAATATGACGTGTATTATTATTATTATTATTATTATTTTTATTATTATTATTATTATTATTATTATTTTTATTATTATTATTATTATTATTATTATTATTATTATTATTATTATTGATCCTTCTTCAGTAATCAGCGTCATTTGAGAGATATGCATTATTAATATTAATAATAACATTATTATTATCATTATTATCATCATTATTATTATTATAAATATGACGTGTATTATTATTATTATTATTATCATATACACAAGAACGAAAGCCGTCAGAAATTGCTTGGGACCCGCCCAAGACATCGCGAACGATAACATGCGTCTCGCCTTTAAACAGGGTCAATTCACAGCGTTTAAATGGTGTTTGTTTCCGTTGCTTCAGTTTAACATTGAATTATCTTTATCATTATTTGTATTGTTGCTGTTGTTGTCTTTATCACTGTTATTATTATTGTTTTTATTATTGTCATTATTATGTATATATATTATTATTATTATTATTATTATTAATAATTATTATTAATAATAATATTATTATATATTACTGCTTTCGCCCATGTGGGCGAGCTAAGTGAGTGGTGGCAGTGTCCCGAAGAGGCAAGTGCTCTCCAGAATTTCAAGAATTTCAATATGAGCTTCATGTGGGCATTATGACAGGGATCCATTGTAAGCCTTCTATAACAAACTAACAGGCTTTCGCTACTTCTGTAAGTTATTTTGCAGTGTAGGTGTAAAATACCGAGCATAAAAAGTAAAGTTTAAATGCATGACTGTTCAGCTTACAGAATGCAATAGGGCCTAACTGACATTTTGTCCTCCTTCATAGTCGAAGACAAGCAAGAATGCGTTGAAAGCCATATCAAGTATATCGACAATACTTACTCCAATTTGACTCTGGAAGCTACACAGCTCCGCTTCAGTTCTCTTCCTACGGATTACTATTTCTTCGTCAACGTTTCCAGAAATAACAACAGTAATATATCTCCGCCTTTCAAGGTTCACCTTGTCCAAGGTTCTCCTCCAAAAGTATTTGTCGTGTGCGAGGCCAACTGCGACTTCACCGAAAATTCAATGGTGAATGTTCGTTTGCGATACACTTGTGATAACTGTTTGGAAAGAGAAACTCTGGTGAGCAGTTGGAATCTTGCCTACATTTTGGACAACAGCCAATCCATTCGAATTGACGCATCTCAAAATGTGACTATAGATATTGATGACAAAGCAGTGGAATTCCCCGTAGAAATCATATATTCTCGGAATAGGAGCCAAATTGCTACAATCGCTAGTGTTACAGGTGAGTAGACCTACTTCTCAAACCACGAGAAGTAGGTCTCGTGGTTTGTGCAGTTTAATCTGAGAAATGTGAATACGAGCAGCTTAGTTACTTATTTTATTTATTGTCTATATTCCGTTATTATGGGAATACTTCAACCAACTGAAGTTGGTGTAATCTCACGTCGGCAGACCTGCAATAATGGATTTAGTCTTCAGAATAACCTCTCACAATACAATACATTACAACTCGGCATTTATAACGCGCTTTATCACGACAAGTCGTGCTCGAAAGCGCGCGCACGTCACGACGACGCAACTGCAGTTGTAATGCAAAGCATTGTGTGCGAAGGACTTTCTCAAGTGAAGCCCCGGACGAGGGTCAAATCCGCTCGCTCAGCGCACACTGAACGTTACGTGCTGACCGACTAACCGCTCGACCACCATGCCACACACACACTTGGCGCATCTCAACTTCAACAAGAATTTACAAAGGCAGAATAATCCTTTAGATAAACGAACGTTCGCATTCGATTGCTTTTAAATCATCCTTATAAAACCATTTTGCAGTAACTTGTTTTCTGCAATGTTTTCTGCGTAAGGTTTGGCCAGAGTTTGGAGCTACAAGGCGAGCTTTCATGCTCTCTGTTTGCGTAATTCTCGGTGTCTATTCTGAAACTCTAGCCCAAAGTATTTACTACCCGAATCTGTTTTCAAACGATGTGAATTTGTCGTATTATTATCAATCAATCAATCAAAGTTTTATTCAGAAGATCAAAAAATAAATATAAGCTGAAATACATAAAATTTCTTAACATTAGCTGTCGATCGCCCGGGAGACCCAATGAGGGACCAAACGGCCCCGCTAGTTAGGGCCACCCCGTAATGCATTGAATGTCTACAAAACAATTTATGACCGTTCAGATGAAAAAAGCAAACTGTACGATGCTTAACTAACATCAAATAAAAATTCTTCTATACAGGCGCGACGCATTTGTAAAGCAAGACAGCGAACAATAATATAGTTTTCAGTTATGAGCCTCTATTAAAACACAATCCTAACCCTTTGTATTATTCATTACTCCAGTGTCTTATCTAAATCCATTGCTCCTCTCAGAAACAAGTCCTTGGCACAAACAAACACTTCTTGCATGTGGAGTGAGGAGGGCGTGTGAAATTCTTAATACATGCTGATGCTCATTAGGTTTAGGTGGGAGGTAGTTTTGGAATGTCTGAGGCAGTAAATTGGTAGAGTATGATCCATAAAAGCTTCAGCTTACAATTTTCGGATCTGCTCTATTTTTTTAGTATATTTCTATTTATAAATTCCGATTCTGTGTGTGCTCCATATGATTTATTGGCCAAAAATCTAATTGCTCTCTTATGCTGGATTTGTATAGGTTGTTGAGGTTTGACTTATAGGCAGTGGCCCATATGATAATTATTGCCATACGTAAGATAAGGATAGATGAGAGTGAAGTATAGGGTTGAGCAAGCTTTGCAGGCAAAACCTTAGAAATTCTTGACATTATACTTAGGGTTTTGGCAATTTTGGATGTTATTGCCGCTATATGGTCCGTCCATACCAAGTGTTGGTCCACATAGATTCCTAAAAACTTAGCCGAGTAAACCTGAATAATGGGAGTATCCATAAAAACAACTTTTGATTTTCTTAAATCTTGGTTTTTTGCACCCTTGGCATGTATAGAATAAACGCTATAGTGCCTTTGATGGCCCAATATCGTCTTCTGAGAAGATATCTGTACCTATACCTGTCCATCGTAATCGCCCTAACAGAAAAGTGGCGACACTGTATACATATTTTTGACTTGGTAGCTCCTCCTCCCAAACAGTGGAATGTGTGCTTTAACTGTCATTTGGATCGAATACTCTGACAATCTCCTCTGCCAGATTCCTCCTCCTCCTCTTCTTCCTCCTCCTCCTCTTCCTCCTCCTCCTGTATGCCAATCTCGGAACTCCTCATTTTGGTCAAGACTGATAGGCGAACTTTGTGAGCTATCCATGCACAGTCCCCTCCACCACAACCAGGATGTAAATGTGTAGGCGACCGACAACAGCTTGACCACCAACACCAATCTACAAAGCTTAATTTATAAACTTAAAAATTAAATAAAAGCTATGTCATATATGCATTGATACAGATACTTACTGCTTTCCCATACATGTATATTTGTATAGGAGTGGTTTTGTATATTAATGTATGCATTACATAATGACAAGAATTATCGCAAGATAGGACTCTGTCCAGTGACAGAGCTATATAATTTTATATTAATATTGTATCGTTGTATGTCCAATGTAGATGTCCAATGTGTGCTTTCTATATCGAGATGATTTTCGATAGTGTGTTTGATAAAGTTAGTTGTAGACCTAGATGTACGTAGCTGAAGGCCTGAACCATGAAATCTACCTTCACAGACTTCACTCCTGCTCTCCTTTCAGCAGCAACTGCATGCAAGTCTACCTTCACCCTCTCCATTAGAATATGCAGAAGAAAACCAGGAATACAACGAGAATAATTATGTCGTAATTGTGCGTGTGTTGGCGAATGTTTCAGTGACTCGAAAGGATCAGACTTCAAGCGAGGCAGTCTTGTTGTTGGCGACGAATTCCTCGTCAGTCGTTGAGGCTCGATTTGGATCTCTGGATGATGATGCATTGACAAGCAGCGGAGTTCACATCAATATTCGTTTTGTTCGAGTTATAGCTTTCCTTCTTCTGTTCTCGATAAAAACATTACTTGCGGTTTTATAAGATAAGTCAGAGATTATATAATATAATTGAAAAACAATTCTTTGCTGCTTTACGATTTCCTAAGACGATAGAAGTTCGGAAGTTCCCTACGCTATGCTCTAGAACGAATAACAAGCCCGTGAAAATGAAGAACTTATGTAGCGCGACTGTCTCTCTCTCTCTTTCTGGTTGTGCCGCAGGAGCAAGAATATATATATATATATTTGTAGAGAGAGAGAGAGAAACAGACATTATATCCTCTGCTTATAAACTCTTCCACTGCTAGTACTCAGGCAGGGTCAGTCCGAAGCCTGGGTGAAGGAGGAGGGCCACGCTAATGAGTAATGATCTTTATTATCACACAATGTCGTTAAACTGAAACTATTATTATACTACTTCCACTTCCCCTACTACTACTACTAATACTACCATTATGCCTTCCTAAACATAAGCAATGTTGCCTTTGACACTAAGATACGCGAAAATGACAGACTAGGATATAGTATATAATTTTTATAAAGAGTCTTCTTTCATTTGTGGCACAAGAGTTTTAAGTAAGGCAATTTTAAGAAGACGTTGATGGGTTGTCAACGTCTTCTTAAAATCGCCTTACTTAAAACACCTTGTAGTGCTACAGTTTCTTACGACATTGAAAGTAGCGAATGATTTCATTAGTCTTATATCGTGGCTTACAATTCCAGGAATCTGTTTATACATGTACATGCGGGAAAGATTTGCCTATCACTGTAGGAATGGTCGTTTGGCGACGCTAATCACCGCTTCGTGCCGAAGACAGCGATGCGTAGCAGACGTCTCCTCCACCTCTATCTCCTTCTCCTCCTCATACTCATACTTCTTCTTCTTCTCAACCGCTAGACTGTAAACTGATTTCTCGTCCGTCCATCCGTTGGTCCGTTTGTACGTCGTCTAGCTGTCATTCCTCATACATCTGCCCGCAAATATATATATTTGCTGGTTGTGGTGGTCATGGTGGTGCTGGTGGTTGTGATCATGGTGGGGATGGTGTTGGTGGTTGTTACTGTTGGTGATGTACTCCAAATCCTGCTATGCGTCTAGCGCACCTGTCTCCACGACCGATGATCGATTTGACTGAATTGCATCTTCTCCAGATAGGATCAGTCATTTGGGGCGTTTAGAGCGACGCATTGGGACGAGGAAGAACATGCAGCGATGGCATCATCGGTGTGAGCAATGGGGGTGGCTGATGGCTGGTTGGCTGGTAGGGTGACTTAGCCATGCATCATTAGGTTGTTGGTTCGTTGCATTTATCCTTCACGTCTGTGTTCGTCGTGTAATTGGATTGCTAGGATGTGGCTCAAGAAGACATCGACAGATTAGACGAAGAGATGACCCGAGAGAGGCATCGACCAATACCCGTCGCTACCCTCCACTGACTTAAACGCTGCACGGCGGCATCAGTGGCAGCCAGCTCTACGAACAGCCGTATTCTGTTGATTATCATGAGCACGTTAACATAAGATGTCATCATCATGGGTGACGTGGATGAATCATACGGTGAACTCAGTCTGTCGGTGGAAGTGAATGTGTGTGTGTGGCACTATGTGAGTGTGTGTGTGTGAGAGAGAGAGAGAGAGAGAGAGAGAGAGAGAGAGAGAGAGAGAGAGAGAGAGAGAGAGAGAAGGAGAGAGAGAAAGCGAGAGAGAGTGAGTGAGAAAGAGAGAGAGAGAGAGAGAGAGAGAGAGAAGGAGAGAGAGAGAGCGCGCGAGAGAGAGTGAGAGAGAGAGAGATAGGAGAGAGAGAGCGCGCGCGAGAGAGAGAGAGAGAGAGTGTGTGTGTGTGAGAGAAAGTGTGTGTGAGAGAGCGCGCGAGAGAGAGTGAGAGAGAGAGTGTGTGTGTGAGAGAGAGTGTGTGTGTGAGAGAGAGAGAGAGAGAGAGAGAGAGAGTGTGTGTGTGTGTGTACGTCTGCGCACGGTATTTGTGATTCTGTCGTGCTACGGGTTCAGTCACTTAACTACATGTATGCCAACGCTTCAGTGGCAATTTTCACGATGTCAATTTTCATATATTACACACACTATTATGAAGAAGATTACGGAGGAAAAGGAGAAGATTACAAGAGAAATGGGGAAGATTGCCTATACGAAAAGGAAAGATAACTTAAGAAACTGGGAAGGTTACGGAAGAACCGAAGAAGATTATGTAAGAAAAGGGGAATATTGCGAAGGAGAATGAAAGAATGTGGAAGAAAAGAGGAAAGTTACGGCAGAAAAGCGGAAGATTATGGAAGAAAAGTGGATGAGTATGAAAAAGGTAAATATTGCGAAAGAAACTGGAAGATTATGGAAGAGGAATTAAGATCACAGAAGAAAAGATACCATAGCCTTTAACACAAGACCGCGTAAGTCGTAAGGCCAAACCGTTTAGGGCCTACCTGAAAAGGCTATTCATGAAAAACTCCATGTATACGAATTTATGTGGATAGTTTAAGAAAAGAGGCTCTGCTCTGTCAGGGTGCAGTTGAACAGTGATCAGCGAAGGGTTGGTTGGGTGAGCGAGGCTCAGAGCTCAGCCGTTTTGTCAAAACTAATCCATCAATCCATCCATTCACAAAGTAGGATAATGTGCACGAAAGTTGACGCAATGGACAGATAGATTGGGACACAGCGTGTCTAACCCTTATAGACTTCAAATTATCAAGTGTTGGGATCTCGTTCGAAATTCTGTTCTTCATCGCAAGAAAGAAGGAAAAGGGAAGATTACTGAAGATAAATGGATAAGATTACGGAATAAATGGGGAAAAGATTAAACGAAGAAAATCCTTCTATTACGGAAGAAAAGTTTAGATTACGGAAGAAAAAGGGAAGAACACGGAAGCAAAAGAAGATTTGAGGGTCAAGGGTCGTCCCGCCAATTTTCATTTGACCGACGAGTGTCGCCATCGGGCCATCCGAGAAATAGGTTACATCTCCCTGTAATTGCAATATATAGTTACGACGGCATATGCATGGCGTCTCTCTCCAACCGTCATCAACAGCGCCATTATTAGGTCCGTTATTATTCATGATTTCGATTTTTTAACTTATATTTAATTTGAAATGTATGAAACAATATCTATCAAAAGAACTGTACGTGCTTTTCATCATTAGGCCTACACATCGTTAAAGTAAAGCTTAGATTTACACGTCAGTCAGCCAATTGGTTAGTAATTGTGATTCTACAGTGTCGCCACAGGATCAATAGGCTCCTACGAGGAATAGGCTTATTTCTAGGCCGGGGCAGAGTGTATCTGACCCTTATTGGTTGACATTGTTGCGTTGACATTGTGTGTTGTGTCGTTGACAATGACTGAAGATTTGTGGGGAAATCGAAAGTAGGCCTATGTCAACAATGCTGTCAAATTTAGTTATGCCAATAATTCAATGACTATAAATACACCAAGAATATTTATCAAATTGAAACGCCAGCTTCTAAAGGTATAATTTTACAAGTTCATATCGCTTGTGCGTGTTGACATTGTGTGTTGTGTCGTTGACTAAACGACCACAGAACAAGTGCTCTGTGTCTGAACTGATCGACTGCAACTGTATCAACATAGTAAGCAATGGGTGTAGACTTATATTACTTTTCTTAACAATAATTGTCTGCAATTGATCATTGGTGTTTAACTGGGACGAAAGAGGTTCGACAAAGCGTTAGTTTGACACGGGGCGTCGACTGAAACTTCGGTGACTGAGACGCTACAGCGAAAATAGTCGTTGTCTTTGCTTCATCACCTGTTCTGATGAGAGAGGTATTAC
Organism: Bimastos eiseni; assembly: GCA_959347315.1. Classification (NCBI taxonomy): domain Eukaryota; kingdom Metazoa; phylum Annelida; class Clitellata; order Crassiclitellata; family Lumbricidae; genus Bimastos; species Bimastos eiseni. The sequence continues at coordinate 6,757,587 of OY365815.1, forward strand.
GAAATTACAGGTTCCTCTCATTGTCCAAGTGGCTGAGTACATCTCTGTGTATAGGCAACTTTATCTATGTGCTTCGAGCGATAGATTTGCGTCGTCTTCTTCTTTGTCAGATATTTTGTCGTCTAATCCTGATTGCATCGATCTACTTGAAAGTCTATTTGAAAAGATGAAAGTCGATCTATTTGAAGTGTCTATACATTACTTGAAGCGGTTAGATTTTCTCATTTTGAGATTGTCACAAAACAATCGCACCGAGTTATCAACTGAATGAAAGGAGTCTCTCAGCTTGAGAGAGAGTCTCTCTCTCTGCTTTGAGTTCTGTTTCGCAAATCCGCTGTTGGCTTTGAATCACGACGAGCGGATGTCTAGCGCAAAATAGGTCTGGACCAGAACGATTGGCAAAGAGTCGTGGAAACAGGAATGCTCCAGAGATGGGTAGAAGAACGTTCGAGACATTCTGGAACACTTTGTCGGTGTCTTAATGTGACTAAAGACTTCATTCTACCATTTTTCAGTCGAACAAACATTGATCGCCAACTCAGCATGAAAATGACAATTGCCGATGCTTCGTGGCTATAGGCTGCCATTGTGAGGGGATGACATCAAGCCCTACCTCCTCCTTTCATCCTTTACTCCTCCTCCTCCTCCTCCTCCTCTTCCGTCATCGTCGGCTGCCTCTTATATATTTTCCTGCTGCTTATGCTATGCTTCGTTCAGCATCGATTAGCTTTGTATTCTCCATTGCATACATTGATACTGGCGTCTGTAGATTGGAGCATCAGTTGATCGGCGACAGCTGTAGGCGTCGACAGGGCAGCAGCGGCAGCAGCAGCGGCAGCGGCAGCGGCGGAGGCAGTGTTACTACCGACGTAGTAGCCATAGGGAGCGGCTATAAGACAGGAAACCAATCATCGATCAGAGATCAGCGACCTAGATGTGCAAGACCAGTTACAGGATCTTTTACTTTAGCTTCAATGCTACGTTTAACCAACTATTAAACTGAAGATTACGCTTACAAGACACAAGTAACACTCTTATGCTCCAAGCACACTGGCCTCTCACTCAGAATAGAAAACACTTTAGCTCAGTCGAGATCTATCCACTTCCCCGACCTCTCCCGACCTCTCTCGACCTCTCTCGACCTCTCTCGACCTCTCCTCCCACTTCAATAATATTCCGTGCACCAGAGTCTATGCCGTCTGTTGCCTGCCTGCCTCAACCATTGGATCTTGGCCTAGAGCAGATTTTGACCCTACCTGTAGTGCTCGTGAATACACTGGTGCCCGCGTTTGGCTTTCGAGTGGCGCTTTAGAAGTTCGAAGATTAAGATTACGATCACCCGCCTACCGATTTTTGACTAAACGCCTCTGAATAAGCTGGTGTCCTCCGACTTAGCTTTTTGGACGCTGTAGGATTTTCGAGATCACGATTATTCCTTTGCATTTGGCTGCATAGGCCTAACTGTCGCAAGCAAACTCTCGCTGAGGTTTGTACGTGAAAGAACTTAATTATTTCATGAAACTTTACTGGCTTCCAATCATTCAGTATCTCGCCCAACAAGTTAGGATTATTCCAAAACACCGAATAGGCTTATTTCATATTTTCTTCAGTATGCCTACCAATCCCAAATTCGAAGTAACTCTGGAAGTATAGGGTGACACTAAGTTCGTTCACCAATATCAAACTTAATATCTCGGCCAAAATGATTCGGATCAATTAATATTTTTCAAGCCTATACAGGACTCAAATATAGGCTATTATAACCCTAGAAATTTTAAGTCGAACGTGGGTTCAATGACGTAACATTGTACACCACGACGCGGGAGATGCATTACCGGCTCGTGCCTGGAGATGGCGTAACCATTATTCACGCCGCTTAATTGAGTAAAGATAGGAGCTTCGACACTGGACTGTGGACGATTGGTCTAACCGATTGCTCATCGATGAGTCACCGTTTAATATATTTTATGTACTGAATGCATAAAATGATACAGTTTGGATTTCACAGAAGGAGAACGATCCGTCTGCTCCACGATGAAGTTTAGTCCATTAGTGATGATGTAGGGTTGGATGACGGCCAGGGCTCTCACTAGCCTTCACTTTGTACCAAGTTTTACTAGACTGAACTCCCAGTACTGCAGTACATTCTCGAGCAATATGCGAAACCAGCGTTCGACAGACAACGGCAGTATTATCAACGAAAGTTATTCGTTATATCTTGACAGTATTTCAGCAGGATGTTGCACGATGTCATACATCAACTGTGACGACTGCAAGGTACCGTTACGAATAAAGCCAAAAGGTTGACCACCAAAGCTCTTCTGATCTCTCTCCTATTGAGAACTTGTGGAGTATTTTGTCTCTCAGCGCTTATAAAGATCCTGAGCCAAAGAACGTCGCGTCCAACGGGTGTGGAGATTGATAGAAGTTGGGACACTTCAGTCGCTGATCCAGTCTATATCGTATAGAGTCCGTGCTGTCATTAAGCAGAACGAATATATTGTACAGTAATAGCATACAAACTGTATCGCATGGCAGTTTTTTCCCGGGAAACGGGTCCACTTCTATGGTTTTAATATATAAAGGCAACCACGGATCGTGTCAAAGCCAAATTTGTACCAGTATTTTTCATTTGAATTGTGTATGCATCGACAAAACATCAGAAAAAATATGAAACCCTTACTGAGAAAACTCATTTTGAAAACGGTGAACGAACTTTTGTGTAACCCTATATTAGAAAGTTTGAAAGAATGTTTGGAAAGATAGGTTTAGAAAGTAGTCGAACGATTATTTAAAATGTTTTTGTTGCTATAGATAGAAGTCACAAGACTGTAATCGTAAAATTAGTTGGCATTGATACCCGCGTATCGTACAGCTGCCCAGTTTGGTTCGTACGCATATTGAGCGTGAGGATGAGGAGGAGGAGGAGGAGGAGGATACGACGATACAGCAGCAGGTGAACCATATGGCTGTGAATAGCATCCGTTCCCTACAAAGTGTAAAAGCTCAGGTCAAAGCATTTCAAATAACGATGTTCCACATTCTAGTCATCATGATAATTTTCTGTACAGTGTTTCGCACGGGGTTGATGCAGCGCTGCATCTGTCTGGCCAGTAGACGCTTCAATGGCGTCCATGCCATTCCAAAATGACTTAATTCAACACATGACCATTTGATGCCATCTCATTGGCCGATTTACCACTGATGAATATTCATAAACAACAACGTCTATTCTGCTGTAATAATTGGTGCTGAGGAGAAGTTACAAAAGACGTAATGATGACCTCAACAGTATTAAAGCGCTACATAGAAGTCCGCTCAGGACATAGGCCTAAGCTCATTCCCGAGCGCCTCTTCGTCTTAGATTGGTTCCAGCGAAATACGATTGAAGAGAAGAAACTAATAGGGACCTACCATTTCTGCTCAGTGCTCACTGCATACAACAGCAGGTGAACCATATAGCTGTGCTGATGTACATATGAACCATATGTGAACCATATGTGCTGATGCTGTTCTTTGGCTCAGGATCTTTATAAGCGCTGAGAGACAAAATACTCCACAAGTTCTCAATAGGAGAGAGATCAGAAGAGCTTTGGTGGTCATTTGACCCATCACACATTTGATACCCTGCACTTTTGAATGTTGCTTAGATTCGCTTTGTAACATTCCAGATACATTCGTTCATTCAATTCTATATAACAACTCTTGATTGTTTACTCATCATTACTCAGGTCTTAAACTAATCCAAATAATTTTGGGTTTCTTCATTTCGATTCTGCTCATCGACTGATTGGCAGGTCGATAGGGAGGGCTAGTACGTAGATAGAGTCTGTGACATCCTGACAACGACACTACACAAGCCAACTGATTAGATTTGAGTCACTAAACTGACGAGCTGCTAATCGGCGGGTGTTGTTTAGGACCAGAAATTAGAAGGATCGAGGAAGGTGACATTTTTGGAACGGAAACCCTGAAAGGGTAGATTGAAGAGCTAGATGGGGAGCAAGATGATGGGAAGCTAGATGATGGGAAGCCAGGTGATGGGAGCTAGATGATAACGAGCTAGATGATGGGAAGCTAGATGATGGGAAGCTAGATGATGGGAAGCCAGGTGATGGGAGCTAGATGATGGGAAGCAAGATGATGGGAAGCTAGATGATGGGAAGCTGGATGATGGGAAGCTAGATGATGGGAAGCTAGATGATTGGGAGCTAGATGATGGGAAGCTAGATGATGGGAAGCTAGATGATGGGAGCTAGATGATAACGAGCTAGATGATGGGAAGCTAGATGATGGGAAGCTAGATGATGGCGAGCTAGATAATGGCGAGCTAGATGATGTGGAGCTAGATGATCGGGAGCTAGATGATGGGAAGATAGATGATGGCGAGCTAGATAATGGCGAGCTAGATGATAACGAGCTAGATGATGGGAAGCTAGATGATGGGAAGCTAGATGATGGGAAGCTAGATGATGGGAGCTAGATGATGGGAAGCTAGATGATGGGAAGCCAGGTGATGGAAGCTAGATGATAACGAGCTAGATGATTGGAAGCTAGATGATGGGAAGCAAGATGATGGGAAGCTAGATGATGGGAAGCTAGATGATGGGAAGCTAGATGATTGCGAGCTAGATGATGGCGAGCTAAATGATGTGGAGCTAGATGATCGGGATCTAGATGATGGGAAGATAGATGATGGGGAGCTAAATAATGGGAAGCGAGATGATTTGGAGCTAGATGATGGAAAGCTAGATGATAGAGAGCTAGATGATGGCGAGCTCGATGATGGGAGCTAGATGATGACGAGCTAGATGATGGGAAGCTAGATAATGGGGAGCTAGATGATGGGAAGCCAGGTGATGGGAGCTAGATGATAACGAGCTAGATGATGGGAAGCTAGATGATGGGAAGCTAGATGATGGGAAGCCAGGTGATGGGAGCTAGATGATGGGAGCTAGATGATGGGAAGCTAGATGATGGGAAGCTAGATGATGGGAAGCTAGATGATGAGAGCTAGATGATGTCGAGTTAGATGATGGGGAGCTAGATGGTGGGAAGATGGATGATGGAGAGCTAGCTAGATGATGGGGAGCTAGATGATGGGAAGCTAGATGATGGGAAGCTAGATGATGGCGAGCTAGATGATGGGGCGCGAGCAGCAATGTTGGCACTAGGACCGAAAATACGCCTTAGTCTGTAAATAACTAGATAAATAGGTAAGTAGAGGTGTAGGGGTTAAGGGAGGGAAGTTTATATGTATCGTAGGTTGGTAGGTCGATGAGGAGGCCCTGTACATAGATAAGAAGGCATGAAACGAAAAGCCATTATCGTCGTCGTCGTCGTCGTCGTCGTAGACGTCTGTGAATCGTTGGCAAACGATGACTGCGTTGTTCAGTATTCGCTTGAATCCAATCATTTCTTGTCGCAACGAATGATTTGAAAAGATCATTCTGAGTTATTAAAGGGAAATTCTGATGAACAAAGCAGGCGATGGGTTGTCGTTTTATATAGCGCATACACATTGTTAGCATCTGTCATTCTGTTCCTCCGGTCTCTGCTTCATTTCTGCATCTTCTGCTTACCTCCCTAATCCTTCGCTCCCGCTCACTTCATTTTCCATTCGACTCCATTCTGTTCTAACGAAGAGTTCCTCCTTCTTTTCTTCCTCTTCTTTATCTTCCATTCTGTTTTCCTTCTCCTCCTTTCTCTTCCGCTCCCACTTCTTCCATCTTTCCTCCTCTCATTTCTCCTGCTGCTCTTGTGTTCCCGTTCTTCTTATTCTTCTTCTGCAACTTCCTCCTCGCCTGCGCTTCTCTTCCTATTCGTCCTCGTCCTCGTCCTCCTCTTCTGTCTGTCTGTCTGCCTCTTTTACATCGCCTTGTGACTTGGTCATCATTGTCGAGTGTCTTTGGTGAACGCCCTTTGTCGTCTGAGCTGATCTCCTCATCCTCAGATAGTCCCAGGCAACGTTGGCCTTGTGCGAGTGTGGCGATGTAAAGACGATGTTCCCCATAGCGGAGGACTGCGCAATATCTAGATTCCCGAGTGGTCTCCGGGGCCTTCACAGGGTCGAGGAGGCTGGAAGAGTCAGGCTCAGCAAGTCAGGCACTCGCAAATAATAATAATAATAATAATAATAATAATAATAATAATAATAATAATAATAATAATGAGAGGGAATAGGCATCTCTTATAATATGTCATAAGAACAAATAAGAGGACGTTCTTCGGTTCTTTTCTGCTGTTTTGCAACCTGTAAAAATTGCGCTTCACATTACACTATGTAACACGATTTTTTTTGCCAATGAGTAGTTTTTTGTATACTTATGCCTCAGAAATATAGAAAATATATTTTATTAACTATACATCATCAGTATCATCACATTTTGAAATTTACCTATATCCAGTGCTTAAAGTGTAAAAAAGAAGTGTCTGGACGCTAGAGGAGCCGTCCATAATTGACGTCACGCAATTTGGGACGATTTTTGACCTCTCCCCCATCGTTACACGTCATCACAAATGCCACTACCCCCTCAAATATGACGTCACGTCACAAGGTCCTGAACCCCCATAAAATGAAACCAGATGTCCAGAATGTAATGCAAATTTTCTTATAATTAACAAAACATTTTATTGCAACTATAAAATATTTCAAATTATAATAGTAGAACGGAGAAAAATGGAGAAATTAAGTAGCCTATGATGATTACAATCTTATGCATTCCTCAGGATGAAAGAGTATCATAATCATAATTAGTGTTGTTAATTGTGGTAACAACTATTACTAATTAAGTGGAACTTGTTTAAATGAGTGTAAGTTTTTAATAAAATTACGTATTTTTATGTGATGATGTTACGTCACATTTCGTCGACCCCTCTCCCCTTGTCACACATCGTCAGAAATTTGTGACCCCTTCGTGACGTAATTTATGGACGGCCTCTAGTGTCAAAAAGTTAAGAATCAAAGATTGCAAAGGCAGAGCACTAACATATTAAGTCGACGACAAATGATTCGTGCACTGTGTTCGTTACAATAGAAGTTGGATTGGTGATATTAATGATGCTGGAATAGAAGTTGGATGGGTGAACTAAATTCTTCCAAAACAGATGCTATTTAGGTGAACATGATGCCTACTGAAATAAAAGTTGGATCATTGAAAAGAATATTTGCCCAGATAGAAGTTGAAGTGACAAAAATGCTGAACCAGAAGCTGGATTTGCAGACATTATTATTATCAATCCAACGTCTATTTACACGTAACCAACTACAGTGGGCGAAAATAGAATTTTTTATCATTCGTTAGGCTTGTAATGTAGAGCGTAGGCCTACAGAGAATTGCTTTCCTTTGTGAAATTGTCGACAAGGGGCCAGTGGTGCCGGCATCGTTTTAAAAGTTGTAAAAATAAAGTTTGTAAACGCGCGAAGCGTGAAATTTTTTCCTCCTCTTTTTCCTGTTGATAATAACAATAACGTACGCATATAGAGGAATTGCACTGTTGCATGGACGCTCATGGACGGCGTCCAGGCTCTGCTGGCCAAATAATTGGCAGGACAGCGTTTTTAACAACCACATTATAACTAATAAATATTTAATATGTGCGTCATAATCACTAAGCAGAGGTTTTTTCATATTTGATTGAAATTCATACATTATTGAAAAAAATTAGTACAGTTTTTTGGGAGGTCGCTCTTTCCGTTCACCTTGAACACTGTACAGGCTATAAACTAGAAAATAATTAACTGGTGGCCTTAAGGCACCTGTATTTTTACTGCTATTTATATTGTTGGAAGGTTCGCGCACATTCTAGAATATTATCGAAAGTTCTAGAAAGTTCACGCAGCTACTTCAAGTTTACACAGCATTGAATGCCTATGGAATTTTTCGAAGAAGTTTTTTAACTTTCAAAATATCAATCTCCTGGTCAGTGGTCACAAAACAAAATTATGCGCCGTACTACAGTTGTTGCTCTTATTCCTCGCCGGTTCCCTAGCTGCACGCACACGGGGACTGCCCGTTCCGGAACCTTCTCTCCAAGATAGCATCGAGTACGGGTCCAGCTCCTGCTTCTTGGCAAAGAGTCTTACCGATAATGTCTGACCTAAACATAACCTCCAGTACCGCCCTTTGTCGACGACTTAACGAAGACACCACAGAGTTTCTCATTTTGTGTTGAAGATAATGGTAGAGTTCGTGAGTAAAATTCCGCCTATCCTAACTCACCGCAACTGTGTTCTTACGGCTACGTAAAATCCTACACAAGCGCTACTCACTCGCAACTTCCCTAACGCCACGTAAAGAACGTGTCCGCCAATGCTGGTAGTTCGCCCTATCGTCACTGCCTCTAACGCTAGGTAAAGAACTATCGCCGTCTCGTGACTTCTTCTCGCCGAGGAATCGATCGTCAGGCTCCCTCCCGGCTTCCTCTTGCAAGGAACGATGCTCTGGTGCGAACTCAAGATCAACTTGCAAGATACACTCAGGTGACGACTGACGACCACTACTCCTCTCGCTACATGTAGGCCCTTCTTTTGCACACGGCCCTTTTGCACACGGCCCTTTTGCACACGGCTCTTTGCACACGGCCCTTTTGCACACGACGTTTCTGTATTCTTCGCATAACAGTCTATGCCCCACTTTATAGTTCATGCCGTGCTTATCAGTCGACGTTGTCACGCTCATTAGTCTGATCTTAATATTCAGTCACCTCAGGCGTCATACCCCTATGGCCATGGACTATTTATCCCTAACAAGAACTTCTGTGGCCATGGACTGTCGATCCCTAACAAGAACTTCTAAAACATCGACTGCAAGCACTGGCGAAATTCGCCACAGTTATCTGGGAATAATGGCCATTTTATATGTTTTTGAGGCAGGAGCAATAACGAAATAACAAGTAATGTGTTATATAGTGTTATTGTTTATCAAGTACACACGATTTCATGGAATCGTGCATTTAGTGGAGAAAAGATTTTCATAACAATGCTGCTGACCAGTGTTGACCATTCGACTTGATATAGGCCTACATTTGTACATAGACCAAAATCTGAAAAAAGAAGTTCAATTAATGAGATGTGAACGATTCCTATCTGCTACTTGGATCGCGGAGCGTAGGAACAGAGCGGAACTCGCTTAAGAATAGTTCGTCATCGGCGGATAGAAAGCATAATCATGTGAACTCGGCTAGAGTCTACATTTGAGGAAAATGGCGGCTAGGGCCGATGCAACCTTTTTTGAGACTTTCACCAGCACTCACAGTCACGTTCTGCGTGGCGGCCTGTGCAAGGAGTGAACGGACCCTGCTCCACCATTTCGCCCTCCCAGCTAAGTACAGTAAAAATTATCCTTCTGCTTCTCCTCATTCTCTTTCTCCTTCATCACCATCATCATCATCATCATCATCAGCAGCAGCAGCAGCAGCAGCAACAACAACATCATCATCATCGTCATCATCATCGTCATCGGCATCGTCCTCGTCGTCATCCTCATCGTCATCCTCATCATCCTCAGCATCATCAGCATCAGCATCAGCATCATCCTCAGCATCATCATCATCATCATCATCATCATCATCATCATCATCATCATCATCATCATCATCATCATCATCATCCTCAGCATCATCATCATCATCATCATCATCATCATCATCATCATCATCATCATCATCATCATCATCGGCATCGGCATCGGCATCGGCATCGGCATCGGCATCGGCATCGGCATCATCATCATCAGCAACAGCAGCATCAGCATCAGCAGCAGCAGCAACGTCATCGTCATCGTCATCGTCATCGTCCTCGTTTTCATCCTCATCGTCATCCTCATCATCATCAGCATCAGCATCAGCATCAGCATCATCCTCAGCATCATCAGCATCAGCATCAGCATCAGCATCATCCTCAGCATCATCAGCATCAGCATCAGCATCATCCTCAGCATCATCATCATCATCATCATCATCATCATCGGCATCGGCATCGGCATCGGCATCGGCATCGGCATCGGCATCGGCATCGGCATCGGCATCGGCATCGGCATCGGCATCGGCATCGGCATCATCATCATCAGCAGCAGCAGCAGCATCAGCAGAAGCAGCAGCAGCAACGTCATCGTCATCGTCATCGGCATCGTCATCGGCATCGTCATCGTCCTCGTTTTCATCCTCATCGTCATCCTCATCATCATCAGCATCAGCATCAGCATCAGTATCATCATCATCAGCAGCTGCATCAGCATCGGCATCAACATCATCATCATCATCATCAGCAGCAGCAGCATCATCATCATCATCATCATCATCACTTTCCATTTCCCTTCCCCATCCTCTTTCTCTTCTTCTCCGTCTTCTTCTTCGTCTTCCTCGCGTTATTTTATCTTTTTATTCACATTCATTTTCTTCATTCTCTTCATCTTCTTCCTCTTCCTCTTCCACCTCTTTCTCGTCCTCCTCCTCGTCCTCTTCTTCTTCTTCTTATTATTATTATTCTTATTATTATTATCATTATCATTATTATTTTCATTATTATTACTATAATTATTATGATTATTGTTGTTGTTATTATTATTATTTTTATTATTATCATCATCATCATTATTATTCTTATTATTATTATCATTATCATTATTTTTTTCATTATTATTATCATTATTATTACTATCATTATTATTATTATTATTATTATTATTATTATTATTATTATTAATATTTTTATTATTATCATCATCATCATTATTATTCTTATTATATTATCATTATTATTATTATTTTTATTATTATTATTATTATTATTATTATTTTTATATGTATTTTTCTTCTTCACATTATTTTAATTTTTCTTCTTTTTTGCATCATTTTTTTTCTCCTTCTAATGTTAGCCACTTTCTTCTTTTAATTCCTTTAACATTTCTACTTCCTCTCTGTCTTCGCTTCTTCTTTTAGCGTCATACTATTGTTCACAGCCAATCAGATTGTTAAAGAAGTTGACTTACCAATGGACATGCCATACGACGTTGACTGTAAGTCTTGGAGGGAGTTGTTGTACGTCATCGCTGCACCACCGGCTGCCGGAGTGTGTCCAGCGCCGCCGCCGCCACCAGCAGCCCCGAAGGCAGCCGCCATAGCGCTGTAGTCGCCTCCTGCCCCGCTGCTGCCAAGGGGCGTCGAAGACGACACACAGACAGACGACGACGATCCTATCGCTGTAACGATCGCTGGAACATATTGGGTACTCGTCCGGTACTGACCATTCGTCATCTGGTAACTGGAGGAGCAGAGGGTCAGCTGGTGAAGGTCGTTCGGAGAATCAGGATCTGGCTTCGGTGGCTTTGGACTCTGCTTGTAGTTATTATTCCACAGCTGCAAGAAAAAGACTTCATTTAGCAGCCAAACAAAACAAGCGAACACTCTTAACATTAGCTTCATTTCTCTAAACAATTGTTTGTTTTATATCATTACACCAACTGACGTGTGTGGACGGCAGGGCTGTTAATATCGCGATAAAGTACCGCAAGGCTTGGTATCGCCGATACTTTTGTCGATATCGCAGTTGATATTGAAAATGAACGGGACTTCGGAAACGAAGATTGCCAAAGCGATATATCTGAGCACTGACTTCGAACAACTTGCCTGAAGTTCAAGTAGATTGTGATTGGCCCAAGCGTTACATGCATAAATGCGTCGTTAAATAAACTTATAGGCCTATTATCAGTCAGCCAGTGGAAACCCCTATGTTATCGAAGCGTGAATTGTTTGCGCCAAGAGCGAATTCAGCAAGCCCTTCGAAAGCTACTGACAAAAGTATTGGTATTTGTATTGCAATACTTTTCGCGATACTTTTACCAGAAAGTATTGGTATTGCCATTGCAATACTTCTTCCAATAATATTATTACCAGCCATGATGGGCGCAACACAAGCAACGAAGAGAAATTAAGGGCAACGAGGGAAAGCATTGCAATAACACAATTATAGACATTATTATTTCCGAAATTTGATACCGCCCTTCTTCCAACATATTTTACTCAGAAGTGCACACACACGCCTCGACGGCGCAATTGCAGTTGTACTGCAGAGCAATTGTGCGCGAAGGAATTGCTCAAGGTCCCTACACAGTGACGCCCCGGACGAGGCTCGAACCCGCGCGCTCAGCACATACTGAACGCTACGGGCTGACCGCTCTACCCGATCGGCCACTGTGCCACACCGACAATACACAAGGTAACTATTGTAATAATCAACTATACAAAATAAGGAAATGGCAACTATTACTGACTTTTACTTGTATAATCATTGTTTCCTTGGTTTCCAGCCACACTATATGTGGGGCACAGTGGCCGATCGGTTAGAGCGGTCAGCCCGTAACGTTCAGAGTGTGCTGAGCGCGCGGGTTCGGGCCTCGTCCGGGGCGTCACTGTGTAGGGACCTTGAGCAATTCTTTCGCGCACAATTGCTCTGCAGTACAACTGCAATTGCGCCGTCGAGAGCGTGTGTGTGCACTTCTGAGCAAAAAATGTTGGAAGAAATTAGAGCCATTTCCATTTATCATATCAGCCGTTCGAATATTTGCAGCCCGTCTCCGACTCTCTCGCTCTCTCTCTCTCTCTTTTTTTTCTCTCTCTCTCTCTCTCTCTCTCTCTCTCTTCCGTCAGGTGTGTGCCAACGATGAGGTTTTTACACAGTGGCTCCATTTCTGTCTGCCTCTGATTGTATCCAGGGCTGTTCTCATGTCCATGCTACTTTCTTTTAAGATCTTGTCTGACATTTTCATCCATGTCATTGTCTGTCTTCTTCGACTTCGTGTTCCTTCCACGTTGCAGTATGAATTGCTCAAGGTCCCTACACAGTGACGCTTGTTGTCCATTCGTGTTAAATGGCCAAACCATGGCAGTCAACTTTTCTGATCCTGTCAATAAACGAAGATTATTAGAGCATTAATACTATTAGAGGAGCCTACTTAATATGCCAGTAATAGGACCAGATACCCCTATGCGACAGCGGGAATTGATCTCGCTTCATACTGCTCTTTGTGCCAGTGTGTTGTCCATTACTGTATGGACCCCCTCTCATGCAGTTCATTTGGCGTTATATACACGCGACCTCTGAACGACCGTATTTATACTGAAATGAATGTAATACGACTCATCTGACACTTTGTGGGCGTAACCGTGTTGTCAACGAAGCTAAGCAAGGCATCGAGCCCGGTTATGAGCCATACTTTGTGAGTGACCTCCTTTCAGGGTCTCTGTCTGTTGCAGTCTGTATCTCTTACCAACTTTTTTTACCTTGGTTCACCAACAATTATAAACGTCCTTTTGTTGAAATGGCGCTGTTATATTCCAGTCAAAGTCTGAACCTTCCTTCAATTTTACGATCTTCGTATACAGTGATACGTAGATAATTGTGCTTGGGCGGTTCAATCGAGTCAATTAAATGTTTTCTCAATTTAATAACATTTATTCCATTTCAAATAGTTTAATTAATTGAAACGGCCCCTGCATAGTCGCAAATTGTATAAAATGTACATATTTTAAACATACATAGTCAAGAAGACAAAAGGAAATATATTGGCGTTATACAGCGATGAATGCGGTGACTATGGAAACTAGGAGAAGCCTCTTTCGAGCACTTATTGGAAAAGACGGACGTAACGGACAGACAAACGCTTCAGAGGAGAGTTGAATGAATCGGTCAACGACAGACGACGATTACCATCCAACAATATTGATTGTATCTCCTTTAATGAGATTGAGACAGAGAGTACAGCTGACAGAACGCAGCATATACAATGCTGCAGCCTAAGTGTTAGATGGCCGAAAAAGTTCGCCTTATGAATGAGATAGCATGCCTAAATGTTACGAATTTTTAATCTAACCATGAAATTTGGCCACTAGATCTATTTTTGGTGAACTTGTGGAGTTGACAATTGACCATCTAGCCAGATTGTATTGTATTGCACAAAACATAACTGCACATAACTGCACATAACTGCACATAACTGCACATAACTGTATTGTACAAAGTTGAATTGGATCAATAATAATCGAGTATGCATATCGGTTTAGCGATCAAGCAGTTAAACTTTAATCGTCACATAATTGTTTGCAGTGTCGAAGCTACATTTCGTGCAATCCAGAGCAGCGAACTCTTTCGTAGGAGTTCTGGCGATTATATGTAGGATTGGATAGAGTCTGATAAATTGCATCATTTAATAAGATAGAGCGACGCTACTAGGTACAAGTTCAAGTAGATCTATAAGTCTACTGGATTTAGACGCTGAACGGTGGCCAACCGAAGAAACACGAAATCAGCTGGATCAGTTTTCGGGAATAAGGTTCATTTGTAATTTCAATTTGAAACTTGTAATGTATATAGTACCAATTCCTGAAAATAGTTTTTGTATTGCCGCAAGATTTCAAGACAGTTAACGCGAAACTTATCGAGATCTCTTGTTCGAGACAGAACAAGAATTTCACTTCAAGACAATCTCTAAAAATTCGAGACACTACCTCGAGACCGAGACCGAGACAGCAGGCTTCCGAGACCGAGACACTAAAAAACTGTCTCAAGACGTCTCGAGACCGAGACACTGTCTCGAGACCATACAACTCTGTATATCATTCATTCATATGAAGACTAAAAAGTCTACTCAGATGCGCTCCCAGCCCAACCACAGCGATACAAATCAAGTTGTTTAAAGAAAGGCGTATTGGGTAACGCTGAATTGCTGATGACACCTTACTGTCTCGGTCTCGTCTTGGTCTTGAAGTTTCAAGTCTTGCATACAACACTGATGATATATAGGAACTATAGTCTAGCTTCTTCTGGTATTGAACTTTGAATTCAGCGAGCGCTCTTCGCTCCTGAAATTTGACCCATCGCGAGTGTTTTATTGGGTGAGTGCTCCGAGTGAGGCTTGGTTGTGTAAATGGTGTCCTTGATTTTCATATTGAAATTAACACTACACTATGATGTGATTGCGAATAGCGTTGTTATTATATCGAATGTTTGTGAATTATGTAACTCGAAATGTCTAGATATCGGAAAATAAGCCAATTGTGAGCTGAAAATAGTCATGTAGGTCTAAGCGTAGAAATTCACACTAGGACGTTTTGCAAACATTCTAATACGAAACGTTCGTGAGCCATTAAAATCGGATTTTTGGCTTAGATTGCGATTTACGAGCAACATTAGTACAAAAACATAAGAGCCTACTACTACAACAGCTGTATAGTCTGGTAGCCATAAGGGAGGAGTTCCATGCGGGGTGACACCATGAGTGACCGCACCGGGTGACACCAATCCTAGTGACGTCTCTGTGTCTAACGATGAACAGCTGGTAGTCGAGTTGGATTGAACTAATTCCATTTCTATCGCCTGCATCTGAGAAATCTTATCCTGGAAATTGTCAGTGTTTGAACGATCGTCGTACCACACGACTAATCCGACCTGAACAGTCGAGATATATCTCAACTGTACAGTTCTGATTAGTCGCGTTAGGAACGCTTTCACTAACTTTGCAAGCCACGAACAATCTTTACAACCGTACCTCACGGCTAAATAAGTAAGAATACTTTTATTAGACAATCAGCACACGCACAACAGCTTATAAGGGGTTTAAATACTAGCATTAATTTTCAGCGAAAGTCATAACTTACGCAAAATAATTTGCATTTGAGCGTATCAGAGACGAACGATTATCAGAAAAGAAAGGTTATATCCTCGGGTAATCGTAAAAGAAAGGTTATATCTTCAAGTCATCAAAGAAGAAAGGTTATATCTTCAGGTCATAAAAGAAGAAAGGTTATATCCTCGGGTCATCTCAAAAGAAAGGTCATATCTTCAGGTTATCAAAAAAGAAAGGTTATATCTTCAGGTCACCATGTTAGAAGAAATGTAATATATCCTCAGGTCATCGAAGAAGAAAGGTTATCTCTTCAGGTCATCAAAGAAGAAAGGTTATATCTCCGGGTCATCGTAAGAGTAAGTTTACATCTTCAGGTCATCAAAGAAGAAAGGTTATATTCTCGGGTCATCGCAGAAGAAAGGTTATATGTTCAGGTATTCAAAGAAGAAAGGTTATATTCTCGGGTCATCGTAAGAGAAAGGTTATATCGCCAGGACATCAAAGAAAAAAGGTTACATCCCCGGGTCATCGTAAAAGAAAGGTTATATCTTCAGGTCATCAAAGGAAAAAGGCAACATCCTCAGGTCATCATAGCAGAAAGGTTATATATCTTCAGGTCACCTTGTTAGAAGAAAGGTAATATATCTTCAGGTCATTAAAGAAGTAAGGTTATATCCTCGGGTAATCGCAAAAGGAAGGCTATATCTTCGGGTCATCAAATAAGAAAGTTTATATCCTCCGGTCATCAGAGAAGAAAGGTTATATATCTCTAGGTCATCATAGAAGAAAGGTAGCATCCTCGGGTCATCGTAAAAGAAAGGTAATATATCCTCACGTCAACGTAAAAGAAAGTTTAGATCTTCAGGTCATCAAAAAAGAAAGGCTATATATCTCCAGGTCACCATATATAGAAGAGAGGTAACATCCTCGGATCGTCGTAAAAGAAAGGTTTCATTCTCGTGTCATCGAAGAAGAAAGGTTATAGGTTTATATCTCCAGGTCGTCAGAAAAGTCCTAAGAATGTGGGCAGAAAGAAAAACACCCGAGTTAAAGTCAAAGAACGAGTCCGAGAGGGATATAGGTCCAAAGCAAAAGGTCAATAACCGCATAACCGCGGTATGGGGCCGAAGGTGTCAGAGTTTGAGGAAGAAAGAGGCCACGTCGGTTAAAAGAACGAAGATCGAGAACTAGCGGCTGCAGCCGAAAGAGGACGACGGGTAAGGTCACAAAGACAGCGTGAGCCTCACCCAATGACATCTGGAAGTACGGTAAGGAACGGGCTCTGAGCGGAAGGCAGTGAAAATGCTGAGTCATGAAGTTCAATGTATTTTAGAAGAGATGAAGGCGGGCAATCAGACGGGTAGATGCATTTTAACACAGATTGAAGAGGTATAAGCGAGATTTTTGGAGACCACAAGTAGTCAGTTACAACAAGTTACGCATGAGCAAACAAAAGCATATACCAATAATTGAGACGAAACTAGGGAATAGAACAGATCTCCTAACAGCTCGCTGAGAGAAGTTAGACCTAGATAGATTAGATATGTCTTCAGCAAACAAAAGAGTATTGACGATGGTAACACCTAAATTCTGAACACTAGCAGAGAAGGTGACCGATGGAAACCGTTCAGAGAGTAGGCCACATAGTCGAGTATAAGGAAGGGATGCTGGTGGGTGTCAGGCCAGATCAGCTGAGTTTTTGTAGCATTGAGAGAGCGGCTATACGAGGACATCCTGTATGGCGTTCTGAAGTTAACCGTAGGAGAGATGGTGAGGATACTTTGTGCATTCTAGTGAGGAGTAATTTGAATAATATACATAGATAAACACCGGGAAAGTTCAAGGACAAAGAAAGATATACTGATTGATGGCAATCTGTAATAGGAAGTGACTTGATTCAAGCTCACCTGATTATCATCCGAAGCACAATGTCTTCTTCCTTGTGATGATCTGTGATCGTTACCTACACACATTCAAATAGCACATTTAATCAGGCATATGTGTACAGAGCAGTTCCTTCAGTTTCTACGCCACTCACCTCCATCTATTGAGACAAGTGCCACCAATTGAGGCACGAACGCGATGAACGTGAATATGCAGCCATATATATATGCATATATATATAATGCATGTATTCTATATCATGACATTTTCTGGTCAATCAATTGTACTGGCTTCCTGTACTAGCTATAATTCAGCTTAAAGCTCTTTTCCTGGGTATTCAATTGTCGATAACTGTTTTCCCCTTGGATACGCCTTCCTCGTCTCTACGTTTTAACATTCGATCTCCGTCTGTGCCACAGAGCCTTTTCTACTCTCGGGGTTCCCACAATGATAGCGCTACTGAATGGACACTGATGTGAGCGGCACTTTTTAAACTGGTAAATACAATGCAATATATTGACCATTAGGACAATCTGTCAACCATGTGGGTCAGCCGCCTGTCAATCAAATAGGCTCCACACCCACCGTGTCTGGGCTGCTGCAAAGCTCCGCTTGAATACCCAAAAGGAACCTATCGGCTTGGTAAGAGAAGATGGAAAGCGACCGGACGGCGTCACGATCATCCCTTGGACACGTGGTCGATGTCTGGCATGGGATGTGACAGTACCCGACACCTACGCCAAGTCGCATCTTGTCGATACATCCGTCAGAGCTGGCGAAGCAGCCGAAAGCGAAGAGGGTCAAGTACTCCACCATAACCAACACCCACGACTTCGTAGCCCTCGCTTTGGAATCTGGCGGCCCTTGGAGCAGTGAAGGACTGCAGTTCGTCTCAGAGTTGGGTAGTTGAACGAGTGCTGCAACCCATGATCCAATGGAGACGTCATATCTGGTCCAACGGATCTCGGTTGTTCATCGCCGTGGGAATGCCGCCTGCCTCCTCGGGACACTGCCACCATTCCCTTAGCTCGCCGACATGGGCGATAACAGCATATGTGATACATATATGTTTATAATAATAATAATATTAATAATAATAATAATAGCGTAGCGTTCAAAGGAACTATCGTGGTTTACGAGACCGACTAATAAAGCCATTCCAAACAACCTAGGCCTACATATTAGGATATGAGGCATCATAATAATTTATGTACCTCGAGGCAAAATATAATAATAATAATTTGTATCAACCCGAAGGATCAGTTTTTACCTCGGGTATATTAAAATAATAATAATAATAATAATAATAATTATAATGAATGAATGAATGAATGAATGCAAAATATAGATAATAGTAATAATAATAGTAAGTTACAGTTGCAATTGCAATGTCACATGATCGTTTCCTTTTCTGCTCCTCATCCTTCTACTGCATTGCATATTCTTCGTCCTACTCCCACCTGATCATCTTCCTTCTGATGCTCCTCCTCCTCCTCCTCCTCCTCCTCCTCCTCCTCCTCCTCCTCTTGCGCTTCTAATGATTGATGAGTGTCTCTTCCAGCGGCGGAATTCGTGCTCCAGGCCACAGCAGACCCGTCCTGAAACACTGACGGACCAGCTTCTCAATGTTATATGGATTTCATATCCGATGCTGGCAATGCATTCATT
Source organism: Bimastos eiseni (assembly GCA_959347315.1). Lineage (NCBI taxonomy): Eukaryota > Metazoa > Annelida > Clitellata > Crassiclitellata > Lumbricidae > Bimastos > Bimastos eiseni. The sequence continues at coordinate 6,776,762 of OY365815.1, forward strand.
TTCTGTCTCTGGCTGCTTGTCCTGCTTCACTGGCTCTGCCATGCGTGTCGACCACAGCTGCTGCTGCTGCTGCTGCTGCTGTTGTTATTGTTGTTGCTGCTTCAGTCGCACCATGTTCGAACTTCGAACAGCAGGAGGCTGCTGAGAAAGCGAGTGCACAAGCCAACTTGCTCTCTCTAGAGTCGTCCCAGGGCATTGACAGCTCTCACAATAATAGCATTAAAGCATGCTGCATAAGGAAGGTATCGTCCGTAGTACAACCAGAGAGTCAACACGTGGCGCTGAAAAATTTAGTTAATGCTATTCACGTTCATTGGAATAGTGGTTGTTGAATGAATCTGGGGTTCTAGCTCAAACCACTAAAATATAATAGCTGTTGTTGTTGTTTGTATTATCATTATTAATATTATGATGATGATTGCCATTACTATTATTATCATCATTATTATTATTTTCCACGAGGTTCATGTGATCCCTCAAAAATTAGGGGCATTGTTCTTGAATGGCTAGTCTTTGCAGATGGTTTTTTCATTTGTTTTTATTATTATTATTATTAGTACTAGTAGTAGTAGTAGGTGGAGGTGGTGGAGTAGTAGTAGTAGTAGTAGTAGTAGTAGTAGTAGTAGTAGTAGTAGTAGTAGTAGTGGCGGTGGGGGAAGTAGTAGGTGGAGTAGTGGAAGTAGTGGAAGTATTGTTATAATTATTATTATTTTTAATAATAATAATAATAATAATAATAATATTATTATTATTATTATTATTATTATTAATATTATTATTATTATAATTTATTATTATTATTATTATTATTGTGAGTTGATTTAATCTATTTAATGGTGATGTCGTCCGGAGTAGCCCTGCTCGTTGGACTCCTGAGCAGCGAAAGTTCCCTTGATATTATTGTTATTATTATTATTATAATTTATTATTATTATTATTATTTTTATTATCATCGTCATTGTCATTATCATTAACATTATTAGTATCATTATTATCAATATTACTATTATTTAATCTCTCAGGCGATACAACAATATCCGCAGATGCGATGATTTTCTGGATCGGCAACTCATTCGGCAGTGTGTGGTAGTTCAAATGTGCCTCTGAAGGCAGCCGCATTAAAGCATTGTATTGCGGTAGCTAGGCGTTGGAAGAGATAATATGTCTCTCTAATATCTCCAGTGCATAGTGTTAAACGTTTACCCAGTTCCTTAATAAAGTCCAATTCATTGATGTTAATGGGGCCTATGGTCTCAAAGGCCACCGGCACAAACTGATGGTTTGATAGCAGGTGGACGTATTTCGCATTTTTTGTGTGGCCGCCATTTCCGCTGCTGCCCATGCTGCAGATGTCGTCGCATGATATAGGATGTATGTTACGGTGGCGTCCCATACGAGGTTGCGTCCCCCTCGCCATGGTATCAATGTCAACCCATCTGGTCTTTTCCCATCCGTTTTTATTATTATTATTATTATTTATTATTATTATTATTTACCTGACCTGATATAATGGGTGCTGCTGCTGCTGTTGAGGTCGTCTCATGTCTTGCCCGTTTACAAGTGGCAGCAGCATTGTTGAGTTCTGAGCCTGATGCTGGGCTCATTGGAGGAGGCAAGGACTGCTGCAGAGGGATCTGATGAGGCGAAGAGATGCCTAAGATGCTACCGATTGTGTAACCGACGGGAGTGGCTGGACCTGGAACAAGAGGCGCACTGCCGCTGCCACTGCCTGCATTGATCATTGACTGAGGAGATGAACCAGATGGATGACAAGACGACTGGAGATGCTGTGACTGCTGCTGCTGTTGATGTTGTTGCTGATGAGGATGATGATGCGGTATAGTCTGTTTGGCTTTCTCGGCAGCTTTATTGCGAACAATTCTGTGTAACACAAACGAATCAACTGTTAAGAAAAATTAGGTTAATCACGACTGAAATAACGTTAATTATGAGTTGAGTGATAAACCATATACGGGGTTAGCGTATTAGCAATCGGGATCTCTCGGTGATGCAATAGAGAATGCAGTGAGTATATGCAATATTCCTTATAGGGGCCTGTCACGCGCGAAACTCTGGACGATGGCGCTATATAAAAGTCATCCACCGACAGCAGAGGCGTGGGAGCACTACGATTGAAGTTGTCTACCTGAACCCTGAGAGGGGAGACATCAAAGGAGAGAAGAGAGAAGGAGGAACGAGTGGAAAAGAAGGGAAGAGAGGAGGAGGAACGAGTGGAAAAGAAGAGAAGAGAGGAGGAGGAACGAGTGGAAAAGAAGAGAAGAGAGGAGGAGGAACGAGTGGAAAAGAAGAGAAGAGAGGAGGAGGAACGAGTGGAAAAGAAGAGAAGAGAGGAGGAAGAGAGGATCAGAAGACAACAAAGGGAGGACAAAGATTATAAAGAGGAACGTGAATACAAAAGAGAGAGGAGGAGGGCGCAGGAGGAGGGTATGCAGTGGAGAAGGGAATGAGAAGGACAGTTAGAGGATAGGGAAACAGGAGCATCACAGAAGTCATTCATGGCGCGAGTAAAAACTTGCAACGACTCTCTAAAAGGAATGCTACCCAGGTTCCCTACAGAATCAGCTGATCTACCCTGTTTCTTTGATACTACTGAACGCCTATTCAACTCTTGTGCCATTGAACCCGACCTACAGCCTGAGATCTTACTGGCTAATCTCACCGAGAAGGCGAAGGCCTCGGTCTCGCGTCTCTCTGAAGAAGACCTCTCTGATTATACACGTTTAAAAGAATGCATTCTACGTGAATATCGTCTAAGTCCCGTCCAATTGAGAGCTAAATTCTTAGATATGAAGAAAGCTAACGATGAAACATACACCTCGTGGTCATGAAGGCTACATAGCGCCTTGTTGTACAATCTGCGAAGCAGACAGGTGGATGAATCGTTTGAAAAGACGATTAGCTTGCTAGTGGCAGATAGGATCAAAGACCTCTTCCCCAGCAGTTGTTTAGACTACGTATTGGCAGAAGAGAAAGGAAAGTGGCTGTCGCATGCCGAATTGGCGGGGTCTATTGACACATATTTAGCCGCCCACCACCGGGGTTATGAAGCACCCAAGGGTAGCACCCCACGCTTGGAGTCCCGCCCAACTCGACCTAACTCGGCGAGCGGGGACAGCACTAGTCATGAGGCCAGTGTCAACGCCACGCGTACGTGGAAGACAGGCATTCAGTACAAATGGGGGCAGGTGTTAAGCCGTCAACAGAAGAGGCAAAACAGAAAGGCCTGTGCTTTATTTGCTCTTCTGGACTCCACAGGGCACGTGACTGCCCGCAGAGTAAAACTGCCAGCCGGAAGCCGGTACACATCTACGTATGTGCGTCTGGCGACACGGGAGTGAAAGCGCCGCCCCATTGCAGAGTAACGCCTGCATCAGTAATGTAGTGAGTGAAGAGGTAGAGAAAATCTCACAAGACACTACAGTTGAGAGTCAAAACACCTACATAGACGCTGAAGAATTATACATCAGGCCATACGTCAAGGTACGAATCGAAAATTTAATGAGCGTAAACGCGCTGGAAGACTCTGGGTCACAGATAGCATGCGTGAGAAAGTCATTGGTAGAACCCCTCAAAGCCCCAATATACAAACAGGTCAAAAACACGTGTGTACAGAGAATTTCCCAGGTCTGTGACGTCATCCGTTTGAAGTTAAAACCGGATGTCGACGAATCACAGGAGTTAGTCAACATGGCACCTAGCGTAAGAGTATGGCTCGCTGTTGTTCCAGACTTACCAGAAGAATTAATTTTGACTCCCCAAATAAGCAATTTGTTGAAGGACGCTATTCACTACACAGTATTAGCAGTCAATGGTGACCTGACAGACAGACAGACGGACGGTCAAACTGACAACCAGACGGACAAGCAAACTTCCCCGACCAGATCAGACGATGAGTTTCCTGATCGGCTGATCGGGGAATAATTCTTTGCTGACGAAGAGAGAGGGGAGAATCAGGGGGTCAGCAGGACTGCCACCCCGCTCTCTCTGGACAAAGAAAAATCTATTTTTGAAAGACAAAAGACAGACTTTTTGGATGTGGAAGAGGTGCCTACGGCCTTAAGCAAGAGGACAGCAGATGCCGAAACCCTTAGACTAGAACAACAGAAGTGTTCTTAACTGAAGGAGCCCTATTCGACCGGTTTTCAAGATGGCCGAAGGCCTATCCGCTACGAGGAAAGGGGGCTTCTTTGTTGAACATGAACTGTTGTATCATCGGGACAGCATCGGTAAAGCAACTCTGTCTTCCAGTCAAACGGGTAGAAATCGTTCTCACAATGGCACACGACTCGCCATTCTCAGGTCATATGGCTTTCAAGTCTACTAAGGATCGGATTCGCCTCAGCTTCTGGTTTTCGAATACGGATAATCTAATTCGTGATTATCGTGCGTCTTGCCCAGTCTATCAGTTGAGGGCACCTCTGAAGATTAATCAGCGCATTCCAATCCAGGCTATCCCTCGCAATGACGAAATGCCATGGTCAGTTGAAAATGCCGATTGTATAGGCCCATTAATCCTGTTGGACGACCCTTCGATTCCTAAGCCTGAATACAATTATGCCTTAGTGATTGTCGACCGGTTTTCAATATGGCCGATGGCATATCCGCTACGCTGCATGAGCGCGCGGGCGGTATGCGATGCATTTTTGCAAATGTTCATGACCTCCTCTGTGCCACAGATAATTTGCACGGATTGTGGTAAGAATTTTACCAGTAAGCTAACTCAAGAGTTTTTAACACGTCTAGGATGTACCCCTAGGTTCCATACCCCCGGACATCCAGAGGCCAGCGGAACGGTCGAGAGGGCCAATGCGAGCTTAAAGGGGATGATTTACAAATTATGCCAAGACGATCCACGTGGGTGGCATAAGTTGCTGCCCTTCGTATTGTCGAGTCTAAGGAAACGTCCATCAGCCACAATCCATGTCAGCCCATTTACATTGGTCTAGGGAACTTTGCCCAGGGGACCCCTCAGCCTCTTGTAGGAGTCATGGGCGGGGCAGCGAGAATTATCATTCAGCATTGGAAAATCCCCAGAAGAATATCTTCAACAGTTGAAGTCCAATTTAGAGATGACTGCTCTGTATGCAGAGTACTATTCGACCCTAGAGCAGAGACGCTACGTAGAGAATTACAACTTACGAAGTCTAGATAGGCGCTACACAGTGGGAGACAAGGTGACTGTGTTAGCTTCGGACTCCAAGAACGCCAAGCAGTATAATCGCTGGCAGGGTCCAGGCGTAGTAACCCGAGTGAAGTCCCCATATTCATACATTGTCGAGCTTGAAGGTAAGCGTAGACACTTACACGCCAAAAAATGCGCAAATTCAACGAGAGGCTTAAGTAAGCCATTGTAAACAACTATTCCATTGTTTATGATCACGACATGGATTTCGGGTCAATTGAGGTGATCGATCCATCAGAAGTAGTCGCACCTCGACCAAGCACCTTAATTGAAGAAGGGCGAACTGCTCATTTGTCTGACGCTGAGAGGAGTCAACTCCTCGAGCTAATAGACAAATATGCAGATGTATTTTCTGAAAAACCGGGTTTATGTACATTAGAACAGCATACAATCAAGATAAAGCCCGGTTTCACTCTGAATCGGCTCCGAGCATACCGCGTGCCAGAATTGCTGCCCGCCGAGGTCGCCCGAGATGCTAGATCAGAGGATCATAACTGAATCAACAAGCTCTATGGCAAGCCTTGTCGTATGCGTCTTGAAGGAACACCAAGGACAAGGAGGGGGGTTAGACTGGCGATCGATTATAGACACGTGAATGCCTACTCTGAAGGGGACTGCTATCCGACGTCCGACGTCACAAACGTTCTACAGAAAGTAGGTAGGGCAAAATACATCAGCTGTTTCGACGCCAAGGCCGGGTACTGGCAGATCCCTCTGAACCCCGAATCCCAATGGTCGTCAGCGTTCGTCTGCGAACAAGGACTCTTTAAGTTCAAAAGGATGCCATTCGGGTTAAAGGCCGCGTCCAACTCGTTTATCCGCTGTATGGCCAAGGTACTTGAACCCGTCAATGGATTCACGGAGCCCTTCGTCGACGACGTCTCCGTATATTCAACCTCGTGGTCAAATCACGTAGAGCACCTCGAGAGATTTTTTAAAGTCATCCGCGCTTCAGGGTTCACTTTAAACCTGAAGAAGTGCACGTTTGCAAAACCGCAGACCCGGTTAATCGGTCACGTGATCGGATCAGGACAGATCAAGGCTGATCCCATCAAAGTAGCGAGCCTCGACGAGATGAAACCACCTGTGACCAAGAATTACGTCCGAAGGGTGGTGGGGTTCTTCAGCTACTTCCGGAGCTTTATTCCAGCGCTGGCCGAAACTGCACAGGTACCTTGGCAACCGAGGCATCAAAAGGCACTCGATAAACTGAAAGACGACTTGTCTAAGGCTGTCTGTCTACACACGATTGACTTCTCGAAGAAATTCGGACTCTCCGTAGATGCAAGTGCCACAGCCATGGGGCATACTTGTTTCAGTGGTCTGATGAGGGGCAGGTACGCCCCATTTCCTTTAATGATGTTCAGGCTCGCTGGTACCATTGAACATGAAACCTACGCTGTGATTTGGGCGCTTAAGAAATTCAAGACATGGGATCTGCTTATCAGACATAACTCTCTATTCTGATCGCAATCCTCTATCTTTCCTCACTGAAGCAGTTCGTAAGAGTTCGGAACCAATGAGATGGGCCCTAGCCCTACAGGAATTTAAATTAGAATTTAAGTTCTGGGCTGGTTTCAACAATATTGTTGCGGACCACCTGACTCGCACCTAGAGCCAAGGAATATTAGCCTATTGGACTACTAGTAACGGGGTCCGAGGCCTTAGGATTGCATTTTATATATTGTACAGTAATCACCGTGTTTTCCTTTTTTCTCTGCTCGACTAGATAACGATGAAAGGAAGGAATGAACAATGGAGGAAAAACGCCGATGACATTTTATCTGGAGGTTGGAGGGAATGTCACGCGCGAAACTCTGGACGATGGCGCTATGTAAAAGTCATCGACCGACAGCAGAGGCGTGGGAGGACTACGAATGAAGTTGTCTACCTGAAACCTGAGAGGGGAGATATCAATGGGTTTCACAGAAGGCAGACGGCTTCAATACAGACGGCGAGAAGTATGCAAAGATCGACGGAGTGTCAAGCAACGAAACCCGACACCTCGAGGCAGACGTTAGAGCCGTCTGTCCCTCCCATCTCTGCGACCCACGGACAAGAAATTCATGAACCACCTGACGATCTGGTCTGGACTGGCTTCTTGACACTAATCAAGAATGAGGAACAATTCCGATACGAACGGCGCAGCCTATTAGGCGGTGTAACTATCATGATGTAACTCGATCTCTGGAACCGAGTGCCAGTCTATGACACTAACAAGGCCCAGCCATAACAGCCGCTAGTCAAACATTAACGATACGCCTCGAATGATGTGACGTTGTGCTAGGGACACCATGATCTGACCAACCAGTTTTAGTAATAGTTTCAGCAGGTGATCCGTCGTCCAATAGAGATACGAATTTTGCGTTTGGGATGGCGAAGGAAATCGCCTCGAGAAGGGTTCATATAGTGTAGTAAGCGAAGGAACAGGGACTTGTTTCGGAACTGGGGGAGATGTTAGATCGTGTTGCTGAGCTTGGTGATTGAGGAAAGAATCGGCCGTAATCTCATCATCTAAAAGAAGGAGCTGACGAGAGTGAAACCCTCCACAGGGCCCATCCATATATTACGTACGCAAAAAAATCGGATTTTCGGACCCCTTGCACCGCGTACATTTCGTGGACTCCCTCCCCATGCGTATGTAAATTTGTGCTCTACCCACCCATTGTAAAGGTTAAATAGCTAAGAAACATCTATAAGATATTGATTTTACCACCATATTTAACAGCTTAATTTGTTAAAAGTTATGATGAATTAAAAACACTAACAACACTTGTATTTGAAACCGTTTTAATGCTATTTAAAATTGATTAAGCAAGAATATAGTCTGTGATTAGGTTTACAGTTCTGATTTTCATATTCCGCATTGTGGACGTCATAATTAGACAGTTATAATTGCGTACATACATATTTTCGGGACCTTCCCTGCTCACCATACGCACCCGTACGCAAAATGGCCGAAATTTTAAACCCCCTACCCCTCGCTGCGTACGTAACGTAATACGTGGACGGCCCCTTGTTGCAATCGACAGCAAGATGTTGCTCTTGCATTGGACAACATAAGACCACCGTCTGCATACATACATTGAGATGTTGCCCTTGCATTGGACAACATAAGACCACCCTCTGCTGGACAAATATGACGAGCTACAGAGAGTTCAATCCTCAACCTTACCTTGAATCGAGTCCTTTAGCTACGGAATACCTAACTCAAAAAATTTTGGTTCATTGGCTGAAACGTCACCCTATTCATGTTTAGACAAGGGACTTTTCTTATGTTATGAGAACTTATCACCATGGACATCAAGATATGAGCTTTATTTTGCAATCATTGCAATCGGTTCGGATCTGCTCACTAAAGTGTGAACTATAATAAAACAACTTCACTCACAAAATATCTTACGCACTCTATCTACAAAATATTAGAGGGTGGTCTTATGGTGTGTCATTTATACGCATTCATATCTATAATTATGATAGACCTATTACAGTGATCGTGACCGAATGAAAGAACCAGCTATTGCATCTTTGGCCAATGCATGTTAGCTGCAGTTGAATGGAGGTATAGCTGGCTGGTCAGTTCATTCGTGTAGATGATCATGAATTGAAGCGGAATGGCATCGAGAGGAGGTCGAAGCCTGAGACGCGGATAGATCGTCGCACAGATGGACTGACACTGCTTCTTTGCAGTCACTGCAGGGTCATCAATATTAATATCAAATGAAGCGCATGAAATGACCGTGACACGATGACCACGGACAGCTATAGTGGACTTCAATGGACACCTGTCGAACGAACGGCAGACATAACGCAACACCTGCAGCTGAAGCTCTCTTGCTTTATCTTTCCCACCATCTCTATTTCTTTATATATATATATATATATATATATATATATATATATGTAAAGATTATATATATATATATATATAACTGTTTATATAATTATATAGTTGTTTCTCTTTCTGCATCACAAATAAGCGCAGACTTAGCGTTATGATTTATGAATGGTTTCAGCCTCCAACCGTTGATTCATTGAACCTAACTACGGTCAAATCAAATGTAGAGGCATACTCATAAACGCAGTTACAAGCCAGTGCCAGATAAATGAATATTTCGCCTCAAAAGAAGTTGTTAGGTTCAAAGTTTCATTTTGACCAGAGAATGCAAGCTCTCTGCATGATACATAGGAAGAGTTGACTAGAATTACTCTAGACAGAGGTAACAGCAAGGTGAATTTAAAACTTGTCGCTCTGCATGGTGACTGTCACCGCGAGTCATTTGTAATTAAAGTGAGTCAGTTGTTTTTCACCTTGTGTTCCTAATGGACGATGCAAAGACTCCGGCTTTTCTCGTCCATCTGACCTCTCTTCCACTCAATATACTTACTATGTTCTGCCACTGATGGTTCAAAATATAGACCTATCTTGTGTCGCACTAAGGTAGACTGCTAAGTGCAGCGTCCTTGTAAATGCGGCTTCTAAGAGGTGAACTATAAATAGTCATAGGCCTATGCATGTAAGAATTGTGTGCATGCGTAAATCTAAAGTCATTATTTTTCAACATGATTGAGCAGCAGCTGAATAAGTAACAATTCAATTCAACAGTTCATCTAGCTATCCGCGTAACAAATAACAAGGGATATCACAAGCATGGAGACTAAATAATTTTAAATCTGGCTTTTAGTGTAATTGATCTAGTATAAATGACACGTACGTGTGTTCGTATACATAGTCATGTGTACGTTTATGTGTGTGACGTCAATGTGTCCGTGTCTCTGAGTCAGTCCTTCTGTTTCGGTCTTTCTGCTTCGGTCATTCGACCTCGGTCCTTCTGTTTCGATCCTTCTGCTTCGGTCATTCGACCTCGGTCCTTCTGTTTCGGATTTTCTGTTTCGATCCTTTTGTTTCGGTCCTTTATGTTTCGATCCTTCTGCTTCGGTCCTTCGGCCTCGGTCCTTCTGTTTCGGTCTTTCTGTTTCGGTCCTTCTGCTTCGGTCCTTCTGTCTCGGCCTTTCTGTTTCGGTCATTCTGTTTTGGTCCTTCTGTCTCAGTCTTTCTGATCCAGTCTTTATGCTACAGTCCTTCTGTTTCGGATTTTCTGTTTCGATTCTTTTGTTTCGGTCCTTCTGTTTCGGTCCTTCTTTTTCGGTCCTTCTGTTTCGGTCCTTCTGTTTCGGTCCTTCTATTTAGGTCTTTCTGTTTCAGTCCTTCTGTTTCGGTCCTTCTGTTTCGGTCTGTCTGTTTCGGCCACTCTGTTTCGGTCCTTTTGTTTCGGTCCTACTGTTCCGGTCTTCTGTTTCGGTCCTTTTGTTTCGGTCCTACTGTTCCGGTCTTCTGTTTCGGTCCTCCTATTTCTGTTCTTCTGACTGTCCTTATCTGTCCTTGGTCCTTGCTCTCATGTGGGTTTCTTCATAAGTCGGTCTCATTCAGTACGTCATCTACACTTCTGAGAATGTTTCTCTCGACTGTTGTGGTTGGTCACCTACAACTGAACCCGTCAAAACCACAATTTATCTGGTTGGGCACTCTACAGCAGCTCATGACGCTAACCACCATTACTGCCGATTTCCCCTCTTTATCTTTTCCACTGCTGTTCGTGAAGCTGGAGTCGCGCTGGACCAAGAACATCTACTTCTGGTGACTTGCCTGCGAGACTCTGAGCTCCTTCCTAACATTCACCGCCTTTGCCTGGTCTGCCACGATTCTCACTACCTGCTACGTCAGATCTGCACTGTTGCTCGCTGGCTCATTCCATAGGGTCCAGACTATATCGCTGCACTTGTCCACTTGTCATCACAGTCCGACTGGATTACTGCTGCTCACGCTTTGTAGACCTCCCAGCTGGCTGGTTGCAGTGGCTTATCCGGGTTCTGTGTTCTGCCGCACGTCTTGTAGGCGCATGTCGCAATTTGGCCACGTCTCCGGCTATATTCTGGATGTGCTCCATTGGCACCCCCTCTCGTATTGTATCATTGCTTTGGTCTGGAGGTCTTTGCTGGGTCTTGCCACGCCTATCATCGCGACCTCTACTTTAAGCTACTTTGAATGCACCGGGTCGCCGCTCTCTACGCTCTACTGAGCAAGGCCTGCTCATCGTCCCTTTGCCAGCACTACTAAACATATGTCTCTTCGTGGTTGGGCCCAACGGTGGCGTTGCGGTTGTCCCCAGGGTCCACTCGGAATCTTTTAAAACTTGCCTTAAAACTGTTATATAAATGACTGACTGGCTGAATGAATAAATGAATGAATGAATGACTAAATGAATGAATAAATGAATGAATGTGCATTGATGTCTATTCGTGCATACCTATTAATTGATGAGACGCTAGGTACGTTCTCTTGGTCGCAGACGCCTTCTGCCAGGAGCCGATCGCGGATTTCCCAGGCGAACATCGTTGCATTTTCCCTCTTGTATTTACAGATGGCTTCGACTACTTTTGGTGTCGCCACTTTCGGTTTCGATCCTCCGATGACGCCAGGCTTTATTGATCCAGTTTCGTAATACCTGAAAGAAAGTACGATCATAGTCTCATAGAGCCAAATTCCAAGCATCGTCCACGGAGTACGGAAGCTGAGACTGAAATGCATGAAGCAACCTAGCGGTCGCGTGCAGCCCAGATGCCATGTCGTCTTCCTTTCATTCGTCGCTCTATTAGAGACTCTGAATACGAAGTCTACTCAGCTGCATGAAATAAAGAGCAATTCGGGAGTAGATCCGTAGGATGGTTAGGGGGCACGACGGTATCTGCGCTCACATGGGGATGCAGCCTAATTTTGCGATGTGACTCGCCGCAATGGTGGTGGTGGTCGAGAGCCATGACTGCAATGATTCCAATGATGGCAAGGAGGGCAGGGCATGGCATCGACAAGGGTGCGAGCTGTCGTGTCAAACAGGGCGAATAGGTGTCATGACGGGTACGATAGGTCGCCGCAGAAAGGGCTGCTGAAAGGCACCAGGAAGAAGAGGAGGATGAAGAGGAGGGCAAAGAGAAGGAGGAAGAGGAGGAGGAGTAGGAGGAGGAAGAAGAGAAGGAGGAAGAGAAGGAGGAGAAGGAGGAGGAAGAGGAGAACCAGGAAGAGTAGGAGGAAGAAGATAAGGAGGAGGAAGATAAGGAGGAGAAGGAGGAAGACGAGAGGAGGAGGAAGTGCAGGAGGAGGAAGATGAGGAGGAGGAAGAGAAGGAGGAAGAGAGGAAGGAGGAAGAGGAGGAAGAAGAGAAGGAGGACAAAGAGGAGAAGGGAGCAGAAAGAGCAGGAGGAGGAAGAGAAGAAGAAAGAAGAGAAGGAGGAGGAGGAGTAAGTGGAAGAGGAGGAGTAAAAAGAGAAGGAGGAAGAAGAGAAAAAGGGGAAAAGGAGGAGGAGGAGGGGAGGAGGAGTAGGAGGAAGAGACGAAGGGAGGGGCAGGAAGAGGAGGAGAAGAAGGAGGAAAAGGAAGAGGAGAAGGTGAGGAGGAGCAAGAGAAGGAGGAGAACGGGAGGAGGCCTTGGGCGGGGAGCGAAGATCAAGGCTCAATGGTGTGGTTCGTGATTAAACACATCGCGCTAACCATGCTCCCCGGTCCCTGGTCTCAGACGATGCACTGCAGGCCAACAGGATTATATAAATAGCACGTTTAAGATGTGACGACATAGAGAGATACGTGTGCACTGTATAGCAATTGCTCTCTCTCTCTTTGTCTCTCTCTCTCTTTCTCTCTCTCTCTCTCTCTCTCTCTCTCTCTCTCTCTCTCTCTCTCTATATATATATATATATATATATATATATAATAAAATGTATGAAATATATATAATTCAATTCAATATCGTGTTTGTAGTCATAGCAAACAGTATTCAATGCACAAACGAATTGAATTGAATTATATATATATAATATACATATATAATATATATATATACTCACAATAATACATATAACGTTATGTACATATATATATATATTATATATGTATATTATATATATATAATTCAAGACACGTTATGCGCTCATTGTGCCACGAGAGACCAGAAACACGATACAACCTGAGGGAAAGACCCCACCCATTTGACCTCCCAGATAAACACAAAAAGAACTTTCTACAGAGACTAATGTACAAAAACATATATTAAGAACTCTCTCGTGTCCCTTAAGCGCCCATTGTAAATCTGTGATTTAGTCCCCTATTCCCGTAGACTGGAACATTCTCGGAATTAGGCCTAATAAACTCACTTATTGAGCGACTACTTGAAATCTCCTTAATAATTGTCATGAACTTGTAAGTAGTTGCGTTTTTGACAGCGACATTTGTATATTTCTCAATAAACAAAGATACACACACAAACACACACACACAAACACACACACACACAAACACACACACACACAAACACACACACACACAAACACACACACACACAAACACACACACACACAAACACACACACACACACAAACACACACACACACAAACACACACACACACACAAACACACAAACACACAAACACGCACACACACAAACACACACACACAAACACACACACACACAAACACACACACACACAAACACACACACACACAAACACACACACACAAACACACACACAAAAACACACACACACAAACACACAAACACACACACAAACACACACAAACACACACACACACAAACACACACAAACACAAACACACACACACAAACACACAAACACACACACAAACACACACACACAAACACACACACACACAAACACAAACACACACACACAAACACACACACAAACACACACAAACACACACACACAAACACACACACAGAAACACACACAAACACACACAAACACAGACACGCACACAAACACACACAAACACACACAAACACACACAAACACACACAAACACACACAAACACACACAAACACACACACAAACACACACACAAACACACACACAAACACACACACAAACACACGTACATGTGTAAAAAACAGTGTAATATATATGAAATCTTTATTTTACTAATTAATATATTGTCAGATGAGAAAGCTCATCTACAAATAAATGGGGTTTGTAATCGCAATCGCAATCTCTGAACTTCTAAGGCGTCAACTGAAGACCGTTCGCAGGGCATCAGCCTATTCACGAGCGCTGCATCGAACCAAATGGCAGTCCATGGAAGGCCAGTTTCCAGAGGGTCAGAGGAGGAAGAGTTGCTATTTTGGTATTGATCAGGTGAATCTGGGTAAGAGACTAAGAGTTCTTGAAAACGTGTGACTTAAATTTAGAATGGAAAGCCCGAGGGGTGATGAGACATGATGAGAGGAATCTGAGACAGATGAAGTTGAATGAGAGGCAGTAGCAGAATAAGTACGTAATCCAGGAGGCAGAACGTTCTAGAAACGTTGTGCATCGCTGGGTATGGCTAGACGGGAGACTTTGAGATGAGAAGATTAGAATGTGGCCGAGAAAGGGCGAGATGATAAGAGGATGCTCGGGTAGATTTGTTTGGATGGCTGGCGAAAATCTCGCGAAGATATTTGGGCTGGGAGTATTGTTTTGAGATGTAGGCTAACGATAAGACTTTGAAATGGATGCGCTCTGGTATTTCTAAGAATTGGAGTGACTTGAGAATTGGAGTGATGTGCTGATGCTTGAGTGTTCTTGTGACGGCCTTGGCTAGTGAGTTTTGGATAAGATGTAGACGCTTGAGTTTTGTGGCTTCAATTTTGAGGAAAAGGAAATTGCAGTAATCGAGCTTGGAGTGGACAATGATGGAAGAGGAACACAGGCCGGATGCGGCGAAGGTCACAAATGTACATCAAACAGGAGCGCGAAGGGTTGGAGATGTGGCCAGACAAAGATAGACGAGAGTCAAAGGTCACGCCAAGATTGAGAACAGTGGCATCAGAGCTGAAGGCACTGGGCAGTCTGAAGACGTAACTTCTCAGCAGTGGGATGCTATTCTACTGCAGTGCATGGGTGCATGTGTAATTTTCCTCTTCTGCCATTGAGTAAGAAAGGTCTTTAAAGTATGTGCGGTTATTTACTTGTGTCAGGGCATATTTTATTACGTTTCCTCTCTTGCAAAACCGAAAATGCAACGCAAGAAAACGACACAAAATAGCTTGAAATAAACTTAAATACGCTTAGAATAAACTTAATATTAGCTTAATCAAGCTTAAAATTGGATCAGAATAAGCTAGCATATTATTTAGTTACTGCGCGGAGATGATTCAGAAGGATGAGGAGGATGAAGAGGTTGAGGAAACTGCTGCTGATGCTATTGTTCTTGAGTTGCATCGTCATTCAAGCGGCTGCCTCCGCTGCCTTGCCCCCCTCTCCCTCTCTCTCTCTCTCTCTCTCTCTCACATACGCACACACTCACTCTGTCTCTGTCTCTGTATCTCTGGTACTCTGTCTGTCTGGTCTGTCTGTCTGTCCATCTGTCTGTCTGTCTGTCTGTATGTATGTCTCTCTCTCTCTCTTTCTTGCTGTCTCTCTCTCTCCCAGGAAGGCGGCGGCCAATCCCTGATCAACGGACCGCAACCATTTTAATAGCAGCCGGCGCCTCCAGAACGCCAGCCGCAATACCGATGTCGATTTCAGATGGAGGCAGTGGGCGAAGGAAGCGACACAGAGGGGGAGAGAGGAGAGCGGGAAAGAGACACACACACACACACACAAATAGATAGACAGACATACAGAGCAAGCAAGTGAACACACGTGAAAGATAATGAAATAGAGAGGAGGCTTTGCAGCGCAGATGCAAACGAAACAGACGGATATGGACAGACGCGTGCGTAGAAAGAGAGAGAGAGAGAGGGGGTGGGTCCCCGTGGGTAGGGGACTGGATGGGTAGGGGACTGGATGGGTAGGGGACTGGATGCAGTAGCAGTAGATGCATTCGATGGACTGTGACGAACGGTGTCCGCTTCTTTATCCTTCTTCCTGTCTGCCGTTCATTCGTTACTTTGTTCGTTCCGTCGGTCTCTTTAATCGCAGTGCGTAAATAGCACAAGTTGTCGCCTACATAGCTTAGCAAGTCTATAGTAACTAATCACCCCTACTTCGGCTTCCCTTCACATTCTCTGCTTCTGCGTACCCCCGAGTGTCTCTCTCTCTCTCTCTCTCAATATCAATTTCACACACACACACATTTCTCTATCTCTATCCTCATTAACACTGTTATCGTCTGCTTTTGATATTAATCAAATTCAATCAATGAAACCTAATAATGAAGCCTCTTCAATCAAACCTCTGGTAAATTAAGACGGATTTCAGAGTGGAATAAAAAAAGGTAGGGAGTTCTTTGGCAAGAGCCGAAGATCCAATGGGAGTCCATTACAAGGGGTCAAAAAAGCACGCTACTGCATCGTAGAGGTCCGAGAGAAAGAGACACGAGGAAGACCCTGCGAGGCAGAACACAGAGTCTTGCCAACATTTCTGTTACAGGCAACAGGGCAACAGAGCTCCCTAAGGCAAGTAGATGCAGCGCCACAAAGGCAGCGCCAGACAAGGGAAGAAATCCTAAATGCAATTCGCTGGGAATGGGCAACCAATGTAAAACATCCGCATATGTGCACGTGGCCAGTCCTGGATATGTCCCCTATCAGGCGAGTACACGCCCGATGAATTCGCTCCAGCTGCCCAATCTTGCAAAGTGAAATTGCAGCGTATAGTCATCAGATCTATCATAAGGCTAATATTATTAGACATAATAATTCTCATTATGCTAGAAGTTATATATTATAAATATTAGGTCATTTCTATTGGTCAGCGATCCCAAGTGTTCATACCTTTCTAGTATACCTGGCAACTGTGGTGGGTCGTTTTCTAAGAAGTAGCTCTTCTGGGATTGGCCTCAGTGACTGCATGCCTTAGCTCACCCAGGTATATAATACCCTGCCTAAGTGTTTTAGCTGGCTCTTGACAGTTCAGCTCATACGAGGTAAAGTCTGTGTAACGTGATTCTTATTATTGTACAGGGAACTTATTATTATGTAGTTTATTTGAAATATTATTATTATTATTATTTTAAATTATTATTATCATCGAGACTATGCTCTTGATTTATTGTAGTCCCGTGAGGCTCACCTTTATTAGAAGGATTATCAGACGTGTATTTGGTCCCTGGTGATTAAGTAGTTACGAACTTATGATTATGAGATTATTTGAGCAAGTCGTTTATCACTTGTATGTCGTTTCTTCGTAATGAATTGTAAACTTATTATTGATTATCTTTACTGGCAATGTTGATTTAGTCTGGTTCTTATATTCGTGAGCGAAATGATAAGAATCTGACGAAAGCTATTTATGAGTCGTTTATCAGGTGTCCGTGTGAGCTAGATTCCTAATACCCTAATGGAGCCTTGTGGTGTTGTTGATTACTTTGCTGATTGCACAGTTTGGTAGATGTAGAACTCATCGTTACCTATAGATTAAGGAAATGATTTTTGAATCCACGTAGAGCAATGAGGCTGCGGGATCGAGTCATTGAAATATTGAGATATTGTGATTTAGAGATTCACGTACAGCAAGAATAGCTGCGGAACTCAGATCGATAAGTATAGATTAGGGTATCATAATGTATTATATAATGTATACAGGTACTATACAAGTACTTAGCCAGGACACTGAAGAAGGACAGTGATGGCGAAGTTAACGATGGGCGCTACATTATCGGGTGTACAGTTCATGATACGTAAATCAACATACACACAAGAAATAAATAAACCATCCTATGATAGATCAGATCAGTATTTCAGTCATCAGACCAACTCAGTCTCTAGATCCTGCTTTTACCATATGCGTCAACTTCTTTCCATTCGCAGCTCCCTCTCACCTCATGCTATCACTACCTTAGACCATGCCATGATATGTACTCGGATGGACTTTGGAAATGCTGTCTGTATACATTGGTTTTTCTTCCTCCAATTCTCTCAAACTTCAGTCTAGTCTTAATGCTGCTGCTCGTCTGATAGGTGGCATTCCAAAGTTTGCCAATATTTCATGCTTCATTCGAGATACACTTCATTGGCTCCCTGTTCAACACCGTATGCAATTTAAAACCACTTCCCATATGCGCAACTGCCTACTTGGGGTGGCCCCGACATAGCTAAGATCTTTCTGAACATCGGTGTTATCTTTACCTGCAAGGGCTTCCTTGCGATCTCTCACTCGCGGCCTTCTTGTTGTTCCGCGCATGCGCTCTGCCACGGCCCAGTCGCAGAGATGTAACAATGTTGACCCTTCAGCTTGGAACTGTCTTCCACAGTCCCTGCGCCTGGAGTTACTGACCCTCTCACCTTGCCAGTTTCGAAAACGCCTTATGATCTTTCTGTTCCCGCGCACAAACGCCCGTTGACAGAACTGCTGACTTGAGCGGCGCTATATAAATGCGCGATTACATTATATTAAAGGGCTGAGCAGTAGTGCAGACGACTCGTGACGAAAGCAGAGAGGGAACGGGAGACAACCCGAAGTTGACGCAACTGGTAAAAATAGCAGCGGGTTACAGAGTCAACATCATAAAAGTTGGACGCCTAAAGAGGAAAGTGAAGGAATGACATTCGTGGTGAAAAAGGAGAAGAAAGAAGACGTCAGGCAGTGAAGACATCTATTGGTGATGGTCGACAAGACTTAGTTGACAATTATTATTGACCTCCTCGTCTAGCACACATTTTGACCTCTTCATATTTCGGTCTTTTTCCTCTAAAACACCTCTCTATCAGAGTCATATAATCACCTCTGACCCCAGAGGGGTCAGAGGGGTCAGAGGTGATTCTGCTCTGTTCTGGTTTCCTTTCATAGGCATAACCATAAGCAGTCCTTTTCCACTCTGTAATTAATTGCTGCTCATGGAGTAGACTCAGGGTCGGATTAAGGCTCAATGGGACCCTAAGCCAACATCAGATGCTGGCTGGCCCTTGTTGCGGGGACATATGAATCGTATAGACAAGTCACGAGACACAAGTTTAAAATTTAACAATTTAAACTTTTTTACATTTATCATTTATGACAATATCACTTATTTCAATAAATAAGTAAATGATAAACGTTACGGGCTGACCGCTCTAACCGATCAGCCACTGTGCCATTATTCTTGGTTGGTTCTCATCTTCCTGAACCCTCGTACTCAATTATCGCCTACCAATCAATGGATTCTGTTGTAGACATGTGTACTTTATATTGGACCTATTTTGGACAGGTAAGGCAAATGAGGCAGTGGACAAATGAGGCAGTGGACAAATGAGGCAGTGGACATGTGGGGCAGTGGACAGGTGAGGCAGTGGACAGGTGGGGCAGTGGACAGTTGGGGCAGTGGAGAGTTGAGCCAGTGGGCAGTTGCAGAAGCGCTGACCATCGTGATAGGTGATAGACTGACGGATGGATAGAAGGATATTGGTGAATGTATGGGTGGAGAAGTAGGCGGTCGATAGACGGACGCAAATAGCCCGTCGTCTAAGGGCGTGTGGTGGTGAAGGCGTTGGAGGCGAGAGAGGTGGGCAGAGGGAGGGGGGCGCGGTCGACTCTTATCAGACGATGCACGTTGGCCGGCGAGAATGAACGGACGAAGGCAGGAGAGAACATTGCTTCCATCTGACCCTTACAGCTAACCCTTCTCCCTCTCCTACACCTCCCCTTCCTCTCTCTCTTCCTACTCATTCCTTTCGCCTCCTCTTCTTCCTCCTCTGCCACCGCCTCCTCTTCTTCATTCTTCCTCTTCCTCTTACTCTTCTTCCTCCTTCTTCTCTATTATCAGGTCCGCCAGACGAAAAGCTTGTCACTACTAAACATCAAGAAGTTGTTTTAAAAGGGTGTAGCAGAAGCGTGGAGCTTCTGCGGCCGAAAGTTCGGCCTAAAAACGCATATAAAAATTACTTCTATTGCCGAAAGTTTATTCTATATGTCCAAAAGCGACAATAACACTGACTCTAAACGACCCTCACGATGCCTAATCTGACCTTAAACGACCCTCACGACGCATATTGCAAATT